>OZ023212.1:49649919-50204919 GCA_963995525.1 Escarpia spicata
AGAGAGAGAGAGAGAGGAGAGAGAGGAGAGAGAGAGAGAGAGTGAGAGAGGAGAGAGAGAGAGAAGAGAGAGAGAGAGAGAGAGAGAGAGAGAGAGAGAGAGAGAGAGGAGAGAGAGAGAGAGAGAGAGAGAGAGAGAGAGAGAGAGAGAGAGAGAGAGAGAGAGAGAGAGAGAGAGAGAGGAGAGAGAGAGAGAGAGAAGAGAGAGAGAGAGAGAGAGAGAGAGAGAGAGAGAGAAGAGAGAGAGAGAGAGAGAGAGAGAGAGAGAGGAGAGAGAGAGAGAGAGAGAGAGAGAGAGAGAGAGAGAGAGAGAGAGAGAGAGACAGAGACAGAGAGAGAGAAGAGAGGAGTTGAACATCAGGAAGGCGACAAGCAAGGGAGTCTTTTTGGACTTTGGCAGAATGGCAACCAATGATGGGCGATCTGAGGTAGAGATCTAGCGGAAAAACCAGCAGGAATGGGTGCGTAGAGGAAGGTACACGGAATTACGAGAACTAGAAAACTGTAAAAAAAAACAATTGAATGTTGCAAATGTAGGATGTAAAAATCCGATAACTTTACACAAGGCCAATAAAATGAAAATGTTTAAATATTTTTTTTTTTTAATCCACATCATTTGCTGACGAGTTCGTTACGTGTTTTGAGAACAGTTGCGATATGTTTCTGTTGGTACAAACAACGTAGCAGTAATTGCAGGAGTCCATGGTGTGGACATTGGTTTCACTTTCATAATGCCAGTTTCGTTATAAATGAGATCGTTGTCCTCAGTTTTATGATGAGTCGTCTTCGCCCCACTGTTTACTCTAGTTCGCATGTCATCACGCGTGCAGTGTCCGTCGGTTCTTCTCCAAAGACCTGGTAGTGCGACCCACGAGAAGGGCCATTACTTGGAACTGCGGCGGGCACGACAGACAGAATGATAGCACCGTGCGCTACAGTCAACCCGGAAACACGTGTAGCCGCTCTAGTGACGTCTGTTTGCGTAGCCTCCTCGTTGTAATGGCTGTAATAAAACTGCTTGTTTATTGCTCCATGTCGTTTAATGTCGATCAGTCGAATGTCGCGATCGTTGTGCTTTCGTTAATCTCTGTGTTATTGTCCTCTTAACACTCGCCAAACGAGCAAGCAGTAAAACTGTAATGATGTTCTTTGGCGTTTGGGAGTTACTTCACGTACACATCCTCTGTCGGCGGCATGTGGCAATGACTTGTAAAAAAAGCAGGCAAATCTTACTACGACCGAGGAAACGTGACGATGTATGTATCTTTGCGTGAAGTTTGATGTTTTCCTCTTAGACGGCTTGATCCCCGAGCGCCAAACTTTCTGGGATTCTCACCTTTTGTGGGGTAGTTACTCGGAACGTAAAACGTATATGCGTATAAAATGTAAAACGTAAGTTAACAATCGCAGGAACCACGCGCGCGTGCAAAAACGGCCCTTGTGTCATGGACCTGGCAACGTGAAGTAGATGCTGACGGGAAGTAGCCGATGATATTATTATCTTACAATTCTACACTATCACGACTAAGGCCTATCGATGTAGGTGAACTTCATATTCTCTCCGACCTTCGCCATTTTGAACATACACCGAGTATCTGCGAGCGCATTATAGTGTTTATGTAGCGATGCTGTGTGTTTTCTAACATTTGGTAAATATAGTTATCATGACTGGACTGTCAATTACCAAGGCATCCCGTTAGGGGACGGACATTTTTGCCAGTAAACAATAAAGGAGCGACGTAAAATTCACATTAAATCCATGTTTACCTATGCTGTAAGGACGCGAGTTTCAACTCTGTTAAGATACAAGACACACAATAAAATAAATATTTAACCGAATTTAACCATTTAACTATTTAACCAAATACACAAAAACAATTGACTTTTAGTTAAATTGCTACAATGGTATCGACATTTGTAGGACCTATATTTGTTTTACAAGACAACTATTTCCGACTACGCAGCGTGAGGGAACATGCTCACTAGGAAATCATAAACACTCACAAAGAGATGTAAAATAGTTGCAAATAACTAGAGCTTATGAAAATATATGTAACAATATTAAAACGCAATGTAAATTAGATAAACTGTTAAAATAATCTCTCTTTCTCTCGCTAGCCCCCTTTCCCTGTTGTGAGTTGCATTAAAAGTGTTTGGTAATTATGCAACATACACATGCTATACAGATTGCACAGAATAGAGGTGACAACGTTGACTGACCTGCGAAGACTTCTGAAGGCTCGAATAACCCGCAACATCCGCAGAATTCGACTGCTGCTGAGAAAGGCCAACTCTGGAACACACAGCGTGCTGCAAGTATCATATAGGCCATCCACGGGACATACACCGTGCTGCAAGTACCATGTAGGCCATCTACGGGACATACACCGTGCTGCAAGTACCATGTAGGCCATCCACGGGACATACACCATGCTGCAAGTATCATGTAGGCCATCTACGGAACACTCGCCGTGCTGCAAGAATAATAAAGGCCATCTTTTGAACACACAGCGTGCTGCAAGTATCATATAAACCATATCTGGAACACACGGCGTGCTGCAAGTATAATATAGACCATCTATTGAACACGCACCGTGCTGCAAGTATCATATAAACCATATCTGAAACACACGGCGTGTTACAAGTATCATATAGACCATCTATTGAACACGCACCGTGCTGCAAGTATCATATAAACCATATCTGGAACACACGGCGTGCTGCAAATATCATATAAACCATACCTGGAACACACGGCGTGCTGCAAGTATAATATAGACCATCTATTGAACACGCACCGTGCTGCAAGTATTATATAGCCCATCTGTAGAACACACAGCGTGCTGCAAGTATCATATAAACCATATATGGAACACACGGCGTGCTGCAAGTATCATATAGACCATCTATGGAACACACAGCGTGCTGCAAGTATCGTATAGACCATCTCTGGAACACACAGCGTGCTGCAAGTATCGTATAGACCATCTCTGGAACACACAGCGTGCTGCAAGTATAATATAGACCATCTGTGGAACACACAGCGTGCTGCAAGTATCGTATAGACCATCTCTGGAACACACAGCGTGCTGCAAGTATCGTATATACCATCTCTGGAACACACAGCGTGCTGCAAGTATAATATAGACCATCTATGAAACACACAGCGTGCTGCAAGTATCATATAGACCATCTATGAAACACACAGCGTGCTGCAAGTATCATGTAAACCATCTCTGGAACACGCACCGTGCTGCAATTATTATATAGACCATCTCTGGAACACACAGCGTGCTGCAAGTATTATATAGACCATCTCTGGAACACGCACCGTGCTGCAAGTATCATATAGACTATCTCTGGAACACGCACCGTGCTGCAAGTAATATACAGACCATCTCTGGAAAACACAGAGCGTGCTGCAATTATTATATAGACCATCTCTGGAACACGCACCGTGCTGCAAGTATTATATAGACCATCTCTGGAACACGCACCGTGCTGCAAGTATCATATAGACCATCTCTGGAACACGCACCGTGCTGCAAGTATTATATAGACCATCGCTGGAACACGCACCGTGCTGCAAGTATTATATAGACCATCTCTGGAACACACAGCGTGCTGCAAGTATTATATAGACCATCTATGAAACACGCACCGTGCTGCAAGTATCATATAGACCATCTCTGGAACACGCACCGTGCTGCAAGTATTATATATACCATCTCTGGAACACACAGCGTGCTGCAAGTATCATATAGACCATCTCTGGAATACGCAGCGATGCTGCAAGTATCGTTACACGACGATCAACACGTCCTCTTACGTTGCATACACAAACTGACCGCCAAACACACTATTTGTCAAGGAACTGCATTTAGGATCGGATTTAGCCGTTATATTTGACCGGTGTCCGGTCACAGCATTTGCAAACCGTCACATTCTCATGTAATATTAGTGCCCGCGATTCGTTTGTTGTATGCAAGCCGTACATTTGTTGGAAACAAATTCATTAGAATATTTTGAATTATGTTCTGGTAGAAAACCATTTAAATTACCGACCTCATTGTATCATTGGTTGCACGCTGAGCACAATCGAAAGGATGCAGAGTTAACCGTGGTGTTGCATTATTCATAGAACAATTATACGCGAAGTTGTTAATACAAATGTGTATATGTTGTGCATAGACAAACATAGTTTTTTCTATAGCATCCGCTGCGAGTACAACAATTTAGCACATGTCTTAGTATAAGTTTGTTATATAGCATACGTGTAAGGAGCCGGGCTCATGTGGCAGTTCATCGGTGAAGCGTGTGCTTTAAACACAACAATGGGGAAAATTATGTTAATTGTGTGACGCCCTGTGCTGATACTCCAGTAATATTCACAACAACAGCCAGCCGGTTATTGTTGAAATCTGTCACGGAGACTTCCGAACTTTCGAATTTGTTCGATGCCTAAATCTGCAAATTAGAGCACTGCTTATCGTCATTTTTTTGATGCAAGATCCAAGCGAGTGGTTTGAGTCGCGCCGATCTATTGAATGGACGTTTTCGATTTGTGTTCAATTTATTCCATCAATAGAATTTCTGGGCGAAAACAGATATGGAGCCTTATTATACATGGTAGCCCTTGTACAGTACAAGAAATAAGTTGTTTACGCGTTCGAAATAAAACAAGTTAAACAAATATAATAATTTTGCCATTGAAAACGTAGCCCGAGGGCGCCTAAAATCGATCACAGGGATTTTGCATCTTTGACATAGTTATGTTTTGACGTTCACCGTCTTTCCATGCTCGTCACAGTCGTATTTAGTTTTGCAATCAGCGTCCAAAAGTGACAAAAGCAGACTCTTGCAGAGCTTGCCGCCGGCGGACATGCTGACAATCGTTCTGCGGATGTAAATGAAAAAAATCCTTCCTAGCATTTATAGCATATCCAGTAGACATAAAGTGCATAACTATTTCTATGTTTTTGTACACGATTCGTCGGTTTTTCTGGGAGCTTTGCTGCGTCGCCTATTGAAATACTGTGTGGCATTTCGTGACTCAAACCACTGTCCAGAAATATTTAAAATATAGCGTCTTGTTGGTGACATGTACTGTAAATGATATATTCTTGTGTTTGGGCTATAGTTGTTCAAGCGTTTCAACCATATTAATTTATTATATAATATTAGTATGTGGGATGTTGGGTTCACCTGTCACAAAACAATTGCAGCAGGTGCCCCTAAACACTGAGCATGGCCGCGCCAAGACAACGCGCGCCTATATACGGTGTGTGTGTGTGTGTGTATGCATGTGTGCGTGTGTGCGAGTGTGCGCGTGTGCGCGTGTGCGCGTGTGCGCGTGTGCGCGTGTGCGCGTGTGCGCGTGTGCGGGTGTGCGCGTGTGTGCGTGCGTGTCTGCCCGCCCTCTACATGACATTCCCCTTATACGTGTAACTCACGTGGTCCGAGCAGGAGCGCCATGATGATGGCGAAGTCGAGGATGTTCCAGCCGACCTTCCAGAAGACCCAGAAGCCGTAGTACCACTTGAGGAACATCTCGAGGATGAAGGCTGCGAGGACGGCGTCGTCAAACACGTCGAACAGGATGCGGTACTTGACGTTCTGGCACGGAGAACGGGGAATGGAAGGTAGGCAGGGGTGTCGTATTATAGCCGGAGACAATACAGAAACACACATTGTCGCACATTAATGCTCCTGTACCAAACACACAAACACACAAACACATACGCACACACGCACGCACAAACGCACGATCTCACGCACATACGCACGCATCCACACGCTCATACACATGCACGCACACACACGCACGCACATACACATGCACACATACACGCACGCACACATGCACACGAACACACACACATATACACACACGCACACACACACACACACACACACACACACACACACACACACACACACACACACACACACACACACACACACACACACACACACACACACACACACACACACACACACACACACACACACACACAAACAGACACGCACACCCGCGCGCACGACCAACAAGCCCGAATCTTTTCTTCAAAGTTACGCTACACTGAAGGTTGTCGAGTGACGTGAGGAAGCATTACGCACGAACGTCTCCTCGGTCTGCAGGCCGATGACGACGGCGTTGATGACGATGAGGGTGAAGATGAAGACGTGAAAGGCGGCGCTCTCGACGATTTTGCCGACGAGGTTGGCCGAGACATGTTGCTGCACGTCCTCCTCGTCCAGGTCGACGACGTCCACGAAGTTCTCCTTCGGTCTCTCCTCCGCCTTGAAGATGTGCTTGATTGCCTCGCCCTTCGCCAGCTGCCGAGAAGGGAGAGAAAGAGGGAAATGTAAATAGGGAATACAAGGAATGATGTGGGACGAATGGCTGGTGGGAGAAGACGATGTTCTCTGTCGTCATAGTGAGCATTGAACAAGGCTACCATTGACGTACAAATTACATGCTGGAACAGTGACTCCCTTTTACACAACCACATCGGATCACTTTCTAAACATCAGGGGAGCCGCTGGGATTCCTTCTGGTACAGTGACTGGGCGGGGAGTAACTTCGACACTTCATCCATCGACAATCGAAGTCTATTGCATTTACAACAGGCGGTCCTTTTCCAAGCCTGATTGCGCAAGTTTGTAAATGAACACGTTTGACGCTTACTTCAAACGCCTCAAATGTTGTGTGAGTTACTCTAACCTTGGCGATCTAATTGCTTTCCGCTTTGCCGCCTTTGCCAACCATGTTTCATATCTGACAGTTAACATGCTTTCGTGATGTTTGCATCCGTGACACCTTGACACAAACTGTTTCGCTTCTTCCATGGCCACACCCGTTGAAGCTTTCTTGTCTCCACAGTTCGGAAGTTTGCAGCCTTCCAGCAAAACGTTGTCAATTCCCCATATGTTGGCGACGGTGTCACATCCCGAGAATGCATGAGCTGCCAGCAGCTGTAGTGCAACATCAGCATGTACGTATCTTAGCGGTCGCTCCAATGTCTGTGGTACTTCGTTTCAGGCTCGATCCGTCCATGTAAAGGGAACACGACAATGAACTTTAAAAAAAATAATGACCAAGGAGGCGACACACACACATGTGTCATCACAAATCACCTTCATGCCGGTCTCCCCGTCATTTGCTTCAGTTACTACATGTTGAGGAATGATAACGGCTGCCTCGTCGTGTGGCAACGTCACTCTCAAGGCGGCTGGCTACATAAAGACTCAGAGTCCACCTTTACAGAGTTGACGGCTTAAGCGTTACACCAACAATACCTCCTAGTCCAAGTCCATATTGCAAAAGTGTCGACTCAATGTACATGTCTGATCAAATACCATTCCAAATGCCTGGGTGATGGCGCATTTCATGCTGTCCTTTCAGGAAGTTCTCCAGGAGACTGTCAGGAAGACGCTACGTGGTTCTTAAGTAACACAGTCCATATCTAGAGTAGTTCACATGTCCGGCCGCAAAGAAGTATGGCATCTTCTCCTTTACAGCCCATATATGGAGAGGCCAGTCTGCTTTGCGCTCTGCATATAGTATGAGTATGAGTATGAGTATGAGTATGAGTATGAGTATGAGTACGAGTATGGACAGTATTATAATGAGCACAGGATTGAGAAGGTTCTCTATCTACAACGTTAATGGTCTGCTGCTTGCAACTCTTTTTTCAGAAGAGACATCGTCATAGTCCTCTGCTTTGTTGATCAGTGGACGTAACAATTCTTCACACAACAATCCACAAAACTCTCGTATTTTGATGAAAGGTCTTTCCAGATAGCATCCGCGAAACTCCACCAAACGCAGCCTTCATTACCACTTCGAGTCCATCGTTACCCATCAGGCACCCAACTGATCCTACAAAACTCTTAAGTATGTGCATACCCCTTGTCTGGACAGAAAGTTGGCAAACATGTCAGGATAGACCCATATTACGTTGACTTTCATTCATTCATTTATTCACTGTGACTTTGTACAACTGTTGGTCTGCAGAACAGACGGTATTGGTCTGTCAAGTTTGCCTCGTATTCGTTGAGCCTCCTTAATTGCAGTCACGATAGTCGAAAGGTCAGATGGTACCATATATATCAAAGGACGGTAGGCAACCGTTGTCTGTGGTTTCAGTCTGTAATTCTGCTCGCGTGATTGCCTGGTCTCGAAGCTCGGAAATCCGTGTGTTTCGCAGCGAATATATTATGTATACTTATAATTTCACAGTAGGGCCTAACGCTGCCACTTTGGTGGCCACATTGGATTACGCCTATATTTCGTTGTCGTGCATTACTACAAATTAGTCCATTGAATTCCTCGGGTGCTAAAACATAATTATGTTTAGAAACAAACAATAAGTATCTAGATGGCATAGCAGTGAAATTACGAACATTTTTAAACATATTTCTCGGCATGGCTGCCATCTTGGATATTTCAAATTCCTCAAGGATGCTAGAGTGACATCATGCAGTTTCTGATTCATTACACCTTGTAGTTCTAAAAACCACCAAAAACATTGGGGAAACTCTACTTTACGGTTCAACCCAAGTTCACTGTTTGGCGGCAGGACTAAACTTTAATCATCCCTATTTGATCGTTTGTTCGATTCACTCACCGCTTCGTCGTCGAATAAGAACCGACGTCGATCGGCCAACGGAGTGCTGCACAACACAAACATGTCAGTCACATTAGACAACGTGTTTTACTCAATATTAGAGAGTGACAGCTCGCCCAATGATCTCGACTCACGCCCCGATCCCGATTGTAGAACAGTCGAGCAGAGCGCATAGCGATCGGGAAGGGCCTCGAGATCGAGCCGCTTTCGGACAAGGATGTCATTGGCATTTTGAGAGTCCAACATACTTTTTCTTAAGTGTAACTCGCCTTTTGAAATATTTGTCAATTAAAATTGTAAACGTATTAAACTTAATAAACTCAACCAGCAGATTACATATTTGTTCCATTAATGTACTGTCTTAGCTGTATATCAATACGCTAACTGTGATGCACGCTATGTGAATCTCTTCCCTGGTGCCAATGTTCCACCCGCCTCTTCCTACATTAAATCATGACTCTGAATCATTGTTTTCTGATCTTCCAATTGTGGTGATGTATTTGTAAAAGAACCAGAGGGTAATTATTTATATACCATTTAATGGACACTTTGAGTGTTCAGTCCTTCACCTGGAGGTGTCACTGTCGAGTATGTTATCGGGATTTACACGCTGCTTGCAATGCTGCAACTGGCATCAGCAGAAATTAGGTTAATTACAAACCAGTGTAAGATCAAAACACCGTAATGATGACAACTGTTGCCCCAGCTTTGTTGTTCCGTGTAAGCAAATTGTTTATATAAAACCAAAGATCCATGAAGTTTTCTGAAAACATTCTCAAACAAAAACTATAATTAAACAAGGAATTTAGTAGTTGAATATTGATCACATAAACCCGAAAAATCATTAACAATTCCTCATAAAGATTCACCGTCTTGTTTAGATGTTTTTATTTACAGACGTGTGTTGCTTCAATACTCCATTTAGATGGTGTTATTTAGAGACGTGTGTTTTGTGTATCTTACTAACAAGACCTCTTATTTCTATACACTGTCTAGATAGTTTATTTAGAGACGTGTGTTACGTGTGTCCAACTTACAAGACCGGCTTCTATACAGTGATTAGATGGTGATATTTAGAGCCGTGTGTTAGGTGTGTCCTACTCACAAGCCCTCCTGCTTCTACACAGTGTTTAGATGGAGTTATTTAGAGACGTGTGTTAGGTGTGTCCTACTCACAAGTCCTCCTGCTTCTATACAGTATTTAGATGAAGTTATTTAGAGACGTGTGTTAGGTGTGTCCTACTCACAAGTCCTCCTGCTTCTATACAGTATTTAGATGGTGATATTTAGAGATGTGTGTTAGGTGTGTCCTACTTACAAGTCCTCCTGCTTCTACACAGTATTTAGATGGAGTTATTTAGAGACGTGTGTTAGGTGTGTCCTACTCAAAAGTCCTCCTGCTTCTATACAGTATTTAGATGGTGATATTTAGAGACGTGTGTTAGGTGTGTCCTACTTACAAGTCCTCCTGCTTCTACACAGTGTTTAGATGGAGTTATTTAGCGACGTGTGTTAGGTGTGTCCTACTGACAAGTCCTCCTGCTTCTACACAGTGTTTAGATGGAGTTATTTAGAGACGTGTGTTAGGTGTATCCTACTCACAAGTCCTCCTGCTTCTACACAGTGTTTAGATGGAGTTATTTAGAGACGTGTGTTAGGTGTGTCCTACTCACAAGTCCTTCTGCTTTTATACAGTATTTAGATGGTGATATTTAGAGACGTGTGTTAGTTGTGTCCAACTTACAAGTCCTCCTGCTTCTATACAGTGTTTAGATGGAGTTATTTAGAGACGTGTGTTAGGTGTGTCCTACTCACAAGTCCTCCTGCTTCTATACAGTATTTAGATGGTGATATTTAGAGACGTGTGTTAGGTGTGTCCTACTCACAAGTCCTCCTGCTTCTATACAGTATTTAGATGGAGTTATTTAGAGACGTGTGTTAGGTGTGTCCTACTCACAAGTCCTCCTGCTTTTATACAGTATTTAGATGGTGATATTTAGAGACGTGTGTTAGTTGTGTCCAACTTACAAGTCCTCCTGCTTCTATACAGTATTTAGATGGAGTTATTTAGAGACATGTGTTAGGTGTATCCCACTCACAAGTCCTCCTGCTTCTATACAGTATTTAGATGGAGTTATTTAGAGACGTGTGTTAGATGTGTCCTACTCACAAGTCCTCCTGCTTCTACACAGTGTTTATATGGAGTTATTTAGAGACGTGTGTTAGGTGTGTCCTACTCACAAGTCCTCCTGCTTCTACACAGTGTTTAGATGGAGTTATTTAGAGACGTGTGTTAGGTGTGTCCTACTCACAAGTCCTCCTGCTTCTATACAGTATTTAGATGGAGTTATTTAGAGACGTGTGTTAGGTGTGTCCTACTCACAAGTCCTCCTGCTTCTATACAGTGTTTAGATGGAGTTATTTAGAGACGTGTGTTAGGTGTGTCCTACTTACAAGTCCTCCTGCTTCTACACAGTGTTTAGATGGTGATATTTAGAGACGTGTGTTAGGTGTGTCCTACTCACAAGTCCTCCTGTTCCTCCATCTTGCTGAGCGTGTGTTTCACACTCACTCTCAGTCTCGCTATGAACATCGTCTTGTTCACAGCCTGCAACACAAATCGGGTTCGAATAAGGTATTAGAGAGTATCTGCAAGCGTTCAGGTCTCGTCTCCCTTCCTCGTTCCGATCGCGCCTCGCCCTCAATACGAACACCGTTGTGTTACGCACGATGCAGTTAAAGGGAATACAAACACTTATTACTTGAATTCATATTATATTACATCCAGCTATATATTTCCATGTCCACCAAGCTAAAAAAATATCAATGAATTAGAAATTCCACATGCTATGCTGTGCATCCGGACTTTTTCGAATATGCATATTTTGGCGCGCTTTTCGGGATGCCGAGATGTGACGTCACAGACGACATATACTCGCATCAGGCCGACCCCTTCTATGCATTTAGAGCGTGTTTACAAGGATAGTTTTGGGGTCGAAACGAGCGTCAGAATGATTTACTGTGCAATATTCCGATGTAATACAAAAACTAGTCATCATAAAGGAACAAGCAGTTATCTTACGGTTCCACATGAATCCAATTTTATTCAAAACAATGAATGCGAATTGCTCGTTTTCAGAATAATGATATCGACGGCAACCCACGGGAGATATTCTACACCAATAAATATACACAGCAAACATATATTGTATCCAGCTACAGAAAGTAGCGTTGTTTAATCTCATAATATCACTAGAATATCGATATATGAAGGAGTTGTACACCAAATCATTTTTAGACTATGACGCACTGTTTGTAGATATTTTAAAACTTTTGTAGTAATTATTTATTCGCCACGAAAATTAAAAGATGGTAATTATATATAACGATGTTTCTAAATTTTATTTATCCAGACAAATATCATGTAATGGATTTATAATTTATTATACTATACATACACACACACATGTATATATATATATTTATACACATATATTATATACATATATATATATATATATATGTTATAGTAATATATTGTAATTATATATGTGAAAACAAATTGTGATTTGTGTGGATAAATAAAATGTAGAAATATCGTCAGATATAATTATCATATTTTCATTTTCGTGGCGAATAAATAATTTCAACAGAAGTTTATAAATATTTACAAACAGTTCATAATAGTATAAAAATGATTTGGTTTATATTACTTCGTGAAAACATAAACAAAATAAGTGTCAAGAAAATGAATGGTTTAGTGTCAGGCTTGAACCGGCGTCACCCGATTGTAAAGCAGATAATACGAAACCAACGCGTATACCGTCTGAGCTAACGAGACGAACGAAAATTCAATTACTGATTGATTAAAGTTATTGTTATAAATTGTACAAATCCTCCTTCATATATCGATATTCTAGTGATGTTATAAGACTAAACAACGTTACTTTCTTTAGCTGAATACAATATATGTTTGCTACATATGTTTATTGGTGTAGATTATCTCCCGTGGGTTGCAATCGAGATAATTATTCTGAAAACGAGCCGAAGCTCCGCAAAACCTCGCCGGCTTGTAGGCGCCATTCGCATTCATTGTTTTGAATAAAATTGGATTAATGTGGAACCGTAAGATAACTGCTTGTTCCTCTATGATGACTAGTGTTTGTATTACATCGGCATATCGCACAATAATTCATTCTGACGCTCGTTTCGACCCAAAAGCTATCCTTGTAAACATGCTCTGAATGCATGCAAGGCGTCGGCCTGGTGCGAGTATATGTCGTCTGTGACGTCACGATACCACGTGATCGCCTAGATCATTAAATATTAGTTTTCCGCGGGAATCGCTACACAGGCGGGTTTAAAATCGAATTGATCCTACAAATGTATTTTTCAGAATTTAAAAAAATGTTCTCGAATGTTACATATAATGTTAAACTTTGTGTACACATGGAAAGCGGATTTTAACTAATGCCTTGTTTCTATTTCCTTTAATTAACTGTAATAATGACATGCGCATCAATACGAGTAAGACAAAATATATGGTTACATTTTTCGGTAAAGATAGAACATTTGTAAAATCTCTGCCGTATATTGATATAAATGGGACAGATATTGAGAGAGTTACTCAAGCAAAAGTTATCGGCATAACTATATCATCGGATTTAAGTTGGAATGCACATGTAGATAAAATAGTATCAAAGGCAAGAAAGATAGTGTAAATGATCTATCAGTTGAAACGTGCTGGTATCAACCAAAATGACTTGGTTAGAATATATGTATCTGTGATTAGACCAGTAGTTGAATACGCCTGCCCAGTATGGCACACGAACTTTCCTAAATACTTACCGGACAACATCGAGATAATTCAAAAAAGGTGTATCAAAACTATATTTCCTGGTTGTGTGTACGAGGATATTCTGGAGATGGTAAACTTACCAACGCTGCATGATAGACGCAATGAATTCTGTAAAACGTATTTCGCTAGAATGAAGCGTAGTGACCACAAACTGAATACGCTACTACCAAATACTCGAAATGTGCCGTATACACTAAGATCATTCAATTAGTTACCCGTCCCAATGGCGAACACAAATCGCTACAAAAACTCATTAATTCCATGGAGTTTAGTACACTGCCATAACACTTAATGATTTTAGTGTATGTCTCAACAGTCAATTTTAATATTTAAACTAAATGATTTATTTTAGTGTATTTGAAGTATCTTACTTTTTAATGAAAGATAGTAATGCAATGATAATGTACACGTACTAATATAAAGCGCCTCATACTGAGTTAGTTGCGACACGGGGCGATTTTTTGTAATTTACTTAACAGTATCTTTAGTGTTGCGTTATTTTATTGAGTACAACATGTTTTATGAGTATTGTAACATAATGTTGTGTCGTATTGTAACAGTATGATACTTGTGTGATTTTGGCGATTTTGACAGACTGACAAGCCTGACGTACATTGTGGATGACCCTTTCTGGAAGGCAAAATACTAATGATATGTTCGGACATTTACTATACAAACATGCACCGCAGAGCAATTAAAGTTAATTAGTATCGTTACATTTGGATTGGTTCTAGCTCGACTAAGATGTCTATAGGGCCTATCCTTTTGTAACGGAGATGACGCTCATAAACGTGGGGCATACAATTTGAAAACACAATCATAGTGTAAAGATATTTTGCTTCCATGTCCTCCGATACTTCTTTTACAAATATGCCAAATGTAAAATTACTCGAAGAACCAAAACCAAACAAACCAAACTGAAATCTCATGTGTACACTTTTTTGTCATTTTACTGTAGGTAGGATTCAATAGCTCAAACACCATCAATGCAGACATCACCATGAATGGCGAGGAGGTAGACGAAGTTTGCAGTTTTAAATATCTTGGAGTGACCTTGTCTAAGGATGGTAACTGCACCACTGAAATACATATCAGGGTCGCCTCAGCAACAGCAGCCTAGGCAAGGTTGGTGAGACGTAGTAACATAAGCTTCACAACCAAGAACATTTACTTCAGATCACTTGTACTATCTATATTTCTGTACTGCTGTGAGACGTGGACACTCCGTGCTCATACAGAGAAAACAATTAAAACCTTCGAGACCAAGTGCTTGCGGAAGCTGCTCCACATCTCCTACATGGAGCATAAGATGAATATGTGCTGAGTAAGATCAAATCCCTGGTGGCCCACAAGAACCTCTAGTGGCAACTGTCAAGAGAAGGAAGCTGGCATGGTTTGGACATGTAACAAGACACGCCAGCCTCCCGAAAACTATTCTTCAGGGCACAATGGAGGGCAGACGCCGTGGACGGCAGGGAAACTGTTGGTTTGACAATGTCAAGAAGTGGACGGCCCTCTCCGTACCAGAGCTCCTCACCATAGCCACGGACAGTCAAGAATGGCGAAATATCACAGCTGCAGCGTCGCTTATGCCTCCCCTCCCGTCGACCAAGTCGGTTAAGGGACTAAGTAACTAAGTATGTAAAGGTTCACGATTCCGGCAATGACGTGTTTACGAGATTAAGAGTTTGCGTTGGTCTCTATTCGTCGATTTCACATAAAAAAAACTTTCGCTAGGTGGCGTTACGTAGAAGTTGATTTTCAAAATCGAGTAGCAAATTACCGTCAAATATTATGGTCTAAAGTATAATTACCGATCGTCGGATGCGATGTATTAGTGCATGAAGTTGAGTCAGATGTGACAGGACAGAAAACCGGACAGCAGCTACGGACGAAGACGGGTACAGGATTATGAAACGGTAACAATCTTATTATCGCTCACACGGTGAGCAAAGCGAAACAGATGGCGAATAGCAGTGCGAACCGCCCTAGAGATTCGGAACCACCCTAGAGATTCGGAACCACCCTAGAGATCCGGAACAAGTGATCAACGAAATATTATGTTTCATCACAAACAAGATGGACACTATGCCGATGGATATGATCGTGCATTTATGCAGTAGTTTCTACGATGATCGTACGATAAAAAATGCAAAGAAACTTTTGTATGATCTTTGCCCAAATGAATCCTCGCAGCGGTTCATAAAGAGGCACGGTCCCAATAAACGAGAATCGAATATCGAGGACATTTACAAATTCTTGGATGAACTGGGTGAGAATGGGCCGACGTTTGTTGCACAGAACCTCGCACAGCTGCCACCGATCACATACGACAACATCGACTTGAGTGATCTACTCCGTGAACTACAAAATAACAAAACTGACTTAGTATTCATGGCGAAAATCTTGCACGAACAAACGGAGATTAACAATGCAATGTCGAATCGATTGTATGAAGTAGAAAGAGGGCTACATCAAGTGCAGCATACACCAGTGCACAACAGTCACTCAGACCTTGACAATACTGCTAATGTTGATGGGCCGGCTCCTGATGCTCCTGATGCGGCGCTCATATGCAGGAAAGGTGGGAATGAACATGAGACATTCCCCAAAACTGTGGACCAAACAATTCCGACATCCGTGGACTACGACAAAGAAACATGGTCAACCGTTGTCAAGAAACAGAAACGCACCAAAAATCTTACAAATATGAAATCAGGGAGTACAACCATCAGTCAATCGAACGTCGGTCCACCAGGGGGAGTAAAGCGAAAGAGAACAATGGGGTGTGGCAGTGCGCTAAGAACTCGTCTAAAAGTTGCATCTCGACAACGTGTAGCTAGTGTGTTTGTGACTCGGTTTGCACCAGACACGGAGGCAAAACAGATTGTTGCGTTGTTGAGAAACATACACGCTTGAAAGTGACAGTGGAAAAACTGAAAAGTAAATTCGACACATACAGCTCTTTCCACATCTCTGCGATCTGTGAAGATCCAAACATCCTGCTAGATGAGGAACTGTGGCCTGAGGGTATCATGTATAGGTTTAGAAAAGCACGAGACAACTCTCAACATTCATGAACATTAAATCCTACAATTGTCGTGGACTGAGAAAGGATGAAGTGATTGAGATAGTTGATGACTGTGACATACTGTTGCTTCAGGAGACATGGCTTGCAAAACAAGAATTGGGGGTTATTAATGATATACATGTAAACTACCTTGGTTTTGGTAGGGCTAAGTGTGACTATTCGAGTGGTATCACATCAGGAAGAAAATCAGGTGGAACAGCTATCTTATGGAAACCATCATTAGATCAATGTATAACATATATTGATATACCTTACGATTGGTAACAAGGATGGAAACAATGTAATTACTGGTAGGGATGTAGTATGTGACTGTAATTTATTGGATCATTTTGTGCTTAATATCAACATATGTTTGGAACTGGCCCCTAAACTAGAAAAAGTTAGCAATGTACAAATGAAGAAAAATAATTGGGCTAAAGTCAATGAAAGAGATATTCAGAATTATTGTAATTATTGAGGTATATTGCTACAAGACATACAAACAATGAATCAAGATGTGTTGACCTGTACAGATATAAATTGTCAGAACAAAGATCATGCTAAAGAAATTGAGAGATTTTATAATGATGTATGTAATGTTCTCATTAGAGCCACTTGTGATAAGATAAGTAGGCATACAAGCATTAACTAAAACAAACCAGGTTGGTCTGAATATGTTACCGAGCTACATGGTACAGCGAGGGAAACATTATTGAATTGGAGAGTACATGGAAGTCCAAAACATGGACCAGGTTTATTGAAAGACATAAAGAAACAACCAAGGCTGACAATATGGCCAATAATTTGCTGAATGAAAACACTGCTGAGTTCTGGAAAGACATTAGGACCACGAAGAAATGTAACACTACACTTCCAAAAACTGTTGATGGTGTAACTGGTCAAGAGGAGGTGGCTGAAATGTGGAAAAAGCACTACAAAGGTCTACTAAATTGTTTAAAAAATGAAATGATAAATATTATAAACTACGACCTAAACAATTGTGAATATACAGATGTCATAGTAAACAGTGATGAAGTAACAACAGCAATTAATAAACTAAAATGCGGTAAATCACACGGTGCCGACACTATATGTGCTGAACATCTAAAATATTGTGGTGAAAGAGTTGCAGAAATGTTAGCCTTATGGATATCTAAAATGTTTGTTCATGGATATTTACTTGAAAACATATTGCATGTACAGCTTATATATATTATCAAAACAAAGCTGGTTTGTTAAATAGTAAAGATAACTACAGGCCTACTGCCATCGCAAGTGTACTGTCTAAGATATTAGAGTTCATAATTCTAGACAGAATTAAATCCTATATACTAACATGCGATAATCAATTCGGTTTTAAAAAGGGACACGGTACTGATTCGTGTATATACGTAATGAAAGAGGTGATTAACAAACTGCTAGTACAGTGTACCTTTGCTTCTTAGATGCCTCCAGGGCGTTCAATCGTGTTAACCATCTTACGCTGTTTAAGAAACTTGAGAGAAGAAAGGTCCCCGGCTATATTATCAGACTGTTAGTCTTTTGGTATAGTCATCAGAAAATGTTTGTAAAGTGGGGAAATGTTATATCTGATAGTTTTACTGTAAGTAACGGTGTTCGTCAAGGTGGAGTCTTGTATCCATACTTATTTAATATCTATATGGATGACCTTAGTCTGTTGCTAAATCACTGTAGAATCGGTTGTTACACTGGCAAAACAAAAGTGAACCATCTGATGTACGCAGATGATGTAGTATTAATATCACCGTCCAAGAAAGGGCTTCATGAGTTGATAACAACTTGTTGTGAATATGGAACTACGCATGACATTATATATAATGGTGAAAAAAGCAGTGTGGTGTATTGTGCTCCCACAAAGGTCAAACATCTGTTATCTACAATTTTTTTTATTCAAGGTCGCATCATAAAATTGTTAAATATCTGGGTCACATTATTAATGGAGACATGTCTGACGATGATGATATCAGTAGACAGATTAGAACATTGTATGTAAGAGGAAACACTTTATGTAGACAATTTAAAAATTGTAGCACCCATGTAAAGCTACTTGTTTTTAAGACTTACTGTGCATGCCTGTACACCGCCCAGTTGTAGAGGACCTATAAGCTTAAGACCATGAACAAATTAACTGTAGCCTAAAACAATACACTGAGAATCCTTTTAGGGATCCCAAGATATTCTAGCGCGAGTGAAATGTTTGCATATACAAACTTGCCAAGTTGTCAATGTGTTATAAGAAGGACTATATATACATTTATGAAACGGATGAAAAAGATTAACAATTATTTTGTTCACAGTGTTGTAAATAGTGACATGATCTATTCGTCTCTGCTGCAGAAAAAAATGGATGAAACAATTATTTTGTCTACGATAATATTCATTATGTTATTATACTAATTATTCATGATATGGCTGCTATGACATGCACACGTTTATGTTGAGTAGCTTTGTGTCTTCTTTTTCTTTCTTCTCTTTCTCTTGGTGTTATTACATGTAAGACTATGGAACTTTCCTTACATTAAGGACTGAGTCCGAAATTAACTTATCTATCTATCTGTCTATCTATAAACAAACACTGTTGTTCTAACAGTTTATTTGCACACATTTTAAAGAATAATTTTTGAAGATTTAACGAGCAGATACCTTATAGAAGAATTTAATAAGTTTTTTAACGGCATATCTAGGCATATTATATTTACTTCCACCACTTGCCTTTCGAAAGACTTTCTTCGCGTCAAACACTTTAACATCAGAACTAAAAGTGTTCCCATCCTCGAATACGGGCTCCATCGTGGTGAGAAATAAACAATTAAGGCAACAAGTTAAACTAATATTCAGCGTCGACTAGAACCGTCAATAGTTTGCGTCCTTAACGAATGCGTAACCTTTGACATCGCTGTAACGGGAAAGTGACTGCGCGCGCGCCACGCGAAGTAAAATGTATCGGTGCTACTCCGACAAACGGCGGGAAATTTTCATTACGCGTTCGCCTGTATGAGTCTAATCCAATAGGTATCACATTAACTCCATGTGTTTCCGTCGTAAATGTTACTAACATTTTGGCGTTTGGTGGTCTATGCAACAAAAACTTAAGGACCACTTTTTAAGCGAGAACTGCATACAGAAATATTTATTTGGCACACGGTAGTTATATCAATTCATGGATCCGTCAACTGCATTTGCAATAGCTAAACTGCTTTCGCAGAGTTCGCTACAAGCTACTAGCCGCTAATAACAAGTAATCGCTACTAGCAGCTAGAAGCTAGCGAACGCAACGTCCGCATTGACGCGGTGGCTGCTGGGAGCGAGTAAACGCCACTAGCTTACAACGCTAGACGTGGCGCATCAGATAACTGTTATTATTATAATTATTATACCATTTATTATTACTATTACTTAGTTATTTATTTCTTAATGGCAGAATACCCAAATGAGTACTCCAGTTGAGTGGCTACCAGAGGATGATAGTGCATTACCAGGACCAGACGCTAAATTTCAGGATACAAAACAAGACTATTTAATGCAGTAAGTCGTAAATACAGAAATGGTAGCTATGAAAACAATGACAATGAAGGATAACAGATCATACGGATTGGACGCTAACAATTAATGGAAATTGTAGAACAAGTTTTAAACTTGTGATTAGAAGAGGAAGCGGTTCTTTTTATTGGAAAGAAGCTCATTGGATGCTATTATTAAGACGAGTGTCAGAGAGATAAGTAATAAAATGACAGATCAGTGTGCTTAGCATCAGTGGTTTATATTTATAAATTAATTCGTAGATTAATGAAAGACCACACGGAGGATTTTCTTGTCTATATTATAGACAAACGTGTGCAATTATGCGTGTGTATGTATGTTTATATGTTTGTTCTTCTGTCCAAACATATCTCTGCCAGTTCCGGGGCTGACATTGCGTCGTCGTGCCTGCGCAGAGGCGTGTTAAAGGGTACTACTAGGCCCTGGTGCAAGTTTGAATGTTGAGTCCCCCCTCCGAAAGCCAAGCCAAAGGCCAAGCTGTACGTTATAATAAGTTTTAAACGACCATTTAAACAAACTAATGTTTTATTTTATATACCAACCAAAAACAATCAATTATTTATTATACAAGGTTGAGATCGCACTACGACTCTACCTATGCCTGGTGATGTGTAAAAGCTGTGGAGAACCCACAATGTCGCAGCTGAAACGGGTCAAGAATGAGTTGCACACAATAGTGGAGCAGAAAATGATGAACTTCCTTTCAAATAGTGTGCGATGTTTTGAGGAAAGTTGACTTTTCCTCAATGGTTGATGAATGTTCGCTGAGACAATCATGAAATGTTGTACATTGGATGTCGTGTTGGCTGTTGATCTAGGCATAGGGGCCTATGTCTGTGGTGGAAAATTGGACATGTTATTAAATTGTCTTGTATCAAGTTCACTCAATTTGTCGCAGTATGTCCAGTGCATACAATTTTATTAGCCAGTTGAGTGTGGCCCCTGGGGATCCATGTGCCCTGGAAATTGTTCTTTTCGCTTGAGTGGAGATCTCCAGGAGTTTTGGACCTGGAAATGAGTTTTTCCCTTGAATGGAGGCCCCGGGGGCTTTGGACTTTGGACTAATGTTTGTTCTCCATTGAGTGGGGCCCCCGTGAGCTCTGGGCCCTGGAATATTATTTTTTTCTCCCTTGAGTGGGACCAGGGAAGTTCTCGGCCCTGGGTTTTGTATTCTCAGATATTTTTCTGCTCTCTTGAATGGGGGACTGTTCCCTTGATTTTTTAAACAAGGGGCCCATGGAGCTCGCGGCCGTGGGGCACGTGCCCCCTTTGCCCCTTTAGTAATACGATACTGGCGTCCCTTGGCGCGCGAGGATGCTTCCTTGTCGTGAACTTGTAACATGGAATTACTTCATGCATATACAAGCAAGACAATGCCAGGAAACTGCGTACCGCGCAGCTGCTGTTTGACGGAGACCGATCTAGGCATCATCGATAGGTGCTGACATCATGTTTTCACATAATAACCTTTGCCATGTAAGAGGCGCGCGAAGTCGAAGTGGATCCGCGGCAGGATATGTTTCAAATTTTCTTTGACTTTGTTTTCTTCTTCTTCTTCTTATCATTATTAATATAATTATTATTACACTGCTTAATTGTTGTTGCAGAAAATGGCAACGATGACTTCGAGATGTGGACTACAATAGGCGAGCTGCAAACCCCAAAAAAGTGCTTTATTTTAAGAGTTTAAATGTCCCCCTACACACACCCAAATGTTATATAATTTGAAAGCTCTACAACTTCCCGTCACAAAGAGTCCTGTCGTAGACCTGCCAAGTGGTGCAGTAAGCGTGAATCCAAGGTCAAACAAGGTCACCGTCAAATGATGAATGTTCGAGATAGTGCGCATCCGCAATCGTCTTAATATTAAATGGTCGCACATCTACTTTACTTTGGTACAGAATGGCCAAGTAATATATTTTGGAAAGCTAATTAGCTTCCCATCAAAATCAGGTACGATATGGAGGTGTTACCTGATATGGTATGAGTGGAGCTCAGGTCAAACAAGGTCACCGTGAAATGATGAATATTCGATTTTTTTGCAATAACGCGAAAGCCATAAAGCAATAAAATGACAATTAATTAATACAAAATTATTTTGACACAAGTTTGTGTTTGTCACCCTCAAATAACCTTCACAATCGAGGGTGGCATCCACATAAACCAATTTTTATCCCTTCTGTGATGGATCTTGCATGAATTCCTGCTATTAAGAAAAAATGCAGTTAAAAGTTTGACATCACATGTTGGCTAACTTACTATATGCAGAATGGCATAATTTCGAAAATTCACCTTTTGACGTTGACCTTTTTAAATCTTCACTCCACTTTACAACTCATTTAATCTTCACTCCACTTTACAACTCCTTTAATCTTTACTCCACTTTACAACTCCTTTAATCTTCACTCCACTTTACAACTCCTTTAATCTTCACTCCACTTTACAACTCATTTAATCTTCACTCCATTTTACAACTCCTTCCCAGACCTCATTTCGACATGGATACAATACGCTTTAAAACGGTATATAACATGGCCCAGTATACGTAGACAAAGTAGCTACGCAACCATTGTAAGTGTAGAACTTTTGCGGAGTGGCGTAATTTTGAACATTCGTCGTTTGCTGGCAACCTTGTTTAACATTCAGTCCTCACCTACTGCACCAATTTATAGTTCCCCGTCGTATCCCATTTTTATTTGGAGACAGTTGGCTTTCCAACGGTATACGACATTGCCATGAACAGATAGGTAACGTAGATATACGCAACCAGTTATCATTGTATGACGTTTGCGGGATGACACAATTTTGAACATTTATGCTAAAACTTTGGAATTCCCTGGACAGTTCACTGATTAGCTGTAGAAATGTTCACCAGTTCAAAAAGCAGTACACATATAAAATATTGAATAGCTATGTATTAGAGTCATAACCAATTCTTGCAGATTACGTAACATCAACAAGACAAATTAAATGACCTTTCAACTGAATGCAAACATTGCACAGTGTTGTTCAAGAAATGTTCCAGTAGTTTAGTTGTTTTTTTAATGTTTTTAGCTAAACTAAATGATTATACATGACAATGGTGTTGTTGCACTTTGATTTTTTGTTCTTGCACTCTCGTTCTAAATATATTATGATGTTAAAAAGCTATTAAAAGGGTAAACATTATAAGTATTGCACTTCTTTTTACCCTTTTTCAACAGATTGTATTCAATTATATATGCACTGTATAACTAAGTGATGTACATATGTTGTTGCTGTTGAAATAAATTCATTCATTCATTCAAGACGATTGCAGAAGCGCACAATTTCGAAAATTCATCATTTGACGGTGACCTTGTTTGTCCTCGGATTCACGCTTACTGGACCATTTGGCAGCACTATGACAGGCGTCTTTCTTTGGGACCGGGAGATGTAGAGTTTTCAATTGATATAACATTTGGGCGTGTGTATGGGGGAGCATTTAAATTCCAATGTGTGATTCTATAGCTCGTCTACGAGCTTGGAACTTGAGTTGAGGAAGGATTGGACGCGAACGTCGACTGAAAGAGATGAGACGCCAGACCGTTCAAGTTGACGAAGCGGCTGCGAGCCTTTTGGACTGTTACGTTATTCATAATTGTCGGATGTTAAATATTAAGTGTTTACAGGTTTGCATGAATGCATACAGCACCTTCTTAAGTTCTTCCTGTTCCGATACCTTTCCACTGATCAGGTTCATTACCATTATAAAAAGCAGGTGACTCAAAGCACTTCCCTGTCTGAGTCCTACAGCCACTCCAAATTGGTATGATGTTTCTCCTTCGACTCTCACCACCGCTGCTGTCTCCTTGTACAATGCTTTCATTATTCGCATCTCTGCTTCTCCAACCTCCGCACATCTCATGACTGCAAATGCGAGTTCTCCCGACACGGTGTCGCATGCCTTTTCCAGATCAACAAAACCGAATGCTACATCCTTTTTAAATTCTCTCCTCTTCTCAATAATTACTTTGGTGGCAAACAACCCATCGTCTGTCCCTCTCCCTTTCCTATATGCCAGCTGATTCTCTTCAATGTACTCTCAACTATACACATCACCCTAGCATCCTGTATCCTTTCCACTCCTCCCAAACACCTAGCACTTGCTTTGCTCCAGTGACCAATGTCCCATCGCTTATCTTCATTGTTGATGTGCGTACTGTAGTGATTCTGACATATAAAGACGACAAGACAACTTAGTAGAACCACAAAAGTCATGTATTCAATTCGAGCCCATCTGACAGACAAGATGGAGTCATTCACATGTCCTGTTTTGTTCATATCGTATGTGCGAGTTACTCGCTAGATGGCGTACTGTCTTAGGTAGCGCTCATTACACGTACAGTATCTTTGCTATCTCCGTCTCCATCGCAGGCCAGTTTGAAGATCAATTTCCCCTTCATCTTCTTCAATCCTCTTCCACAATTCCTGCTGTTTCTCATCTCTTGCTAAAGCACCCGCCTTATTTGCTGCCTTCATCTTCTCCCGCTACTTCTCCTTCAGCCTTGTCTTGTCCTCATCACTCGCTTCTTCCACATACTTGAGTGCCTCGTTCTTATCTCGTATTGCTTGTTCAACATCCAGGTTCCACCACCACTGTTCTTTCTTCTTCCGGCTTTGTGTGGTCATTCCAGATGTTCGGCCACATATCTCCTCACCAGTTCCCACAAACCCTTCCTTCCGTGAGGCCCATACTGCTTCTACAACCCCCTTTGTTCTTTCAGTAGCCTGAACGTACTTTCTACTTCAGTTTATTGTCTCTCCTTCAACCCTCCTTCACATTTCCATCACCTCTTTACCTGCCTTGGTTTGCTGTTTACTTCTTCCTATCCACCTTTCATTCACCAGTAGTTTGTGTTAGCTCGTTATGTGCTCTCCCGCCAAAACCTTGCAGTCCCAAACCTTGTTCTACTGACTGCTTCTGACTATCAGCAGATCAATTTCTGTTGTGTTGTTCCCATTTGTATAGATGATCTTGTTCGACTCCCTCTTCTGGAAGAAGGAGTTTATCACCGCCAACTGATTTCTGGCGAGCATCTCCATCAGGTCTTGTCCCTCTCTGTTTTGTGTACTTCATCCACACTTTCCTTCAGTTTCCTCGTTGTTCTTTCTTTTTACCACATGTGCATTCATATCACCTGCCACAACCAACATTATCTCTGGCTCTGGCTTCATTGACGATTTCTCTCTACAAATATCCCGAACATTTGTATTGGCTATTTAGGACGCAGATTAGTTAGGCATATAGGGCCTATCTGTTGAATTACATGATTTTTTGTTGAGTTGTTTGTTATCAATTTACTCGATTTTCTGTTTTGTTTCTCGTGTATTTGAATGGAGCTCCCGGCAGCTCGGGGCCCTGGGGCACGTACCCCAGTTGCCCCTATGGTAATGCGCCACCGTGCCTGCGGGCCCAGCAGGGTTGTTCGTACATTTAGACGTTTTTGAATTTAACTCTGGAGCCTGGTGGGATGGGATCTCGGGGTGGCTCAACAGTTCAGAAGACTGTACCTAAGTTTTCAAACTCGGAATTTAAAGTATTTCCTATGTCAATGTAAACATATAGTGTCATCTACAGATAGCGCGCTGGACGTACGCAGTATCAGTAGAGTAGCAGTAACGCCATCTTGCGCATTTGCCATGTGTTAGAGTAATAACACGTGGGAACACATCGGTAGAAAAAAATAGAAACAAACTACGGACATGGACTACTTACGATGCGGTGCATAAATGCATAAGTATCATGGCGCCATTCGATAACTTGATTATGGTGACCATTACAAGTAGGCATTGCGAACAGACCAAAACTCTATGTTCCGGTTCTCGCCCAATCGCCAGGTGGCGCACTGCTACAAGCGGAACACTAATAACAGGCGAGTACAGGAAGACACGTCTAATGCTTCTTAAAGTATGTCAAATAAATAAACGGTACGTAAATATTACTTGTGTAATTGAATTTTATAACAATTAATGCTGATGTTTGGCATTGCAACGTCGGACCGTAGTGACTACAGAGGTGAGGAGAGCTGACGCGCTCCACAAATCTCCAGTTGCACCACCATGAAGCTCGCCAAAGAAAACACACCTCGAGACTCATAAAAACTTCTATTTGCTCCCTCTCGAAGCTCCTTAAAACTCACTTTGAGGCACGCAAAAACAACCACCTTGAGGCTCTCCACAAACACCCGCCCTTGATGCTAACAAAAACCTCAAATTGCACCCCAAGATCCACCCACATTCCATAAATATTGGGGGAGGGGCTAATTTTATCTTCAGCCCACATTAAAATTATTATGGTGAATGAGCCTTCCCAACCCACACAGTTTCCGACGCAGATGAATTAGTATTCATTTATTTAATCTAAAGTGTTTAAAATAATTATTACCGCCAACCGTAGCACCAGTTAGACTATATTTTCTGCTGTCTATGTGGGTGCTCGCAGCACGAATATGTTTAAAACAAAATCGACAAAAACCAGAGAAGGGGGGGATACACATATATACAAAATGTGACCCTTCAATAAGAGCGTCATTGCCCACTTGCTGTCACACTCTTGATCTAACTCACGGCAGGGCTACCGGAGCGAAGGCAGAAGAAGTGTTCATCTTCTTTTTAAGGTAATTTATGCAAAAATAATAACAATGCAATTTATTTATATAGCGCTCGATTAATCAGATTACTCTCAGGCGCTTTACAGGCATATACTCGTAACTATTTAGAATTGTATTAAATAAAAAAAATAAAAAAAATATGCCTGGAAGAAAACTGGTACAAGATGACCAGAGCAAATTGGGCATTAACGTATTCATAATCAAAGAATGGATAGAACAAATAATCCACTGCTTGTGTAAATGCTAGCGGTGTGAATAGTTCTGTTTAACAACAAAGTTAATCACTATTTGATGACAGAGCGAGACAAGGATGAAGAGTAAGTACGGTTGGACTCCCCACATGTTTTCACCTGGACATAGCGTTATGTCCAGGTGAACACATGCCGCTTAAGTCTTGTCTAGATGTATAGTATCGAAAGGTGCTCACAGAATAAACAACATATCATAAAACAACATCGGTTTTAATAAAAAATGATATATTGAACTGTTTATAATGCCACATATAAAACATATACCTAGCACAGTGCACACGCATCACTGTTGTAATTGTGTGTACAAGGTGCAATTAAGTGATGTGAGGTAAAGTTATGTGTGGTGTAGGAGTTCTTAAACAGCAACGTTTTATAATATACTCGATGTGGATACAAGGAATCATCTCCGTCTCACAGTTTCTCAAATATAATGTTCGCCAGTGGCACGCACAGTTGCGTAAACGGCACATCATTCCAAATATGTTCCGCTGTGATATTATATAACTAAACACGTTGTCAACATGTCAACATGACCTAATATTTTGCCGCAGAACCCAAGATGTTGTCGCCTATTATACATTTCGGTTTGACTGATAGCAATCCAACGACATCTTAATCACAATTTCCACGACTGCCTCATCATTAAATCAAAGTAGACATCTTTATCTATGGACGCGCTCACGCCTGCATAGTAGTTGGTGAATTCCTCACGTGTTACCTGAAACAGACAACATTTTGCAGTTTCGAATTATTGTAATCAAATCGATGCAAACGAGTTGCATTAAAGAGGCTATAATTTTCGACGCGCTTAAACTCTCTATACGTGGTCATTTAATATGAGAGCTCCAGAGACGCCTGCATGTGTATCATATTTTAAAGTGTCTACGCGTATGACATCCCATAGAAGCTAGCAAATAAAAATCTGTTGGCAGCAGTGCATTGCTAAAACCACAGGAATTTAGCGTAGATACGAAGAAACGTGATAATGAAACATAATATTTATGTGGACAACAAGACACTGAGACAGAAGTATCAGAGGAGAGAGGAGGGACAAGACACGGAGACAGAAGTATTAGTAGAGAGGAGAGGGACAAGCCACGGAGACAGAAGTACTAAAGGAGATAGAAGGAACACGACACGGAGACAGAAGTATTAGAGGAACGAGGATGGACAAGATACGGAGACAGAAGTATTAGAGGAGAGAGAAGGGACAAGACACGGAAACATAAGTATTAGAGGAGGGGAGAGGGACAAGATACGGAGACAGACATATTAGTAGAGAGAGGATGGACAATACACGTTAGTAGAGAGAGGAAGGACAGGACACGGAGACAGAAGTATTAGTAGAGAGAGGAAGGACAAGACACGGATACAGAAGTATTAGAGGAGAGGGGAGGGACAAGACACGGAGACAGAAGTACTAGTAAAGAGAGGAGGGACAAGACGCTGAGACAGAAGTATCAGAGGAGAGGGGAGGGACATGACACGAAGACAGAAATATTAGTAGAGAGAGGAGAGACAAGACACGAGACAAAAGTATTAGAGGAGAGGGGAGGTATAAGACACGGAGACAGAAGTATTAGAGGAGAGACAAGACACGAGACAGAAGTATTAGAGGAGAGAGGAGGGACAAGACACGGAGACAGAAATATTAGAAGAGAGGGGAGGGACAAGACACGAAGACAGAAGTATTAGTAAAGCGAGGAGGGACAAGACACTGAGACAGAAGTATTAGAGGAGAGGGGAGGGACAAGACACGCAGACAGAAGTATTGGTAGAGAGATGAGAGACAAGACGCGAGACAGAAGTATTAGAGGAGAGAGGATGGACAAGACACGGAGACCGAAATATTAGAGGAGAAAGGAGTGACAAGACACGGAGACAGAAGTATTAGTAGAGCGAGGAGGGACAAGACACTGAGACAGAAGTATCAGAGAAGAGGGGAGGGACAAAACACGGAGACAGAAGTATTAGTAAAGAGAGGAGGGACAAGACACTGAGACAGAAGTAGCAGAGGAGAGGGGAGGGACAAGACAAGGATACAGAAGTATTAGAAGAGAGATAAAACACGGAGACACAAGTGATAGAGAAGAGAACAGATACAAGACACGGAGACAGAAGTGATAGAGAAGAGAGGAGAGACACGGCGCGGACAGAGGAGAGAGGAAAGAAAATAGACCGCCCAACTTGCGTTTCTTCCTTTACAACTTTGATTGTTCGAGGAATGGGAGACAATCCAATGTAATGACTACTGTCTAGTCAATCATAAATGCGGCTAAGTGTTCTGGTATAGGTATAGAAAGATTGACGTTCGAAAACGTCGGACACTGTCAGAGTTGAAAACATACCTTGTTATCTTTGACGCCGCCGACGTCGAATGTTTTGAGAAACTCCTCCAGGACCTGCTTGGTCGTCCACTCGCCCGACTTGTACTTCGGGTGCTGCCGGACGTCGTACACCTAATAATCATAATAATATATTTAATTTGTTATAGCGCCAGATCCACAATTGTTCGTGGCGCTTTACAATACATCATGCGTCATGATCATTAAACTAAAATATTAATACTAACACAGTCATTTAAACTAAAAATTGTGCCATACAATAGTAATAAAATGATTAATAAATAAATTAAGTAAAAGGCAACAAAATATTTGGAATATGGTAGTAAGATATTAACTTAAAATAAACACAGTACAATATAATATAATTAATAAATTACAATGCATAAGTTAATCACTAAAATATAGCAGTATAAAATCAACTAAATAAATAAATAAATAGTTCTAAAATATTACTAATATAAATAAGTCCACTGGATCTCTGGGGACAGTCACAAACAAGCTACTAGCGTTCGTCTAGAATCATATTCTAAATAAATGTGTTGTTAGTTGACATTTAAAACTGCCAAAAGTGTCCGAAGATTTAATGTAATTAGGTAGACTGTTCCAGAGAGTTGCAGCGGCCACCGCGAACGAACTGTCACCAGCTTTGACGCGAGTACGCGCTACAGACAACATGTTGTTGTCAGCAGACAGCAGTGATCTAGCGGGTCTGCAAGGACACACGAGATCACGCAAATAAACGGGTGCATTTTCATGCATTGCCTTGTATGTAAACACCAGTATTTTGAACTCGATTCTGCGAGCAATTGGTATCCAGTGCATGTCATGCAACAGTGGTGCAGCACTGTCACTCCGCGGGCGACGCAATATCAGACGAGCAGCCGAATTGTCAATTCGATGCAGACGACCGATGTTGTTTGCAGATGTTCCGTATATGATTGAGTTGCAATAGTCCAGCCGCGATGTTATTATGGCGTTGACTATGCGTTCCTTCGTTGTTTTAGGCAAAAATCGGCTGATTTGATTAATGTGGCGTAGGTGGAATGCGCACACACTAACGGTTTGTGACACCTGTTTGTTCATGGTCAGGTGTCTGTCCACGTAAGACGCCGAGATTCCGTACACACCGTGTAGCTGCAATCGTACAGTCACCAACACGTATTACGCTGCCATCCACAAGTTCAGCGGCCGACTTAGGCACCACTGGAATCTATTTGGTCTTGCTGTCATTCATGCACATGTAATTCCGCGCCATCCAATGTTTTATGTCATCCAGACATGCTTCTATTCGACGTAAAACAGCAGCGTAAGCGGTTGTACTGAGATCAAAGTGGGAGTAGAGTTGTAAGTCATCAGCGTAGTGGTGGTAACAAAGGCCAAGTTTTCTGATGATATCGCCAATTGGTTGCACATACAACGAGAAGAGCTGTGGGCCTAGGACGATCCTTGCGGGACACCTGACGTCAGAAGGGTTGTACGCGAAAACACACGCACGCACGCACGCACGCACGCACGCACACACACACACACACACACACACACACACACACACACACACACTGGGGGTGCCACTTTTCAGATGGGAAGTTGGCTTGGCAACGAATATTGCTTGGTTTTGTTCACAACTAATTGATAGCACACGTTCTTGTAATTACCAGCTGCGCCCAGTTTCATGAACCGTACGTTGCATAAATACAATATTACAGCCTATAGAGGTATCTAAGAAAATATCATCTTTCTTGTCTGTCGACCGCTACTCTTAGGATCTGTTTCATAGATTATTCAAAAGCTTTTGATCATGTTAGTCATCAACAACTCCGGAAAACCTTGATACACATGGGATTTGACCAGAAAATTACATCATTTATCCAAAATGTATATGTTGGACAGCAGTCTGCAGTGAGATTAAAGTGAGATTGGTTCCCAGTCGGCAATGGAGTGAGACAGGGGTGCATTTTGTCCCCCCCCCCCCCCCCCCACCTATTCATCCTATACACAGAGAATATCATGAGAGAAGTCGAGACTGACACGAGAAGCAAGTATTTTAATGGACTGAAAGTGAATGGACAGGAGATATCTGATTTGAGATATGCCGATGACACAGCGTTAATATCCGATACAAAAGAAGGATTGGATAAACTGATAACTACTGTTAAAGAGCACAGCGAGATGAAAGGATTGAAACTAAATGTAAAGAAGACTAAGATTATGGATATGAAGGAATGTTTTGAATATCTGAGGTCACTGATAGAAGAGGATGGAGATGGGACGGAAGAGATCAAGCGGAGGTTGGCATTGGCGAGTAAAAATTATGAAGAAGCTGTGGAAAGCAATGAACAAAGATATAAAATTACGAATTATCCGAGTCTGCATATTTCCAACGGTTACGCATGGATGCGAAACCTGGACTCTTAATAAAAACACTACTAACCATTATTACTGAACATTCTTCAGGATAGTTCGTTTTCAAATTATAAACTTTCTTTTTCATATCCAAGAATCATGTTAAATTACCTGGTAGAGGCTAATTTTTTTTTAACCGTATAATTGCATTTGAAAACAAGTGTTATAGAACGATGTTACGAGTTTCTTGGACTGAACTAGAACTAACGAATCCATCGCAGATGAGTTTGGTGTTATACCCGGGACTTTATTGAACTTTGTAAAGAAACAGAAACTAAGTTATTTCGGCCAAGTGAAACGGCATCAGTCTCTAGAGAGATTACTAATGGAAGAAAAATGGAAGGCAGCAGAAGCAGAGGAAGACCTAGGAGACAATTTGGAGAAGGACATAGAGGAATGGATGGGAGCAGACGCTTGGCGAGTGGGGAGACTAGCAAACGAAAGAGCTGTCTATAGACTGCAACGTCCGGAAATGGATAAGCAAACCCAACCAACTCTGACAAACCATGCTATTATTACCTGGCTGAGGTCTTCGACTGTGATCACCCCGTCTCCCGTCTTGTCCATCTTGTCGAAGGCCATGTCGATCAGATCCCGTCTGTTCTTCGACATCGGCGGCTGAAAGCACAGAACATGGCAGGTTAGTAATAAATACGGACCGCGTTGACTATGTTTACGTGACTTATATACCTTTCATTAGTGGCAGCAATTACTTGTTCGTAAACACTAATGAGGTTAAGCTGCTATATCGGGTTGTCCTCGTGCAACACAGCGTGCTTGTAAAACACCCAGTTTCTTCAATGTGACCGTCACACACGCACACGCGCAACCACACACACACACACACACACACACACACACACACACACACACACACACACACACACACACACACACACACACACACACACACACACACACACACACACACACACACACACTGACCCTGAGTGAGATGAGGAACTCGTCGAAGCTGATGGAGCCGGAGCCGTCGGTGTCGAGCTCAGCGAACAGTTCCCGCAGCTCTCCGTCATTCAACACGACGCCGTAGTCGCGCAGTCCCGTGCGGAACTCCTCCATGTCCAACTTCTTGTTACCGTTGTCGTCGTACAGACGGAATGTTCTGCAAACACCGAATGTCGCTGCTCGTACATACGTAGGCACAAAAGCCGCATGAAAGTAATATAACCTAATCAGTGCTGTAATCAGTGCTGTAATCAGTGCTGTAATCAGGAGCAACTGAAAGAATCAGTCAAACATGTCGGATTTAAAAGCGGCTTGCAGCAAAACGCGTTATGCGCAATGCTACCGAGTTGTGAACTAACGTTATACGCCACATTATTGAAAGGTTAAATGTACAACATGCTTTGGAAATATAATATAACTTTATTCCTTATAACCTCCATAACTGTGGTCACACAAACAGGCAAGCTAGTTTCTTGTTGTGGCAACTGAAACAGTGAGGTATTCGTACGAAAGGTCTATCGGTGGTGGAGCCGACAGCAGCCTACATTGGAGTCGACTGTGGCCTACACTGAAGCAGACTGTTGCCTACATTGGAGCCGACTGTGGCTTACACTGGAGCCGACAGAGGCCTACACTGGAGCCGACAGAGGCCTACACTGGAGCCGACTGTGGCCTTTACTGGAGCCGACTGTGGCCTACATTGGAGCCGACTGTGGCCTACACTGGAGTCGACTGTGGCCTACACTGGAGCCGACTGTGGTCTACACTGGAGCCCACAGAGGCCTACACTGGAACCGGCTGGCCTACACTGGAGCCGACTCTGGCCTACACTGGAGCCGACAGAGGCCTACACTGGAGCAGGTTGTGGCCTACAGTAATGATTGCATAGTATTTTTACACTATATATCGTATGATTTTATTTATATATTTACTTGCATTATCCATTGTAAATCGCCTAGAACAATTATTTGGATGGGGCGCTATATAAGAAATCAATAATTATCATTATTATTACATTGGAACCGACAGAGGCCTACACTGGAGCCGACTGTGGCCTACACTGGAGCTGACAGAACCTACGCCTACGTCTGTGACCTACACTGGAGCCGAACGTCGCCTACACTGGAGCCGACTGTGGCCTACATTGGAGCCGATTGAGGCCTACACTGGAGCCGGCTGTGGCCTACTCTCGAGCCGGCTGTGGCCGACACTAGAGCCGACTGTGACCTACACTGGAGCCAACTGTGACCTACACTGGAGCCGACAGTGGCCTACACTGGAGCCGACTGTGGCCTACATTGGAGCCGAATGTGGCCTAAACAGGAGCTGACTGTGGCCTACATTGGAGCCGAATGTGGCCTAAACAGGAGCCGACTGTGGCCTACTTTGGAGCCGAATGTGGCCTAAACAGGAGCCGACTGTGGCCTACATTGGAGCCGAATGTGGCCTACACAGGAGCTGACTGTGGCCTACATTGGAGCCGAATGTGGCCTAAACAGGAGCCGACTGTGGCCTACATTGGAGCCGAATGTGGCCTACATTGGAGCTGACTGTGGCCTACACTTGTGCCGACTGTGATTTACCCTAGAGCAGATGATGGCCCATACTGGAGTTCGTCTGACAGCGTCGCCCACTGCCGGCTCGCTCCGACTAGAAGGCTAATAGTAGCAAGATCAGAATCGGTGCACTGTTGACCTGGGGCCGGTTTTATGATGCGCACTTAAAGTTACGCAATTACTTAGCGTCACGTGTTTGCGTAAACACTTATGTCCGCTTATAATAAAACATATTTAAAAAAATCATGAAACCGGCCCCTGGGTGGTGCTCAAGTGACGTACTAGGCCACTACAGTCGAGCACTCGGATAGAGAACAGAGCACACACTAACGTACTATGCCACTACAGTCGAGCACTCGGTAGAGAACAGAGCACACATTGACGTACTAGGACACTACAGTCGAACCCTCGGGTAGAGAACAGAACACAACCTGACGTACTAGGACACTACAGTCGAGCACTCGGATAGAGAATAGAGCACGCATTAACATACTAGGCCACTACAGTCGAACACTCGGTAGAGAATAGAGCACACATTGACGTACTAGGATACTACAGTCGAGCACTCGGATAGAGAACAGAGCACACATTAACATACTAGGCCACTGCAGTCGAGCACTCGGGTAGAGAATAGAGCACACATTGACGTATTAGGACACTACAGTCGAACACTCGGGTAGAGAACAGAGCACACATTAACATACTAGGCCACTGCAGTCGAGCACTCGGGTAGAGAATAGAGCACACACTGACGTACTAGGCCACTACAGTCGAACACTCGGGTAGAGAACAGAGCACACATTGACGTATTAGGACACTACAGTCGAGCACTCGGATAGAGAACAGAGCACACATTAACATACTAGGCCACTACAGTCGAGCACTCGGGTAGAGAATAGAGCACACACTGACGTACTAGGCCACTACAGTCGAGCACTCGGGTAGAGAATAGAGCACACACTGACGTACCAGGACTGCACTGTAATTACAATCTAGCATTCGGATGACGCATAAATAGGTCACCGTGACCTCCTTAGACAGTAGACTCGAGTCGAGCAAGCCGCTACATCAATCCATACTTTCGTGTGCACCAACACTATACTTATTAACACATTCTGTGTTTTCCCATGTCTCGGATCCAAAGTAACGACATTATTCGGAAGCCTAATTCAATATATTAATTAATTACATTGAAATCAATATATCACGCGAAACCAGTCTGCCGAATAAAGTGGTGTGACCCACTTCGCCGAGGGCATATATTGATGTCGGTCGATAATCAATATATGACAACCTGAAGATTGGGATGGAGAGAGAGAGAGAGAGAGAGAGAGAGAGAGAGAGAGAGAGAGAGAGAGAGAGAGAGAGAGAGAGAGAGAGAGAGAGAGAGAGAGAGAGAGAGAGAGAGAGAGAGAGAGAGAGAGAGAGAGAGAGAGAGAGAGAGAGAAGAGAGAGAGAGAGAGAGAGAGAGAGAGAGAGAGAGAGAGAGAGAGAGAAGAGAGGGAGAGAGGGGGGGGGGGGGGGAGTGTGGAATGATTACGACCGAGTATGTTGCCTTTACACTCACCTTGAGAACTGTTTTATCCCGGCCGGTCCTCGCTTCAAACACGCGTCCCTAATCTTGTTGACCGAGGCTGCCATCTTATCCTAGAGGAGCTCTCTTCGCCAAATGTTCGTGTTGCTCGTAGCGACCTGCCAATAACGAGACGTATTAGCGCGATGCAGGCAGTAGGCTCTCGTCACCTGAGCCCCGGGCACGCAGGTGTGCGCAGGTGTGTCAAAGTGCGCTTTGATGCTCACAGTAGATTGACTGGCGCCAGACATTTCCCGATGACCGCATCGAAGACATCGACACATTATACAATCAAATATATTCCGTTGATCACTAGTCGATATATATTCTACCTGTGTTTTATTTTATGTACGTATGCGAACTAAACGTCCACCCCAATCATGAACTCGCGATTAACGCATGCACCTCATGGGGAATATACTTAACACAAAATAGCCTAACTGAAATGTGATACACAGAACAACAGTGAAAACGTTTTCCTGAAGGACGATGCTAAGTAACTTTCTCTTGAAGGATGGTGCTCAGTGATGTTCTCTTCAAGGACGGTGCTCGGTAATGTTCTCGTGGGGGACGGTTCTCAGTAATGTTCTCTTGAAGGACGGTGCCCAGTGATGTTCTCTTGAAGAACGATGCTCAGTGATGTTCTCTTCAAGGACGGTGCTCAGTAATGTTCTCTTGGAGGACGGTGCTCAGTAATGGTCTATGGAAGAACGGTTCTCAGTAATGTTCTCTTCAAGGACGGTCCTCGGTAATGTTCTCTTGGAGGACGGTTCTCAGTAATGTTCTTTTGAAGGACGGTGCTCATTAATGGTCTATGGAAGAACGGTGCTCAGTAATGTTCTCTTGAAGGACGGTGCTCGGTATGTTGTCTTGAAGGACGGTGCTTAGAAGTGTTCTCTTGAAGGACGGTGCTCAGTAATGTTCTCTTGGAGTACGCTTCTCAGTAATGTTATCTTGGAGGACGGTGCCCAGTCATGTTCTCTCGAAGGACGATGCTCAGTAATGTCCTTTTCAAGGACGGTGCTCAGTAATGTTCTCTTGGAGGACGGTGCTCAGTAACATTCTTATGAGTGTTGATGCTCAGCAGCGCGTCATTATGCTGCGACATTTAAGGTTGTGTTTCTCAGTCGATATTTCCAATGATTAGTCGATGCGTGATCCATGGATTGACCTACCAAGTCGGTACTCCTTATGATCCGTCTGGGTGTGATCCTTGAGTTATCTTTCTCAGTCTCAGTCTCAGACCAGTCTGTACGTCATCCGTGATATGTTCGTCGTTTACTGACAGCCTCATTATGCGTTGTTATACAGCAAAACAATAGTTATTGGCGGCATTCCTCGGACGGTCCCAGTTACAGGAAGGGAATAATTATGCAATGAGTGTAGCAGTACGTAGCAACACGCAGACAGACGAGGACACTGATCGTGGCTACGACCGGGCGCACAATACGAAATCGACCACGCTGCCGGCTTCTTCGGATTGCTTACACGGGCAACATCGGGCGATTTACGTACATGGGTAACATCTGGCGGCTTACATGGGCAAAGTCGGGCGCTTATGTTATAATCCCAATTACACAACAGCCGAATTGCATGCCCTCACGGAGAGTTTCCATGCTATCAACACCACGCCTGTGATGAGAATACTTGCTGTCAAAACCATGCCTGTGTTGAGAGTACATGCTATCAACACCACGCCTGTGTTGAGAGTATATGTTGTCAACACCACGCCTGTGTTGAGAGTATATGCTGTCAACACTACGCCTGTGTTGAGAGTATATGCTGTCAACACCACGCCTGTGTTGAGAATAAATGCTGTCAACACCACGCCTGTGTTGAGAATAAATGCTGTCAACACCACGCCTGTGTTGAGAGTATATGCTGTCAACACCACGCCTGTGTTGAGAATACATGTTGTCAACACTACGCCTGTGTTGAGAGTACATACAGTCAACACCATGCCTGTGTTGAGAGTACATGCTGTCAACACCACGCCTGTGTTGAGAGTATATGCTGTCAACACCACGCCTGTGTTGAGAATACATGTTGTCAACACTACGCCTGTGTTGAGAGTACATACAGTCAACACCATGCCTGTGTTGAGAGTACATGCTGTCAACACCACGCCTGTGTTGAGAGTATATGTTGTCAACACCACGCCTGTGTTGAGAGTATATGCTGTCAACACCACGCCTGTGTTGAGAATACATGTTGTCAACACTACGCCTGTGTTGAGAGTACATACAGTCAACACCATGCCTGTGTTGAGAGTACATGCTGTCAACACCACGCCTATGTTGACAGTACATGCTGTCAACACCACGCCTGTGTTGAGGGTATATGCTGTCAACACCATGCCGGGTTGAGAATACATGTTGTCAACACTACGCCTGTGTTGAGAGTACATGCAGTCAACACCACGCCTGTGTTGAGAGTATATGTTGTCAACACCACGCCTGTGTTGAGAGTATATGCTGTCAACACCACGCCTGTGTTGAGAATACATGTTGTCAACACTACGCCTGTGTTGAGAGTACATACAGTCAACACCATGCCTGTGTTGAGAGTATATGCTGTCAACACCACGCCTGTGTTGAGAGTATATGTTGTCAACACCACGCCTGTGTTGGGAATACATGTTGTCAACACTATGCCTGTGTTGAGAGTACATACAGTAAACACCACGCCTGTGTTGAGAGTACATGCTGTCAACACCACGCCTGTGTTGAGAGTATATGTTGTCAACACCACGCCTGTGTTGAGAGTATATGCTGTCAACACCACACCTGTGTTGAGAATAAATGCTGTCAACACCACGCCTATGTTGAGAGTATATGCTGTCAACATCACGCCTGTGTTGAGAATAAATGCTGTCAACACCACGCCTGTGTTGAGAGTATATGCTGTCAACACCACGCCTGTGTTAAGAATAAATGCTGTCAACACCACGCCTGTGTTGAGAATAAATGCTGTCAACACCACGCCTGTGTTGAGAATAAATGCTGTCAACACCACGCCTGTGTTGAGAGTATATGCTGTCAACACCACGCCTGTGTTGAGAGTACATGCTGTCATCACCACGCCTGTGTTGAGAGTACATGCTGTCATCACCCCGCCTGTGTTGAGAGTACATGCTGTCATCACCACGCCTGTGTTGAGAGTACATGCTGTCAACACCACGCCTGTGTTGAGAGTACATGCTGTCAACACCACGCCTGTGTTGAGAGTACATGCTGTCATCACCACGCCTGTGTTGACAGTACATGCTGTCATCACCACGCCTGTGTTGAGAGTACATACAGTCAACACCACGCCTGTGTTGAGAGTACATGCTGTCAACACCACGCCTGTGTTGAGAGTATATGTTGTCAACACCACGCCTGTGTTGAGAGTATATGCTGTCAACACCACGCCTGTGTTGAGAATAAATGCTGTCAACACCACGCCTATGTTGAGAGTATATGCTGTCAACATCACGCCTGTTTTGAGAATAAATGCTGTCAACACCACGCCTGTGTTGAGAGTATATGCTGTCAACACCACGCCTGTGTTGAGAATAAATGCTGTCAACACCACGCCTGTGTTGAGAATAAATGCTGTCAACACCACGCCTGTGTTGAGAATAAATGCTGTCAACACCACGCCTGTGTTGAGAGTATGTGCTGTCAACACCACGCCTGTGTTGAGAGTACATGCTGTCATCACCACGCCTGTGTTGAGAGTACATGCTGTCATCACCCCCGCCTGTGTTGAGAGTACATGCTGTCATCACCACGCCTGTGTTGAGAGTACATGCTGTCAACACCACGCCTGTGTTGAGAGTACATGCTGTCAACAACACGCCTGTGTTGAAAGTACATGCTGTCAACACCACGCCTGTGTTGAGAGTACATGCTGTCATCACCACGCCTGTGTTGAGAGTACATCCTGTCATCACCACGCCTGTGTTGAGAGTACATACTGTCATCACCACGCCTGTGTTGAGAGTACATGCTGTCATCACCACGCCTGTGTTGAGAGTACATGCTGTCATCACCACGCCTGTGTTGAGAGTACATGCTGTCATCACCACGCCTGTGTTGAGAGTACATGCTGTCATCACCACGCCTGTGTTGAGAGTACATGCTGTCATCACCACGCCTGTATTGAGAGTACATGCTGTCATCACCACGCCTGTGTTGAGAGTACATGCTGTCATCACCACGCCTGTGTTGAGAGTACATGCTGTCATCACCACGCCTGTGTTGAGAGTACATGCTGTCAACACCACGCCTGTGTTGACAGTACATGCTGTCATCACCACGCCTGTGTTGAGAGTACATGCTGTCATCACCACGCCTGTGTTGAGAGTACATGCTGTCATCACCACGCCTGTGTTGAGAGTACATGCTGTCATCACCACGCCTGTGTTGAGAGTACATGCTGTCATCACCACGCCTGTGTTGAGAGTACATGCTGTCATCACCACGCCTGTGTTGAGAGTACATGCTGTCATCACCACGCCTGTGTTGAGAGTACATGCTGTCATCACCACGCCTGTGTTGAGAGTACATGCTGTCAACAACACGCCTGTGTTGACAGTACATGCTGTCATCACCACGCCTGTGTTGAGAGTACATGCTGTCATCACCACGCCTGTGTTGAGAGTACATGCTGTCATCACCACGCCTGTGTTGAGAGTACATGCTGTCATCACCACGCCTGTGTTGCACACCTACGTAAGCTGCACCTGACATTGTAAAGTATTTTATAGAATGTGTTTGCAATTGTGTAGATGATATCATTTGCCTCGTGCAGCTATTTTAGAAATACGACTTATATATTTATTTTTAACTGTTGTATCCATACATAATATGACCTAAAAGTACCGATCCAGTGGGTATCCAGGTTTTCAGTTAGATAACACTGTATTTGTCCTAGATGTATTTAACATGAGTCGCCATTTCGCATATTGTGACGCGTGCCTTTGATTATCGACTAGCATGACTGTGCGTTCTGTGAATGTTAATTACTTTGATGTGGCTTTATGTATACATTATCATTATGTCGTTCACGTCGCGTATACACAATACTATCCACATGTACATATTTAATGTAGGAGGATAACAAGTATTGATCTGATATATAAGATGTAGGTTAATGAAACGGTTGATTAAACAGAGTAACTGGTAATCTTTGGTGGACAACTTAGCTCCTTCACAGAGTGAGTACTAGTAGGGGAAGTTGGGACAAATGTGCACTTTGAGGTATGTCCATACACCGCATTACCGACCAAACAACGTGGTTTATGCTTTCAGAACTGTCTTATATAATACCTTACACACATAACAAACGTCCCAACTCGTCATTTCATTTTATCATTATATGTAAGAAAATGGGTCCAGTATAGGTCCACACATACCAGTACAGGTCCACACATACCAGTACAGGTCCACATATACCAGTACGGGTCCATACATACCAGTACGGGTCCACATATACCAGTACGGGTCCATACATACCAGTACAGGTCCATATATACCAGTACAGGTCCACACATACCAGTACATGTCCACGCATACCAGTACAGGTCCACACATACCAGTACAGGTCCACACATACCAGTACAGGTCCACACATACCAGTACAGGTCCACACATACCAATACAGGTCCACACATACCAGTACAGGTCCACATATATCAGTACGGGTCCATATATACCAATACAGGTCCACACATACCAGTACAGGTCCACATATATCAGTACGGGTCCATATATACCAGTAAGGGTCCAAACATACCAGTACGGATCCACACATATCAGTGCGGATCCACACATACCAGTGCGGGTCCACACTTAACAGTACGGGTCCACACATACCAGTACAGGTCCACACATACCAGTACGGGTCCACACATACCAGTACGGGTCCACACATACCAGTACGGGTCCACACATACCAGTACGGGTCCACACATACCAGTACGGGTCCACACATACCAGTTCAGGTCCACACATACCAGTACAGGTCCACACATACCAGTACATGTCCACACATTCACAAATGTTATTTTTCCCAATAACCCGGGACATGTCCACATATCAGCGGTCAATATTTTACGTTTTATCCTGAGGATTAATATGCTTGTACATACTCGTGAACTGGCAGTAGATCTGAATTTTACGGTTTTGAAAGTTAAGTTGTATTTTGAAGTTATTTTATTTGTATTATAGGTTGATTGGGCGCTTTATAAGAAATGTATTTCTTATTACTATCAGTATTACTTTAATAATAATAATTAATGTATTATTATTTTACAGCCTGTAATGCAACCTACCCTGTTCTCCGTGGTTTTGAAGGTTGGCAAGTGGTTGTAGTTAAGAACAGATGTGCTAAGCGAACGTTTACTCCTTTTCCATAAACAATTCACTAGTTGTTGTGCAATATATAATGTACGAACATGCCCAACATATTCCATATAATATTTATTAACAAGATTTTAACAAGATTTAACAAGCTTGCCACCCAGATGGCAGGTAGACAAGGAAGCCTTTAGGCTTATCGAGAGTCTAACCCTTTTATCTGTGTGTATCCCGCTCTTCTGAGGTATGTGTCGATTTTAATTTTAAACATATTCACTCTACTAACACCCACTTATCAGCAGATAGCCACTGCTCCATTGCTAACGTAACGTCATGTCCTCTAGTCCTTCTATCTTTCTTAACTGAACAAAAATATTTATATAAATATTTTTATAACCATTCAATATTTACAAACCTCAATCTGATCTCCTCTCAATCTCCTGGTCTCTGGTGTTGTCAAACCATATTCGTTTAGGGGTGTTTCATAACTAAGATCCCTCAGTTTTAGTATCATTTTAGTCGCTCTCCTCTGTATTCGTTCTAGCATATCTATGTCTTTCTTGCGATATGGCCTCCACACTTGTATACAATATTCTAAATGAGGCCTAACTATTGTTTTGCACACCGGTATTATTATTATTTTTTTATATGGTAAATTTCGCCTAATTAATCCAAATATTTGATTTCCCTTTGAAGCTGCAATTCCGCACTGCTCTGAAACCTTTATATCAGCACTAATTGTTATCCCTGAGTTATTTTCTTTTATAGTAGTACTTAGTACAGAACCTCCCATTGTATATTGTACATCTTCGTTCCCATGTCCTGTGTGGAGGCATTTACATTTCCCAATATTGAACATCTGCCATTTTTCAGACCATTTCATCAACCAGTCAAGATCGTATTGTAAATCCTGTCTAGCTCCATCACGTTCTAAATACGTTTGTATCATCCGCAACTGTCAACACCTGACTTGTTACATCACCGTCCAAATCGTTGATATATATTAAGAATAATATAGGTCCCATTATGGATTCCTGTGGTACCCCACTCATAACCTATTTCCAAATTGAAGCTTCCCCATCAACTACTACCCGTTGTCTTCTGTCAAGCAGCCATTTTTCTATCCACTTAATTATACCATCCCCTATGCCATGGGCCTTTAGTTTAAGCAGTAATCTTTGATGTGGCACTTTGTAGAAAGCTTTCTGAAAAGTCTAAGTAGATGATATCTACTGGTGATCCCTCGTCTTCCTACTTAGTGATATCTTCAAAAAGCATAACATATTTGTTAAGCATGACCTCGCTTTTAGAAACCCATGTTGAGATGGATTTATCAAGTTGTGTTTAACAAGAAAATCCACCATGTGATCTTTAATTAGTTTTTCTAATAATTTGCAAATCACCGATGTTAAACTCACTGGTCTGTAGTTCTCTGACTTGTTTCTCGAACTCTTTTTAAATATATATAATTATGGTATAATGTTTGCTTCTTTCCATTCTAAAGGAACCACTCCCTCGTTTAATGAAAAGTTGAAAACTGTTGCAAGCGGTAAGCTAATTTGTTCTACAATTTCCAATGGTAGTTTCGGTGGAATCTCATCCACTCGGGGTGATTTATTATCCTTCATTGCCCTAATTTTCTTAGCTACCATTTTCGGGGTTACAATTAACATTCATGAATAGTCTGATTCCGCCCCCTTGAACTTAACCTCTGGTACTGGCAGTGAACTAATATATTTCCTGGTAAACACTTCCCTGTTGAAAATTGTTTGCCGCTGCGCCGCTGTAACGTACTTCGGCTTCTCTGCTGTCTCGGCTGTGAACTCATGACATCCGAACAAAACACGGGAGGGTGGGGGGCAGTGTTGTTGAAAAATAAAAAAAATTACGTCGCGCCGCTGCTGTAAATTTACCTTCTCCGGCTTCTCTCCGCTGTTTCCGCTGAAATGATGACATCCGAAGACGGGAGAGGGAGGGTGGGGGTGTTTTCGAAAAACATTTCGGCACCACGCCGCCTATTACTGGGGGAGGCAGAAAACAAAGTGTCTACCCTCCAATTGCACACACCTTTTACAGTCGAAAAAAATACCTATTAATCGTCTCATATAGTTTACATTTCCACCAGCCATTGACGCTCGTCACAAAAGCAAACATTCACGCTCACATTTAATGGGGGGAGAACCATGTCAGTCTCCCCAGATAAATTTCAGGGGCAGTTGCCCCCCCCCCCCCGCCCCCCTGTTCCCGCGTCTATGGCCTCTGGTACTGAAATTATTAATACACAATGCTCCAAATAACTTTGGAACATTGTAAGTTTACGTCCTTAACGGTAGCAAAGAGTACTGCCTCGAGCGGACGATGGCCGAAGTTCCCATTTCATTGTTGGCGAGCACTGAACCGCGACTCGACCATTACTGCGGCACTGCAGTGTTTATTGAGGAGTCACTTTAGTCGACTAATGGCCGTATTGTGTTTTATCTCTGTGTGGATTCAGATGACAAGTGTACGCTTACACATGTGAAACAGGTGGGCGCCCTATGTGAACACAGACACGTCCCACGTGTGTTCTGATGTGTTTCAACATGTGACGACCTAATTATCAGATAAGCTGGCATTAAGGCATCGCACCTAAGTCTGGCTGCAAGCCACACATTTAGTGAGACGGCTGTTTGATGCAACAAACTCGAGAAGACCGCTGGACTGGGTTCTGACAGACTTTCCTTATGATGCAAATCTAATAGAATGTGACTTAATAACACTAGGGAGATCAATTAGAACGTCTAATATAAATTATATATTTTTAGTTATTTATTTGTTTATTTCCCTTATAATAAAATATGTTAATTATATATATATATATATATATATATCGAGTCCCCAAAAAACTCCAACTGAACCCCCGATACCTCAAGCGGAAGTCTTTTCCCACGAATGGAATTGCTTTGCCTCAGCGGGGTGCGGTCTCGAACGAAGGATGTATTGTTCTTGTCGTTTATATACATTGGTTTTATTTTCGCACCTGTGTGTGTATGTGTGCGTGTGTGTGTGTGCGTGTGGGTGTGCGTGTGTGCACCTGCATATGTGTGTGGTGTGTATCTATGTGCGTACACACGCACATGCACACACATGTACATACATACATACATGCATGCATGCATGCGTGCGTGCGTGCGTGGGTGCGTGCGTGCGTACGTACGTACGTACGTACATACATACATACATACATACATACATACATACATACACACATACATACATGTATACAAACATGCATGCATGCACGCATGCATCACAATATTAAACCCATAGTGCTAATTTGAGGCTTGACAATCTAATATAGCATAACAAACATATACTAGCGAACACACTCTTTAGTCCGATCGGTCTTCAGCTGAGTAGGCCTATTATTGTGTGACCGCGACTGTGCCAGAGTAGGCCTCCTGGGTGACTGCGACTACACCTACCAGAGACCGTTGTAATTAACTTGACGGCGTGGCGTGCGGTAGAGTTGAACAACGATATTACTGATGTTCTCAAGTTCTGTTCTTACCTGTTGTTTCGAAAAGGTGTCTTTGGTTCGTCAGAATCTCCACCGAACTGCTGGCAACGCGCGCTATTTCTCGAGGTGGCAACCAAATTCGTTGAAGACACAACTCGTGAATTAGGCCGCGGTTTAAGCGCCCACGTTGTTCCTATAACTACAACACACTTATTAGTAACTGCTCGTAGAGTTCAAACAAAGCATGTCGTCACAAGCTCATTTGTTGTTTGGCTCGTCGTCAGCAGCAACGCGCCCGGCCGGCCGCTGCTCGTAGTAGAAATAGCCGCCCCTTTCAATAATGCATGTGTCGATTCTATTGATTTCAGTAAGCGGTGGATAAACAATTGCGCTCTATAATCTTGCATCGGTTGTAGAGTCGGGTGTGTCCCCGTGATAAGTAGGGACACACGCACGCACTCACTCACGCACGCACGCACACAACTCTCTCTGAGTGTACATGCGTGCGTGTTTGCGTGCGTGTCTTTCTGTGCATTACCTTAACTTACCCGAGTATGCTGAAGTTGGTTTGATTTTATGTTGCATCGTGTCATTGGTCCAGTCAAAAACACATCATTCCAGACAAGTGGAGTGCGATATGCCACTCGTGTCATTGATCCCAGCATTGGTCTAGACAGGTGGAGTGTGATTTGCCACTCCATACTCTGCGCCATTCCACGGGAAGCCGTCAACTATATTTTTATGCTACGGTGGCTCGAGGAGTCGACGTGGAAAGCATAAACTACGCTGTGTTTTTCTCAAAAGGACATATCTCTAGTGTATATTGTAATTTGCTTGCCTCCATTCCCTCTCTCTATCAAAGCTTTAATTATTAGACCCTCTTTAAAACATGTCTTCGTAAATTGAACCTACATTTTTTTATTATTATTATTACTGAATAAAGATTAAAACAACAGCCTGTGTTTTTATTTCATATGGGACTATTGCCTCGTCACGTAAGTTAATACATAAATTATCAATCGAAAATTATCGTTCAACTTAAAACTGTAATAAAAAGGGGCCATCCATATAGTACGCCAATCTTACGGAGGAGGATTCCACGGATCAGGGTGACGAAACATTACTCCGGGTTGGGGTTCTGTGGGCAAACGTTATGTAACAATTACAACTAAAACGTGTTAGCTCATTTTGCTGTCAAAATCAAACTGATAGCAACAATGACCATCTCGTTTGTAATCAGAAAGCGTGCACGCGTCTTGTTTAGTGTTTGAGAGCATCCAGAAAAACGAGTTCTCAATGGCTTCAATGTGTAACGGTATCTGGTATCGCCTAAACAGGGCGCTCGTAATGCTTTCTCCAAGACCAGAACACGGTTTCTGGCAGCAGCAAATGACGCGCCAGAAGCCAACAACATAAATGTTGTCCGTTTACCTGTGGGCCCTATACATGTTCCACTTCCCATTTTAGACAAACAAACTCGACTGGTATAGTGCCTTTTCCGAAGGAAACAGGCAACGTAGGGTGAATGAGACTGCGCACATTTTGAAACCGCAGTAGGCATACGTGGACTCGAACCCCCGGGCGACAACCCTAACCCTTCACGCTTCGTCACACTGACATGGCGATACACCCCGTCCCCCCACACAGCCCCCTAAGCGTGACGTAGGTTCTACTGTATAGATGATCATTTTATTCAAGTAATATAACTGTATTCATAATATAGTTAAGATACATATAGTAAAGCACGCACGCACACACACACACACACACACACACACACACACACACACACACACACACACACACACACACACACACACACACACACACACACACACACACACACACACACACACGTGTGTGTGTGTGTGTGTGTGTGTATACATATATTTTAGGTTTTTTTAGGTATGTATATGTGCACATATATATATATATATACATACATGTATATATATATATATATATATATATGTATATATATATATATATATATATATCATCTAAATATATATATATATTTATTTATTTAGGCATACACATACCTCAAACAAATCTAAAATGACTATGCAATTTTATTTTAAATACGTGAGATAGCATAGAGATCATAGCACATTATAATATAACGTTCACGTGTCATTCCGTCATCATTACTTACCTCGTGAATTCGGCCAGCTGACTGTCATTCTCGTCTACGTATCAGGCCCTGACTTCAAAGCTGCCGCCGAGAGAATTGCCGATAGTTACAACGCCGCTGCAGCCCGGTGTGCAGATAAACCAGTTTTTATCGCAGGAGATTTTAACCAGTGTGATCTTGCTTCGCAGGAGATTTTAACCAGTGTGATCTTGCTTCTCATCTTCCAACCCTCCAGCAGTATGTGTTGTGCCCAACCCGTCTCAATCGGACTATTGACTTGTGCTTTGGAAATATAGAGAACGCTTACAAGTCTGTGTGTAGGCCACCACTTGGCCGCTCTGATCATAACGTTGTGCATTTGCTGCCGAAGTACAGACAAAAGCTGAAGACAAAAACAACTAGAACTCGTGTTTCTCAACACTGGACACCTGAAAGCATGGAGGAATTACGTGGTTGCTTTGAAGCAACAGAGTGGGATGTTTTTACGAACAGCTGCTCTGACCCCTCTGAACTTGCGGACACTGTGTCGTCTTATGTCAAATTCTGCGAAGAGTCAGTCATCAAAACCAGGACAGTGCGCGTGTACCCGAACAACAAGCCCTGGATAACAAAGGACCTTAAAGTGCACTTGAATCAAAAGAAACTTGCCTTTCTGCAGGGAAAGAAGGATGAATATCGTGAGAAAGAAAAGGAATTTAGAAGGCTTGCTATGATTGCCAAACTTGAATTCAAGAACAAAGTTGAGGGAAAATTTCGGACTGGTAATGCTAGGGAGGCATGGAATGGGCTCAAAACTATGATGGGTAAGCAACAAATCAAGCAACCTGTGTACCATACTGGTGATCCCGTTACTGCAGCAAATGAACTTAACCGTTTTTATGCTCGGTTTGATGTTAATGATTTTCGTTGTCAATGTACATCTCTGTGCCAGACTGTTGTACCGGAACACATTGAACTCTTTGAGGATGAGGTAGTGAAAACTTTCTCCAGATTGAACGCACACAAAGCTTCAGGCCCTGATGAACAAAGTCTTAAAGACGTGTGCGGCTCAGCTGGGGGGACTTTCACTACCATATTCCAGGCTCTGCCAGACTCTCACACTGTACCCCTGGCATGGAAAACCTCTATGATTATCCCTGTACCGAAGAAACCTAGCGCCAGCCAGTTAAATGACTTTCGTCCAGTAGCACTTACCTCCACCTTAGCTAAATGCATGGAGAAGATTGTACTCAGTCGTTTGCTGTCTGATGTGTCTGCACATCTTGATCCTCTCCAGTTTGCTTATAAAGCCCGTAGGGGTGTTGAAGATGCTTCTCTCTTGTTGTTTAATCTGATTTCACAGCATCTTGAAGACTCCAAAGCCTACATCAGAGTGTTGTTCATAGATTTTTCGAGTGCGTTTAATACCATCGAACCTTACGTTCTTTTGAAGCGCTTGATTGATCTTGATGTAAGCCCAAATATTGTTCTTTGGGTGAATGATTTTTTGAAAGACCGTCCACAGCGTGTTAGTATTCAGGGTTGTATGTCGGATGAGATTATTGTAAATTCCGGCGCACCCCAGGGCTGTGTCCTCTCGCCGACACTTTTTTCAATATACACAGATCACATGAGGTGTCAGACCTCCTCTAACTGGCTACTGAAATTTGCAGATGACATGGCCTTAGTTGGCCTCCTGAAAAAAGAAGATTCCCTGGCAGAATATTTTTCACAAATCTCTGTTTTGGAGAAATGGTGCGCTGACAGCTTTCTTCACCTTAACGTTGGCAAAACGAAAGAACTTCTGATCGACAACAGGAAAGTCTCTGATGTTTTTGCCCCTGCCAAGATTAGTAATGAACCTGTTGAAGTTGTGTCCAAATTTAAATATCTTGGCACTTTTTATGACAACAAGCTGTCTTTCACTGATAACACTGATCACATTGTAAAAAAGGCAAACCAGCGCCTCTACCTTCTAAGGAAATTGAGATCGTTTGATGTGAACCAAGAAATCTTGGAAATGGTGTATAGGAGTTTAATAGAGAGTGTTTTGACCTTCAATGGTGTTGTATGGTTTGGTAATCTGAACATGAAAGACAAAGGTAGGAAAAATTATTGGGTTAGGACAGTACTCGCTGGATGACTTGTACAGTGGCGCTGTCAGAAGGAAAGTTAATACTATTGTTTGTGACCCCACCCATCCTCTTTTTGGCCAGTTCCAGCAGCTTCCGTCAGGCCGACGATATAAGATGCCCCTTGCCCGGAAGAATCTCTTCAAAAAATCCTTTATACCAACAGCAGTGTCCATCCTCAACTGTAAGTGAATGTATTCTGTAGCAGTATTGTGTTTGCATTTAGTTTTTTTTATGTCATTATATTGTGCCTTAGTGTCCTGCAGTGTATATGTCGTGGCTCCACAGTTTTGTTTTTGTTTTTAACTTGTAATGCCGGCGCCAGATGTCTACTCATGGTAACCCCACTCTTCTTCTTCTTTTTCTTTTTTAATTATAATTATTATTTATTTTTGTGTGTGTAAATTAATCTTACCAATTTTAGGCATGACTATGACTTCAAAATAATATATTGCAATATATATGTGTTTAATTGAATAATTACAATCTGTGGTAGTATGCTTACCATTTTATAATGTTACTATTTTACAATGTATTTACTCTGACCCCATGTATTAGCCTGATTGTTTACAGTACTATTTGTATGATAGACATTCTCCTCCTGTGGTTTGCTTGTTTACCTGTTACTTATTTACTTATTTATTGTGGTTTACTTATCTATGAGCATATGATTTATCACTATATCCTTTTGTGCATGTGATATGAATATTACGTGATAACCTCGCTTTTAGTACTTATCTTAACCTTGTATACATACATATGTAGGATTTTATATGAACAAGCCTAAAGGAAATTTTCTGTAACCCAACAGACAATAAAGTTATTGTATTGTATTGTATTGTATTGTAAACTTCCTATTGTGTTTCCGTGTAGTAGTCTATTTAGAAAATGGGGAGTTTTAGAATTTGAAAGACACCTTTTTATGGGAATAATTTTGTTGCCATTTTGTTCACATATAGCATATGTGGATGAAAAAAGCATAGTTATTTTGGTAAATTTTTATGGGCTCCACGCATGCGTTTTAACACAGCTGGAAGTGTGATTTTGACACAATTTCATCAGCATATCAATGTTATGATGGCAGTGGCTGCGAAGACATTTCAGATTTTTCTTAGGTACAATTTTTTTTTAGTCAGACAAAACTTTAAAACGGCCACCAATAGAAACGTCAACAATGTCCTGTGTCATTTAGAGTATTAAGTTTTGGTTTATACTGAACAACTGGTTCAGTATAATCCGGAAGATGGCGCAAGCTTACGTGAGGGCTGTTATGTCCGCAAGGGGGTGGAACATTATATTATTTTTTAGGTTTAAGGGCCTGCATATTTTTCTAAGATAACTTTTGCGTCCCGTCTGATAAAATATATAACATACATATACAGAGACTGTAGAAACGTGAAATTTAAAAGAATATTTATAATTACTGAGATTTATTTGCTAAACAGCAGTTGATTGGATGTCGCAGTACAGCCAATTGCGGTTGTTGTTCCCTCGGTTGTTGGCAGTGTTTATGTTATTATTTGGAAAGAAGCTTCCACGTGTTCTCGATTTCCCCCGAGAAACAACGTTTTAAATCATGTTTGACACACACAACGTAACTGTTGATTAATTTTCTTTTGTCTGTTTCGAAAATAGCCCAGAGGAAGCGTCCGATGTCTGAACATTGGCAGGTAACTTTGTGTTGACCTGAATCATCTCGGGCATTGCCACTACTAGCTGTCAGTTTCGCTGTCAGTGTCGGTGACACTGACACTGTCACTCGGTCTAAATGCAGTGATTCTAACAGTTTATGTGTACATTTGAGATCTATCAGTGTCACACGATCCATTAGTATTCCCTAATTTGGATTGGTATAGTATACTGGTCCACTCGGTTTCTGCCGTACGCAATCATAATGATAATAATATGCTGTTTTCACCAAAAATGTAAGAAATCTTTCTGTATCAGTATTATTAATCTGATAATCAGAAAGGTTATTTCGTCAAAGTCATGTAAACATCAAAGAAGGTGTTTTTAGTTAAATACTTACGATATTCATAAGATTAATTTATTTCACGTGCCAAATGGATACAGGCAAATAGGCAGATTTATTTTGACCATATATAACTAAGTACATGTATATACAAATTGAAATAGTTTACGTAAATGTGAAGGTTAGGGAGACTCCCGTTAAGGAATTACACTTTATACTTTTAATAAAAAATAAATTGAATGATAATAATACATATTAATTTAATATCGTTCATAATTCAATGTTAGTAAATATGTACAAAAATAATTCATAATTACGTGACATATCGTGTACTGTTATGTGCTACATATTTAACAGTTATGGATGGTGCAAGTGGATTTATGTTTCATAATTAAATAGTTTTTAATAAAATGATAATAGTCCAAATATCACATCAGCAGCATCAGTACGCAATTTAGGAGTGACCTTTGATTGCGACTTCAATTTCAGACACTTTTTGCTGTTTTTATCATATCCGTGATCTTCGCCACATTCGCCGACATATGTCGCTTTCTGTTGCTAAGACTATCGCAACAGCTCTTGTTAGCAGCAGATTACATTATTGCAATTCCCTCCTTCATAATATTGCTATCAAGGATATTGCAAAACTACAACATGTTCAAAGTTGTTTAGCAAGGGTAGTCACACAATCTCCTCGATTCTCCCGCTCAGTGCCACTTCTAAAATCACTGCATTGGCTTCCCGTGCGATATCGCATTATGTTTAAGATCTGCACAATCACCTACCAAGCCCTTTCATCCAAACAACCTAGTTATTTACACTCAATGCTCACACCAGCTAGACAAGCCAGACAACTTTGGTCGTCAAGTTCGAAGTTGCTATCTGTTCCTAGAGTTAAGACAAAGGCTGGAACTTTTCAGTTGCCGCATTTCGTCGTCACCTCAAAACCTATCTTTTCAATATCGCCTATCCTCCCTAGCTTCCTAGCACATCCATCCATTTGTTGACGACTTTCGCCTAACACACGAGTACGAGAATGCTCAATCCTTTGGTTTTGGTGCATCACTGAGCTCGGATTGTCTGAGGATATTGGTGCATTAGAAGTTATTTATTATTATGAAACCAGGTAAACTATGTGTATAAATTTGATCAGTGACAATGCCTGGAGTACTGTTAACTCTTTCTATTATCTTGTGTTGTACATTTTTTTGCATATTCATAATTGCATCTGGTTATAAACAGGTTATTTATTCCTCGTGTGTAGTGTTGATGGATACATAAATTGCGTAAGGGATGTGACAGAAATATTCCGGTAGATCATCATTGACTAATTTATAATAAAATTTACTCGCTGAGTTACCCAGCGTTGCCCGGGGAAAAAAGGCAGTCATATCCATCCTCAAATCATTGCACTGAAGTATAGAAAAGTATTGTTGACATAATTATGAACACTGAAAACAGACCAAACCTCAAATGTCCAACATTCGAGTTCCAGACATCCAAAACCCGTCCCAAATGTATCCAGCCTATCCACATTAATAAATTGTAACTGGTCACTAGCCTAGTTGTTAGGACAACCGTTTGCCAGAAATTGCATGCGCTCACCCTGATGTAACCAGCAACAGGCAGCTGGGTTACGCATCCAGGATTTTGTAACGTTAATAACATAAAAACTAATATATTTGTCTGCATACACCCAGTGACACATTTGTACATGGAATAATTACCTGTACAATGATATAAAAAAAACATTAAATTCTGTGGCTGGAACTCCACGGATTAGTTGCAGTGTGTTGTTTGCTAGAAGTATCACTCTCACGGGGCTGACGCGGCGAAATGCTTACGTGACCAGCGACAGGTAGACTTGGTGCATGTTAAGTGCTGAGGATTTTCAAATAGCAATAACTTAAAAAACCATTCAAAATTTCTGCATACGTCCTGCGACATATTTGTAGATGGCATAATTATCTTTATGATCATATAGAAAAACACAACGGACGAATTTAGAAAATGTCTAAATCTACGAACCATCTCAATGGGCCCGCTAGATCACATGCAAAATTTCAGCCCGATACATGCAAAACTGACAGAGATGTGGGTGCACATACAAACAGAGAACAAACTGTTTTTTAATATAGAAGTTGTTGCATTTTATAAATATCATCCAATTTTACTTTTAGGAATTTGAGTTTCTTAAAAATTGGTTTCTACTGTATCGTGTTCAAAATCATCACTGTACGACAAGACGCAACACATTAATCAACTAAATTTATGATGTAAACAACCAATCTCGGTTTGTTGTTTATATAAAAAAAATAGTTGACATTTCAGACTTGCGTGAAGATCCTAGATTTGTAACTTTAGATTTTGTTTGTATGTCAAATAACTGGGGAAAGACTGAACATTTATTGTAGAGCAACATAACATAATTATGGCATTGTCATTTAATTGCTCAATTTTTTTTTCTTCTCGCAACAGAACACTGAGTGAAACCTCACTGACTCTGATGTGGTATGCAATGTCAAATCTGCAACAGTCACATGACCTGTCGGAACGACTCATCCGTGCCATAAGTGACTGGCGAACGTTGACCGGCTTCGACGATGACATAGAGCAACTGCTGGAAGATGGTGCTGACATCAACCGTCTACACGGGACATTGCTACCACTTCACTGCGCCTGTATGGTCACCGACACCTACTGCCTGCAACTACTACTACAGAAGGGGGCAGAGGTAAGTCTTTATCTATACTTTACAACCTCTACAACTACTACAGAAGGGGGCAGAGGTAAGTCTTTATCTATACTTTACCAACCTCTACAACTACTACAGAATGGGACAGAGGTAAATCTTTATCTATACTTTACCAATGTTTATAACTGCTACAGAAGGGGGCAGAGGTAAGTCTTTAGTTTATCTATTCTTTACTAACCTCTGCAGCAACTGCAGAAAGGAGCAGAGGTAAGTCTTTATCTGTACTTTACTAACTTCTACACAAGAGGGCAGAGGTAAGTCTTTAGTTTATATATTCTTTACCAACCTCTGCAACTACTACAGAAAGGAGCAGAGGTGCAGAGGGGGCAGAGGTAAGTCTTTATCTACTTTACCAACTTCTACAACTACTACAGAAGGGGATAGAGGTAAGTCTTTATCTATACTTTACCAACTTCTACATCTACTATTGAAGGGGGCAGAGGTAAGTCTTTATCTATACTTTACCAACTTCTACAATTACTACTGAAGGGGACAGAGGTAAGTCAGTCTTTATCTATACTTTACCAACTTCTACAACTACTACTGAAGGGGGCAGAGGTAAGTCTTTATCTATACTTTACCAACTTATACAACTACTACTGAAGGGGACAGAGGTAAGTCTTTATCTATACTTTACCAACTTCTACAACTACTACTGAAGGGGACAGAGGTAAGTCTTTATCTATACTTTACCAACTTCTACAACTACTACTGAAGGGGACAGAGGTAAGTCTTTATCTATACTTTACCAACTTCTACAACTACTACTGAAGGGGACAGAGGTAAGTCTTTATCTATACTTTACCAACTTCTATATCTACTACTGAAGGGGGCAGAGGTAAGTCTTTATTTATACTTTACCAACTTCTACAACTACTACTGAAGGGGATAGAGGTAAGTCTTTATCTATACTTTACCAACTTCTACAACTACTACTGAAGGGGACAGAGGTAAGTCTTTATCTATACTTTACCAACTTCTACATCTACTACTGAAGGGGACAGAGGTAAGTCTTTATCTATACTTTACCAACTTCTACATCTACTACTGAAGGGGACAGAGGTAAGTCTTTGTCTATACTTTACCAACTTCTACATCTACTACTGAAGGGGGCAGAGGTAAGTCTTTGTCTATACTTTACCAACGTCTACATCTACTACTGAAGGGGACAGAGGTAAGTCTTTGTCTATACTTTACCAACTTCTACATCTACTACTGAAGGGGGCAGAGGTAAGTCTTTATCTATACTTTACCAACTTCTACATCTACTACTGAAGGGGACAGAGGTAAGTCTTTATCTATACTTTACCAACTTCTACATCTACTACTGAAGGGGACAGAGGTAAGTCTTTATCTATACTTTACCAACTTCTACATCTACTACTGAAGGGGACAGAGGTAAGTCTTTATCTATACTTTACCAACTTCTACAACTACTACTGAAGGGGGCAGAGGTAAGTCTTTATCTATACTTTACCAACTTCTACAACTACTACTGAAGAGGACAGAGGTAAGTCTTTATCTATACTTTACCAACTACTACTGAAGGGGACAGAGGTAAGTATTTATCTATACTTTACCAACTTCTACAACTACTACTGAAGGGGGCAGAGGTAAGTCTTTATCTATACTTTACCAACTTCTCCATTTACTACTGAAGGGGATAGAGGTAAGTCTTTATCTATACTTTACCAACTTCTACAACTACTACTGAAGGGGGCAGAGGTAAGTCTTTATCTATACCTTACCAACTTCTACATCTACTACTGAAGGGGACAGAGGTAAGTCTTTATCTATACTTTACCAACTTCTACATCTACTACTGAAGGGGACAAAGGTAAGTCTTTATCTATACTTTACCAACTTCTACATCTACTACTGAAGGGGACAGAGGTAAGTCTTTATCTATACTTTACCAACTTCTACATCTACTACAGAAGGCGGCAGAGCCAGAGGTAAGTAAGTCTTTATACGTATGAACAGGTGCGGTGGGGAGGCACTTGACCCCCTGGAATTTAGCTGGGGAACATACATATGGTTATGCGTCATTAAATCTGAGCCTTTGAACATAGCCACTAAAAATGGTCAACAACCCTCCTTATCTTCCAATGTAATGACAGTGGAGTGCAGCGGTGCTGATGCTACAGTTCTCAGATCCCCCAATATTAATTTCTTTCCGACGCCAGTGTCTTTTTCTACACTATACCAACTTCAACTGGTACAAAAGGGGGCAGAGGTATGTCTATAAAGGGAAACAAAAGGAAATTGTGTGGGCCTACAGCCCTTTACAATCTAACCATTTGCAACTACAATCAACAATATCACACCTGTGGTTTACTCAAAATATTTGTCAAAGTGGGAGTTTCTAGTGAAACCTTACAGTTCCCGGCGATTGACATATTGAGCCAAACCCCCAGTTGTTGACCAGTAAGTGCCTAGAGCGTATTTGACCCTGACGCTGTGGTGACGCATCGAATGCCTCTGGTTCCTCGACATTTGTATGTATATGCCAGCTCGTAATTTTCTCGTATTCCCTTTGATTCAGAGTTACACTTGAAGTTGTATCAACTGTTATAATGCTATACAGTGCACCATGCTGTCCGTGCAATTGAAATTACCTGTCTCCAACAGCGTTATTCTACTAAATTGCTTGAATAATATTCTGAATTGTAGTTGCTAATGTTTAGCTTTTATTAACTATTTTAAATGCATAGGCCATAACAGATGACATTTTTGTTTTTCGATATTTAGCAATTGAAACTAACCTATGTCTGGTTGTGCTGTAAGTGGTTGTCATGTTGGTTGTTATGTAGGTGAGTGATGGTTGTCATGTTGGTTGTTATGTAGGTGAGTGATGGTTGTCATGTTGGTTGTTATGTAGGTGAGTGATGGTTGTTTATGTTGGTTGTTATGTAGGTGAATGGTGGTTGTCATGTTGGTAGTTATGTAGATGAGTGATGGTTGTCGTTGGTTGTAATGTAGGTAAGTGATGGTTGACGTGTTGATTGCTATGTAGATGAATGGTGGTTGTCATGTTGGTTGTTATATAGGTGAGTGATGGTTGTGATGTTGGTTGTTATGTAGGTAAATGGTGGTTGTCATGTTTGTTGTTATGTAGGTGACTGGTGGTTGTCATGTTGGCTGTTATGTAGGTGAGTGATGGTTGTGATGTTGGTTGTTATGTAGGTGAGTGATGGTTGTGATGTTGATTGTTATGTAAGTGAATGGTGGTTGTCATGTTGGTTGTTATGTAGGTGAGTGATGGTTGTCATGTTGGTTGTTATGTAGGTGAGTGATGGTTGTTTATGTTGGTTGTTATGTAGGTAAATGGTGGTTGTCATGTTGGTAGTTATGTAGATGAGTGATGGTTGTCGTTGGTTGTAATGTAGGTAAGTGATGGTTGACGTGTTGATTGCTATGTAGATGAATGGTGGTTGTCATGTTGGTTGTTATATAGGTGAGTGATGGTTGTGATGTTGGTTGTTATGTAGGTAAATGGTGGTTGTCATGTTTGTTGTTATGTAGGTGACTGGTGGTTGTCATGTTGGCTGTTATGTAGGTGAGTGATGGTTGTGATGTTGGTTGTTATGTAGGTGAGTGATGGTTGTGATGTTGATTGTTATGTAAGTGAATGGTGGTTGTCATGTTGGTTGTTATGTAGGTGAGTGATGGTTGTCATGTTGGTTGTTATGTAGGTGAGTGATGGTTTTCATGTTGATTGTTATGTAGGATAGTGATGGTTGTGATGTTGGTTGTTATGTGGGTAAATGGTGATTGTCATGTTTGTTGTTATGTAGGTGACTGGTAGTTGTCATGTTGGCTGTTATGTAGGTGAGTGATGGTTGTTTATGTTGGTTGTTATGTAGGTGAGTGATGGTTGTGATGTTGGTTGTTATATAAGTGAATGGTGGTTGTCATGTTGGTTGTTATGTAGGTGAGTGATGGTTGTCATGTTGGTTGTTATGTAGGTGTGTGATGGTTTTCATGTTGATTGTTATGTAGGTGAGTGATGGTTGTCATGTTGGTTGTTATGTAGGTGAGTGATGGTTGTCATGTTGGTTGTTATGTAGGTGAGTGATGGTTGTCATGTTGGTTGTTATGTAGGTGAATGGTGGTTGTCATGTTGGTTGTTATGTATGTGAATGGTGGTTGTCATGTTAGTTGTTATGTATGTGAGTGATGGTTGTCATGTTGGTTGTTATGTATGTGAGTGATGGTTGTCATGTTGGTTGTTATGTAGGTGAGTGATGGTTGTCTTGTTGGTTGTTATGTAGGTGAATTGTGGTTGTCATGTTGGTTGTTATGTAGGTGAGTGATGGTTGTCATGTTGGTTGTTATGTAGGTGAATTGTGGTTGTCATGTTGGTTGTTATGTATGTGAATGGTGGTTGTCATGTTAGTTGTTATGTAGGTGAGTTGTGGTTATCACGTTGATTGTGTTGTAGGTAAATGCGCGTGATGGGTACGGCCGGGCTGCGGTCCACTATGCGGCCGAGCGTGACGAGGAGTGCCTGGAGATGTTGCTGGACGCTGGAGCTGACCCTGACATCTCTGATGGCAACCAGGACACCGCCCTGCACTGGGCCGCATACAAGAACAAGTGGCAGTGCGTCAAGGTCCTGCTACTGAGGGGCGCCACCGTCGATGCTATCGACTTCAACAGCGACACTCCGATCAGCTGGGCTGCCATGAAGGGCAATCTGGAGAGCCTAAAAGTATGGTTTATTAAAGGAAATAAAAACAAGGCATTAGCTAAAATCCGTTTTCCATGTGTACATAAAGTTTAACATTGTATGTAACATTTGAGAACATTAAAAAATACAGAAAAAAATACATTTGTAGCATAAATTCGATTTAAAACCCATCTGTGTAGTGATTCCCGTGGAAAATAAAAATTTAATGAGCTAGGCGATCACGTGGTATCGTAACATCACATATGACCCACACTTGCAGCAGGACGACCCTTTCCATGCATTCAGAGCATGTTTACAAGGATACTTTTTGTGTCGAAACGAGCGTCAGATTGAGTTATTTTGCAATATTCCGATGTAATACAAACACGTACCAATCATCATAGAGGAACAAGCAGTTATCTTACGGTTCCACATGAATCGAATTTTATTCAAAACAATAAATGCGAATGAGCCTACAAGTCGACTAGGTATCGCCAAGCTTGGGCTCGTTTTCACAATAATTATATCGAATGCAACCAACGGGAGAAAATCTACACCAATATACATACATAGCAAACATATATCGTATCCAGCTACAGAAAGTAATGTGTATAATTTCATAATATCACTAGAATATCGATGTATGAAGGAGGAGTTGTACAATTTATTATAACTTAAATCAGTCAGTGAATTTCTGTCGGGCCTGCTAGCTCAGTTGGTAAATGACGCGTTGGTTCCTTGGCATTTATTTTGCAATCGACGCCGGTCAAAGCCAACACCAAACCATTAATTTTCTTTATACTTTTTTTGTTTATGTTTTCACAAAGTAATATATACCAAATCGTTTTTATACTATGATGTACTGTTTGTAAATATTTTTGTACTAATTATTTATTCACCACAAAAATGAAAATAAGGTAATTATATATAACGATGTTTCTAAATTTTATTTATCCTGACAGAAAACCATTTGTTTTCACACATATAATTACAATATATAACCGTACAATATATATATATATACAATTAATAAATTATATATTCATTACATTATATGTGTTTGGATAAATTCAATTTAGAAACATCGTTATATAATTCCCATATTTAATTTTTTTTTGCAAATAACTAAATACTAAACAAATATTTATAAATTGCATCATAGTATAAAAAAAAGATTTGGTTTATATTACTTCGTGAAAACAACAACAAAAAAGTGTAAAGAAAATCAATGGTTTTGTGTCGGGATTGAACCGGCGTCACACGATTGCAAAATAAATGCCAATGGACCAATGCATTTACCAACTGAGCTAGCAGGACCAACAGAAATTTGCTGACTGATTTAAGTTGTTATAATAAATTGTACAACTCCTCCTTCATACATCGATATTCTAGTGATATTATAAGATTATACACGTTACTTTCTGTAGCTGGATACAATATATGTTTGCTATGTATGTTTATTGGTGTAGATTATGTTCCGTTGGTTGCATCCGATATAATTATTCTAAAAACGAGCCCAAGCTTGGCGAAACCTAGTCGACTTGTACTTAGGCCCATTCGCATTCATTGTTTTGAATAAAATTGGATTCATGTGGAACCATAAGATAACTGCTTGTTCCTCTATGATGACAAGTGTTTCTATTACATCGGAATATCGCACAATAACTAATTTTGACGTTCGTTTCGACCCGAAAGCTTTCCTTGTAAACATGCTTGTATGCATGGAAAGGGTCGGCCTGATGCGAGTATGGGTCATATGTGACGTCACATATTTTCAACTTCCAAGTTGAAAATATCATAGATGTGATAGTAACATAACAAACAGTTTGATTCTATTAAACAGCTGATTTATAAGCATATTTGAATGCAACAAATACAGAGAATGAGTCCCAGTGCCAGCCAGTCTGTTTTAGAAATGACTCATTTGGCTATCGATGAATTTGTTAAACGTAGTCCGTGGTACCAACTTATTAAAACTATGATCGAGCTAGCTATGTGTGTGTGTGTGTGTGTGTGTGTGTGTGTGTGTGTGTGTGTGTGTGTGTGTGTGTGTGTGTGCACATGCATGCGCACCTGCATGCATGCATGCATTTCTTTCCTGTTGTTTGACATTTCTCCTCTGTTGATAACTGTGTTAATTTATGTTGATTGTTTTACAATTGTTGTTGTCCCCCACCGATAACTGTGGTCAATGTCCCCCACTGATGACTGGTCAATGTCCCCCACGGATGACTATGGTCATTGTCCCCCACTGATGACTGGTCAGTGTCCTCCACTGATGACTGTGGTCAATGTCCCCCACGGATGACTATGGTCAGTGTCCCCCACTGATGACTGGTCAGTGTCCTCCACTGATGACTGTGGTCAATGTCCCCCACTGATGACTGTGGTCAATGTCCCCCACGGATGACTATGGTCATTGTCCCCCACTGATGACTGGTCAGTGTCCTCCACTGATGACTGTGGTCAATGTCCCCCACGGATGACTATGGTCATTGTCCTCCACTGATGACTGGTCAGTGTCCTCCACTGATGACTGTGGTCAATGTCCCCCACTGATGACTGTGGTCAATGTCCCCCACTGATGACTGTGGTCAATGTCCCCCACTGATGACTGTGGTCATTGTTCCCCACTGATGACTGTAGTCATTGTCCCCATTGATTACTGGTCATTGTCACCCACTGATGACTGTGGTCATTGTCCCCTACTGAAGACTGTGGTCATTGTCCCCCACTAATGACTATGGTCAATGTCCCCCACTGATGACTGTGGTCAATGTCCTCCACTGATGACTGTGGTCAATGTCCCCCATTGATGACTGTGGTCATTGTCCCCCACTGATGACTGTGGTCAATGTCCCCCACTGATGACTGTGGTCATTGTCCCCCACTGATGACTGGTCATTGTCCCCCACTGATGACTGTGGTAATTGTCCTCCACTGATGACTGGTCATTGTCCCCCACTGATGACTGTGGTAATTGTCCTCCACTGATGACTGGTCATTGTCCCCCACTGATGACTGTGGTAATTGTCCTCCACTGATGACTGGTCATTTTCCCCCACTGATGACTGGTCATTGTCCCCCACTGATGACTGTGGTCATTGTCCTCCACTGATGACTGGTCATTTTCCCCCACTGATGACTGTGGTCATTGTCCCCCACTAATGACTATGGTCAATGTCCCCCACTGATGACTGTGGTCAATGTACTCCACTGATGACTGTGGTCATTGTCCCCCACTGATGACTGTGGTCATTGTCCCCCACTGATGACTGGTCATTGTCCCCCACTGATGACTGTGGTAATTGTCCTCCACTGATGACTGGTCATTGTCCCCCACTGATGACTGTGGTCATTGTCCTCCACTGATGACTGGTCATTTTCCCCCACTGATGACTGTGGTCATTGTCCCCCACTATAATGACTATGGTCAATGTCCCCCATTGATTACTGTGGTCATTGTCCCCCATTGATGACTGGTCATTGTCCCCCACTGATGACTGTGGTCAATGTCCCCCATTGATGACTGTGGTCATTGTCCCCCACTGATGACTGGTCATTGTCCCCCACTGATGACTGTGGTAATTGTCCTCCACTGATGACTGGTCATTGTCCCCCACTGATGACTGTGGTCATTGTCCTCCACTGATGACTGGTCATTTTCCCCCACTGATGACTGTGGTCATTGTCCTCCACTGATGACTGGTCATTGTCCCCCACTGATGACTGGTCATTGTCCCCTACTGAAGACTGTGGTGATTGTCCCCCACTAATGACTATGGTCATTGTCCTCCACTGATGACTGTGGTCATTGTCCCCTACTGAAGGCTGTGGTGATTGTCCCCCACTAATGACTATGGTCATTGTCCTCCACTGATGACTGGTCATTGTCCCCCACTAATGACTATGGTCATTGTCCTCCACTGATGACTGTTGTTCATTGCCCCACACAGGAGCTGCTGGACTACAACGCGCGAGTGGACATAGAGAACTACAATGGTCAGACAGCACTAATGCGGTGTCTGTCCATCCAGGCGTCCGGACTGAACACTCACAAGGACGATGCCTGTCTTGACCTTCTCCTCCAGGCCTGTGGTCCGTTTGACCTGCGTGACCCCCGCTGTCGCCTTCCCACCCCCATTGCCCTTGACAACCGACTGTCGCAGCAACTCTTGCAGTACTGCGAGAACCCCCAGCCGCTGCAGAATCTGTGTCGCTATGCCATCAGACGCTACCTGGGTCCCTGCTTCCTGCCTCACGTTGTACCTCAGCTGCCCATTCCATCACGACTGCACGACTTCGCTCTTCTCGAGCCATGAGTCACAGTGATTAACGGCTTCATGGGATCATCAAGGGTTTATTGTCACAAACATATGTAAGATACTGTACGTTGATCAGTTTGAACTAGGATAACTCATATATATCTATCATAACTTGTATGCCCAATATAACTGTGTACTCATGAATTAAATGTTGTGTTCTTAATGTCCTTAGCCTACTTTAATACACTACCTGATCTCGTACTGATTCACGTGACACGTAGAATGATTTACACAGCGCAGATAGGACACACGGTTTTTGACCTAGGTGTCTTTACTAGATTTAGTTTCTGCCTGTCTGTTATCATAAGTACTTCACTCAATACAACTTTTCTAGCAGTCTATTTGCATAAATTTAATGGAATATGTGTTAGAGATTTAGCACATCGATATCTTATGGGAGAATTTGATAAGGTTTTTGTTAAAACGGCATGAAACATTAAGACACATGATTTGTGCTCCCACCAGTATATATCCAGGGAATGGCTCGGTCAAGGTACTGTTACAATGTTTTTGTTAGACATCAGTTGTACTGTGTTGTTGTAATGTTGGACATCACTTGAACTGTAATGTTACATTTGAACAACACAAACCTAGGTGGGTATTCCACTATGTGAATATTGTATTCCAGTCGTGTTCATAGTGTGGCTAACAAGTAGTTTCACTTTGGGAGAGTTTTGTGGATTCACATGACAATACAAATTTTTCTATTGTTTAATGGGCAAGAAATAAATAAGTTAATAGTTTGTCTGATGATTTTATTAAAAGTACAAACAAATGTTGCTGTGTCGAAGTAGCGTGTAGTAGCGTAACCTACAATTGTTATTAAATGGTATTCTAATTGGAACCTCGACCGTTGCTACTGTTCCATGCTACACGAGATCTTGGTCTTTTTTCACGAGCTAGTCACTTTGATCCTGCCAGTTGTGAGAGTCACCAAGGAATGGAAGTTTTGGAGGCTAATCAACTACAGGTGTAACTGACACTTTGATGGACGTCTCCAGCGCCTTGAGGTCACCGACTTGATACATGGGACAGTTGCGTAGTGACCCGTGGACAGAGGAGTGTATTCACACCCGGGCGGCGGGTCTGGGCGCGCAGAATCGACAGTCAACTTACCCATGAAGCCGATATCACCAGAGAGATACAACCTTCCCGCGATCGTCCTGGAAGTGTCGTCATGTAACAATTACCAGCACAGTCACATGACGACTGAGAGTGGCGCAGACCAACGGTGACGAAGACGTCGTGAAGACGTCGAAAGCTCCGTTCAGAGCAACACAGGACTCGGAAAGGTAACTTGCCATATTTTCAAAACTATGAATGTAACCGAGTCCGGAAGCAATTTACATGCTGATGGCCTATTATTGTTCAAGTTGTTTACGATATTATCTTTATTAAAGTTCGATTTTCCTGAAAGGTAGCACGCAAAAGCAGACACTTACTCTATGCTGGTGGAAGAAGCCTATGTTCTACTTGGATGTCGATAACGAACGGAGCTCGCTATCAAGTCCAGGAAGCAAGAAATAGTGCACAATACAATATATTTATTAGTTGCCATGAATCACAGTAAACCACACATCGTCCGGCACGACTAATTCGACTTGTAGGTCTTGGTCGAGTTTCTCGCCGAACGTTGACGTCTTGTCTCTACGGCAACTCTGTACCTGAGCACAAACAAACAACACAATTGGAAAACGTATGCAATGGAAATGAAACATGACATACATTCATACATATAATAATGCTATATACAAGGCAACCTTATATATATATATATATATATATATATATATAGAGAGAGAGAGAGAGAGAGAGAGAGAGAGAGAGAGAGAGAGAGAGAGAGAGAGAGAGAGAGAGAGAGAGAGAGAGAGAGAGAGAGAGAGAGAGAGAGAGACCGTGTCCGTTTTGAATACATGCTGAATAGAAAACAGTACATGGTGTCAAGAAGTGGACGATGGCTGTAAATCCATCGTATCAGATAACACCGCCGCAACCAATGGACTGAAGGAATCCAGAAGAATGGCCGAAATGGATCGGGAGATTCGAGCGGTTTCGACAAGCGTCGGGGCTGTCTGCGAAACCCGAAAATGACCAGGTGAACACTCTGATCTACAGTATGGGCGATGAAGCAGATGACATATTAGCATCACTCAGTTTGACTGACGAAGAAATGCAGGCATATGGCACTGTTAAGGGGAAACAACTTCGTCGGAAGCAGAAACGAAAGGGCAAAGTTCAACCAGCGAAAACAAGAGTGGTGAATATATTGATTCCTTCATCACGTCACTCTACAAACTGGCAGAACACTGTGGCTATGGCGAGTTACGAGATGATCTTGTAAGGGACAGATTAGTTCTCGGGATAAGAGACGAACAACTATCGGTAAAACTACAACTTGACGCAACATTGACTCTGAAAAAGGCTGTAGATCAGGCACGCCAGAAAGAAACCGTACAAAAACAGCCGGCGATAGTACGAAGGAGTCCGCCAGAGGGCAACACTGATGGTGACGCGGTACAGGCCAGACCGAAAAGTAGTAACCGTGGCAAACTACAGGCTGTCTTTAGGCAAACAAGGCCGAAATGGTACAGATCAACTTCCCATCACGCTCAGAAGGAATGCAGACGATGTGGTAAGGAACCACATTCAAATCAGCACTGATCAAGCGAGAGACGTGAAGTGTCACAAATGCGCAAAAACGGTACATTTTGCATCAGTTTGTCCGTCCAGGAAACAAATAGGAACAGTGCGCAACTACAGCAGTGATGATTACGCAGTTATGGGCACAGTGAAAGATAACACAAGCGACGAGCGATGGCTGATAGCACTACAATTGGGGAAATCAAACATTCAGTTTCGCAGTGACACTGGGGCAGACGAAACTGTTATCCCGGAAGAAGTGTACAACGAACTGCAAGATGTCAGTTCTCTCAAAGTACCATATAAGAAACTCTTCGGTGTTGGCAACAAAAGCGTGCTAACTGTGGTAGGCATTTTCACAGCCGTCCTTCGAGGAAAACCCAGAACATTTACTTTGTCAGAGGGATACAGAAGTCATTGCTGAGCAACCCAGCAATAGAGGCACTCCAGCTGATCAGAAGAGTTGAGTCTGTCGAAGGCGCAAATGATAACCATAACGAGTTCCCGGATCTCTTCGAAGGACTATGCAAGATGGAAAGTCCTTACACAATAAGGAATGAAGATGCCCAGCCTTTCACCATCACCGTACCAAGATGAGTACCTCTGCCACTGATGGCTAAAACAAAGAAAGAGCTTAAAAATATGGAGGAAATGGGAGCGATAACGAGAACCGAACAGCCTACCGATTGGTGTGCACCGATGGTTATTGTGCCAACGAAAGATGATGTTAGGATCTGCATAGACCTGACGAAGCTCAACAAAAGCGTACTTCGTGAACGTCACGAAATGCCATCTGTAGAATATACTCTAGGACAGTTGGCAGGAGTGAGAAACTTCACCAAACTGGACGCAAATTCTGGATTTTGGCAGGTCCCGTTGTCAGTAACGATAGAGTCTGCCTTATTGACAACATTCATGACACCATTCGGCAGATTCTGCTTCAACCGATTGCCTTTCGGGATCTCATCGGCACCAGAACACTTCCAGCGACGGATGTCAACAATTCTGGAAGGCATAGACGGAGTGCTGTGATCATAAACGAATCCGGAATGAGCCCAGATCCTGAGAAGGTCAAATCAATTCTGAACATGCTAGAGCCAACAGACGTCAGCAGTGTGCGACGATTTATCGGAATGGCTAATCAAATGGGATAGTTCACAGCAAACATAGTGGAGAGCACAAAACCAATACGAGATCTTCTGAGCAAGAAGAATGACTGGAAGTGGGGCCATGAACACCAGAACGTCTTTACGCAGATGAAAGACAATCTGACGTCAGCTCCAGTGCTGAGACTGTACGATGTATGAAGAGAAACAATTGTCTCAGCAGATGCGCCCTCGTATGGCCTTGGAGCAGTGCTGCTACAGAGGCAACCAGATGGCGAACTACGACCAATCGTTTATGCTTCAAGAGCAATGTCGGCAGTCGAACAACGATATGCTCAAATTGAGAAAGAAGCATTAGCAACAACATGGGCTTGCGAGAGGTACAACGACTTCCTCGTCGGCACGTCATTCCATATACAGACGGATCACAAGCATCCGGTATCACTTCTTGGAAAGAAGACACTTCCACCAAGAATACAGCGATTCCGGATGAGGCTGATGCGCTTCAGCTATAGCATCTCGCACATCCCTGGAAAGGACTTGGTCACTTACAGGCAGATGACAAGAGCTTCCAAGAGGACTGCCAAACGTACGTCAACGCAGTCATCGACGCACTTCCTATGACAGACACGCGACTGCAGGAAATCAAGCGAGCACAAGCTGATGATGCAACATGTCGAAAGATTCAGTACTACTGCGTGTATGGGTGGCCTGACAGACCAAAGTTAGAATCGGATGAGAAAGTCTGCCTGCCAGTCAGCGCAGACCTTACTATGCAGGAGGGATTACTATTGAAAGGTAGTCGTCTGGTGATCCCAACAGCAATGCGTCCAGAGATACTCGCGAAGATCGACGAAGGACATCAAGGAATCACGAAATGCCGAGAACGAGCAAAACAGTCCGTGTGATGGCCGGGTCTCAGCAAGCAGATTGAAGACTTGGTCGAGAGGTGTCATAGATGCGCAAAAGAGAGACTAAACCGGGTAGAGCCAATGTTGCCATCCAAGATACCAGATTATCCGTGGCAAAAGGTGGGCTCAGACCTATTTCAGATGAACGGGTTAAACTATATTATCGTGGTAGACTACATATCTGCATTTGTGGAAATTGCCAAACTGTGCAGGACTACCCCACCTTCGATCGTGAACCACATGAAATCCATGTTTTCAAGACATGGTATACCAGAACAGGTCGTCACCGATAATGGGCCACAGTACTCCGCAGAAACATTCCGTGCTTTTGCCACAGAGTATGGATTCACACACATCACAAGAAGTATCCGCAAGCCAATGGAGAGGCAGAGATAGCTGTGAAGACCATCAAAGAGATGTTGAAGAAAAGTGTTGACCCGTACTTGCTTATCGATCAACACGGATATAGCCCAGCAGAACTGTTGATGGGTCGAAAACTGCGAACAGCCATGCCAATTATATCGTCGTCATTGAAACCAAAATAGCCATTCTTTCTTGATTCTTGATTCTTGATTCTTGATTCTTTCAAAGGATGAAGAACAAGCAAAAGGGGATCAAGGGGCAGTAAATGAAAGCATTTGATAAGCGTCATCGGGTAGCTAATCTACGACCGCTGAGACCAGGCGAAAATGTCTGGATTAAAGACTTGGACAGGCGTGGAACGGTTCAAGCACAGACACCACGTTCATATATTGTGCGTACACGTAAGTGTGTTGTGCGACGAAATCGACGACACTTGCTACCAACTCCTGTAGCCCGTAAATCTGAAGCGGTCCCGGACGATGTTGAAGTGTCAGACGATGTTGAAGTGTCAGACGATGTTGAAGTGTCAGACGATGTTGAAGTGTCAGACGTTGTTGAAGTTCCTGTGGATCAACCTACAGACGAACTAGTTGCGGTCGATCCACCGGTGATTGACGAACCTGGACCAAGACGAAATCCAGCAAGAGACAGGAAACCTACGTCCTATCTCAGTGACTACAATGTGGCTGTGTAGAGTAAATATTGACCTGAACTGTGGCTATGTGCTAGTAACCTCTGGCCAATTGGGACACTGAAATGTTAATGTATGCGAGCACTCCTGAGAAAGGAGGATGTGGCGTGGGCATCATTAAGTATGCGGGGGAGACTATCGGAGAGGGGACACCGTGCGTGGGGAGCGGAGAAATAAACGTATACGTGTTTCATGAACCTGTGTCCGTTTTGAATACTTGCTGAATAGAAAACAGTACACACACACACACACACACACACACACACACACACACACACACACACACACACACACACACACACACACACACACACACACACACACACACACACATATATATGAATACCTGACTTCAATACCGTCCCAACACCGCCGTCCCTTATTTTTTTAATTTGGTGAGAGGTAAAAAACCTTCTAATTTATTTGAAAATTGATGCTTTTCCGTTTTTTACAATACTTGCACCACAGTGACAACGCCTATATCTATATGTATCTGACTACAGGTTATTTCAAACCCCGGGGGGCACTACCCTTACATGTGGGTAGGGGTGTGCAGCCAGAGGTCACATACCCCTACCCTTGATAAGGGCATCCAATATAAAAAAAGTATACCCTTGTTGTAGGGAAAACGTGAAAAAAAAGACCCTTGATCTAGGGAGCCTCGGTAAAAAACGACCTTTGAAGTCGGCACATCCACAGTACTGCTACTATATGCAGTGCCATCCGGGCTGTGAATGCTGTGATAAAAACCTAGCCTTGTTCTAGGGAGAGTACCCTTGTCTATAAAACTTCTGTATAATGTTGGCCCTTGTTCTAGGGAGAACATGTGAAAAACGGACTCTTGATTTAGGGAGCCTCGGTAAAAAAACGACCTTTGAAGTCGGCACATCCACAGTACTGCTAGTATAGGCAGTGTCCCCCCCCCCGGGTTTCAAACTAACCAATGTCTATCTCCCACAATCCCGCCACTACTCAACTATCACCTTAAACCACTACCACATGTCCAACATTAACAATCAACTTAATTAATCCAGTCTTATCTATTGACAACCCTTTCTGCTGTCAGCTAAGGGAGTCCTACTGTGCAGGCACCCTGTGAATGACGCTGCCTTGCCATCTGTATATTACGTCACAATATAACATTCATTAATATAATATATATTATAATATTCATTAATATTTATTACTAACCTGCATCTGTCGCCCGTCTTTCTGGCGGGCATAGCCTTTTCACGTACAGTAACATATTTCTTCCCTTCCGCTCTCAACTGGGTCCGCTTATTTAGGCCCCCTTCAGACTCATCTCTCTGTCTTTCACCACGTACTTCTGCGTCAACTTGTACAGGTTGAGGTAAAACAGCACCTGCCATTTTATCTACCGTACCCCCCTCTGGCGACCATTACCGAGTATCGGTGCAAAAGTAGGTCAACTCCTGGAGTTGGAACATTGTTTAAATGACAGCGATTCAGCATGGTGCTATTAAGTGGCTTTACCGAAGGACTTGGGTCATTATTTCCACCAGGCATGTAGCCATTATGCATGTGACCAACATGGCATAGCTAAGTAAATTCTGACAAAATGTGGAGTTGGGGACGGTATTGAAGTCAGGTATTCATATATGTATATATATATATATATATATATATACATATATGTATAAATATATTTATTTATATATGTGTGTGTGTGTGTGTGTGTGTGTGTGTGTGTGTGTGTGTGTGTGTGTGTGTGTGTGTGTGTGTGTGTGTGTGTGTGTGTGTGTGTGTGTGTGTGTGTGTGTGTGTGTGTGTGTGTGTGTGTGTGTGTGTGTGTGTTGAGGAGAAGAGAAGCAGAGAGACAGAACGAAGAGAGAGAGAGAGAGAGAGAGAGAGAGAGAGAGAGAGAGAGAGAGAGAGAGAGAGAGAGAGAGAGAGAGAGAGAGAGAGAGAGAGAGAGAGAGAGAGAGAGAGAGAGAGAGAGAGAGAGAGAGAGAGAGAGAGAGAGAGAGAGAGAGAGAGAGAGAGAGAGAGAGAGAGAGAGAGAGAGAGAGAGAGAACGAATGGATAGTATAAAACGAGCTAAGAATATGACATATCTTGTCCCTTGCTAGTCGGATGAACAGCGACATTGGCGTCAGGTTCCATTTGTGTTTGTCTGCGTTGAGTCCACCCATTTGCACACTTTTAATTGCTTGATCTGGTCTCCTTGTTGAATATTCCGGCATTTTTATACACGGGGGCGGAAATACAGGACAAACGAACGATTCCATAAGAATAATACTTCTTTTAATAGTGTAGTTCACCAACGCTTCATCGTGTCAGTCTAGCTGTAGGGTTTCAAGCATTAGCATTTTGTCACGTCATCTTGTCATAGTGCTAATGTGGCCACGTTTGGCATCGTTACATTGTCTCACCGCAGTAGCACTTCAAAGGTTTACTATTGCAGTATTTCATCGTGTCAGCATGTCAGCGTCGTAGCATTTTAGTATATCAATGTGTCAGTGTGGTATCGTTGTAATGTTTCAAAGTTTTAGCATTTCATTGTGTTACCGTGTCAATGTCGTAGCGTTTGAACCTTTTAGCATGTCAACGTTTTAGCATTTTTTATTGTCATCGTTTCAAATACTACCGAGGCGCACCAAATCGCGCCAAAGCGCGCCAAACGCTCATTTCCCTCACATTATTGATTGAAAAACTCCTATATTATACTGGCAGTTAATACTAAAATACGAACGTCGCTAATTTTGATGTAGTTTGCGTAAAAATAGCATAATTTTGTAATGTTAATTATACAAGACATACAATTAGTTTCATGTCAACTAACCAATAAACATTATTGTACATTCTGTCAAAAGTATCCGCATAGGCCGCACACGAGAGTTCACGTTTGACGAATGTACGTGTTTTCCGCTCAATTACATTTCTGCAACTTTATGCCGCCACATTTATTGCGGTAATCTTTACTTTCGCCTACAAAAAGAACATACGGTATGTGGCAATTACTCAAACAATTATTATTTTCTTTGAGTTAAGTGTTATTTTTTTTGTTACGGTGCAGCCCAAAACAGTATGTATGGTAAAACGTGTCCATATTGGATAAATAGCCATGTATCTTTTATGGCCAGGACACCGCCAATAACAAATATTTTTAATTTCCTTACTACCCCTAGCGGAGTATGATATACGTTTCTCTCTACAGAACATTTAATAAAACATCTGGTTACAACGAAACATAGTCTTAATATGTATAACATATATGTACAGTATTCGAAACATCTAGAAGCAATGCGTACAACAACAACGTAAACTTGTCATCGATAGCATTCAAAATTGTCCGTTGTGTACACAGTGTATTATGTATGCATAATTCTCTATATATTTATTTTCTTTAGCTAATCTCACGTACATGCGACATTACTCAATAAATCTTACACGTGACACGTATGTTGAAATGTGCATATTTAAAACGTAATTGTACTAAGAAATCATAAGTTGATTTACGATGTTAATTAACAAAGTAAACAGTTACAAATATTTGACAGTCAGCTATAATAAATACTACAAACCAGTTGGGACGAAATTATAATGATATACATACGATACTATAGCAGCTACAGGCCCGTATCCAGCTTTTCACAATGGGGGTTCACATGTTACCAATTCAGACTTCAGGGGCGCCACAAGTTTATGTGGGGACATATATTTTCATAATGCAGGAGGGCCCATATGTTTACGTGGGGGTTCATCTTATTTTATTTTTTAAGACGGTTTCGTTTTGTCTTACATGTATATTCTTTTATCTTATATACAAACACCACATTAGCATCCACAGCAGGCCTATAACGAGGTCGTTTTGAGGGTGCATTTTCATACAAAGTGGAACTCATATGTGGTCTGTGGAGATTGGTCCCATTTTGTTGCCTGATTAAGCCTAATTTACACCCAATTGTATTCACAAACATCAGCACGCAGTGATAGTATATTGTTAATATAACTGAATTATTTATTCGAAACCCTTCGCCGTGCGTGCAGTTGTTTAAAAATGTGTTCATATTAATATAATAAACGAGGCACCGAGGAGTGTGGGTGTGCCCAGGTTATTTTTCAGAATAAACAGTTAATGTGTGACATTTACAATCTGATCTGATGTGCAAACGTTCCATAATTTATAATGAACATAATTAAGCTAGTACATTAACAAACCTTTATAAAACATGAACTGTAAATAGAAGAATTAAATTCTAGGTGTCAAACAGTCAAGTACCATATCCTCTACACTGCACTGACTCCACGAAACACTAACTGTATTTTACAACTATACGGAAGAAAAAAATGGACATAATAAAGGCCTTTCACACATGCTTGCCTCCTCATCAATGATAAGGCTCACCTTTCTGAAATCTACAAACATACAACTAGCAGCCACATTATTTCGGCAACCATACAGCCACACAATTACACAATTTCTCACCAGCACGCGCATTTTATAATAGGCGAAGCTAAACTTTATTGTGTATTGATTAAATACAATTATTCGCGTTTCAGCGCAATAGTTGAAAATTATGATTTGTGTTAAGCCAGATGGGTTTGTCTACCGGGTTTGCAGCTAGTAAGAAATACACTCGCTACACATCTTAAGATGTTGATTGTTGAGAATAGCCTCTTTGATAATCGCTAGTTACCTTAATCAGCATACTAAAAATAAAAAGCCGCACCTCTTGTTTATGATTTAACAAAGTTCTGATGAGAAATCATTAATTGTTTTATATGGCTTAATTTATGTGCTCATAATTGTTAAATCATCATCACCCCGTTCATTCGCCAGTATTTTGTCTGCATCTTTGTCTGAGTGACTACAATTAGGAATAATAATTTTATGTTTGGTGTAAAACTGGTTTGTTGTATATTTGTTACCCCATACGTTTACATAACACGGGGTTCACGTGAACCCCGTGACCCCCACTGGCTACGGGCCTGAGCTATTAAAAACATCAGGCTACGTTCCATTAAGTCTGAATATAATCGGACTGGTACAAAACCGGTCGTATGCAAAATTACGCTTACTAAAATTATACAAAATAGTTTGAACGTGCGAGAGCAGTCGACGCGTGTAAATATGTGCCAAAATATTGTTTGCTGATGACACTACTATATACAAAACTGGAAAACAAATTAATGAAATATATAAAGATATGAATAACGAACTTGAAACATTAGCTGACTGGTTTCGTTCCAATAAACTATCTTTAAACACATCTAAGACAAAATGCATGTTATTTTCTAGATCTCGTCCTGCTCAGAACGAAGAATTATTATTAGCGATATATAATAACATAATTCAGCGAACAAAATGTATAACATTTCCAGGCCTTCATATAGATGACAGACTCGATTGGCAAAAACATATAAATGCATGCAAAAACAAGCTAACTAATGCTTTATACATAATCAATAAAGTTAATCGCTACCTTCCAGTAGCTGCACTTAAAACAATTTATTACACTTTAATTTACTCCTACTTGACATACGGAATCATTTTGTGGGGATCCACATACAAAACTCGTATCGAAAAATTATTCATTATGCAAAAAAATAGTTCGTTCCATTCTTAAAACAAACGATTGAGAACATTCACATCACCTCTTTACATGTTTATATTTAATAAAATTGCATGATATGTATTAATTTGAAGTTGGAAAATTCATGTATAATTATGTCCACGGGAGTCTGCCACATTCATTATCGGATATTTTTACATTTACCTATGACATTCACTTTTACAAAACAAGACAAACCTGTAATATACGTCCTATTATCAGTTCTACTCAAAGATCTTCGAACAGTTTATTATTTAAAGGTCCAATTTAAATAGTTTTATATTATCATTAAAGGCAAATGTTATAAGCGGAATGGTGTTCTAGTTTAATCTCATTCCACCCCGAAATGTCTGACATATGTGTTTGATATAATTTATCATCTAATATCACTGTTATATTAATTATAGCAACGTAACCAACATACTACACGTGAAATCATTGTTGATAATAGTTATTTGGGGGATGCCGGCGACCAGTTTACTTAATCATTATCATCGTACATTGGAATAATTAAAACAAATTGGTTGCAGCCTTGATTGGCTCCGCTGTCAACCTGGAATTGTATATAATTTTGTCCATTGTTTTACCGATTGTTTATTCCAAATAAAGCCTACCTACCTACCCGTCCATCCTTGCGGACAGGTGCAGGAACAAGACAGTGTCCTTGTCGAACACTCCAGCATTGACACAGTGTGCCTTTCATTCTGAACTACAGACCAAAGGAACGGTTCCATCAGATCCGTCGACCTGCACACATAGAAGGTTGCTTTTAAAACGAGGTTATTGTTCCGTTAATAGCAATCAGCAAGGGCGGTAAAGTTATCTACATTAGGTGTACTTTGTTCCGGTTTGGCCAGGCAACGAGGCAACGTCAAAATAATAACTGCCAACACAGTAATATGTGTCTATAGCGGCTGTTTAAAAATTACATTTTGGTTTATAGTTTGAACATTTCCACCGCGCAACGTCCAGATTGTGAACACTGGTTCGGCCTTACTAAACACAACTTGAAAGGCACTAGCGACCTGAATGGCGAAGTGACCGTGTTAGCGAGATAATTTTTCCTATTCATTACTGTAACATAACTAATTTGGGACTATCGTAGGTTTACCTTAATTGCGAGGTGGCTGTATTACCGAGGTGATCGTAAAGCCCGGTTGCACTGTATGTGCCTATTCAACATATTTATTAGAGTATTAGAACTTTGAAATATTACATATGAGGAACAAAGAGCCTCTTTACAAAATGGGCAACAACTGTGTCACTGGCAGCAGCGCTATCTATGACTGGTCCTCGAATTGCCGATAAGTTAGAAAACATTAGGTCCTACATTCGCAGCCCCGCTGCAGGGTATAGCCAATCACCTCACTGAACGCACCAGGGTTTATCTGAGTCAATGGCTTCCAGTTGCAGGGAACCAACGAACGTTTCCTTCGCTTTCTACCGTTGAACAACTCTGTATATTATGCTATACAACATGGTGACCGACATGTAACTACGTCGAATGAATATTATTATGTCTTATGAATGTGCTTACCGCAATTGACGTCAGTAGTGCAATCTGGAAGAATAATTAGAAGGCATCGTTAGAAAAAACAGGCTTGATATTTGCATTGTAACGTGACGCTGGGGATGGGTGGCGGTTTTAACAAATAGGAAATGCGATATGTTTATATAGATTGTTGCGAATTTATGAAACCTGCCATAGTTCTATCGCTCGATTATCTAGAGTGTACTTTACATTCGCCATATGCATGTGGTTGGGAAATATCAACCAGCGTCAAATGATCAGGCTAAACAGAGTGGTAAAAACAGCATCGAAGATCGTCGGCAGTGAGCGAACCCCTCTGTCAGCTAAGCTATGTACAGTGAAAGAACCAGGAAGACAACTGACAAGATTATCGTGGATCTAACACACCCCGCCCACCAACTATTCGAAAAAACTCCCTTCAGGCAGGCGATTAAGAAATATCCGTGCGAAAACAAATCGCACCCAAGACAGTTACTTTCCCCGCGTCGTAGCTGCCTCATCGAGTATTAAATATAGACTATAGTAATAAATAGATACAATGAAATGTTAATTTTGCCATATGTGTTTTATACGTCTTTTAGATTTAATTATTTTTTATTATATTTATTTATTTATCTTTTATTGTAAGTTCGTGTATGTTTGATGTGACTGTGTGTTTTGACACCAAGTGACATTCCGAATTGACATACATGTATATGTTATGTCAATCATGGCAATAAAGTATCTATATCTGTTACCATCGATTTCTTGGAACTCCACACTGCTTCGTCAAAGTTATATAGAAAACCAAATTATTTTCTGGAAAATAATTCTCAGAGTTTTGTCCATGTAGGAGTGGACACCCATATAGAAATTACATGTACTTAATCAATTGCATTAAATGACATACAATTAATGACATAATTTGATGACGTCATCAACATTAGAAGTAAAGTAAAAAATAAAGGTCAGTTCTTATATTACGCAGTGTGTGTGTGTGTGTGTGTGTGTGTGTGTGTGTGTGTGTGTGTGTGTGTGTGTGTGTGTGTGTGTGTGTGTGTGTGTGTGTGTGTGTGTGTGTGTGTGTGTGTGTGTGTGTGTGTGTGTGCGTGTATAAAATCAAATAATAGAAATAATCAAAGCCAATGACGACTATTGTACGACAGCCTCAAATATTGAGGATATAGAGAAAATGTAGGTTACTGAAGTAGCAAACATATTACTATCACTGTGCCAGTCACGGAGAGTGCAAACGCTCGGAAAAATGATGTGTTCATGTATCATCCAGAAGCTCTCACCTCTACGACAGAGACTGGTGTCACAACATCCCTTGCCGGACGGACACGTTGTGCAAGGCACGCCCTTCTTGAACGGACATATCTATTCAATAGCCAATCTAGAATTGTTCTATCTTATGAACTTTTTTTGTTGATTTGTACTTATATGGGGTCCTAGAACAAACAAAAACTTGTTTGCACAAACAGCCACTTTGGGCAACTCTGGTAATTTGCATAAATCCAAGACGAATATCTTGAAAATTTAACCTTTGAACCACTTTTCCTAGAATGATGTACAATACCTCTTTTAAGGGGTGTTGGGATGCGTAGTATCCATTTCTGGTGTGACTTTTTCAGTTCAATGTCAAGATCAAATGCTGAAGGTCAGATGAAGGTCAAATTTGACTTCTCGGTGAACAATGAATGGAAAGTGATATTTTCAAAACAGCGCTCATTCAAAAACGTCCAATAAAACTTATATAAAAACACCCTAGCGCACAGCAGATACACAAAATAATAATTTGACACAAACTACATAAGTATCCAGAAGACGACGCCACCATGCGTTGTCAAAGTTTATGGCTGTATATATATCGGGAGCAATGGAAAGTCCTGGGTGAAAGCCATGCGGTCTTTTCGGGGCGTATCGGCGGTGCTCTTGAAGCGGTTTCCATCAAAAGGGCCAAAGCCAGTTGAGCTGATAGAGCAGTATTTGGACAATGCTCGCCTCCATCCAACTGGCCGGCACTGAGTGGACAACGTCCTTCTCCCCACACTCCTCGTCCACCAGTTGGAGCGTGCAGAGAGAGAGAGGGTGACATTAACTTCAAGCACCTAGCCATGGAGCGCATGCTGAAGGACTTCTTCCTTGCTGGTCACGTGCAGTACGCCCGCTATCTCACTCAGTACCTGCTGCAGATGCGTACGTTCCCAGCTGAAGCCAAGGCGGATATTGTCGACACCATGAGGGATACTGGAACGCTGTCTGTGGTGATCAGTTTGGCGAGCAGACTGCCATCAAGATCGGAAAGGGAGCTCTCAAGGGCATGACTCTGTCTGCTGAGGTGGGCAGCACACAGACGGATCTGATGGAGATGGCGAAAACGTTCTTCATCTCTCTGTATGGTCAGCCACCGGGGACACCCATGGAGTCTGCCCACTTCACACTCTTCACCAAGACGAAGAAAAGTCTCAAAATCAAGGCCCTGCCTCCAACATCCACCAACCTGTTTTTGCACGTGCTGCGGTCATGCTATGGAAAGCGGCAGACCAGCAAACCCCCACCCGATGAGTCAGCCGATATCACTCACTTAGGGTGGGAAATCCAGGATGGCGTCCCCTCTCCTGTTATTGCTCAGGGTGACCTAGGTCCACCCCACCTGTGTGATGTGATTCATTGTGAGTGTAGGGCACAGGCCAAGAAGTGCAACACGGAGGTTTGTAGCGGCCACAAAGAACATCTTTCGTGCAACTGCTGCTGTAATTCGTACACTAAGACAGAAAAGGTCGGGCTGGAGACGAGGATGGTGTCGAGATGGAGGATGCTGAGGAGGAGGATTTTGAGGATGAGAGTGTTGAGGAAAAGGATGTAAATGACGAGGGTGAAGGCCATGAAGATGTTGAGTATGGTCTTGCTGATCCTGATTACTTGGATGATGAGTGGGAGTAGATAAAAGGTGAAGATTTTTAGGCGATATCTCCAATTATTGCATAGCATTGTGTAAAACTATCTTTTGTCTATAGTGTTTTCCCTACTCGTATTTTGAATCAGTATATCACGCCAGCAACCTCGGTGCGGAATCTAGGAGTGATCTTTGATAGTAACTTAAATTTCCGACAACACATATCTCAAACGTGTCGCTGCTGTTTTTATCATATTCGTGGTATTCGCCGGTATATGGCATTTTCTGTTGCTATTGCAGCCGCGCTTCCTAGTAGCAGACTTGCCTGTTGCAATTCCCTCCTTTATAATATCGCTAGCAAGGATATCACAAACCTTCAGCGTGTCAAAAATTGTCTAGCAAGAGTAGTTACAAGATCTCCTCGTTTTTCTCGCTCTGAGCCATTTTAGAATTCTTTGCATTGGCTTCCTGTACGATATCGTATATTATTTAAGATCTGTACCATTACATACCAGGCACTGTCCAGTAAGCAACCATTTTATTTGCATTCACTGCTTGCTCCTGTAAGAAAACCTATCCACCTTCGATCATCTAGTTCCGACATATTTTTTATTTCTAGAGTCAACACTAACATTGGAACTAGGGCTTTTTCTGTGGCTGCACCAACTCTTTGGAATATGGTTCCTCTTCCAAAATTCCGTCGTCATTTAAAAACTTATCTTTATAACCTTGCTTATCCACCGTAGCTCCCTAACGCCTTGACCCATCTGTTGACAATTGGAATACTGCTTATCGATTTTGAGATCGACCAATCTTTTTGTTTTGGTGTGCCTCTGTGCTTGGTTTCCAAGGATTTAGGCGCAATAGAAGTTATCTTATTATTATTATTATATCAATCCGTGTAACATCCCTAGAATGACTTTCGTACATGATTACGTAATGCACAAAGTGTCCTCAGAAAGAAATATGAATGCCAACGTTCATAATGATATTTGCACCATACACTGCGTGTAATAGATGTGACTACGTGTTTCAAATATGACTGATTACTGTTTTTTCTCACAAACAAATGTGTCAAATATTGTAAAATTATTAATTTATGTGCATAAATAAACTAAAATATATCTTAGTAAAAGTTTCCATTCATTGTCACCGAGAGGTTAAATTTGACCATCACCTGACCTGCAGCTTCTAATTGAAAAAATAACATCAGAAATGGTTTCTATGCACCCCAACACCCCCAAAAGAGATATTATACATCATTCTAGGACAAGTGGTTCAAAAGATAAAATTGTCAAGATATCGACCAGTGACCATCTTGGAATTATGCAAATTACCAGAGCTCCTCAAAGTTGCTGTTTGTTTAACCAAGCTGAATTTGTCCTAGAACCCCATATGAGTACAAATTAACAAAACAGTTCATAGGATAGAACATTTCTAGGTTCATGAAATGACAAATGGACTATATCTTGCTCATGGCGAGACAGGTGACCAATAAGCGCCGAGTTGTGACATCGGTTATGACGCGCCAGGTTCCTAGGATATGTCGACGAATACTTTGGCTCATTTATCGATTTCTCAAAGTCAGTTTAATTCAGAACCATTGTATACATAACTCCTATTATAATGCCATACAATGCACTATCATGACGTAACAATTTTACAATTTACGTCGTAATGCGCTGTCCTTGCTATGCGAGTGTCGACATAAACGTATCACAATACACACAAAAATAACTTACCTAATGAAAATGTAATTTATTATTACAAATTCAAACAAATAGTTGGCCGAAATATATGGGTTTACTTGGAGTCGTAACGTAGAATAGTGTTCCCAGTTTGGCAACCGGCTAACTGAGTAGGAAGTGTAGGAACCCGTGACATCAGCCTTTCTCTAAAAATGGCGCTGCCCATACAACTTGAATTGTATGTCTTTAACAAGGTTATTCTAATAAACTACAGGCATAATATTATTGATTGTAGTTGTAAATGGTTACGTTTCATAAATATTTCTAGAAGCATAGACCTAAACAATTGCCTTTTGTTTCCTTTCAAGTTTCAATATTCTATACTGCATATGGGAATGTCAGTAAAATAGTACTCAACTAAATAAAATAAATGTTTTAAGCTATTTTGGCATATGGATTTATTTATAAGTTTGCATATTTCGGTATATGGTGATTCAAAGAAGATATATTGAAATGAGTGATATTTGTACTCATTTCAAAGTCAGTTTAACTTTTGTTCTCGTGACGTTTCGACTGCTTTCAGCAGTCTTCTTCAGACGACTACCGGTTGATTTAACAAGATTTAACATGATTTAACAAGATTGTCGTCCAAAGCTATAAGCAGCGGACGGTACAGCTTTTGGCTCGCTTCCTGGTGGGAAAATTCGTCTCACTCCGGAACAAAATGATGAACCGGTTGTGAGACCACCTCGCACCCTACCAGGATCACTGAACAGTTCCGTGAAAGATGAGCTAGACCGACTAGAGTATACTGGTGTCATAGTCAGTGGACCAATCCACTGGTTGAGTGAACCAAAAGTATGTGGCCAACAAATGTTCTGAGGCTGTCAGGATCTGCATTGATTATAGACCTCTCAACCTAGCCCTGAAGCGTGAACACCGTTCAGGCGGTATCGTTGGCGACGACTACCTTTCGGCTTGAAAGTCAGCAGTGAAATTTTCCAAAAGCGTCTACAAAAGGCACTGGAAGGGCTGGATAATGTTCACTGTGTTGCCGATGATATTATCATCCATGGATGATCTCTGTGTCAATATCCAGAAGCTGCTCCAAAGGTGCAAGGAACATGGGATCAAACTGAACCGTGAGAAATGTCACTTCAATAAGAATGAAATCCAGTTCTTAGGTCATGTTGTCACAGCTGATGGTCTGAAACCTGACCCATCCAAGGTAGAAGCTGTTCTGAAGATGAAGAGTCCGTGTGACAGGGAAGAGGTGGAGAGGGTAACAGATACCTGGCGAAATACGTACCCAAGTTGACTGGTCTAATCCCATTGCTGCTCTTGTACAACGATATGTTGCCTGGATGTGGGGAGATGCTCAGAAGAAAGCTTTCACAACACTGAAACAACTCCTGGTTGAGGCATCCACTCTGGCTTACTTTGACCCGAGGAAGCAACTGGTCATTCAGAGAGATGCTAGCAACTATGACTTTGTATGTGCACTACTTCAGGAAGGAAAACCAATTGCTTACGCCAGTTGTGTTTTGACTGACACAAAGACGAGATATGCCATTATAGAGAAATAGATGCTGGCCGTCGTTTTTGCTCTTGTGAAATGCCATCAGTTCACCTCTGGTCGCCCCATCCCTGTCTACAGTGAGTGACCTCAAGCCACTCAAGGCAATAACAAAGAAACCTCTGGACAGAACACCCAAACGTTTACAGGGCATGCTCCTACGTGCACTTGCGTATGACATCGATGTCAAGTGCCTGGAGAGCAAGAAGATGTCTCTCGCAGACACTCTGTCACGTGCTTTCTTGCCAGCTGGACAGGAACAACCGACCACTGAGTTCGAATCTATCCACGCTGTGAACTATCTGCCCACGAGAGAAGATGTTGTCCAGGACATTCGTAATGCCACCGAGCAAGATGCCAATCTACAAGTGCTGACAGCTGTCCTACAACATGGCTGTCCCGAGAAACCAGATGTACCACCACCACCTACTGTGCCTTATTACCACTTCAGAGATGAGTTGGCCGTCACTGATGGATTGGTGTTCCAAGGCGAAAGACTTGTGATTCCACAATCCATGAGGTCACAAATTAAGAAGGATGTTCATCTAGGCTGAATGCAGAAATCAAAGAGTACATCCAAACGTGTGAAGCCTGTCGTGAGTTCGAACGTTTTCAGACTAAGGAAACTCTGATGAGCTATGATGTGCCGGACCGTCCATGGCAGAAGGTCGGTGTCGACCTGTTCTCTTACCAAGGAAAGGACTACTTAGTCACCACTGACTACAGATCGAACGTCTGGCAAATATATTACCTACCAATTACTGGCTCCAAGGAAGTAATCACAAAGCTCACTTTGCTAGGATGGGAATCCCGGACAATGTAGTTACTGACAATGGTGTCAGACGAGTTCGCTCATTTCAGTAAGAAATTCGAACATTTGGTGACATCTCCACACCACAGTCGCTCAAACGGCAAGATGGAATCATCAGTGAAAACTGCAAAGAAAATAATCAAGAAAGCACAATGCGCCGGTGATGACCGATATTTAGCAATACTGTCTTGCATAGAGGCTACTAGATAGGACGAAAACAATTCTTCCAACAGCTCGATGTCTTCTAGAGTCGCGGCCATCTGTACAACAACATGAAACAGATGTGCTGAAAAGGACACAACGCCGTCAAGCCAAGTACTATGACAAATCTGCTACAGATCTCCCACATCTGCATCAAGGCGATACCGTCCGAATGAAGCCGTTCAAGCTTGGAGTTAAGTCATGGGAGAATGCGAAGATGGTGAGACGACTGGATGAAAGGTCCTATGAAGTTGAAGATAGTGAGGGAACTGTGTACAGGCGCAACCGTGTAAACCTAATAAGAACACACGAAACACCACCTCATGTGTTGGTTGAGGAGTCCAATTCGGGCCAATACACCGGTTGAAATTCAGCCGAACACACCGGGTGAACAACAACACCAGAGTGAACAGACAGAACCACATTCCAACGACACCCAGGAAGTCCGAGAGAATCAACAAGTCTAAGCTACCTAGCAAATACAAGGACTATGTTGTGTCTAAATGAACAGTTGATGACACTTACATGAACATTGATGAGTGCAGACTTGATTGATGCGGACACGCATGTATGTTAAATTGTGGATGCTCCACCCATGTGTTCCTACAAGGACTATGTTGTGTCTAAATGAACAGCTGATGATATTTACATTAACATTGATGAGTGCAGTTTTGATTGATGCAGACACGCAAGTGTGTTGACTCGTGGATCTCAATGTATCTCAATGAACGACTTGCCCTCACCCTGACAGGGACTAAGGGTAGGGCTACCCTGACGATGCCGGCCCCAGTAGTATTACAGCTGACGTCCTTCTCGGCTTCTTTGACATAGTTGTCGACCCTTTGGCACTGTTCGTTACTCTACTTGACTGGTGACGGACTGACCTCATGCAAGAATTTCGTGTGTTTCCGATCGCACCCCTGCACGGAGCAAGTGCGGGTTAACTTTCATTTTGCGGCATAGTGACCAGGACGCAAACAGTAGCACAAGTTGTTGTCCCTTGCTGTCTTAATTTTGTCCTCGACCTTAAAGCAAAGGGGACAAGTGTTGACAACTGTGGATGTGCTCCCAATTCCTTTCTCGTTTCTCTGGAGTCGGTCGTGCCTTCCTTCCTTTGGCGCGTACATCGACTGACCGTAGGCGGGCTGTCTCCTTTCATGTGATGCGTAGATCAGTTGGCCGTACACCGGGTCGTTGCTCACTGTAGCAGCTTCTTCTACAAAGGTGACAAGATGCTATATGTATGGCAACACGTGGAACTTCTTTCTTGTCGACTGCACTTCATTTAGCCATCTGGAACGCAAATACATTGGCAACCTTTCTACAATTTTGACCATTTCTCTCTGAGAACTGATCTCAGAAAAGTACCGCATTGCCTTAAGTGCCTCACCACAATTTCTAAGTTCGTCTGCGAACTCTCTTAAGCCACCATAGTCCATAGGGGAAATTATCTGGCCTACTGTCACCCTCTTAATCCATGCATCTACAACAGTGTACGTGTTGCCAAACCTGTCTTATAATAGCTCTCTTGCCCTCTTACATCCTGCACTAGGCTCCATTACCACACATGATTCGATCACCTTACTAGATTTACCAACACATATTTGCATGAGCATAGCAAGTTTGATACTGTCATCAAGAGTCTCTTTGACGTTGCTATCGAATGCCCTAAACAAACCTCCAATATTTAAGGGGGTCACCGTCAAAGTTCGTCATCTCTATTTTAGGCATCTGCATCTTTTGTAACATGTTTTGTTGTTGTTTTAACAGTTCAAACACGAGATCGTCACGTTCAGGCGGGTCGTTCGCGCATCGGGGAGGCTGCCTGGTAGGCTCGTTTACGTTCACTGGTGCCGCCTGTCAGAGTATACGTTGTTGACTTGCGACACTCGATAGCTCAAGTGGCGCCCTCTCTCGAATAGATCGTTGAGTAGTTGTCTTGTTTACGTCGCCTTGTTTCGCTTCTTCGGCTTCGTAGACTTCTGCCTCTGCCTCAGCTGTGGCACTGTCAATTTGCAATTTCAGCAGTTCCCTGAGTTGTCGAAAAAGCATGCTCCTCGCGTTCTAAGCACTGCGCTGTCTCAAGTGTCGCTGCAGCCGCAGCGAGTCCGGCCGCCCTGGCTCGGGCGCGTGTACTGCCAGCACTATTGGACGCACGCGATTTCGACGAACACGAAACCCGACTCGCTGAATCTTCGGGTTGGACATGTGGTCCGGCCTTTTCATTGTTTTCGTTTATTATCCCGTGTAACTGTTGCAGCAGTTCGGCTGACGACATAACTATTGTACTGTTAGTGGCGGATTGCTGTGTCGACTGTTGTCGCGATTTCTAGACGACAAGCCATTACTTATTGATTCAAAGCTCGCTGTTTATTTCGATGGCGTAGTGTGGCGTGTCGCGAGGTACAATCTGTAATATAGTAAATTACTGACAATAAACACATATTGTCTAAGAAAAGTAACATAACCATCTTGTATTAAAGTTAATACATATAATTTAGTAAGATATAAATATCTATACTAATTAGTGAAATAGTGCGACAAAAATATTACTCAGTTTTGGCCTGTCAGCGAATCTACACAAGATGGCGCTGCAGGGATTTAACTCAACTCCTACAGAGGGCGCCACACACATACGTCCGTAACAATATTGGTTCATACTATTTAATATTTGAGCGGCGGTTATCGTGTCAGTTGATTTGTAGCTGTTGATGCTATGTTTGTCCTTCCTATTGACAAACTCATATTCTTCATTCATAGGAGCCGAGACATGTGGATAGGTGTCAATGTGGATGCCAATGTGGGCATCTTCCACAAGACTTAAAGTTAAACTCATGAGAAACCTACATCATGATTGAACACTTGGGATACAAGTTCCTTGTTGACATTACATTGTGTTGACATTACCGTAATTATTTGTACTAAACAGCAGTTATGTTGTAAACATTATTATCATAAATGATGTATATATGCTTTTCTGTGTGTAATACTTTTATTTTATAATAAATATATAAATGTTTAGATTGTTTCCCTTTGATGTGGATTTTTATGTTCAAAGACGTTTAGTCTATATCTTTTATGATAGCTGATGCAACAGGTTACAAGTAGGGTACGTGACAGCCCAACGTGTGGCACTGCTACGTACGGTAGCAAATTTTTCTCCGTTTCGGACCATCCATATAGTACGTCACTCTAAATTCCACCACTTGCAACGCTTCATAGCGCTGGCCGGTACACACCCCAATATGTTCGTTTTGAGAAAGACCCAATAAAATAACACGTGATTGTTGCACTATGCTACACTCTTTCGCACGCTGTTGAAGAATAAAAAAATATACACGGACAGTTGCTATTAGTGTTTATTATAAGTTATACGTGTTCTTTTATTCTAGCTGAGTATTACGAAACAACACATAAATGCCACCAGATGAGATAACACTGATGTGTCTACAATAGATTGGGGGTCTTTCTCAAGAAGAACGTATATAGGGGGTATGTCAGCAGTACAGGCCAATGTCATGAAGTGTTACAGTGTGGAGTGTCTCAAAGTCCAAATTTAGCACAATATATACTGTATGGATGGCCAAATACGGGAATTTTGTACATACTTTTAATAGGTATAATAATTGATTGTGGGAGAGGCGGGGACGGTAGATCCGCGGGTAGTCGTACCGGGCTGTCGATCGGGCTTCGTGTCCACCTAGGCCACCGGTTTCGGTATTTGGGCAATCTTATTCGCCCTGTGTTGCATGATTCTTTTAGAAGAGACTACAAGTCGTGTTCTTTCTAAAAAGGGAAGTAAAAATATTATACAGGTAAAAGGAAAGTTCCTTACTGGCTCTTCATTAGTTGCTTCCAGAACCCCTGTTTTGATCCTGGAGTAAGCGTAACGAGCGTCTAGTGTACGTCGTACCGGCGCAGTGTTAGGCAGTAGGCCCCTACATCATAGCTGTTAGGCCGTCTAGTGTACGTTGTACCAGCGCAGTGTTAGACAGTAGGCCCCTACGTCATAGCTGTTAGGCCGTCTAGTGTATGTTGTACCAGCGCAGTGTTAGACAGTAGGCCCCTACGTCATAGCTGTTAGGCCGTCTTGTGTACGTTGTACCAGCGCAGTGTTAGACAGTAGGCCCCTACGTCATAGCTGTTAGGCCGTCTTGTGTACGTTGTACCAGCGCAGTGTTAGACAGTAGGCCCCTACGTCATAGCTGTTAGGCCGTCTTGTGTACGTTGTACCGGCGCAGTGTTAGACAGTAGGCCCCTACGTCATAGCTGTTAGGCCGTTACATTGAAACGTTGGGAGCTTTTTTGTACTGATAGGTTGAAAACACTAAAGGATACAACATCTGATTGCAAATGACAGTAACTATTGCTATCACTCTGATTGTGACGGCTAAATGGCCTAACACCAGTGCATGTTTAACCGTTACGTAACGCTTGCCCAGAGACACCCACCTCCGTGTAATGCTTCTTCACGCTGACCCGGTGACACCCCACCCCCTAAGCGTGCCATAGCGTATGGATGACATGCACATGATACGTTATCAAAACATTACACTTACATAGGCGCCGGAACGAAATTAATATTGGGACATCGGAAGACGGGGGGAGGAGGGGGGTTATGCTGCCAACTAGATCGCTGCGCTCGAGTGAACATAATCATGTTACTAGATCAACCAGCCTTGCAAAAACCATCCTGCAAGGCACTGTGCCATGGAGTGGACTGATTAACCTTCGGCACCTCCCATCGAAAGAGATGGAGGGAGCTGCGAAGTAATCAGTGGTGCCCCAACGACCGCCTAGTTAAGGGACAGTGAATGAGTGAGTGAGTGAGTGAGTGAGTGAGTGAGTGAGTGAGTGAGTGAGTGAGTGAGTGAGTGAGTGAATGAGTGAGTGAGTGAGAGAATGAGTGAGTGAGAGAATGAGTGAGTGAGTGAGTTAGTGAGTGAGTGAGAGAGAGAATGAGTGAGTGATTGATTGATTGATTGATTGATTGATTGATTGAGTGAGTGAGTGAGTGAGTGAGTGAGTGAGTGATTGAGTGAGTGAATGAGTCAGTGAGTGAGAGAATGAGTGAGTGAATGAGTGACTGACTAACTGAGTGAGTGAGTGAGTGTGTGAGTGAGTGAGTGTGTGAGTGAATGGATGGGATGAGTGAGTGAGTGAGTGAGTGAGTGAGTGAGTGAGTGAGTGAGTGAGTGAGTGAGTGAGTGAGTGAGTGAGTGAGTGAGTGAGTGAGTGAGTGAGTGAGTGAGTGAGTGAGTGAGTGAGTGAGTGAGTGAGTGAGTGAGTGAGTGAGTGAGTGAGTGAGTGAGTGAGTGAGTGAGTGAGTGAGTGAGTGAGTGAGTGAGTGAGTGAGTGAGTGAGTGAGTGAGTGAGTGAGTGAGTGAGTGAGTGAGTGAGTGAGTGAGTGAGTGAGTGAGTGAGTGAGTGAGTGAGTGAGTGAGTGAGTGAGTGAGTGAGTGAGTGAGTGAGAGAGAGTGAGAGAGAGTGAGAGAGAGTGAGTGGTTGAGTAAGTTAGAGTGAGTGAGTGAGTGAATGAATGATTGAGAGAAACTATGGCTTGTCTGCGCAGATATGTGATGGCATTTGTTATAATCTAACGTTCGTTGTGAACTCGGCTAAAACGGATGAACTCGATAGCGACAATACGGATGAACTTGGCCAATACGGATTTTGACTATGCGTCATGCAGCAATACGAGCGGGAAAGCGACGACGTTATTAATCGGCCGTTTAGACCTTGTAACCTATTGACCAACTAAAGGTCATTCAGACATGTAAGACATATATATTGACTGAGTGCACATGAGTGTTATGTAGACACCGTACAGACAACGGCAGTCTCACTCGTGTTGTTGACCTCATAACTTATTCCTGTCGTGACGTAGTCGGTTCATAGAGCATCGGGCAGCTGAGGTACATCTGCCACGACCACTCCCGCCTAGAGTCCCTGTGTAGACATACACATAGGGACCCTACTCCCGCATAGAGTTTCTGAAGATACATTCGTAAAGGGACCCTACTCCCCCCTAGAATCCCTGTGCAGACATACATATAGGGACCCTATTCAAGCCTAGAATCCCTGTGTAGACATACGTCTAGGGACCCTACTGCCACCTAGAATCCCTATGTAGACATACATATAGGGAACGTACTCCCGCCTAGAATCCCTGTGTATACTTACGTCTAGGGACCCTACTCCCGCCTAGAATCCCTGTGTAGACATACGTATAATTAATTACCCTACTCCCGCCTAGAGTCCCTGTGTAGACGTACGTCTAGGGACCCTACTCCCGTCTAAAGTCCCTGTGTAGACATACGTATAGGGAATGTTTTCCCGCCTAGAACCAACCAAAGATATAGGGAACGTACTCCCGACTAGAATCCCTGTGTAGACATACACATAGGAACCCTACTCCCGCCTAGAATCCCTGTGTAGACATACACATAGGAACCCTACTCCCACCTAGAATCCCTGTGCAGACATACATATAGGGACCCTATTCAAGCCTAGAATCCCTGTGTAGACATACATATAGGGAACGTACTCCCGCCTAGAATCCCTGTGTATACTTACGTATAGGGACCCTACTCCCGCCTAGAATCCCTGTGTAGACATACGTATAATTAATTACCCTACTCCCGCCTAGAGTCCCTGTGTAGACGTACGTCTAGGGACCCTACTCCCGTCTAAAGTCCCTGTGTAGACATACGTATAGGGAATGTTTTCCCGCCTAGAACCAACCAAAGATATAGGGAACGTACTCCCGACTAGAATCCCTGTGTAGACATATGTATAGGGACCCAGCTCCCGCCTAAGAGTTCCTGAAGAGACATACGTATAGGGAACCTACTCCCGCCTAGAATCCCTGTGTAGACATACATATAGGAACCCTACTCCCGCCTAGAGTCCCTGTGTAGACATACACATAGGAACCCTACTCCCGCCTAGAGTCCCTGTGTAGACATACACATAGGAACCCTACTCCCGCCTAGAGTCCCTGTGTAGACATACACATAGAAACCCTACTCCCGCCTAGAGTCCCTGTGTAGACATACACATAGGAACCCTACTCCCGCCTAGAGTCCCTGTGTAGACATACACATAGGAACCCTACTCCCGCCTAGAGTCCCTGTGTAGACATACACATAGGAACCCTACTCCCGCCTAGAGTCCCTGTGTAGACATACACATAGGAACCCTACTCCCGCCTAGAGTCCCTGTGTAGACATACACATAGAAACCCTAAACTTAAACATTTTTTATCACCTAATACGTTATATATTATGTACAATGCTCTTATTCTCCCTCATAGTAATTATGGCTTACTTTTATGGGGTCATCAGGCACATCGAATTTTCAAATTACAGAAAAAAGCAATACGAATAATATCCTTAAGTAAATATAATGCTCACACAAGTCCTATTTTTAAAAGACTTCAGTTGCTAAAGTTGGATGACATTTATAAAATCCAACAATAATTTTTTTATTACAAATTAATTAACAATCTTTTACCCTACTACTTCAATGTTTTTTCCAAACACACACATCTATAATATTCATCAGCATTGCACACGTGAAAGAAATAATCTGTATATGTCCAGATTCAAACATGAATTTGCCAAAAAATGCATTAGACACAACATAGTTGAGACAGTTAACAATACACCAAGTATTATCATTAATAAAATTTACACCAACAGTCTGTATGGTTTTTCAACATACACAACAAACTTTCTTATTTTAAATTATGAATCCTGTTGTCGTATTCATAATTGCTTTATATGTAATTCGTAATACGTATTGAAATGTATACCTAAGTGTCCATATGTACGTCAATTTGTACAAGAGTACATTGAATCTCCTTGTATTATGTATGAATGCTGATACACTGAGTAATTATCAACTGTAAAACAAGGCATATGCATTTTGTGACATGTAAATTTTGATGTTGATTATATTTATGGGGTGGCTCCTGTGCTAGCGATATTGTATATCTTAATGGGAGTCTCCCGACCTTATCTAGTATTCATGTTATTCATTGTGTATATATCGTATATATAGGTCAAATAAACTGATTCTGAGTCTGAGTCTGAGTCTACTCCCGTCTATACACAACACAGTAAATTTGATCTCCAAAATGCAAAACACAACCAATGGATGTTACACAAGAATGTTGAGACCTTCTTTTATCATCCACTGGTACCAGCATATGGAGGGTCTCAGGGCAAAGCGCAATATAGGGGAAACCTGGCCTTAACGGGATACTTACGTTCCAATGTATTTTACACCTCCCGGTTTGCATAGCAGGGAAATAAATCGTGGTGTGTCGATCAGTTACATCAATATACAACGGCATGTGGTATTGTTTTGTTGTTGACGCCACTCATCATCATCATTGTGTAGTCGTAGTGTCCCGTGGTTGAGCAAAGGCCTCAGCATGTCATTTCCAGATCTGCCTGTCTTGCGCTATCCCCTGCCAGATGGTGCCTTTACAGTACTCGTCTAGCTTAGTTTTCCACCGAATATATTATTTGATTTGTAAGTTCAACCATGCCGAAATAAGGTTTGTTGACCGCCGAGTGGAGACGGCGTCTCCAGTTCTACGCGGACAGCGTGGCAAACTTTGGTCGAGGGCAGAGACCGAAGAGGGGTTCGCGATGGTACCAGGTGCTGTCAGCCATCGACAAGTGCCCCAAGCACAGGGTTTCCGTCAACCGCGACCCGTTCGGCAAAGTGCTGGTGTGCCTGTGTAGATACCACGGAACCAGACCCAGGGTGAGCTTATGCCTTATAGCCTTGTGTTGTTCATGAAAGTGTATTGACTGATTGATTGACTGACTGAATGATTGATTGATTGGTTTGATTGATTGATTACTTGATCGATTGATTGATTGACTGATTGATTTCAGGTTTTTTACACTGTCTACCTTGGAGTCTCCATGAAGCGTTGTTATTGCAGGTGCCTGTCGTACACCGGCCGGTTGCACCACCCATGCCCCATCGCACTGCACTCGTTTTTCCTGTGGTAACATTTAGTAGTTAAGCCTGTTGGATCTTTGCGATACATTTTGACAAATTACTAAATACTTTCCTTGCTTAGCTCTACACCTGTTAACTATCAATTGTAACGTGTTGTTACAGTCACGCAGTGCGAGTCCTGTGCTACAAACGGAGCAGCCAAGCGAGGAGGTTAATATGACATTCAATACACTTTCTATGACTTGCAGGTAACATGTGTTGCTGGTGCAAGTAAGTTACTACGACTGACTACGGCACATTGCCAATGCTGTATATAAATACTGCCAATGGGGTGTGCTTTCAGTCACCGAGTACGAGTACGGCTGCCTTATCGAGCACGGCTGCCTCGTCTGCCCTGTCTGCTACCGAAGATGTGCTGGAGCCGATGATGCTGTTAAGCCGAGAGGTGAGTGCAAAAATAGGTGAGCTAGTCTGACCGAATCCAGAAACTTACAAAAGCTGCTAATAAATGTTGTCATTGGTGTGTCGTTTCAGGTACTGAGTGCAAGCCCAGCTACCTCGGCGGCTCTGACACCTCCTGTTGCTGCTGCTCCAGTCCCTACACCACCAGCACAATCGAGTCAGGGGGTAAGTTAACAAACTCATGTGGCGAATTATGTTTCTTTGCAGGTTGGGTTACATGAGTTGCTGATACGTTACCGTGAATGATTTAAGCAAATTACCAAGGGTCACTACACACAGCTTATACCGCTGTTTACACCTGCAGCCATTGTTGGCTCAGACGCCCACTGCGAGTCTCACCACATCGCCGACTTTGACTGTTGCTGGTGCTCCAGTCCTTACTCTGTCGGCACTTCTACTACTTTTGTAGGTTATGTTATATGTGATGGTGATGCAGGTATAAGTTACTGTGAATGATTTCAGCAAAGTTACTGTGAATGATTTCAGCAAATGTCCATATGTATTGGGACACTGTCTATATGTTTTCGGACACCAAAGTAAATAATTTATTGTACCGTATGTTTTTGGACAGTGCCACTACGCGCTGTTTACACCTGCTGCCGTTGTTGTTTCAGCCACCTACTGCGAGCCTCACCACCTCGCCGGTTTCGACTGTGCCGAGACGACCGGTAGACTTCCGTCTACGTCTGCCGAAGGGGTGGATGACCACCCTTCAACCGTGCGACCAGTCCTGGGTTGGTCAGTCCCTCTTTGCTTCAAAGGGGCATTTGACGGTCAACCTGGTGAACTGGTGGAATCCACCCCCGCCGCGACACGGCGTGACACCGACTCCGAAGGCGTACTTCGCTCGACGCGTCTTCTTGTGGATGCCGAGGAAGATGTGGGGCATGCTCCATGTCTGCCATCGCTGTGGACCGAACCACCACCTGCGGTCCAAGGGCATCTTCCACAAGGTGCGCCGTGTCATCGACGTGAGCGACATCTACTACTTGGCAGCAGAGTACATGAACTGCCGCACGTGCAGCGGCACGTACATCGCGTGGGACCACCGGATCCTCGACCAGCTGCCAGAGGGAGTTCGCGCGCGCTTTCCGGTGGTACTTACGTACAAGTACGCGTGCGACAGGGCCGTGATCGCCTTCCTTCGAGCCCGCACTCTCGGCAACAGCCCCAACGCCATGCAGAATAACCTGCAGGAGCTGCACAGCGAGACGCATCTTCGTAAGGTGGCGCAGTACCTACAGGACTGCATACGCCTGAAGAAGAGCCATGAAGCTCGCCGCATGCCTGTGCCCGTATTCGAGCCACCACCGCAGCCTGAAGTCTTCCGCTCCCCCAAGTGGTTTCTGGCGACGTACGTGCGAGACGTCTGGTCACGTCTTCCCTCGCTCAAGGCTGCAGTGACCTCCACCTTCGGTCGGATCCTGAAGATCGACTCGACCAAGAAAGTGTGCAGGAAGCTGCAGGGGGCCAGCGTCAACATGGCCGCATGGGTGACGAACGTCGGCAACGAGCGAGGCGAGGTGCTCATTTCGGTGCTCACCGAGTCTGAGAGCGCGCTCGGACTGGAGCATCTCGCGAACGGCCTCGTCGATCGTTACCGGAGGGCAGGGCAGCAGCGTCCACTGGTGCTGTACACAGATCGCGACTGCTGCACGATGGAGGGGCCGTCGAAGCTGAACATTCTGTTCACAGGATGGGAGGGTTTGCCAGTGCGGCTCGACGTGTGGCGCTTCATGCGTCGCATTGCCCTCGGTGTCACGAGCGAGTCGCACCCCCTCTACGGCACCTTCATGCAGCGTCTGAGCGGCTGCATCTTCGAGTGGGACGCCGAAGATCACAAGTTGCTGCTGTCGGCAAAGAGGTGCATGTTGCAGGCTGTTGGCATCGCGTCATCCTCCGATGTAGCCATCCGGAAGGCGGTCACCAATAACGAGGTGGCCCTTCACTGCCGAAGGAGGACGCGCGGCACAGAGGCAACAGTGACAGCCATCGAGACCCTGCTGCTGTCGCTCACTGGAGCCACCGACACCCTTGGAGTGCCCTTGCTCAAGGATGACATGGTCGACATCTGGGCGGAGCGGCGTCGACATGTCGCGTGCTTGCAGGATCCGGAGGGCGTCGTTTTGTACTCCGTTGTCGGGACGTTGAGGAAGGGTGGCGTCCAGCTTCCGTTCCTGAGGTGTGCCCGAGACACCACGTCCCTCGAGAGCTTCCACCTCTACCTGGCGCGCTTCATACCAGGAACCTCTGCCAGCGCGACGAACTTCCACGCCTACCTGCTGGATGGCATCACCCGGTAGAATGCCAAGCGAAGGAAGGACGCGTTGGATGCACCCGACCCTCAGCTGAGAACGTTCGATGTGCGCCTGCAGGACACCGTCAACAACCTGAGTCGCTCGTTGGGAATGCCACCGCCCTTCGAGCAGTTCCACCTACCGATGGAGTACACCGGCGAGGCGATCGGCGTTGACTATCTGTACCGACAGACAGGTACGTCATTTCCCTCGGACATCGATGCTGCCATCGACGAGGGATTCAACGACATGGTGGAGGACGAGGTGGTGGTGGATCCCAACTTCCTGCAGGAGGTGGACGGGACACCTGTTGATCTGCCGGCCGAAGAGGACGACCTTGATATCAAGGTTAGATATGGACATAGCAGCCTTGTGTGCATTTAATATGTCTTCCTCGTTGCAGCAGTCGGAGATACCACAATTCCGCATTGTATTTACATGACTGTGCGTCAGATGCAGGAATCGCCCAAGCACAGCGACGAGGACGAATTCGCCGAAGCCTCCGATTCCCGAGGCATCAGTGGGTGGGACAGGGTCAATGCCCTGGCCGAGGCTCTCCTGTCACTGAGTGGCATGGCAGTAACCAACGAGCAGGCCAGGCACATTCGGTCCCTGTACGATGCCTTGGAGGAGTTCGACAAAAGGCCGTTGACGTTCTCCCCCTAGCCGTCGACTCGGAAGAAGAACCAGGGTCGCTTCGGTCGAAGCAAGGTTCAGCGTCGGTCGGGCCACATCACGGTGGAGAACATGAAGAGGTGAGTGAGAAAATGTTTTGTAATGTTGTTGAATGTCTGACAGCCTGCACATTTTCTTTCAGGTTTTCAGGTGCCGGCATAGCTTATGAAGTTCTCTTTCAGACATTTGCAGTGAAGTGCATATTTTAATGTCGGTCATACGACTGTGTTGAAGGTGCTTCTTGTCCGGTGGATCGCCTGCCATGTCGCCTGCGAGGAGTCGGCTCGTCGAGGCGATTTGCATGAGGTTGTGCGACAGCATAACCCTGCCTTGCACGGACTCGAGACCGGACGGCTCGCCACAGTACGTGTCCCGCTGGCGCCAGATACTGGAGGCATACAACCGTGTGCGAGCTCGGCTGTTCAACAGCGTCGAGCTGCTGGAGGGAACGAACCTTGCGCTGTTCGTCATCAACGAGGCCACGTTGGTCCGTTGGTACAAGGACCAGGAGCGGCGCAAGGAGGTTCTGCTGCTGCAGCAGAGTAGGACGGTGCCTGTCGAGTCTCTGTGCTCCAGGCAACCGCTGCCTCCCTCGCAGAGCCTCCCTTCAGTGGCCAACATCCTCGCTGGACCCCACCTGCAGTTCCCCCGCAAAGAGGACATCAGTGGCCAGGCAGTCGTGAGGCGTCGACCACTGCAGCCGACGTGCACAGCGACCACTGCTGCACCGATGGTCGACACGACACCGACAGCAGAGGTGAGCCCGACTCCGACACTGCCACAGCCCATCCAGGTGCAGACGTCTGTGGGTATCGTTCTGCCAACACCAATTTCCCGGACGACCGAGTGGCGCAAGCGCAACATGGCGACTCCGGGGAAAGTGCGCAAGGTGCGCTGTTGCCAGCAGTGTCAGCAGCCGAGTGGATCCATCGGCCACTCCCAGTTCAAGGGGAAAATCTACTGCCCCTACATCCGCGGGCAGCTCCCGAAGGACGAATGGCTGGCACTGCGGCGAGCGGAAGACGCCGTGAAGAAGACAGGGCAGCATGGGTGAGTGCTGAAGCATATCATCCATTATTGCTTTGCTGCCCTGCTTGTATATATAGCTTGTTCTCACTTTTTCACACTAACTACTGTAGCAAAGTATGCTTATACTGCATATTTTTACACCTTGCATTTATATAATACTCTTACTCTTATACTGCATATAATGTGACAGCTTTGTGCCTTCAGCAGCTTATACCTTACTGGTGCCTTGACAGAGTAATTGCATTAAAGTCATGCAATGCTAAATTCCATTTTGGTGTATATGTGTATTTTGTTATTTGGCTTACATTGCATATAACTTGACAGCTTGCATTTATAGCACTCTTTGACAGCTAGCATTAGCATGTGCCTTCACTGCCCTTCAGCAGCTTATAGCTTACTGGTGCGTTGACAGATTAATTGCATTAATGTTGTGCAATGTTGCATTCCATTTTGGTGTATATGTGTATTTTGGTATCTGGCTTACATTGCATATAATTTGACAGCTTGCATTTATAGCACAGTTTGACAGCGAGCATTAGCATGTGCCTTCACTGCCCTTCAGCAGCTTATAACTTATTGGTGCGTTGACAGAGTAATTGCATTAGTATTGTAGAATGGTTGCTTCATTAAATTGTTCTGATTCTGTGTATTTTCACAGATGGCTTATGCAGGATATTTCAACATTTTGTACTTATGTGACACTGCCCTGCATTAGTATGCAGTGCTTGCTATATTACCTTTTGCCTGTACATGTGAACTTTCACAACTGCCCTACACTGCACAATGTTTATCATATGTTCTGCTTGCTCTGCTATAACGCAGCTTGATGCTTTGTGTAAATATGTGCCTGTATGTCTGCATGTTTTGAAATTGTTGTGCAATAATCATGGTGAAAAAAGAAAATACACACAAAAATACGCCAATTGTGGTGACAGAGAAAAAAAATACACAAAAAATACACCAATTGTGGTGACAGAAAAGAAGAAAAAAGAAAATACACACAAAAATACGCCAATTGTGGTGAAAGAGAACAAATTACCTAAATGTCTTGTACGTACAAAGTGGGCAAATCACCTCGTGGCCCAGCAAAACTGAGTTAATTTTTCAGAAAATTTATTAAAATCAAACCAATTTTTCCATTTTATTATTCCTAACAAGGTACCAAAAATGCCTTATAATGTATTTCAGCTGACTCCACAGGAAGAGACACGTTCAGCAATGCCAATAAGCCTTATTATGTCACATTCGCACAAACACGTTAGTGTCAAAAGGATAAAATATGCTATATTTATAGATATTACAGTAGTGTAGGCCTACTGTCTGAATAGCTAAAGTATTTAACATGTTTTCTGATTTTTGTAATTATTTTCTAAAATATTCACACCGTCACACGTGCAGACCTTCCCATTAAAGCATTCTAACCATTTCTAGTCATTCTAGCCACCTTGGGGAATTTTTTATTTTTATTTTTTAAGTAGACACTAGGGAATTTGGCATGACCTTTCGAGGCTACCACAACAATGTGTGACCGATTCTGGTACTTTTACACGCCCCCCGGGCGAGTTTTTTCTTTTTGTCTTTTGCCCCCTCTTGTCTTGCCCCTTTCTTTCCCCCATTTGCCCCCTCGTAGGGACGATTTGGCCCCAGCTCGCGCGCGGTCTTCCTCTAGATCGTTTCCCTTCGTAAGTTCTGCAGGTTGTGATACGCGATGTCCATTAGTTATCTCGTAGTCTGCTGATGTGCCCTGTCCAGGTCCACTTCTGTCTTCTGTCTTCTGATTTGTTCTATCACGTCTATGAACTTTTTTCTTCTGCCTTACCCAGATATTTGTTTTTCTCTCCCGATACGTGGTGTTTAACATACTTCTTTCCATCTGTATTTGTGCGACTGCACGCTTGTGCTCTGACACCATTACAATTTGATAAATGAGGACTATCCAATTTTACACGTGAATTTCTCGTGTACGGGGAAAACGGATGAGAGATATTTACTTACCATTGCTCTTTGTTTGATCAAGTAGCGAGTGTGTCATTATATCATATCAACAGATTGAATAGACACGTCGTGAGTGTAATATTCTTATCGACATGGCACTTAGGCCCTATAAAACATGTATTCTTATTTTGTTTCTATCAGACTTATTTTGATTGTGGAATCCGATATAATAAAATACTCCCATTTTTACCGCAAGTATGATCCCATATGTATATATATATATATATATATATATATATAATTCCCCAAGGTGGCTAGAATTACTAGAAATGGTTAGAATGCTTTAATGGGAAGGTCTGCACGTGTGACGGTGTGAATATTTTAGGAAATCATTACAAAAATCAGAAAACATGTCAAGTACTTTAGCTATTCAGACAGTAGGCCTACACTAATGTAATATCTATAAATATAGCATATTTTATCCTTTTGACACTCAAGTGTTTGTGCGAATGTGACATAATTAGGCTTATTGGCATTGCTGAACGTGTCTCTTCCTGTGGAGTTAGCTGAAATACATTATAAGGCATTTTTGGTACCTTGTTAGGAATAATAAAATGGAAAAATTTGTATATATATACCAATATTTATATATATATATATATATATATTGAATATATCTCTGTTGTCACAAAACACTGCGATAAACTAATATCTACATACTAATATAGCCATACACTAGCAACACACATTGGCAGTTACCCAATATGAGATGTGAACACACACCAAATGACCCTGACAAACATTGGTAATATCATCCTCGCTACGAGGGATGCCGATGATAATGGTGATGAGATGTGACGCGTTGTTATTTAGCAAACTTAGTTGCTTCGTAAGCAAACAATTTAGGAAAAGTCATACATACGAAAAACTTACGATATCTATAGTTGCGTTTCATAAACAAATATTTCACCCACAAATAGGTGTACAAATGGCATGTTATGTTCACAATCAAAGCGCAATAGGTTCGGTGTCGTTGGCTTTACAAGTTTTGTTTGCCATCTTTTATATTGTCGCAGGTCTTATAGTGTGTTGCAGCTTTCCTTTTATGTAGATTGAGTTCCGTGTCCAACTGCTTACTAATATGTCACTACTCTTTTCACACCAAATATTAAATATCAGGTATTCAACCTTCCACTAACGTCAGCTATGGGCTACTTCTTCTTCCAGGTCACCAACTAACTTCAACATTTTGAAGATCATTGTTGATATTTCAGGATGTATGCTCCAGATTAGGTAGATAAAGAAGGAAAGACAGTTTGAAGCCGACTAGATTGGTTTGTGAGGGGGCACATGAAATGGACAGGGGGCGGGGAGGGAGAAAGTGCTGATTTTGCTTATTGGGAATGGAAATTGGCAGCAGCCCTAGCTTTGAAGCAGCGAAGGCTAACCGATCGTTGCAATGACCCAAAGCCATGCTATTGCGTCAATATTGAAGTTAGACGTTTAATACAGCTTGCTCTGAGTAGGCTCCTTTAGCCTACTTTGGTGATTCTCTATGACTGATAGACAACTATGTCAAAGTTGGTTCGTAAAACAAACTCAACAAAACATAGCAAAATATTGAAGTCATAGTTGAAGTCGGGTATTGATTGTGAAGCATACTGAGCTGTTAAAAATATCAATTTTCCTTCGTCAAGGATGAAACGTGCCAATATGTGTCTTTGTGAACTTAGTCGTAACATCACTTTACGTCAACCACCGTGATTTTATGACAAACGACAATGTGTAAAGTGTAAGGGTCTAGGTAGTTTTATGTTTACATCAACTGGCGTAATCATAAGGCTACCTTGTCCATGAATTAGGCCTACTCCATGAATTATCATTTCTCTTTACGCTTATAAATCAGACGAGCACGCGTCTTTATGGCGCAGATGGAGGCCTATTGTGAAACAGTTTACATTACGCACATCTAAAGAAAAGTTGACGCAACAAAGAATGTCGTTCTGTGTCAGAATGCACATTGCTATTTAACCAACAAGGACGACACGTGTCTTTGTGCATCAACATGTGTCTCAATATTCAGGTCGAGGTAACCCCGGGGTATTTTAAGCGTCGGCAAAAGCATCCGTTGCTCACTAATGAATTTATGATGCAGGCAGTCATGGAGCATTTGCACCAGCATAGATGCTCGTGGAAAGTTGGCAATGAAACCTAACTAACCCGCAAAATTACGTGAGGCAGTGGTTCTTAGCCTCTTCGGCTTCGACTCAAATTCCGGTCGTCGGATTTACTTAATGGCCCATGCCTTCAAACGGTTAATGATAAAATAAAGAATGATAATATAAATAAGCATCTACATTATAAAAACAGAGGGTGGTTCTCTGCTTGTTTTGTCGTTTTTTGCTTGTTTGTTTGTCTGTACGTCCAGCATATATCCGTAATTTTCGCATGTATAGGATGGCGGAATAGGAACAGTGCATTATTATATCTTCGTCTGATTTATACTGGATTTATGGAATTGTTTTCTTTAAAAAATGTTTACGCACAAGAATATATGGTGGGTTGATGCCAATGCGCCATCCTGGCAGACTCGCAATCGTATCGCTCCATCACCTCGCGCCATCGCCCCGTAGCATCATCACTATCGTGTCGTCCGTTCCAGCGCCGAATTTATATTTTGCCCTGAGCAGTGTCTGGCTGGTCATCCTATCCCCATAGCTCTCGCTCACTCCATTATGCCATCTACAATATGACCTTCACAACACAAAATGTCTGTTTCGAATTGGTGCTGTGTTGTTTTTTATTTCAGGATGTATAATGTCTGCAGATGTAGGAATGTCACACAAAATATTTCATGTTCTACCTTCACTCGTGGTATGGCTTCTTGCCACTGAGAAAGCACGATATTTGTACGAAGTTTTTTCCACATTAAAATGCTGATCTAATATCAACTTACACAGGAATTGTTCTCTGTCATCACTTCCGTCAACATCTCCGCGAATTCAACTCGACACTAACGCATTGATCCAGATCGTTTTTGAGCAAATCGATCAATGTACGATATGTGTAAGATTTTGGTGTAATACCTTCGAGCACGTATATCATTTAGATTACCCAAAATTAATTGTATCACCTGCATTTATTTGTCCCCATAGCCATGTCCAGTCGCCGTCACCGTAAAGACAGAAACGCAACATATGTCCATGTGGACATATCCAGCGTTGCACTGGGTAAAATATAGTCACATTGTTACCCGCTGGCTTTCTGCATGACTTTGAAAGACGTAAACGGCGTTTCTGTTAACATCTTATAACCTACTTTCTATTGAGCAAGTCGTTCAGTGCAACACATGTCTATAATGGTGGTTCGTTTTAGCCAGTAAATCACGTAGCTTAGTGGCCCACGATACGCTTTTACAGTTGTCGCGCTTCCACGTTATGCCACAGTTAGTTATGTATTACCTAGATTTATTTGACACCAACGCCAGGGGGCATGAACTAGAGAAAAGTATTTTGTGCAAGCCAACGACCCAGGCAGCACGCCACCCTCGGCCTGAGAGCAGATCTGAGCGGCTGGCAGGAGGCACCTGTCGGCACACGACAGCTGCCTGTCAGCAGCTCTCCAGCCACCGTTGCACCAGTGACAGAGTCCGTTTGGGCTCAGCACACTGTTAGTTTCCCCATTGGCGACCATGTTAACGTTTTGTGTGATTATAAGAAAACGTTACCTACAAAGTTTCTTAAACTTCTCAACTGCTGTTATTTTCATCTCATTGACATGCTGGTCGAGTTTAGTTAAAATCTAATATTTCTAGCTATTGTAAAATACCCGTCAATATTTATGAATGGATGCAGGCAGTAATCCGGCTAAATGGTCAACTAGCCAAATTGCTGCCAAATGCCCTTCCGCTTAGTAAAATCAGCTACTAATGCACCATTTTACTGTCAACAGCTTCTACAATCACACCGGAAAATCTGACTACTCAAATGCACTTACGTCAGAGCAGGTGAATTTTGTAAAAAACATAATTTCTCAAAATTAAATTGCTCTTTTTCGTGTAACCAAGCAGGAAATCCAACAATGTCCTGATCCCAAACAGACATGGTGATTTTGGAGAAAAATGTCGAAAACAACACACTTTATAGGCACCCATGTTCCAAGCACTCTGCAATTTTATTTTTGGTAATCCCTTCACGTGTTTGTGTTTTGTGCACATTTCAAAGGTGCCACCAGACTTGGCAAGGCACCAGAAAAATCAGCACTTCGCTATTGGACAATTTGTAATCCAGCACAACGTTCTCAGGTGGCATTATGAACTCCTGATACAGTTTTCCAGAAAGTCCAATAAATCTTTTATAATAAAATTCAATACATGCAGTTGTTACGTTACATTCAAATGTATATTGATTTTTTGACCTGTAACCAAGCAGGAAGTCCAACAGTGTCCTGACCCCGTTAGTCATTTATCAGCAATCCGGCCTCTCCCTCGCTGGAGCACTGGGGTAGTGACATTTGACACTATGGTGTATCGCCCTTTTTAGACATTCTGTTGTAAATCTTTGTATATTTCTAGATTATTAAAATAGATTAATTTTGGTATGCATTTATAAGCACACATCGGATTCTGTGGAAAGTTGTTATTTATGCGTAAAACATTAAATGGAATGTGGGGAAGAATAACCTGATGTCATGATTGTGGCCGCCCTATAGGCTATGGATGACGATGATATGATGAAGATGAACGTGTCTCATCAACACTATGTGCTGTCCCTGTGCAGCGTGTCCCTGTTTGTTAGTGTGACAGGGTAAATGTGTGATCGATGAAGTGTTTACACTAGGCGCCTTCTGTTAGTTTATGGCTCACAAACTTTCTGCCATTTATGTCGCTTTACTTTAGTCTTAGGACTTTATAAAACAGGTTTCTCATCAGAACTTTATTAATATGTAAATGAGGAGTACGATTTATGGTAAATGTGTGTATGTTGATCCTGATGGCGGTACTAACAACTATCAATGCAACTCATTGTCAACAATTAACAACTTAAAAGTCTTAAGATGTCTACTGAATGTATTTCTTACAAGCAGGCACATTCCTATGGTTTGCTGTGAAACATAGTGTTCTAATGTTGCGCAGAATTATTGCATGCATATGTAAACAAAGGGTAATTATTACTTCAAAATTAAGTTTTGTGAAAGCTATTTTAAAATTGTTGTGCTGATGAGAAACCTGGAACTATTTTATAAAAGTAAAGTAAAATTATTTTTGTGACCTTATTGTGAGACAAAATATGTAATTTTTTTTCACATTTTATACATACTAGGCATTGTACAGTGCGGTACCTTCATTGAAGAAGTTAAATATTTGTACGTTAATATTCCAGATGTTGTCAAAGAGAATGAAGTGGCAACATTGCCACTGACTACAACATCAGGAGAACATTCGAAAGTACTCCAATACTGCCTCTGACGGGAATGGTGTGAGACAGCACCGGATGACAATTGCAGCTGGATGTAGCAAAAAGAGTTTATGGATAATAATAATTAAGCAGCTTTTTCATAAAATATTTCAGTTGTCATGTGCCGCACGAATCAATGGACACTAATTGCAACTTTTATTTTTTATTTTCTTGTATTAAACTATGTGTTTGTTATGCGCATTGACGTTGTTTGAGTATTTAATTTTACTTTATAATAATTGGATGGAATACTCGACACCCATTCTCTTTTTGAAGCAGTTTCTCTAGAAAACACGCAAAAATATACCTAAATATTACAAGCGGTCATCCAGGCCATGGTTAATCTATAACCTATGACCGGATGACACATTCTATTTTGATTAGGGGAAAGTTGGGACGTGCCAACGTTCAACACACAAAAGCGACGGCCCTCCTTAGCCAACATACAGCACGTTGCTATGAATAGGCGAGGATAGGCGTGGCGGATTGTGTTGCAGCTCGAGAAGTTAGTGCCGGGTGTAGGGCAGGGAAGACGGGATAGTTGCCCATGGGCCCCCATAATATAATTTGCATGGGGCCTCTACAAAACGTTTTTTGGGTAATCTCTTTTTTTTGCTAAAATGTTTCTAGACGTAATTTGAGTGCTTCAATGTGATAGAGCGTGGGGGTATAAATGGACAAATGTTATATTTTGCAGTGACGTACCTCCTTTAGGAGGGAGGAGTCGAACTATACCCGGCCAATCACTGATCACGGGCCTCCACTGTCCTCTATCTAGCTCAGACGCTGATATACATCATCAACAGACTGGTACCGTTGGATCACGTTACGTGGTCGACGTCACTTGCTAGAATCATTAGAGAGGAAAGGAGCTAACCGTCCTTGTGTTGCCAGCTCGACGACCGACACAGCCATGACGCGACATATCGTCGTTGTTACGACGGTTTGCTTCATAGCAGTCTTGTGCAGCCAGTCAGCGTAAGTTCTATATATACTATTTTGTTTAGTTGGCATTCACGACGGTGTTTCAAGATTTTTGCGCACTTGTTCTTGAATTTATTTCACATGTTGATAATAATGTAGCTTTAAAGAACAATATCAGTAAGACATCAACGACGCATTTATGTCATAGGAAATGTTTTACTTCTGACACGTTAACATATTTATTACCTACATACCAGTAAATAGAAATAAAATGCAATTATACGTTATTGCTTTATCTAATGATCAAGTGGATCTCAGTGTAAGTTTAATCATAGCCTATGTGCATATGTTGGCATGTTGTAGCCCAATACATTGTAAGCGAACGCTTTCAGATGGATGCATCCACTTCAGGTGAACGCACGTAACCACCAGCCAGGCCGGTGTACATTGGTGCCGGGCATCGGTAAGTCGTGAATTGTTCCGACTAGCGTAGACAACTTTTTTCAGCTCTGATCAATCGTGGTCATGCAATTATTATTTATCCACCAAGGTTGAGTCTTAATTAGCCTGCACCGTTCAGGGCAGAATACGTAGAAGTTGGCAATTTATATATTCTGATCGTAGACTACTGGTTTTAGAGAGGGTTAGTACATGTCCATATAACAGGCTTAAAATCCCCTTTGGACTTTTTAGCCAGGCTGCAGGCTCCGGATTATACTAGTATAGGAGGCAGTCTGACTTGAACTACCTTATAATTCTACAGAGGAAGGCTGGCAGTTCTTGTTCTTAGCTGTTAGCACTGTCAGCCAGTGCCCAGTGGCATGGTCTCCATGCAGACTACACCAAAGGCATTTCCTGTCTAAATGGTTGGTTAACTGCTAATTGACTCTTTATGGACATCCTGGTGGCTTATTTGAACAAATAGGTTTATGGCCTGAACTGATAGCCTACGATTATTGTGTGCTTAACAGGGTGTTTCTGACTGGAAAAAGATGCTGCCTGTTGCCTTGTTTGGGTATCATAGTCATGGTTGTCAGAGAATGAGGTTGTACTATATGTATGGATGGTAAGGAGGTATTCTATCAGAAATAACAAAGTGTTTAAAAATAGTTGACCATTTAATTAGTTCAGGAAAGTTTCATTTGATAACTGCAAATACAATTATTTTCCCCAGTACATATTGAGAAAGTACTCAGATGTACTCATAAAATCTGAGTACAATGAGTATGAATACCAGTACGAGTACATGACCCATACATTTTACGAGTACGAGTACATCAAAAATGTACTCGAGTCTCAAGTGCACGAGTACCGAGTACTTCCGTCCCAGGCCTGCACACAATACTTATTAATTGGCCCTTTGCTCTTCCTATATCACACACAAATTACTAACCAGCATCAGTCAAGTCAAAAGTCCGCATGTTTAAAGGTTACTGTTTACTAAATCAAATAGTCCACATGCTTATGTAATACAAATCATGTTTATGAAAATGTTGGGTAGAATCTTGGCAACAGTGCTTAACAATAGCTAAACATTGTTGTGAACATGGAACAGATTGTTGCCATTTTTCTGTGAGGGTTTAGTAAGATTTTTGGCTAGTTTAGGGAAAATATGAAATAATTAATTAAAAATAGCAAATAAATATTAAAATATCAAGCTAAGTTTCATCTAATTATTGTTGTGAACATGGTACAGATCGATCCAGTTTTTACCGGGAGGTTTTACGATGATTATGAGCAATTTTAATGTAAAATAAGAAATTATTCATTAAAAATTAAAATTAAATATAACAATTACAATATCAATATAATAATGATATATGACCATTGACCATCTTCACACACTGTAGTATGGTAGATGTGTAATATTAGATGCATGTGCAGTAAAAGTGGTGCCGTGATGTTAACTATAATAATTTATTGTAAGTATTTACGAGGAGTTTCCATAATCCCCGAATGCGCTGCCACGCTGGGGGTGAATTGTATTAACAGGACACGCTTCACCTGTGCATAATTACTTCTATTTTCTTTAATTATCAATAAATAAAATACAAACGATAACTGTATCAATAATATAATGGTATGTGATTATTGAACATAAAAACACGATGCACTGTGGTAAGTTGGCACTCCTGTGGGGCGGTGTCGAACCTTGATCAAATTCTTTAATTTACGTTGTTTCAGTTCACTCAGCTGTATGAATGAGTACCTGGCTATAGACAGTGGTGGATATTTGTGTACGAAGTCGAGATGGTGTTCGATTGAACAGGTCTGCCAGGGAGTAAAGTGTAAAGCGCTTTGAGCAGTCCTGGATTGGACTGGATTCTGCGCTATATAAGAACATATTTTACCTTTTTACTTTTAAGTATAAAACATTAGATGCACGTGCAATAATTTGGAAGCAGTGTCGTAAGCTGTCTTGTAACTGTAGTCCGACCTATTACAACGGCATGAGCTGATGCGGGAAATAGCTGATAATCAACTGTAGTCCGACCGTGTTATAACGGTATGAGCTGATGCGGCAAATAGCTGATAATCTACTGTAGTCCGACCGTGTTACAACGGTATGAGCTGATACGGGAAATAGCTGATAATGAACCAGCTTATGTAAAATACGATGGTAGTTGTGGGTAGAATCTTGCCAGTTGTGCTCTTTCCCATCGAAAAACCATGGAAATTACGAAAAAATTATGTTGCCATTTTTTTCACGATGGTTTAGGGTGATTTTTAAGGGGAAATAGCAAGTGTGCAAAAATTCCCAAAATGCAAAAAAAAATTTGTTATAATAACCACATCACCTGTGAATGGTGTGACTCATTACAATGGTAAGTAATCTGCCTGTATCAGATACGAAGTTACATAATGGCACTGCTGATGTATAGTTGAAACAAGTCCAATATTAGTATTCCTGCAAGTCAGTTGGTTTAGCCCTGATACTAGCCTATAGGGCAAAGTTGCCTTTACTGCAATTCCTCTTCAATCTTCATCTTCAATGTCTTCTCTTATCAGAGTCGCTCGTGTGTTGGAGCACCGATGTTCGTCCCCTTCACAGTGGCGTAGCTGAGTGCATGCTAGGTTGTTTCGTTTGCACGAGCACCTTCCGGTACATTTATTCATTGATTCTAACTTTAGTAGCAATCCAACATTCTGGGTGTAGGATAAGATTGTGAGACCAGCTACTTGTCTGCACATGAGCATCTCCTATGTGTTCCTTCAAAGCACTCGAGGTACGTGGAAGTTTGTTGTCTCCTTAGACAGGCTTCAGCTGCTTGAACTTATGCCATTTCAGATCCTTTGTGTGTACGACTGAGGATTTCCGTGGGCAGAAGAGTGTGCAAAGGAATTCTTCACAATCTCTTATCAGGGCTAGATATTGCACTGATTACTGCAAAGCTAAAGGCTAGAGAGGCTGTGAAAAACCTGTCTTCCCTTTCCCTGTATATGTAATGTCGTGTCGCATCTTGTGCGAGTTGATCAACGCGGCTGCTTTCTGGACCAAGTTGATCACTGACATGCTGGAGCATGACGTTGTGACGACACTTGCCAGTGCAGTGCCCGTGATCGGTGATGCCTAACTTCCAAGTTGGCATACTCTGCACAGAGCCAAGAAGAGAACACAAGTATAAGTCTTCTGAATAATTTTTATGGATCAAAGATTTCAATTGTGTTGGGTTTTATATATAGCATAGTTATTATAACCAATCAGACGATGGGAATAAACATTTTATGTGAAATGTCATTATTCATTAGGGTTAAGATTAGTAGTATTATTAGTTATGGTTGGAGCCAGTTATGATTGGAGTTAGGGTAACCGTTGGAGCCAATCACATGATGGGAATAAATAGGTAATGTGAAATGTCAATATTCATATGGGTTAAAATTATTATTGTAATTAGTTATGGCTAGAATAAACTATGGTGGGTTAGGATTATACATATCGCATAATCGTTATAATTAATCAGACGATGGGAATAAATATTTAGTGTGAAGTGGCCTTATTAATTAGGTTAAGGTTATTACCATTACCTGTAGCTGGAATTAGGGTAATTGTTGGAACCAATCAGACGACGATAATAAATAGTTAATGTGAAATGTAATTATTCATTAGGATTAAGATTATTATTATTAGTTATGATTGGAGTCAGGTATGATTGGGGCTAGGGTAATAGCTGGAACCAATCAGATGACAGGAATAAATAGTTAGTGTGAAATGTCATTATTAATTAGTGTTAAGATTATTATTATTATTATTAGTTGTAGTTGGAGTCACCTTTAGTTGGGGTTGGTAATAGCTGGGTTTGTTTATGGTTAGGGTTAAGCTCCCAACGATAACACCGACGACCTCACTGCCTATACTTATGAATTAATACATCAAAATATATGTTTCATTTTACTAATCTAGATCTATCCAGCCAGCAATTACACTAACATGATTATATGATTAAGCCTACAGCGGTGTATTTAGGATATCTGGGTAACGAAGCCATAGGCTACATGAGCTACCGTAGTGTTTTGACGGGTAGTGTTTTCAACTTACTACACCGGCACATTCACCCACCCCGTCGTAAACCATAGCCAGTAGTGGCTTCTTACGTCGTACCCAATCAAAATCTTCAACATTGCGCACTACATTAGATACTGTTTATCCACATACGCACACGTATGCGCACGCAAACATACAGACACGCGCACGCACACGCAAGCTCGCACACGTACACACACACACACACACACACACATACACACACACACACACACACACACACACACACACCACATACACACAGCGCGCGCGCATTATGTTAGATGTGTGACGCATTTGTAAAGGTAAAAGAAAGTGGACTGCTCAACGCGCTTTACACTTTACTCCCACGCAGACCTGTTCAATCGAATGTCATATCGACGCCTCTGGAAATAATTCAGCAACGAAGCAATTAATGCACAAAGATTATTTGTACACCAATGTACACCAATGTATAGCGCCATTCATACAGCTGAGTGAACTAGACAGTACAGTGAACGAACTTGCCCAAGGTTCGATACGGAAGCGCATGATTCGAACCCGGGTTATCTCGTTAGAGAGAATAAATTGCTCTAGCCACGGCGCCACTGAGGTGACTAGATCAATACATTGTAACTGATGTTCGTCCAGTCAGCCATTCTGTTGCGGGTCCCACAACAAGGAACTGCTTCCAAGTATGTGTTGGACGTCACATTTCAGGACGCCGTACATAAATTACAAATATAACAAAAAAGAATAATTAAGCTGTTCTGGGAAGTTTGAGAACTTAACTAACGACGTTGTCTCTTAAGATAGACTCTACTTAATATTTGTTTTTATTGAGATTGATGTATATAATAATATGCGGTTTCGTGGAATAGGGGCATGTGATGCAATTAATTATTTAATTGTTTTAGTTGTGGTATTACTTCTACTATTTGTATAAGCACGTGCCTTTTTCAATAATAATTATTTCATTTTATGCGTTATTGTTTGTAATATTGTTTCAGAGGTATATCTCGTGTGAGGTTGTGTTTGTAATTCTTGCCTTATTATGCGGTCTATCAAACATATTATTGCTTCCATGGAATTCCAGTAATTAGTTCCTGTTTATGCTTTTTTATCAAACCTGACATTGTTTCGCTATAATTTATGTAATTATTAATTTCATGTCTGTGACGTGCCGTGTAGATGCTGGCTCTGAAGACATCCAGGTGCTACCCAATGGACTGGCCTTCATAACAACGGTAAGTTCTGGTGACCGTTTAGAAATATTGGTTGTTATTGATACTATTACTTCTATCTTAACTACTGATCTCAGGGCAATGCCAATTATCATAGATTAATACAAAGATGGTGATGAAGATTCCGTCGTTGTTGTTGTTGGTGGTGGTTGTGGTGGTGTAGTAGTAGTAGTTGTTTGTGTAGTTGTTGTTGTTGTTGTAGTAGTAGTAGTAGTTGTTGTTGTTGCTGCTGCGGCTGTTGTAGCTGTTGAAAATAATGACAGTGATGAAGACGATGATGATAACCACAACGATGTCTGTGACAACAATTGACGATGATAAAATGGTCACATCCAAAAAACACGACGACGACGATTAAGGAAGACGAAAACAAGTAATGATAGGCCTAAATATAATGACAACAATATCATGTATAAACAGTGTTAAATTAAAATACTACTCCTGCAACCGCCTCCACCGAGGATTGAAATACAGTCGCAGGAATGGTCATTGAATTGGAAATCAACATCTGTCTTTAGAATCAACAATAATAATAATCTATTTGTATGGCGCCATGTCTCCAGATATAAAATATGTTCAAATGCGCTTAAGATACAACGTTGTTAAAACATAATCGCTATAATATAAATCAATCAAGCAATTTAATTAAATAAGTAATTAAAATGCAGACATGTAGTGACGATTCGTAATAGGTAGAATTAAAATACAGTTTATTTTATAAATCATCTTCAAATGCTGTCTTATAAAAAAAGCTATCAATGTTGTTTTTATTGGACAGGGCTTGGATCCAAAAAAAACGGGCAATATATTGCTGTTTGATTTCTGGAAGCCCAGACGAGGGGCCCACGCACTCGACATTATAGGAGACCTCGACAGAAACGCATTCTGTCCTCACGGTGTCAACATTTGGAAAGACTCCAATCGCAGTAAGGCTTCTTAAGAGATATAATAGACGTTTCCTGTTAAAGGGAAACAAAAGGCAATTCTTTGGTGTTATGCATTTAATACTTTTAACTAATCATTTGCAACTACAATCAACATTTCAGCGTCAGTGGCTTACTCAGTTTACTCAAAGTGGAAGGTTTTAATAAAACCTACGATATCCTGGGGGATGATATCTTGCTCGTGACGCGGAATCGTAATCAGTGAGCGAGCAGCAAGCGAAGTTTCCGACGCGTCATCAATTCCTTCGAAGACTTTCGAGGACAGCTTGGGTTAGTTGTCAACGTATCGTGGAATACGGTTTGCTAGAATATTACAAGATCGGTTTGCAATAAAACGTGATCTTGTAATGTGGCATACTGTTCCGCAATACTACAGCAAAGAATAAAACGCAGTATGTTTCCCTGTGAATAGACATGAAACAGCGGAAGCATCGATGACTGAGCTTGAGCCGGGGCGATCTTTTACTTGCCGAACTAACCATGATAACACCATAACGACAACGTAGAGCTGCCAAACGCCGCTCTATACCTATAGCGTACATAGACACAAATTACGTTATCGAAACAGTTACACTGATATTCTTATAACGGTCAAAATCTACACACAAAAACGTGTTTGCGAAGCCGAGCCACCGTAATAAACTAAGCTAGAAGGCATCAGTTGATCGCCCAATTGGATTACGTTCACCGGAACAGTGAACGTAATCTAGTGCCACTTCCCGTGGGTCTTCTTCACCTACACGCACGTTATGGTCTACCTTGCACTTGCAATACCACCAGCACTTGTATTTGAAACGAACACCCAACCATGTTCATAATGTCTAAACACACTCACGGCGCTATCCTTCCGATTTGCGAACAACGAATCGTGAATTCTGTAAGCTATTCAAAGAATTGTTGACGTCATTTTCCAATCAACAGTGGCGCGTTCCATAAAATTTGGTAGATTTGTGTTCAAACTTGTTTTCCCAATAAATCACTGACGTTAAAATGTGACTGTAGTTGCAAATGATTAGTTTGTATTGACTCCTTTGGGTGTATAACACATAAACGTTTATTATTTCCGCTCAAAAATTTCCTGTATCCGCAACAATGCTTCAGTTTAGCATTCAGAAACATTATTTGTGTAATATGCCAACACCTAATTGTGCTCGTTGGTTGTTTATGTTTATGTGTCCTCACATTACTAATGAAATACATCAACTTGCTCAGAATCTTCGTTGTCACAACGTTCGTTTTGCATTATTGGTTGTTGTATTATGTATTATAATACTTGCTTTTCAGACATCATCTACATATTTGTTATCAACCATAACGGAGACAACAAAGAAACGGTGGAGAAGTTCCGTTTCGACGAGAAGAGAAGAACGTTATACCACTTGCGAACGTACCAGGACGACCGGACATTCATTCAGTCAGTTTCTCTAAAGCACTATCTTCAGTTACTGCAACCGACACCATTCAGGCTGGTGCAAATTATCTAATCTACTAACTGGTTTGTTAAACTGCTATGTGCCACAAACTTGCTGCAGTGTATTTAATAAATTCATGTCGTAAATCATGTTTGAATTATTCCATGTCACTGGATCTCTTTCAAAAAAGGTTAACACTGATTTATATAATGTATAAGGGAACTCTAGATTGGTCAACGTCGCAGATAATTGACGTGAGGATCTCAACGACATCATTGTTTTCATTGGCATCACCAGGCTCAACGACCTCGTGGCGACGGGAGAGGACAGTTTCTACTTCACCAACTTTTTCAAGTCCGATTTCTTCTTCGAATTTAGACGTCGCCTTCCCCTTGGCAATGTTGGTTTCTACAATGGCACCAAGGGGCGTATTCTCTTAACTGATCTCTGCGTTCCGAACGGCATAGCGAAATCCCCAGATGGCAAGTAGGTGTTCTCGATTGTATTCAATATCAGACGTATTATGAAACTATGATATAGCCTTCATTATGAAGCCACCCAGTTATACCGACTTATCCAGATGCTTAACCCAACATAGAATTAGTAATGTTTCATAACGTGTAATACACATATCCTGATTTGAGTAAGCAGTTTACTGACGCCGGAGGTAATTGCGATAACACACCATTAAGTTCCCGTGCCTGTTTTGAATGGTGTAGTAGGATTTCAAATATGGTGCAGCAAATTAATTTGCGAAGAGTGGATATTTGTTAGGATAAGAATTTCTATTAACCTAATTGTAAACATTATATTACGTAATAAAAGTTGTTACAATTTCGTCAGATATAGTAATCTAATAAACAATCCGCGAGTCACAACAGGATAACGACCGCCCGACCGCCCGACCGATCGACCGCCCGACCGCCCGACCGCCCGACCGCCCGACCGCCCGACCGCCCGACCGCCCGACCGCCCGACCGCCCGACCGCCCGACCGCCCGACCGCCCGACCGCCCGACCGCCCGACCGCCCGACCGCCCGACCGCCCGACCGCCCGACCGCCCGACCGCCCACCCTTAATTAATAGGCGTGTTGACAAATGTCTCCGTTTATAACGGCACACATTTGGTATGTATGTGGCTGAGAAGTGCCGTAATACTATTATTATGTATGGTGCCACATTTTGTAGATACGTGTACGTGGCGATAAATGGTGAGGAACACATGAATATCTACGCCCGAAAGTCGGACAACACTTTGAAATTGATGCAGGTGAGGTGTCCTGTGTAAAACCAGATATATATAGGCAATGCTGCTTAAAGTTACTTAACCATTGCTTGAAGTTGGTTCAACTTTAAGCGACTGATGATTTCTACATATAATTTAGCAGGTAGATATTAATAACTACAGTCTTCTCCTTCCCCTTGCTCCCTTGCGGGGTGGGGTCTACGTCACTTGGTAGCTTTTTTTTATCAGTTCTTTCACCTCTCTCTCTCTCTCTCTCTCTCTCTCTCTCTCTCGTCCGCAATGGCCATCCATTAATGGCTGTTCACGCCAGCCCTCCTCAGGTCTCGTTTTATGCTGTCGTTCCATCTCAGCCTTGGTATTCCTCTCCTTCGTCTGCCACCCTCTTCTATTTTCCATGCTCTTTTCGCCAGTCTGCCTTCACCCATTCTATGTACATGTCCTGCCCATCTCATTATGTTTCCGGCTACTTTCGTCTTTAGGTGTTTTTTATTCCAATCTCCTCTCTCAATTCCTTCATTTTCCTTCTATCCTCTCGCGTTACTCTACATATTCTTCTGACCCAGTTGTTTTCTGCCACCTGTAGTTTCTCCTCCTGTCTCTCTGTCAGTGGCAGTGTTCCCAACCCATATACAGACTTGTACAACGCAGGCTTCCAACACTTTTCCTTTCACTTGTTTCTTCAGTCTTCTGTCCCACATAATGCTTTCTACCCTCTTCCATGCTGCTGCTCGTGCTTGCACCCTCCTCTGTATTTCTTTACTATCCCTTCCATCCTCACACACTGTTCCGCCCAGGTATACAAAGCTGTTCACTTGTTTAATGGTCTTTCCGTCAATAACTACATGCAGATCTACCTCCTGTTCACCTATCCACATTACTTCAGTCTTCTCCAGACTCATTCGGAGGCCGTGTTTTCTGAAGGTGTCACTGTAGTTCCTCTTTGTTATCAGCCACCACTGCTAGGTCGTCTGCATACAGTATCTTCTTAAGTTCTTCCTGCTCCGATATCTTTCCACTGATCAGGTTCATCATCATAATGAAAAGCAGGGGACTCTAGGCACTTCCCTGTCTGAGTTCTACTTCCACTCCAAATTGTTCCGATGTTTCTCCTTGAACTCTTACTACCGCCGTTGTCTCCTTGTACATTTCCTCCACCATTCTGGATTCTGCTTCTCCAACCTCCATCCATCTCATAACAGCAAATGCGAGTTCTCTCGGCACGGTGTCAAATGCCTTTTCCAGATGTACAAAACCGAAAGCTACATCCTTTTTAAATTGTCTCTTCTTCTCGATAATGTGTCTGATGGCAAACAATCCATCATCTGTTCCTCTCCCTTTCCTAAATCCCAGCTGATTCTCTCCGATTTTGCTCTCCACCGTAAGCCTCACCCTAGCATCCTCATTAATAACCAAATTATACAGGACCTATTAGAAGTAAACAAATACGTGTATGAAATTGCGAGAATTAATGTTTAGGTGGTTCCGCTTTGTTCACTCATCGACAACATCGACGTTGACGTGGCTACCGGAGACTTGTGGGTGGCGGCACATGCTGACGGCTACTTGCTTATGAAATACATGAAGTCACCAAATACCTCTATATCACCTTGGCAGGTAAGTCATTTCGCGAGTGTCGTCACGCGAAGTTGTGTTTCGCTTTGTTGTACTTTTGAGGGTTTGTGTACAGCTGGTGTGCACCGCGCCAGGACGTGAGTGTCCGAGTGGAGCGATTATGAAGTAAGTTGGTGTGTCCATATCAAAAGCGTAAACATCATGTATATAGTCATATAAGAGTATGACAGCTGTACAGCAGACATACACACGCACGCGCATGTACGCGCGTATGTGTATATATATGTGTATATACATATATATTTATATATATACATATATATATATATATATATATATACATACATATATATTTATATATGTATACTCACGCACATGGACACGCGCATGCGTATATATATATATATATATATATATATACATGTATATATATGTGTGTGTATATAAAAAATGTATATATATATATATAGTGGTAATATAGGTTAATCAGGACCGACGCCGGAGCCACGGTGTAAGGTGGAAATGACGTCACTTCCGTAGGAAGGTCAAGGACATACGCAAAGTAGCGCCCATGGCGAATAGTTGGTGAACTATTTTAGTAGGTCAATTAGCGTCCTCTGGTTGATAGATGGTGAACTATTGACGTAGGTCAATAAGCGCCAACTAACGAAGAAATATATAACTAGGTCGATGACGTCATGAAATAGGTCAATGATATCATGGGATAGGTCATTGCGCATGCGCAATGATGTTTTTCCTTACGGTAGCGCTTAAATTCGCTAACTTGATGTTTTCAACTATAAAAATATTACGATGACATCATAAAATATACCATTGCGCATGCATATTGATGCCTATTTCCGACGGTGGCAAGATGGTGGACTATCTGGTCACGTGATCATGACGTCACATATATTGTAGACCGGTTAAGCAGCGCTACCGTTTGATTAACGATGGAATATATAACTAGGTCGATGACTTCATGAAATAGGTCAATGATATCTTGGAATATGTCATTGCGCATGCGCAATGACGTTTTTCTTATATTTTCGCTTACATTCGCTATTTTAATGTGGCGAATAATTAAAATAGGTCTATGATGTCATGAAATAGGTCAATGCGCATGCGCAATTATGTTTTTTCTTACAGTAGCGCTTAAATTCGCTACCGTAATGTTTTGTTCTTACAGTTGCGATTAATTCCCTACCCATATGTGGTGAATTGTAAAAATACGTCGATGACGTCGTGAAATATAGCGTTATTTCCATTTATGTTTCCTATTTTAGTTCACTCGCGTGGTATCTTCCTAACATTTTAGAGTATCAGCCTATTATCGGGGTAGTATTTAAGTACTTGAGCATCATAAATTCGTACCAGTTTAATACATCACCAAGGTTAATACTTAGAGTATTGCGTTTCGGTACGGTAGCCTTGTAAAATTGTCTACCGTAATGCGTGAGCGTCGTAACTTCGTAACGTTTTAGTACATTACCGAGATAACTTCTTTGAATGTTTTGCTTTCCGAATTTAAGCGCGACCATCAGAACAAACATCATTTTGCATGCGCAATGACCTATTCCGTGATATCATTGACCTGTTTCATCACGTCATCGACTTGATGAAACATATAGTTCATCGTTTAATCAAAATATAGCGCTGATTGACCAGTCTTCATAGTTCACCATTTATTCAACAGGAGGCGCTACAATATATGTGTCATCATGATCACGTGATCAGATAGTTCACCATCTTGCCTTCGTCGGAAACAGGCATCAATACGCATGCGTAATTTAACAAGATTGTCACCCAGAGAATTATTTCTATATGACGGGTGGACAAGGAAGCCCTTTGGCTTATTGAGAGTCCAACCTTTTATTTACGTGTATCCCGTCCTTCTGACGTTTCTAATCATATTCACGCTATTAGCACCCACACAATCAGCAGATAATATGTTCCATTCATGTGCAGTCCTTTGCGAAAACTTTTCTTATCACATGGTGGATTTTCTTGTTAAACATAACTTGATAAACCCATCTCAACATGGGTTTTTAAAAGCGAGGTCATGCTTAACAAATATGTTATGTTTTTTGGAAGACATCACTAGGTGGGTAGATGAGGGATCACCAGTAGATATCATCTATTTAGATTTTCAAAAAGCTTTCGACAAAGTACCACATCAAAGATTACTCTTTAAGCTAAAGGCCCATGGCATAGGAAATGGTATAATAAACTGGATAGAAAAATGGCTGAATGACAGAAGACAACGTGTAGTAGTTGATGGGGAGGCTTCAAACTGGAAATCGGTATTGAGTGGGGTACCACAGGGATCAGTACTAGGACCTATATTATTCTTAATATATATCAACGATTTGGACGATGATATAACAAGCAAGGTGTTAAAATTTGCGGATGATACAAAAGTGTTTAGAAGGATTAAAAGTGATGGAGACAGACAGCATTTACAAGATGATCTTGATAGGTTGATCAAATGGTCTGAAAAGTGGCAAATGCTGTTCAATTTTGGGAAATGTAAATGCCTCCACACAGGTCATGGGAATGAAGAGGTAAAATATTAAATGGGGGGTACTGTTCTAAGTACTACTGTAAAAGAAAAGGACTTAGGGTTAACCATTAGTGCTGATATGAAGGTTTCAGAGCAGTGCGGAATTGCAGCGTCAAAGGGAAATCAAATCCTTGGATTAATTAGGCGAAATATAGCGTATAAGAAAAAAGAATTAATAGTACCGCTGTACAAAACAATAGTGAGGCCTCATTTAGAATATTGTATACAAGCATGGAGGCCATATCGCAAGAAGGACATAGATATGCTAGAAAGAGTACAAAGGAGAGCGACTAAAATGATACCAAATCTGAGGGATCTTAGTTACGAAATACGCCTAAAAGAATGTGGTTTAACAACACTAGAGACCAGGAGATTGAGAGGAGATCACATAGAAGTGTTTAAAATATTGAATGGTTATGAAAATATTGATAGAAACATTTTTTTCTCAGTTAAGAAAGATAGAAGGACCAGAGGACATGAAGCTACATTAGTAAAGGAGCAGTGTAGATTAGATATAAGAAAGTTCTCATTCTCACAAAGGACTGTAAATGAATGGAACAGATTATCTCCTGATTGTGTTGGTGCTAGTAGCGTGAATATGTTTAAAAATAAAATCGACACACACCTTAAAAAGGCGGGATACATATAGATAAAAAGTATTGGACTCTCGATAAGCCAAAAGGCTTCCTTGTCCAACAGCCATCCAGAGTAATTTTCTGGATGGCAATCTTGTTAAATCTTGTTAAATCTTATATATAATCTATATTGCTACTTTACTAATGTAATTTCATGTACTCTAGTCCTTCTATCTTTCTTAACTGAGAAAAAAATATTTCTATCAATATTTTCATAACCATTCAATATTAACATTTCTATTTGATCTCCTCTCAATCACCAGGTCTCTAGTTTTGTTAAACCACATTCGTTTAGGCGTATTTCGTAACTAAGATCCCTCAGGTTTTTTTTCTTCATTTTAGTCGCTCTCCTCTGTACTCTTTCTAGCATATATATATATATATCCTTCTTGCGATGTGGCCTCCACGCTTGTATACAATATTCTAAATGAAGTTTCACTATTGTTTTGTACAGCGGTATTATTGGTTCTTTTTCCTTATACGCTATATTTCGTCTAATTCATCCAAGGATTTGATTTCCCTTTGAAGCTGCAATTCCGCACTGTTCTGAAACCTTCATATCAACACTAATGGTTAACCCTAAGTACTTTTCTTATACAGTAGTACTTAGTACTGTACCCCCCATTGTATATTCTACCTCTTCGTTCCCATGTCCTGTGTGGAGGCATTTACATTTCCCAAAATTGAACAGCATTTGCCACTTTTCAGACAATTTGATCAACCTGTCAAGATAATCTTGTAAATGTTGTCTATTTCCGTCACTTTTAATCCTTCTAAATACTTTTGTATCATTCGCACATTTCAACACCTTGCTTGTGATATCATCGTCCAAATAGTTGATATATATTAAGAATAATATAGGTCCCAGTACTCATCCCTGTGGTACCCCACTCTTTCCACTTTTTCCAGTTTGAAACCTCTCCATCAACTGCTACCCGTTGTCTTCTGTCATTTAGCTATTTTTTTCAAGTTAATTATACCATTTCCTATGTCATGGACAAATTATATTTATCAACAAAATCCACCATGTGATCTTTAATTAGTCTTTCTAATAATTTGCAAGTCACCGATATTAAAAGCACTGGTCTATTGTTCTGTGACTTGTTTCTTGAATCTTTTTTAAATAACGCTATACTGTTTGGTTCTTTCCATTCTAAAGGAACCACACCCTCTTCTAATGACAATTAAAAACTGTTGACAGCGGTATGCTAATTTGTTCTACAATTTCCAGTAGTAGTTTGATCAGAATCTCTTCCACGCCAGGTGATTTATTAGCCTTCATAACCCTTATTTTCATAGCTACCATTTCCGGGTTTACAATTAACTGTCCTAATTAGCCTGATTCTGCCCCCTTGAACTTAGCCTCTGGTTCTGACAGAGAACTAATTTCTTCCCTGGTAAACACCGAAGTAAAATACTCATTCAGGTCTTCTGCCATTAAAAATCACTCTGATATTATATTTCCAGCACTATCTGCTAGAGGACCGACCTTATCCTGAACTTTCTGTTTGCTCCTAACATATGCATAAAATTCTTGTTGTCATGTTTTATACTACAAACTAATTTATGTTCATAGCTTCTCTTTGAATTTCCAATTTCAGCTGTAGCCTGATTATGTGCTTATTTATAAATGTTATAGTCTTCATCATTTCCAGTACGTCTATATGACTTCCACATCATTTGTTTGTACTTAAGTTTTCTAATGGCTTCTTTCGATAAGTGTTTCTTTCTGGACCGTTTCCCTTGTTTTTGAATGGAACAACCTTATCGACGACGCCTCATTTCACTCCTTAGGATATTCCAACATTCCGTTGCTCTCTTATTCTTAAGTGTTTTTCTAGTCTATCGTTGTTCAATATTTTTCATGACCTCATATCTTCCTTTCTGGAAATTTCTTCCACAAACAAATTGTTCTGCTTTTTACTATTCTTTTCTGATTTTAATTTGATGGTAAAATATATATCGTTGTGATCTCTATTCCCCAGTGGCTCACATATCTTGACATTGTCAACTAATTCATTTTGTGAGGATAAAACTATGTCTAACATATTCTCACCCATGGTTGGTTTTAGCAAATGTCGAGGTCAGTAATGGTATGTTTCATGCTGTCATCGACCTATTTTTATAATTCACTACATTAGAGTAGCGAAATTAGGCCTTACCGTTAAAAAACCATTATTACGCATGCGCAATTACCTATTCCGTGACATCATTGACCTATTTCATGACGTCACTAACATAGTTATATAGTTCATCATTTAATCAATAGGTTGCGCTTATTTTTGACCTTGACCTTCCTCTAGAAGTGACGTCATTTACACCTCGCACCCTGGCTCCGGCGTCTCATCTGATTAACCTATATTACTACTTATATATATATATATGTGTGTGTGTGTGTGTGTGTGTGTGTGTGTGTGTGTGTGTGTGTGTGTGTGTGTGTGTGTGTGTGTGTGTGTGTGTGTGTGTGTGTGTGTGTGTGTGTGTGTGTGTGTGTGTGTGTGTGTGTGTGTGTGTGTGTGTGTGTGTTTGTGTATGTGTGTGTGGGGGTGCGTGTTTGTTGTTGTGTATGTGGGTATGTGTTTATGTATGTATGTGTTCCTGTATGTGCGTGTATATGTATGTGTGTGCGTGCGTGTGTGTGTATGTGTGTATGTGTGTATGTGTGTGTGTGAGCGCGCGCGTGTGTGTGTAAACGATTCAAATGTGACACCCTGTCTCTCGGCGTAGGTGTTTCGTCTGTCGGTGTCTGACGATGGCTCCAGTGTGATACACGTTGAGGAGGTGTATTACAACGACGGACGACAAATGTCTGGAGCAACTGTCGCTGTCCACTACCGCAGACTTATGCTCATTGGCAGCGGATACACCAACATGCTTCTTTGTGAAGCCCGCCACTCCTAAATTAAGTTTCACGTCCTGCACGCTTCAATATTATTGTTGTCATCATGTGTTGGAAGTCCGCCCGCGTACATTCTGTGTCGTCAACAGGTGTTCTAGGTGTGCCAGGTATAAATACCGCTATAGACGGGCGCCCGGGGTTGAGAACAGTGCTCAGAAAAAGTTTCGTAGGCCTTTTTAGTTACAAGCATCCAACTATTTTATATATTCTCTAATATATGTTAATGATTATGGTATGGGTTGTTGAACTTTCTGGGTTTTGATTTTTAGGTAAAAAAGTTTCTCTACACAGGCCACACATTAATCAAACGGAGTTACTACTGGGCAGATTTGGGATTTTTGGCCAAATATTGGTCATTTATTTGTGTCCCCAAAATGCAAAATTTTACCGCAACTATGTTAACCATTATTTTTCAGGATATAATCAGTGGGTTACAACTGTCCACCCATTTTAAATGTTGATTATAAAACATGGCGTTTACAGGACACATTTGGGATTTGTTGTTAGTTATGGATCATTGTTTGTTTAACATAAAATTTGAAAAAAAATGGTCGAAAAAAAAAAATTTGTCTACATGAGGCCTACTGTCTACATGAGGCCTACTACATGGCTTGCAGGTTTTTTGTTTGGTTAAAGATGGCTTATTCAAACAAATAACCACAACGGTGGTTAAATGACTAATTATCCATTATTAATATTTCAGGGTGCAATCGGTGTGGTGCAATTTGCTAATCATTGCGTATGGTTGACCACATGTTTAAATGTTTACGATGCGACAAGCAAAATTTTCTCAGCAGAGGGGTGCGTATGCACCCGTTGCACCCTCTCACGTCCTACGGGCCTGTATTGGCCTACTCCGACTGCAGCTGTAGAAGATGGTATTGCATTTGAACTCGAATCCCAATGTTACAAGCTTAATAAAGACATAAGGAATTGCAAGAAATGTTGATCAAACACCCGCCCACCCCAGTATATGACAGTTCAACTGTTTACATTGTTGTATCTGCCTGCAGCCCAGCGTTCTGGATAGGCGGACCTCACGTGTCACATCTTTCAAAAGGTTTTTCACCGGAGATTTCTTCCTTTCCCAAAACTCCAATCAGCGTGGTTTATTTTGATACGATTCCTGCACTGCAGATGATATTGATTTACCAAAATTACATTACATTACCTTTATGTAGAATAGCTTGGAGCGTAACGCCCAGTTCTTTGGGACATCGGTTACCAGAAAAAATCCTGTAGGTATACAAGGTTTATTGTCTCTGTCTGATCTAGTCCATTATCTTAGGTACATTTCATATCATACATTTTTAACGTCCCTAGTCTCAAAAAAAAGCTGTGGTCAGTTTAGCGGGGACCCTAAAAATATTGGCGTTATGCTCCTCCGTTGGGATAAAACGCACACCTCCTGGCGTTTTGCCCCTGTAGGATGTTCGACCAGTAATTCGTGTTCTTGGTTAAATTATGGACATTTGTTTCTTATTATATATATTAGCTTGTTTCTAGTGTTAGTCAGTTGTCATTGTTTTTGATCTTGGAAGACTAATGCATATGTTGCTAAAATTAATCGAACATAATATGAATAGTTCTGAAAGTTCTTGTTTAGGTAGCGTGACTTCAGAAATGTTACCTTGTATGTTCTGGTTGTGTGTTTAATTCAACCCGTGTAGTTCTTTTACAAATCATAACTTTATTAAAATTACTAATTTTGCATCAACTCTCGATGTTTAACCACGGCTAAAAGTGCAATTATGGCAAATAAAAAAAAGTCCAACCAGTTCGACCAGTTGCGACCAATGTTCACATTACTGACGCAGGATCTAGCGTTCGACGGATCAGTCTCCAACCACTCGTTCACTCACTACCAGACTCACAATTGCGACAAACATAAAATCTGCCACTCTCGGTGCAATCATGGTGCGACCAGCGGTGACAGATCTGGCATTGAATCCAGCTTTCGCCAGATGTGCTACTTCTGATTGGCTCGCTGCAGACAAGGAATGGCCGCTCGTCGTCGTGTCACATAGAAATACTTCAACAATAATTCATTAATACAATTGCTGTGCCGTCAATATGTTATATGTATATTCAGAGATATTACAAATATCACCATTTCATAATCGTTTATAGTAGACATACACATTAGACAACATGACACACCTAGCTGACGCCTTGTTCACGGAGTCCCCATTCTTCACTGCCTCAACTATTCTACTGAGCCGATCATCGCCGAACGATCCTCGCATTGATGTAGTTTTGTTATTGCGTGCCATCTGGAGTGAGAAAAGGGAGTTTACCTTATAGTATTTCAATGTATTTTAGGTTGTTGATTGAACCGTTTGTAGATTATATCTTTATTAGTCCTGTTAGCTAAAATAATTGTAGATTATAGTGTGAGTCAGTGCCATAACCTATAATATGTATAACGTATATTACATAGATAAATGATCAGTGTTGCCTGAACTACTTTTTTGTACTATTATATATATACAAGTATTTTGTACTTGAGTAAAAGTACAAGTAACTCACCACAAAACTAGTTAAGTAAAAATAAAAGTACATTGGAAAAAACCTACTTGAGTAAAAAGATAAAGTAACTTTCAAAAGTACTTGAAGTAAGAGTAAAAATAAAAGTACAATTCAACGTTTTAATTTCAACATTACAGCAGGCACACAAAATGCGAGTCTAAAATAAATACTTTTATTCTACACGAACCTTAACCCATTAACATTCTCTGCAACAGGAAGTTTTATCATTATAGTGGTCGACTGTTTTTCATCTACAACTATCGTCCCCCTGGCTCTCGCGAGATTTTGCCACTAAATACATGTATGACGTGGTATGACCTTACGAGAATATCCAACCACACTTACAATAATAGCGTCTCTTTCTCTGAATAATAACCGCCGGACGATAGTCGTCGATAGCAGTGTTTACTCGCCACCATGTTTACTCTTACGAAAATGGCAAGTATTTCAATAAAACCAATTTGTCCAACAATTTGATTGCATAGCATGAAATAAATAAGTGGTAGGAAGTTACAACAGTGATCTATTTCACAAAAATGTCTTCAGATTTTGCTATAAAAAAGGCAGTGTGTACACTAAGAGCCAATAAGGGGAACATAGTCGCCATGCCCAGTAAAAGGCAATATAATACACATAATAGCAGTATAGTTACAAACATGGGCCCTTGTTTAGTATCCGGGCCCACCTCAATTTCGTCGATAGAACTACACTTTTACCTAAATTTTAAAGCACAGTGCGTTAGATCCACCATTCAATATCATCCCAGGCATATTTGTGTAACGAAAATATTGCTTCTTAGCGAACTTTTGTGGCTAAGAGAGCGACCCGGTTTGCGCCAGTCCGTGCATTACCGCAGTGAACGATATAGCAGCATGTGTTCATGCAAACCGGGTCGCTCTCTGGACCTTAAAAGTGACTAAGACGCAATGTTTTCGTAATATAAATATATCAATAGTAACACCCATTCCAAACTTTCACTTCGAACGACTTCCTCTAGGTGAACTCTTATTTATACAGGTCAGCGTTGATGCGCTATCCAAAGCGGGGTTTGTATACAAATATTATGATTGCGAGCTGGCCGGTGAATCGGCGATTGGATCCCCCTGGCGACTAGATACGGAAATATTGTATCAAAAATATTTTGCGAAGAACACGAAAGTAACGAAGTAAAAAGTATTGTTATTTTTGATAAAATTACTTCGTTACAAGTAAAAGTACTTTATTAAAATTGTATTTCGTTACATGCCGATTACTTGAAAAAACTACTACTTCTGTATTGTAACGAAGTATTAATACTTCGTTACATGCCACCACTATAAATGACTCAGGTCTAGAGTGACTATTCCTGTATTTTTAGTATAGCGTCTATATATAATTTAATATAAAATGTGTTAATATTTAAATATATGTATATGTTAGGGTCTATAAAGAATGTTTATTAAAATAATCGGAGAAACATATGTTTTGCAAGGTCATGTGGCATAACGCGCACACTGTATATCCCGTAACTTATGCATTTATACAACTATTGTATGCAAGTGTGTCTATGCTACGCATTATAATCTTTGTCACAGGTTTACGTGGTTGCTGTACAAAGGCCTACTTTGGTAGGAACAACTGTGATAATTCCGAAGCTATTTTTAATGCGAACAGCTTACACTGCATTTTACTTCTGCGGTAAACTCCGCTGCGCCAAATACGAATGTCCATATATGTGGCTCAATCTGGCAATCTCGAAATTGTTATTTTCGAGCCTTGTAGCTAGCTGGGGGGGGGGGGGCGTTATGGGGGGGGGCGTTATTCCCAAAAACTGGGCGTTATGTCCTAAGCTACTCTACGTTCTAGGCGATTTATTGAGGATAGAATTCGGCAGACGTGCGAACTTCGCGAGCGCAACGTTTTGCAATGACATTTCAGCGCAATTACTCATTGTGAATAGGTTGATTCCTACAACGGCCAGCTTTGATGACTAGCTGATATAAATACTCTATAAATGTGTTAGTTCCCCCAAAATGTAGACAGTCACACGGACCTGTAACCCAAAAACGTTACTGTCCCGGCGAAAAAATAGGTGGTCAGCGAATAATTCAAACCCTACTATAGCCCACTTTTGACTGGAAATGTGGACGAGCTTAGTATAATGCAAATGCATATTTTGTTGGTGGCAGCCTTTGCAGCTCCTGGTGCCCCTTCCAAACATGATCATATCCGGCTTCATTGACACCTCCAAGAGGACCTGGACACCACACAACCTGCATGTGAACTCTTCTGAGTGATTTCTTTTGCCCATTATGAACCTTTTTGCGGAATATCATATTTGATATAAGATTCGGCAAAACGCACGCCTACATGAGGCTTACTGCTACCAACCTGCTTAACATTTCTACACATGGGTCACTGGTTAAATGATGAGGTTTTAGCTGCCAATTCGTTTTTATGTTTGGTCCAATATGGGACATTTTGTTTGAGAAATAGCAACATTTGCCCAACAATGTTTAAGTAACCATTTTAAACCTCATACGGGCAGGATATAATCAGTGTATCCTGCCAACCATATCAGATTATTTTAACGGCATTAATCATTATAACACAGTGTTCACAAAATAACTATTGAATTGACGAGACCATCGACGGAAAGAACACCATCCTTCCTTGCTACAGTAGACGACGATGATGATGATGATGTTGATTATGATAATTGTATTCGATATAAAAATGTAAACGTGTAAATACATAAAATATAAATACAGCTAAAGTACACCATACAAGTACACAAGAAAGTGCACGCACTTCTCTCCATTGTGGACCACAAAATATAATAAAATAACAAAAGACTAAAACAACAGTAATTAATAACTTAAATACTAGCTAATACTCAGACATTAATACTGATGCTATTGTAAAGGTGAATACTTCCCGATATATATAATACCAGACCGAAATTAAGACACCCGAATAGTTAGCATATAAAAGAAGTTTGCATTGAACAGCCGAGGGAATAACATTAATATATATTAAAAACAGCAAAGGTCAAATAATTGACCCTTGTAGGACACCACACATTACAGACGCCGGCTTAGACAAGGTACCACAAATGTCCACTGATTGCCGACGTTCATATAAATATGACTGAAACCAAACTAACGTAGCTTTATGAAATCCTACAGCTTCCAGTTTTTGACGCAGTATCTTATGGTCTACCGTGTCAAACGCCCTTTTGAAGGTCAAGTAGTACCATACCTATATAAATGCCTTTATCCTGTTCCTGTTTTAGGAAGTCTGTGAGATGTACCAAACATGTGTCAGCAGAATAGGAGAATCTAAAGCCAGATCGATGCTCATATAGGAGCTGATGTGCTTGGAGGTATTCGTCCAGCTGTTGATAGACGATTCTCTCAAATGATTTCGAGATTGCATTGAGAATCGAGACCTGTAATTACCGGTTTCCAGCTTTCTATTTTTTTGTAAATTGGAATCACCCTGTCTGATTTCATATCGTCTGTTTTTGTCGGTTGACAAAGATAAATTAAAAATATGCGTCAAAGGAGACACAATGAGCTTAGCACCCTTAATAAATATGGATGACAATTGGTGTAATACATCCAGCCAGTCTACCTCTTGCAGTTTAGCTTCAACAATGTTCTTACTGTAATTTCTGAGCGATCTTAATATCACACCGTTGTGTTGATTACAGGATTTATTTTTACATTAATTGGTGGTCATTTATGTCAACATCCAATAATTGTGTTATTTTAACAGGGTTCGAGACGATGGTGAGATCTAAGATGGTGAAAGTTGCACTGGTAATCCTTGTAGGCGTGTTAATAAGCTGGGTCATACCAAACATAGGCAGATAATGCTTTAGTGATACATACAACGGATTAGTGGTAGTGGTCAGGTGAGAGTAATAAACTTAAAAATCACCCACTATGATAAATTCTTGGATGGCGAATGAATTACACTCTAAACATGATTGCTCGAGTGTACTAAAAAGTCAATTTGCTTGGGCGAACGGTAGCATACACCAATTAAAATAGCTTTGTCTTAGGTAAATACAGCTCAGCCCACACAGATTTTAAATTACTACAAACATCGTCTCTAGAGTTAAAAGAAATGTCACGTCTAACGTAAATGCATACACTACGGCCCTCATGATTCCCGTCGCACCGGAGAACAGCATAGTCAGTAATTTCGATTTCCGAGTCTGCGACAGACGAATCTAACCAAAACTCGGTTTTGCTTATCACCGCCACTTTGGTGTTGGTGATTCTCTGCCAACAACGATGATCAGTTCATGAACGCTCTGAAGATGATAGTACTATCGGCAGACCAAACGCATTCCAACACGAAACGAAATATTCTAGTCTTCACACATTGCTCCCTGCCAAGCTAGCCACTGGTATCCCCTCTATTCCACCATGGCAAAGACAGGTGTAGAAGACTGGTTTGCAGAGAGTGGTGCATGGGTGCTATCCCACAGTGCCAATGATGCAAACCAGAATGTACCATCTTGGTCCAGTTTCATTGAAACTACCAGCACCATTTATCCTCCTGTCACAACGCTTGGTGTGCTTCCAGTTCTCCAAGCACAGTGGCACAATTGTTATCGTAATAAATCCCTTTGTTAACACGTATGTAGCTAGCTGTGTTACAGCAAGTGTTATACGGGTGGACGTTGTATTTGTCACCTACACCAAACAGTCAGTTAAAGAAACAATCAGAGAGAATTGTCAAGAACAGGCCAATACGTAAGTTAATTCAACGTGGCTGATGTCAGAAAATGACAGTATTTATGTAGACATTTTAAAAGCAGAGGAAGAGGAAACACCGAGTATCCTTTGTGAGATCTTCGAGAAGATCTGGGATGAAGAAGACACACCAAACGAATGGAAGACTGGCACTATCATCAAACTACCAAAGAAAGGCGATTTGGAGAAACTGCAATAACTGGCGTGGTATCACATTGCTATCACAGACATGCAAGATCTTCAGTCACATTAGATTGAAGAGAATATCAGCAGCCATTGACACCATTCGTCAACAAGAACAAGCCGGTTTCAAAAGAGAGTCTTGCATAGATCACATGTTCACATTAAGGCCAATCTTAGAACAAAACGCTGAATGGAACAGTAACATCTACATTGCATTCATTGACTTCGAAAAGGCTTTCGACTCCCTCCAATCCTTGTGGAACATACTTCGTTACTGCGGGATCCCCCAGAAGATAGTTAATATTATCAAGTTACTCTATACAGACGTTCAGTGTGAAGTTGCTTGTAAAAATCACCTGAAACACAGTTTCATCACCAATTCTGGCGTGATGCAGGGATGTATTCCTTTTCCTTTCTGTTCATTCTTGCCATTGACTGGATGATGGCGGAATCACCAAAGACGGAAATAGCGGCATCAGATGGACACTTACCTAAATTCTGGAAGACCTGGACTACGCAGATGATATAGGACTGCTGTCCAGCAGACACGAGGACATGCAAGAAAAGATGGAATGGAGAAAATTATGGACACAGCACCACAGATCGGGCTAAAGCTCAACACATCGAAAACCAAATTGATGAGGAGCAATCAAAAGACAGACAATCCCATTACTATCATCAACGGAGATGCCTTGGAAAAGGTCGATGCATATGTATACTTGGAAAACAAAGTCACATACCGAGAAAGATGCCACTGTTAGAATCAACATAGCAAACCAGACTTTCGCCATTCTGAAATCCATCTGGAAGTCAAGACAGCTGAGATTGAAATCTAAATACTATACAATAGTAAGGTCCTCAGTGTACTTCTCCGTGGGTCTGAGTGCTGGAAGCTGACAGCAAGACGAACACACAAGCTAGAGACCTTCCAGAACAAGAGTCTCCGCAAGATTATAGGGGTATTTTGGCCGAACACCATCACCAATGAAGAGCTGCTCCGCCAGACAGATTAACGTTCTGTTGACTGACTAGTCTCTATATAGTGTGGTTACACTAGCATGGTATTATAAGGTTTCATTCACGTAAGGAAGCAGACACGCGCCTCGCATTACATCCATATGATGCAGTGGCAAGCACGTTCATCAGGATAGTGGTCGTGTACATAGGTACCAGCTATTCAACCATCCACAATCGTTAGCTATGGGCTTCTTCTTCTTCCATGCCACCAACCAACTTCAACAAGAAGTTGAAGTTTGAAGATCATTGTTGGTACTTTAGGATGTATGCTTCGGATTAGGTTGATAAAGAAGGGAAGATAGTTTGAAACCGAATAGATTGGTTTGTGATGAGGCACATGAAATGGACAAGGATGGGGAGGGAGAAAGTGCTGATTTTGCTTACTGGGAATGGAAATTGGCAGCAGCCCTAGCTTTGAAGCAACAAATGCTAACCGATCGTTGAAATGACCAAACGCCACGCTATTGCGTCAATATTGAAGTTAGATGTTTAATATAGCTTGTTCTAAGTAGGCTCCTTTAGCCTATTTTGGCGATTCTGTATGATTATTTATAGCAATTTCAAAGTTGGTTCGTAAAACAAACTCAACACAATATAGCAAAATATTGGAGACGTAGTTGAAGTCGAGTATTGATTGGAAAGCACACCGAGCTGTCTAAAATCTGGTTTATTAACGTTAAGGATGAAACGTGCCAATATATGTCTTTGTGAACTTCGTCGTAACATCACTTTACGTCAACCACCGTGATTTGATGACAAACGACAATGTGTAAAGTGTAAGGGTCTAGGTAGCTTTATGTTTACACGAAGTGGGGTAATCATCAAGCTGCTTAGTCCATGAATTAGGCCTACTCCATGAATTATAATTTCCCTTTACGCTTATAAATTAGACGAGCACGCGTCTTTATGGCGCAGATGGAGGCCTATTGTGAAACAGTTTACCGCACATCTAGAGAAAAGTTGACGCAACAAAGAATGTCGTTCTGTATCAGAATGCACATTGCTATTTAACGAAAAAGGACGACACGTTTCTTTGTGCATCAACATGTGTCTCAGTATTCAGGTCGAAGTAACACCGGGGTCTTTTAAGCGTAGGCAAAAGCATCCGTTGACCAACATAGATGCTCGTGGAAATTTGGCAATGAAACCTAGCTAACCCGCTAGATAACGTAAAGCAGCGGTTCTTAGCCTTTTCGGCTTCGACTCAAATTCCGGTCGTCGGATTTACTTGATGGCCCATGCCTTCAAACGGTTAATGATAAAATAAAGAATTATAACATAAATAAGCATCTACAGCATAAAACACAGAGTGTCGTTCTCTGTTTGTTTGTTTGTTTGTTTGTTTGTTTGTTTGTTTGTTTGTTTGTTTGTTTGTACGTCCAGCATATCTCTGTCATTTTCGCATGTATAGGATGGCAGAATGGGAACAGTGCATTATTATATCATCGTCGGATTTATACTTAGATTAGTTCTCGCTTAATGGCATACTAATAAATTGTCAGTGAATTTGTAAATGTAGGCCATTTCTGAAATTGTTTTCTTTAAAAAAAATGTTTACGCACAAGAAAATGTGGTGGGTTGATGCCAGTGCGCCATCCTGACAGTCTCGCAATCGTATCGCTCCATCGCTCCATCACCTCGCGCCATCGCCCCGTAGCATCATCACTATCGTGTTGTCCGTTCCAGCGCCGAAATTTATATATAATATATATACGAAGTCTTTTTCCACATTAAATTGCTGATCTAATATCAACTTACACAAAAATTGTTCTCTGTCATCACTTCCATCAACGTCTCCGCGAATTCAACTCGACACTAACGCATTGATACAGATAGTTTTTGAGCAAATCAATGTAAAATATGTGTATATAATTTAGATTACCCAAAATGAGTTTTATCACCTGCATTTATTTGTCCCCATAGCCATGTCCAGTCTCCGTTGCAATATCCAGCGTTGCACTGGGTAAAAGGCAGCCACATTAAAAAAAAGCCACGTCTATGGCTATTTACAGTAATAGGAAGCTGTCCCGCAATTCTGAGCACGGGAATGTGACCCACGTACCACCAATCCAAACCCATATATACAGCCAACATGCTACATTAACGCGGGCTTCCAACACTTCAGTTCCCTTTAGTTGTTTTTTCCATTTACTGTCCCATGTAATGTCATCCACCCTCCCCCATATCACCACTCCCGGGCGAAAACCCAACTGTCTACGAACCACGCCCAATGCGCCCGCTGGCTTTCTACATGACTTCGGAAAACCTAAACGGCGTTGTGCCACAGTTAATTATGTATTACCTAGATTTATTTGGCACCAACGACAGGGGCCATGAACTAGAGAAAAGCATTTTGTGCAAGCCCATGACCCAGCCAGCACGCCACCCTCGGCCCGAAGGAGGATCTGAGGGGCTGGCAGGGGGCATCTGTCGCCACACAACAACCGCCTGCCAGCGACTGTTGCCCCAGTGACAGCGTCTGCTATTTATTTATCCGGCCTCCTTCGGCTGGAGCACTAGGTTAGTGACATTTGACACTACGGTGTACCGGTTTTTTTAAAGAGACTGACAATCAGAGGGAATAGAAAAACAGAGCTCCGGGGAAAAGGTACGTTTTTAGACATTCTGTTATAAATCTTTGTATATTTATAGATTATTCAAATACATGAATTTTAGCATGCATTTATAAGCACACATCTGACTCTGTGGAAAGTTGTTATTTAAGCATAAAACATTAAATGGAATGTGGGGCATGATATCATGATTGTAGATGCAAATGAACGTGTCTCATTAACAACAAATGCTGTCCCTGTGCTGCGTGTTCCTGTTTGTCAGTGTGACAGGGCATGTGTGAAGAGCTTACACTAGGCGCATTCTGTCAGTTTATGGCCCACACAATTTCTGCCATTTATGTCGCTTTACTTTAGGGCTATATAAAACAGTTCCAGTTTTCTCATCAGAACGTTATTAATATATAAATTTATGGTCAATGTGTCTATGGTGATCCTGATGGCGGTACTAACAAATATCAAAGCAACTCATCATCAACAATTAACAACTTAAAAGTGTTAAGATGTCTGCTGAATGTATGTCTTACAAATAGGCACATTCCTTTGATTTGGTGTGAAATATAGTTTTCAATTTTTGCGCAGAATTATGGCATGCATATTTAATCAAACATTTCAAAATAAAGTTTTGTGGAAGCTACTTTAAAATGTTTGTGCTGATGAGAAACCGGGAATTATTTTATGAAAGTAAAGTAAAATTATTTTATGTGACCTTATTGTGAGACAAAATATGTTTAATATTTTACATATTTTATAGATACTAGGCATTGTACAACGCGGTACCTTCATTGAAGAAATTTAATATTCGTACGTTAATATTCCAGATGCTATCAGAAAGAATGAAGTGGCAACATTGCCACTGACTACACATCAGGAGAACATTCGAAAATACTCCAAGAATGCCTCTGATTGGAAGGATGTTAGACAGCACCGGATAAAAAATGCAGCTGGATGTAGCAGAGTTTATGGACAATAATAATTAAGTAGCCTTTTCACAAAATATTTGAGTTGTCATGTGCCGCACGAATCAATGGACACTAATTGCAACTTTGCTTTTTGATTTTCTTGTATTAAATTATGTGTTTGTTATGCGCATTGGAGTTATTTGCGTATTTAATTTAATTTTATAATAATTGGATGGGATAATCGACACCCATTCTCTTTTTGAAGCAGTTTACATTTGTTACGTTCCTAAATAATATATTACTATATAATGTTGTTGTTTTGAACTTCCAAATTACAGTTAATCCCAATAAGTTGATGAATGTGTATCAAGTAATGTTCATTTTAACATTAGAGTAACAATTCATAATGATTACTATTGAAATGTTCAAGTGCGAGTTTATGTGTATATTTTCATCGTATTACTTGAAAACACACACATATACACATATTTAGCAACATTAGATTTAACAAGATTTAACAAGATTGCCACCCAGAGAATTAACTCTAGGTAGCAGGTGGACAAGGAAGCCCTTGGCTTTTCGAGAGTCCGACCTTTTTATCTATGTGTATCCCGCCCGTCTGAGGTATGTGTCGATTTTATTTTTAAACATATTCACGCTACTAGCACCCACACAATCAGCAGGTAATCTGTTCCATTCAATTACAGTTCTTTGTGAAAATGAAAACTTTCTTATATCCAATCTACTCTGCTCCTTTGCTAATGCAAGATCATGTCCTCTAGTCCTTCTATCTTTCTTAACTGAGAAAAACATATTTCTATCAATATTTTCATAACCCTTCAATATTTTAAACACTTCTATCTGATCTCCTCTCAATCTCCTGGTCTCTAGTGTTGTTAAACCGCATTTTTTTAGGCGTATTTCATAACTAAGATCCCTCAGATTTGGTATCATTTTAGTTGCTCTCCTCTGCACTCTTTCTAGCATATCTATGTCCTTCCTGCGATATGGCCTCCACGCTTGAATACAATATTCTAAATGAGGCCTAACTATTGTTTTGTACAGCGGTATTATTAGCTCTTTTTCCTTATACGTTATGTTTCGCCTAATTAATCCAAGGATTTGATTTCCCTTTGAAGCTGCAATTCCGCACTGCTCTGAAATCTTCATATCAGCACTAACGGTTAACCCTAAGTCCTTTTCTTTTACAGTAGTACTTAGTACAGTACCCCCCATTGTATATTCTACCTCTTCGTTCCCATGTCCTATGTGGAGGCATTTACATTTCCCAAAATTGAACATCATTTGCAATTTTTCAGACCATTTCATCAACCTGTCAAGATCATCTTGTAAATGCTGTCTATCTCCATCACTTTTAATCCTTCTAAACACTTTTGTATCATCCGCAAATTTCAACACCTTGCTTGTTATTTCATCATCCAAATCGTTGATGTATATTAAGAATAATATAGGACCTAATACTGATCCCTGTGGTACCCCACTCAATACCGATTTCCAGTTTGAAGCCTCCCCATCAACTACTACACGTTGTCTTCTGTCAATCAGCCATTGTTCTATCCAGTTTATTATACCATTTCCTATGCCATGGGCCTTTAGTTTAAGCAGTAATCTTTGATGTGGTACTTTGTCAAAAGCTTTTTGAAAATCTAAGTAGACGATATCTACTGGTGTTCCCTCATCTACCCACTTAGTGATGTCTTCCAAAAAACATAACATATTTGTTAAGCATGACCTCGCTTTAAAAAAAACATGTTGAGATGGGTTTATCAAGTTTTGTTTAGCAAGAAAATCCACCATGTGATCTTTAATTAGTCTTTCTAATAATTTACAAATCACTGATGTTAAACTCACTGGTCTATAGTTCTCTGACTTGTTTCTCGAACCTTTTTTGAATAACGGTATACTGTTTGCTTCTTTCCATTCTAAAGGAACCACTCCCTCTTCTAATGACAAGTTGAAAACTGTTGCAAGTGGTATGCTAATTTGTTCTACAATTTCCAATAGTAGTTTGGGTGGAATACCATCCACTCCAGGTGATTTATTTTCCTTCATAGCCCTTATTTTCTTAGCTACCATTTCCGGGGTTACAATTAATTGTCCTAAATAGTCTGAATCTGCCCCCTTGAACTTAGCCTTTGGTATTGGCAGTGAACTAATATCTTCCCTGGTAAACACTGAACTAAAGTACTCATTCAGGTCTTCTGCCATTATGAATCCCTCTGATATCATATTTCCAGCACTATCTTCTAGAGGACCGACCTTATCTTGAACTTTCTGTTTGCTTCGAACATACGCATAAAAACTCTTGCTGTCATGTTTTATATTACTAGCTAATTGTTGTTCATAGCTTCTCTTTGAATTTCTAATTTCAGCTGTAGCTTGGTTAAGTGCTTCTTTATAATTGTTGTAGTCTTCATCATATCCAGTACATCTATATGACTTCCACATCATTTGTTTATACTTAATTTTTCTAATGGCTAACATTAGGCACATTAGGCACACTCGGCATATAAACGGCTAACCATCTGCACAGTAACGGCGTCCGACTATGAGCCGCCATCAGGCCGAAGGCGAGCCACCGGACAAAAATCCCTCGGTCCGCAGGCGGATGCCGACAGCGGGCCGATGACGTTTCCGCTCTCGGCCCGTTGTAGGTGTGCTATCTGAGGAGGAGCTGCCAGGTATGCTCTGCCACAAACCCAGCACTGATTGCAGTATGAATGAATGAAATGTCTAAAACTAAGCAAACAAAGTTAGAAGGCCTCTAGAAAACACGTTAAGTAGACCTAAATATTACAAGAGGTCATCCATGCCATGGTTTATCTATGACCTATCACAATCACCCCGGATGACACATTCTATTGTGATTAGGGGAAGATTGGGACTTGCCAACGTTTAACACACAAAAGCGACGGCCTTTCTTGGCCAACAATCAGCACGTTGCTATGAACAGGCGAGGATAGGCATGGTGGATTGTGTTACAGCTCGTGAATTCAGTGCCGGGTGTAGGGCCGGGAAGACGGAATAGTTGCCTAGGCGCTCCCTTAATTTAATTTGCATGGGGCCTCCACAAAACGTTTTTTGGGTAATCTATTTTTGGTTAAAATGTGTCTAGACGTAACTTGAGTGCTTCAATGTGATAGAGCGTGAGGGTCTAAATGGACAAACGTCATAAACGTCTCTACTGTAGGAGGATGGAGGAGTTAGAACTATATCCGGCCAATCAATAACCACGGGCCTCCACTGTCCTATATCTAGCTCAGGCGCTGATATACATCATCAACAGACTGGTACCATTGTATCACGTTACGTGGCCGACGTCTCTTGTTAGAATCATTAGAGAGGAAAGGAGCTAACCGTCCTTGTGTTGCCAGCTCTACGACCGACACAACCATGACGCGACTTATCGTTGTTGTTACGACCGTTTGCTTCATAGCAGTCTTGTTGTGGTTTAGGTGGCATTCACGACAGTGTTTATCGATTTTTGCGCACTTGTTGTAGAATTTATTTCACATATTGATAATAATGTAGCTTTAAAGAAAAATATCAGTAAGACATCAATGTTATAGGAAATGTTCTACTTCTGACACATTAACAGATTCATTACCTACAAATCAGTAAATAGAAGTGAAATGCAATTATACGTTATTGCTTTATCTAATGATCAAGTGGATCTCAGTGTATGCTTAATCATAGCCTATGTGCATGTGTCGTACATTGGCATGTTGTAGCCAATGCATAGTAAGTGAACGCTTTCAGATGGATGCATTCACTTCAGGTGAACGCACGCAACCACCAGCCAGGCCGGTGTACGGTGGTGCCGGGAGTTGGTAAGTCGTGAATTGTTGCGATTAGCGTGAACACTTCTTCCAGCTCTGATCAATGGTGGTCATGCAATTACGATTTATTCACACAATACTTATTAATTGGCCCTTTGCTCTTTCTCTATCATAAAACATGACTAACCAGCCACAGTCAAGTCAAAAGTCCGCATGTTTACAGGTTACTGTTTACTAAATCAAATAGTCCACATGCTTATGTAACACGAATCACGTTTGTAAAAATGTTGGTTAGAATCTTGGCAACAGTACTTAATATTATTGTGAACAGGGAAAAGATTGTTGCCATTTTTCTGTGAAGATTTAGTATATGTGTTGGCTATTTTGGACAAAATATGAAATGACTAATTAAAAATAGCAAGCAAAAAATATAAAGGCCAAGTTTCATCTATTTATTGTTGTGAACATGAACAGATCGGCCCAGAGTTTCTATAATCCATGGTATGTGATTATTGAACATAAAAACACGATGCACTGTGGTAAGTTGGCACTCCTGTGGGGCGGTGTCGAACCTTGGACAAGTTCGTTTACTTAACGTTGCTTCAGTACACTCAGCTGTATGAATGAGTACCTGGCTATAGACAGCGGTGGACATTTTTGTACGAATAATCTTCGCGCATTAATTGCAGCGTGGCTGAATTCTTCCCAGAGAAGTCGAGACGGTGTTCAATTGAACAGGTCTGCCAGGGAGTAAAATGTAAAACGCTTTGAGCAGTCCTGTGGACTGGATACTGCGCTATACAGTCATTTGCAAAAGTTTAAGATCAGGCACGATTTTTAAGCATTTAACGGTATGGCATCAGATTGCATCAGATAATGTCTGGATTGCATCATCCTATTTGGGCCTTGAAGCAATACGCCTAGTCAGTACTTCCAGGTCATTTGTCTGCTGCTGTCAGTATCGATTAGGTGTTTTCCAGTTTTGTCTTCATCCCTGAAATGGATAGTAAAAGGAGTGGTCGTCCTCGTGATAGTAAAAGGATTTTTCGTCCACGGAAAACTACGCTCAGGAATGACCACGCAATGAGGCGCATCGTGATGTGCTCGCCAATGAGCTCATGCAAGAAAATTCGGGCTACTTTACGCTTAAAAGGTACGGAAATAAGTCTCAGTACTGTTTCGAGACGTCTCAACAAGGAATTTGGGCTCAAGTCCCGCAAGCCGGCCCGGAAGGTATTACAAAAAAAGAATAATTAACCTGTTCTGGGAATTTGGAAAACTTAACTAACGACGTTGTCCCTTAAGACAAGCGTTTATTTTGCGGTCCGCACATTCATTGACACACACACACACACGCACGCACACACACGCACACACGCACACGCACGCACACGCACACGCACACATATACATACACACCAACACACACACACACACACACATAAACACACATACACACACATGCACATTAACACACACACACACACACACACACACACACACACACACACACACACACACACACACACACACACACACACACACACACACACACACACACACACACACACACACACACACACACACACACATTAACACACACACATACACACACATACACTCACACATACACACACAAACACACACACACACACACACACACACATACACACGCACACATACACGTATCCAATCAAATTATTCAACATTGCGCACTATAGTAGTTACTGTTTATCCACGCACACACACACACGCGCGCGCGCGCGCGCACACACAGACAAGCGATAGACTCTACATCATATTTGTTTTGATTAAGATTGATGTATATAATAATATGCGGTTTCGTGGAATAGGGGCATGTGATGCAGTTAATTATTTAATTGTTTTAGTTGTGGTATTACTTCTACTTTTTTTATAAGCAAGTGCCTTTTGTCAGTAATAACTATTTCATGTGTATGCGTTGTTTGAAACATTGTATTTGTTTGTTTTTGTAATTCTTGTCTTATTATGGGGGTCTATCAAACATATTATTGCGTCTATGAAATTCCAGTAATTAGATCGTGTTTATGCTTTTTTATCAAACCTGGCATTGTTTCGCTATAATTTATGTTAAGGTAAGTTCTTAAGGTAAGTTCTTATATAGCGCAGTATCCAGTCCTCAGGACTGCTCAAAGCGCTTTACACTTTACTCCCTGGCAGACCTGTTCAATCGAATACCATCTCGACTTCTCTGGGAAGAATTCAGCCACGCTGTAATTACTGCGCGAAGACTATTCGTACACAAATATCCACCACTGTCCATAGCCAGGTATTCATTCATACACCTGAGTGAACTGAAGCAATATAGAGTAAACGAACTTGCCTAAGGTTCGACACCGCCGCACAGGATTCGAACCCGCGTTCTCTCAGGTCTTACCGCGGTGCTACTTCGCTTCAATGTAATTATTAATTCCGTGTCTGTGTCGGGCCGTGTAGATGCTGGCTCTGAAGACATCCAGGTGCTACCCAATGGACTGGCCTTCATAACAACGGTAAGTTCTGGTGACCGTTTAGAAATATTGGTTGTTATTGCCACTATTAATTCTATCTTAACTATTGATGTCCGGGTAATGCCATTTATCATAGATTAATACAAAAATGATGATGAAGGAGATGTCGTTGCTGTTGTAGTTGTACTTGTAGTTGTGTTGTTGTCGTCGATGTAGTTGTTGTTGTTGTTGCTGATGTTGTAGTTGTTGTTGTAATTGTTGTAGTTGATGGCGTTGTAGTTGTTGTTGTTGTAGTAGTTATTGTTGTTTTTGTTGTTGTAGTTTTCGTTGTTGTTGTTGTTGTTGTTGTTGTTGTAGTTGTCGTTGTTGATGTTGTTGTAGTTGTTGTTGCTGTTGAAAATAATGACAGTGATGACGACACCAACGATGGTGACGACGATGGTGATAATTACAACAACAATTAACGATCATAAAATGATCACATAAAAAAACACGACGACGATGATTAGGAAGATGAACACAAGTAATGATATGCCTAAATCAATCAATCAATCTTTATTTCAGACAAAAAAGCATACATGTAATATGCACTATGTCCATAGTAAAAAAGTTAAAATAAAAAGTATATTATAGTGTATATATTGCACTAATCCACTTCCTGCGCAATACAAAGGTCGTATAAACATCACTGTTTATAATACTCTCAACAATGTTGTTCGTCGATGCAGATATTCTGCTCATAAAACTGTACATGCATTTTCTAAATCTAGTATTGCAACAGTCCGGTTCAGAACTAACAAACATTAGGCTAGCACTACACCTCATAGATAGGCTGTGCATAAATCTAAATGCATTGTTATAGGAAACAATAAAGTGCTGCATAGCGGCTTTCCTATAATTAGCCCATAAGGAACATAAATACACATTACTACAATAGGATGTGAACAGTTTGTTCTTCACCTTCACTGAACAAAAGTTAAAATTCCTGAGTAGAATATTGCTTCTGCCGTACAAACTCCTTTCTTTGGATTTCATATCCGTTTCATCCGACAGATCATTACAGATTATATGGCCAAGATATTTGTATGCCTTCGTTGTATTCAGAACTGCATCACCAAGCTTAAGAGCTACTTCAAAACTGGTTTGTCTTGTGTCAAAAAACATTATCTGCGACTTTACTCTGTTAAACAATATGTCGTTGTCACATCCATAATTGTATGATACATCTAGCAGTCTTTGCAACCCCTTAGCCGATGGAGCCAGTAACAAGATTTAACAAGATTTAACAAGATTGCCACCCAGAGAATTAACTCTAGGTAGCAGGTGGACAAGGAAGCCCTTGGCTTTTCGAGAGTCCGACCTTTTTATCTATGTGTATCCCGCCCGTCTGAGGTATGTGTCGATTTTATTTTTAAACATATTCACGCTACTAGCACCCACACAATCAGCAGGTAATCTGTTCCATTCATTTACAGTTCTTTGTGAAAATGAAAACTTTCTTATATCCAATCTACTCTGCTCCTTTGCTAATGCAAGATCATGTCCTCTAGTCCTTCTATCTTTCTTAACTGAGAAAAACATATTTCTATCAATATTTTCATAACCCTTCAATATTTTAAACACTTCTATCTGATCTCCTCTCAATCTCCTGGTCTCTAGTGTTGTTAAACCGCATTTTTTTAGGCGTATTTCATAACTAAGATCCCTCAGATTTTGTATCATTTTAGTTGCTCTCCTCTGCACTCTTTCTAGCATATCTATGTCCTTCCTGCGATATGGCCTCCACGCTTGAATACAATATTCTAAATGAGGCCTAACTATTGTTTTGTACAGCGGTATTATTAGCTCTTTTTCCTTATACGTTATGTTTCGCCTAATTAATCCAAGGATTTGATTTCCCTTTGAAGCTGCAATTCCGCACTGCTCTGAAATCTTCATATCAGCACTAACGGTTAACCCTAAGTCCTTTTCTTTTACAGTAGTACTTAGTACAGTACCCCCCATTGTATATTCTACCTCTTCGTTCCCATGTCCTATGTGGAGGCATTTACATTTCCCAAAATTGAACATCAGTAGTACAATGTCATCAGCATACATGAGATGATTAACAGTTGTATCACCACAATAGCATCCGATGGGTAGTTTCATCAGTAGCAAACTCAAAACATTCATGTATAAATTAAATAAGAAAGGAGATAGCATACCCCCTTGTTTAACTCCATTAGTCACAGAGAAGAAGTTGGAAAATACCGAACCCCATTTAACACACATAGTCTGTTTACAGTACCACTGACATATCACTTTAATTAAATATTTAGACACTCCAAACTTAAGTAGCTTCGTAAATAATGTGTGAGTCACCCTGTCAAATGCCTTGGAGGCATCAAGGAAGGCAACTGGAATCGACCTGATCTTGCTTTCAACGTAGAGTCATTTCTGGTGCCAATCACGGTACTGTGTTTGTTCCGAGCTGAACGTTTCTTCTTCTCCACCACCGTGAAGCCTTCATTCAGTTTGCTGACAGCTGTCGACGTTGCGACAAGAAAGGAACCACTGATCTTGCTCTCTTCGGCACCACATGGAGAATCTTCAGTTACACCATTCATCAATGTGGTTACTGTCGCCCCTGCAGATGGCGCCTTAGGTGATAGGTCCTTCTTCCTTCTGTGTGGGAGAGCCGGTTTTACGGCTTCATCAGTCGGCACTGGAGGCAAATCTACCACCAACGGCACTGGCTTTGTCACATTGGTGCTGCGGTTGGCCCATACAGACTGTGAGATGTTGCTTTGCTTACAAAGCTTGATCTCCTCTCTCATTGAGGACATTTCGGCACGCATTCTCTGAAACTCGTGTACCAGGAATGCAAAGTCAATGTTACACACATCTAGTGGAGGCAGGCGGGACAAGTCACCAGCCACAAACTTAGGTAGCATGCTGGACTGCGGGACACATTTATGTAGTATGTGAAGGATGTTGTCCATGTTTGCTTTGTCTTTGCTGGGCCCTTGACGCTTGATCATCCTTACCCCAGTTTCACTGATTGCAGAGCAGCTAAAGATCTTCATCTTCGCAGCTTCAATTTCCCTTGACCCGTAAAGGTCTGTACATAACTTCACTAGAGTGTCATGTAGGAGCAAGTCCATTTTGTTAAATACATAGCACAACAGCTCATTGCACACTACCGGCGTATGCGTCTCATGGTCAGGGCAACTGGCATCATCGGTGAGATCGCCGGCATCTCTCGTGTTGGCGGCAACATCCTGGACTTGGCCAACGTTACCAGCCTCTTTCCTGCCCATGCCGCTGGTGAGCGATAATGGGTGAAGTGGCAAATTGATCTCAGTAGCACACACAATTTGACAACTTTCGTATGTTAAAGTTTCTTGGCAGAAGTTTCTTGCTAGTCACCGACATCTTACTATCAATAGTGCCGACATCTTTCTTGATTACACTGCCTAAAAGTTAATAATTATAAGTCTCAAGAGCGCCGACACAAAAGAACTACCCTCAACCTCTTGACGTCATTCATAATTATTCATACACTCTTTATTTGTTAATGTACTTATATATAATAATAACTAACGACATAACCCAACAATAGTAGTTATATAAAATAAATATAATGACATGTATAAATAGTGTTAAACTAAAATACTACTCCTGCAACCGCCTCCATCGAGGATTGAAATACAATCGCAGGAATGGTCATTGCGTTGGGAATCAACATCTGTCTTCAGAATCTTCAATAATAATAATTCATTTTATTTGTATAGCGCCATGTCTCTGGATATAAAATATGTTCAAATGCGCTTAAAACACAACGTCGTTAAAACATAATCGCTATAATATAATCATTATTATTTTAAAATGTAAATAATATAATAAGAATGTAATACGAAATTTAAATGTACATTTGTAAATAAATAACTTATTTAACATAACGTATCGGCTAAATATTTAATGACTTAACTATCGAAAATTAAACTATTTGCTGCTTTAAAATCAATCGAGCAGTTAAATATAATAATTAATTAAAATGCCGCATAAAATAAAACATGTAGTGACGATACATAATTGCTAGAATTAAAATATTTTATAAATCATCTTCAAATGCTGTCTTATAAAATTATATCAATATTGTTTTTATTGGACAGGGCTTGGGTGCAAAAAAGCCGGGCAATATACTGCTGTTTGATTTCTGGAAGCCCAGACGCGGGGCCCACGCACTCGACATTATAGGAGACCTCGACAGAGACGCATTCTCTCCTATCGGTGTCAACATTTGGAAAGACTCCACTCGCAGTAAGGCTCCTTAAGAGATACAATAGACGTTTCCTGTTAAAGGGACACACAACGCAACTCTTTGGTGTTATGCAATTAATACAGTTAATACAAACTAAGCATTTGTAACTACAATCAACATTTTAGTGTCAATGGTTTATTCAGTTTACTCAAAGTGGAAGTTTATAATAAAACCTCCGATATCCTGGAGATTGATATCAGTTCGATAGATTGATAGAACGACCTATCGAACTGATTTAAATGCCTCCATACACACACCCAAATGTTATATCATTTGAAAGCAATCATCGAGGCCTATCCCAACGAGGCCTGTCGTAGAGATACCAAATAGTACAGTAAGCCTGAATCCAAGGTCAAACAAGGTCACCGTCAAAAGATTAATTTTCGAAATTATGCCTTTCTGCATATAGTGCGTTGGCCACATGTGACGTTATACTTTTAACTGCATTTTTGTTAATAGTAGGAATTCGTGCTAGATCCATCACACAAGGGATAAGAAAACAGGTGTATGTGGGTGCCACCCTCGATTTTGAGAGTCATTTCAGGGTCACAAACTCAAACTTCAAAATATTTTTTCTTCTTCTAGACACCGTTGCATAAAACCAAATATGTTATGATTTGCACATGTATTGCTTAGGTTATCAGGTGTTGAAATATGAATGTTCTCATAAATATGTGAGATAATTTAACATAAAAAATATATTTTCTCAAATGTATTTATCGCGTACGCAACAGTTGTTTACACACCCAATTATTTTGTGTAGGTCTGTTTGTATATATACCTGTTGATGTAATGTACATATTATTTATTACTACACATGCATTTGGTCAATAGCACCTATTGTTTCAGATGGGTTATCAGACCACCATACCGTCATTGCTAATGTTAACGTTTCTATAACCCCATTAGAGTCGAAACACAATGTGTCTTACAGAGCCATTCATAGGACTGACATTACAGCTTTAAAGGCTGATATCCTTATATCCGACCTTATCACATATCTAAAAAAGCATGTATCTGACTTATATAAACAGTGCTGTGAAGTACTCAATGCATTACTTAACAAACATGCACCTATAAAATCCAAATGTGTGTCAGAAAGGCCACCGGCTCCATGGATAACTTCCGAAATTATACTATCTAAAGGCGTCGTCGTTATTCAGAGCGTGTATGGCGCAAATCACGCATGCTATTAGATAGGTCGCGCTATTCTAAGCAATGTCACCTCTGTAACAGACAAATGCCCAAAGCTAAATCAGATTATTATACAAATATGGACATAAATAAGTATGATAATCCGCGTCAGTTATGGAACTGCATCAATAACATTCTACACAGACGGCCTACTCCATCGCTACCTGATCGTGTGTCAATTAAGTCTCTATGTGATTCGTTTTCTAGTCACTTTAAGAATACAAATCAGTAGTAGTCGTTCTGCTTTCCCACGTCATAATTTAACTAATTTCAGTGTGGACTTTCCACAAGTAAATCATCTACTTGTGTCATTTGAACCTGCAACAGTTGATGAAGCTAGAAAATAATTATGTCCTCCCCAAATAAATCTTTGCACTTGATCCCTTTCAAACAATATTGCTAAAAGTATACGTCTCGATACACTAATTGGACCTATAACAAATACTATAAATGCATCACTTTGCTCTGGCTGTTTTCCTGATGATTTCAAATACGCCCATGTCACACCACTTCTTAAGAAGTCATCTCTGCCAAAACAAGACCTAAACAGTTATATATATATTTCTAACCTCAGCTTTATTTCCAAAATACTAGAAAAGGTTGTAGCAAGTCGTCTAAGGTCTCACATTAGCACACATGTCTTAACTAATGTGTCACAATCAGCATATACACAGTTTCATTCAACAGAGACTGCCCTATTAAAGGTTCATAATGACATTAACTTGAACATTAATAATGGTAAAGTGACTGCACTTACTTTACTAGATCTCTCTGCCGCTTTTGACACGATTGATCACAGCATTCTCATTGAACGCCTATTAAAGTTGTACGGCATATCTGGCACAGCTCTAAGCTTTCTTCACATCTAACTGATAGATAACAAAACTATAAAGATTGGGAACTGCTTTTCCGCTGCACTGCCGGCATTATTTTGTGTTCCCCAGGGTTCTGTTTTGAGCTTTTGCTTTTTACTATTTACACCACGCCACTAAGCTATGTTATATAAATACATAACTTGGATCATCATCTTCATGCTGATGACACTCATATCTACATTTCGTTAGCCACCCCGGATACAAATCGCTCCCTTAACCAACTTAGTGATTGCCACCAGATATCTTCACTGGATGACTGACAGCAAGTTGAAATTAAATGCAAATAAAACTAAATTGATTATTATTGGTACTTCAATGCAGCGTAGTAAACTGGATGGTTTTTTCCTACGCGTATTTTGAATCAGTATAACACGCCAGCAATCTCGGCATAAAATATAATACATAAAATAGGTCGAAATAGGTCTTTAAATAGGTTAATGACGTCAACAAATAGGTCATTGCGCATGCGCAATGGTGTCGTTTGTTATGTCGGATAGATGCTGAACCATTTTTCAGGTATAGCGCCCCTGGCGTGTACATTTAGAATTATAAAAAGGTCAAATCCTGTCGAGTAGGTATTGAAATAGAAAAATAGGTATGTCATTTCCGTTTAAAATACAGGTCTTCGATCTTCACATTAGCCTAGTTCCGCTTACCCTACAGTAACTAAGCATTTTAACGTCAGTGGTTTACTCAGTTTACTCAAAGTGAAAGGTTCTAATAAAACCTTCGACATCCTGGGGTATGATATCTTGTTCGTGACGCGGAATCGTAACCAATGAGCGAGCAGCAAACGAAGTTTCCGGCGCATCATAAATTCCTTCGAAGACCTTGGGTTAGTTGTTAATATATCGCGGAGTACGGTTTGCTGGAATAGTACAAGATCGGTTTGCAATAAAACGTGATTTTGTAATATGTCATACTGTTCCGTGTGCTGTAGTCGCAATACTGCAGTAAAACATAAAACGCATTATGTTTGTCTTATGAACAGACATGAAACAACGGAAACATCGATGACTGGGACTGAGCCAGGGCGATTTCTTACTTACCGAACTAACCATAAAAAGCCTTAACGACCACGTAGAGCTGCCAGACGTCTCTCTATACCTACATCGTACATATACACACAGTACGTTATCGAAACAGTTACACTGATATTCTTATAGCGGTCAAAATCTACAAAAACGAAACATGTTTGCGAAGCCGAGCGACCATAATAAACCAAGCCAGCCGGCATCAGTTGGTCGCCTAGTTGGATTACGTACACCGGCACGTTGAACGTAATGGGTCTTCATCACCTACACGCACGTTATGGTCTACTTTGCATTTGCAATACCACCGGCACTTGTATTTGAAACGAATATCCAACCATGCCATATTGTTCTAAGTTCATCATGTCTAAACACACTTACGGCGCTATCCTTCCGATATGCGAACAGCGAAACGTGAATTCTGTAAGCTACACAAAGAATTGTTGACGTCATTTTCCGGTCAACAATGACGCGGTCCATGAAAGTTGGTTGATGTATGTTCAAACTTGTTTTCTTAATAAATCATTGACGCTAAAAATATGACAGTAGTTGCACATGGTTAGTTTATATTAACTTTTTTTGTTGCAAAACACAAACAAGTTTATTGTTTCCACATAAACTGCCTACATCCATAATAATGCATCAGTTTAGCATTCAAAAAACATTATTTGTCTAACATGCCAACACATAATTGTGTTTATGACGTTTTCTCACATCACTAATTAAATATATATATATATATGCTCAGAATCTTCGCTATAACAATGTTCGTTTTGCATTATTGGTTGTTGTATTATGTATTATAATACTTGCTTTTCAGATATCATCTACATATTTGTTATCAACCATAACGGAGGCAACAAAAAAACGGTGGAGAAGTTCCGTTTCGACGAGAAGAGAAGAACGTTATACCACTTGCGAACGTACCAGGACGACCGGACATTCATTCAGTCAGTTTCTCTAAAGCACTCTCTTCTGTTACTACAACCGACGCCATTCAGGCTGGTGCAAATTATCTAATCTACTAACTGGTTTGTTAAACTGCTACGTGCCACAAACTTGCTGCAGTTTATTTAATTAATTCATGTCGTAAATCATGTTTTAACTATTCCATGTCACTCGATCTCTTTCAAATAAGGTTAACACTGATTTATATAATGTATAAGGGAACTCTAGATTGGACAACGTTGCAGATAATTGACGTGAGGTTCTCAACGACATCACTGTTTTCATTGGCATCACCAGGCTCGACGACCTCGTGGCGACGGGAGAAGACAGTTTCTATTTCACCAACTATTTCAAGTCCGATTTTGTCTTCGAATTTAGACGTCGCCTTCCCCTTGGCAATGTCGGTTTCTACAATGGCACCAAGGGGCGTATTCTCTTAACTGATCTCTGCGTTCCGAACGGCATAGCGAAATCCCCAGATGGCAAGTAGGTGTTCTCTATTTTATTCAATATCAGACGTATTATAAAACAAATATATACCCTTTCAGTTATACCGACTTATCCAGATGCTTAACCCAACATAGAATTAGTAATGTTTCATAACCTGTAATACATATATCCTGATTTGAGCAAGCAGTTTACTGACCCCGGAGGTAATTGCGATAACACACCATTAACTTCCTGTGCCTGTTTTGAATGGCGTAGAAGGGTTTCAAATCTGCTGCAGCAAACTAAACCTAATTGCACACATTATATTACGTAATAATTGTTGTTACAAATTAGTCAGGTAGTAATCTAGTGCAGTAAGCAATTCGCGAGAGACAACAGCATAACTTAGACTTAATCTAGTTGTTTGCAACTTTGTAAACGAATTATAATTTGAGAGAATACTAATGATATAGAAAACAATGCGGTTTTCTGCCTGCCTGTCTGTCCGCCCGCCGGCACGACAGCCCGCCCTTAATTAATAGGTATGTTATCAAATGTCTCCGTTTATAAGATACATATTTGGTATGTATGTGGCTGAGAAGTGCCGTAATACTATTATTAAGTATCGTGCCACATTTTGCAGATACGTGTACATAGCGATATCTGGTGAGGAACGCGTGAATATCTACGCCCGAAAGTCTGACAACACTTTAAAATTGATGCAGGTGAGGTGTCCTTTATAAAACCAGATAAATAGGTAATTGCTTGAATTTGGTTCCACTTGAAGCGACTGATGATTTCTACATATAATTTAGCTAAAATACACCAATAACTAAATTATACAGGACCTATTAGAAGTACAATAAATAAGTGTATGAAATTGCGGGAATTAATGCTGGTAAGTTCGTGTGTTTAGGTGGTTCCGCTTTGTTCACTCGTCGACAACATCGACGTTGACGTGGTTACCGGAGACTTGTGGGTGGCGGGACATGCTGACGCCGATTTGGTTATGAAATACATTACGCTACCATATACCTCTATATCACCCTCGCAGGTAAACCACTTCGCTAGTGTCGTCACGCGGAGTTGTGTTTCGCTTTGTTTGTACATCTGCGGGTATGTGTACAAGCTGGTGTGCATCGCGCCAGTACATGTGTGTACTGGCTCGATTATGATGTAATGTGTGTGTCCATATCAAAAGTGTAAAAAGTCATGTACATAGTAATATAGGTTTCTCAGAAGAGACACCGGATCCAGGGTGGAAGGTGGAAATGACGTCACTTCCGAAGGAAAGACAAGCTCAAAGTGGTGAATTGTAGAAATAGGTCGATGACGTCGTGAAATAAAATGCAGATAAAATTCAAACGTCGATGAGGAAAAAGCTAGCACTGTCCATATTTGTCGATAGTGTCATCCTCGGCATCCCCTCCCGCCTGGCAACAGCTAACATTAGTATCTCTATGACAGCAGCGCTGCGTGCCACCAGCCAAACGTCCCCTCTTCTAGCAACAACTACCAACCCGCCAGCGTCACTGGTGGGTTGGTCTCCTATAACCCAGAGACCAACCCACCAGCGCTACTGCATCCACCCTATAACCCAGAGGCCAACCAGACAGCGTCACTGCCTATACCCCACAAACCAACACGCCAGCATCACTGTCTCCACCCTATAACCCAGAGACCAACCCGCCAGCGCCACTGCCTCCACCGTATAATCCAGAGACCAACCTGCAAGCGCCACTGCCTCCACCATATAATCCAGAGACCAAACTGCCAGCGCCACTGCCTCCACCATATAATCCAGAGACCAAACTGCCAGCGCCACTGCCTCCACCATATAATCCAGAGACCAAACTGCCAGCGCCACTGCCTCCAGCATATAATCCAGAGACCAAACTGCCAGCGCCACTGCCTCAACTGGCAGCGCTACGTTAATAAAAGCATCTACCAAAGAATACAAAAGAAAAGAGAATAGCCCCAACCACAAGTTATCGCACCAACTACAAATGATCGCTCCAACCACGAGTTATCGCAGAAAGGCATCGTTGATGAACGGGGCGATGTTACCTAGATATTATAAGACATGGACGCCTGAATGAAAGCCCTGTACGTGCAACACGTTGGGAATTTAATAGTGCAACTGATGACAACTATCAGCTACGGATGTATCGTTGATCATCCCTTCCAGCGCCAACATGACATGTGTTTGCTACCCATGGGCGAGTTCGTGGACAGATTATTCGACGATGCTGTCGAACAACTTAAAGACGTCGACATTCAGAGTGACCGTTTGACAATGCTAAAAAGCACGAATATGTCCATACCTTTCACTGAAACTGATTGTCGTCAAACGATGACCTGGTTGTATGGTGACTGTACACAATCTGCTTGGATGGACTAAATAAAAAGCTTATCGTGGCGTACCTAGAGGGTGAAATCGATATATTTCATAATGATGGACGTTGCAGTGTCATTTCGCGTGCCGCAAAAGTGTAACTGTCTACGTTGTCTAATCGTTTATTCTATTGTAAATTATCACGTTATCCACAATAAAATCCCTGTGTATGAATTCTTTGTGTATTTCTTTTTTTTCCGTAGTTAAGTAGAACAATGCCGAACGGTATACCTTACGTAGACAACTGTCGTCTTAATAGACAGGATGTTATTTCACACGTTCACTTTCATTATTGCTACATGCAAAATGGTGAAAACACGGTGTGTGCGGTGTGTGCGGTGTGTGCGGTGTGTGCGGTGTGTGCGGTGTGTGCGGTGTGTGCGGTGTGTGCGGTGTGTGCGGTGTGTGCGGTGTGTGCGGTGTGTGCGGTGTGTGCGGTGTGTGCGGTGTGTGCGGTGTGTGCGGTGTGTGCGGTGTGTGCGGTGTGTGCGGATATATGAAGTACTTACACTCATGTGTATGAAGTACTTACACTCATGTGTATGAAGTACTTACACTCATGTGTATGAAGTACTTACACTCATGTGTATGAAGTACTTACACTCATTTGCTAAACTATTAAAATGCTACAACACTAACGCGCTAAAACAATAACATGTCACGAAGTTACCGCTTTGACGCATTAAAGTACATGGCCACCGCGCTGAAACGCTAACATGTTGTGATGTTATCATTCTGATGCATTAAAATATTAAAATGTTAACCTGCTAACACCCTGAAACGCTAACATGTGATGTTACCACGCTGATGTATTAAATAGGAACATTTTATCCCGCAAACACGCTCAAACGCTAAAATGTTAGAAGTTACCTCGGTGATGTATTAAACTGGCACGAAGTACAAGTCTATCGTGTGGAAATACTAAAATGTTACGAAGCTAATACGCTGATGTACTAAAAGTTCTACCACTATAACGAGACGAAACGCTAAAAATGTTAATAATTTACCGCGTTGAAGCATTAAAGAGTGAATGTTACAAGGCTACCGCGCTGAAATGCTAACATTTTATGAAGTTATGACGCTCAAGTACTAAAATAGGGAAACTAACCTCGCTTCAAACGCTAAAATGTTATGCTATTACCACACTGATGCATAAAAATATATATGATCAAAGTCTTCCGCACTGAAACGCTAAAATGTTGTGACGTTACCACGCTGATGCACTAAAATATTAAAATTGTATCCGGCTAATACGCTGAAACGCTAAAATGTAAAGAAATTACCTCGGCGATGTGTTAAACTAGCACGAAGTTACAACGCTCACGCGTTAAGGTAAGACGATTTTACAAGGTTACCGTACTGAAACACATTAATCCTAAATCGTTACCTCGGTAATGTACTAAAATGTCACGAAGTTACGACACTCACGTGGTAAGGTAAAACAATGTTAAAAGGATACCATATTAAAACGCAAAAATTATAAGCAGTTACCTCAGTGATGTATTAAACTGGTAACAATTTATGACGCCCAAGTACCAAAATACTGTCCCGCTAACAATGAACTAAGATAGAAAACATCAATGGAAATAACGGGACATCATCGACCTGTTTCTGCAATTCACCATATTAAGGGAGCGAATTTATGCACTACTGTAAGAAAAACACTAGGTCAGTGAATTTAAGCGGTACTGTAAGAAAAAACTTAATTGCGCATGCACAATGACCAATTTCATGACATCAATTACCTATTTTAATAATTCATCACATTAGGGTAGCGAATTTAAGTGCTACAATCAGAACAAATATTATTGCGCATGTGCAATAACCTATTCCATGATATCATTGATCTATTTCATGACCTCGTCGACCTAGTTATATAGTTCAGCGTTTAACCAAAAGGTAGCGGGATTGACCTGTCTTCATAGTTCAACATTTACTCAACAGGAGACGCTACAACATACGTGACATCATGATCACGTGACCAGATAGTTCACCATCTTGACACCGTCGGTAACAGGCATCAATACGCATGCGTAATGGTATATTTCATGATGTCATCGACCTACTTTTATCATTCAAAACATTAGGGTAACGAATTTATGCGCATGCGCAGTGACCTATTCCACGACATTCTTGACCTATTTCATGACTTCATCGACCTAGTTTATATAGTTCATTGTTTAATCAATAGGTGGTGCTTATTGACCTACTTAAATAGATCACCAACCACCCGACAGGGTCGCTACTTGATCTCTGACCTTCACCTTTGATATTGACCTTCCTCCGGAAGTGACGTCATCTCCACTTTCCACCCTGGTTCCGTGTCTCAGGCGTGTCTTCTAATTAACCTATGTTACAACTTATACACACAGATATATATATACGTGTGTGTGTGTGTGTGTGTGTGTGTGTGTGTGTGTGTGTGTGTGTGTGTGTGTGTGTGTGTGTGTGTGTGTGTGTGTGTGTGTGTGCGTGAGTGTGTGCATGTGTGTGCGTGTGTGTGTGTTGAGGGATGTTTGTTTGTGTGTGTATGTATGTGTGTATGTGTGTATGTGTGTATGTGTGTATGTGTATGTTTGTGTGTTTATGTATGTGTTTGTGTGCGCGCGTGCGAGCGTGCGTGCGTGTGTGTGTAAATGATTCAAATGTGACACCCTGTCTCTTTGTAGGTGTTTCGTCTGTCGGTGTCTGACGATGGCTCTAGGGTGATACACGTTGAGGAGGTGTATTACAACGACGGACGACAAATGTCTGGAGCAACAGTCGCTGTCCACTATCGCAGACTTATGCTCATTGGCACCGTCTTCACCAACATGCTTCTTTGTGAAGCCCGCCACTCTTAAATTAAGTTTCACGTCCGGCACGCTTCAATGTTGTTGTTGTCATCATGTGTTGAAAGTCCGCCCGCGTAATTTCTGTGTCGTCAACGGGTGTTCTAAGTGTGCCACGTATAATTACCGCTACAGTAGGACGGCCGGGGAAAAGTGTTCAGAAAAAAGTTTGGTGGGCCTTTTTTGTTACAAGCAACCAACCATTTTATATATTCTCTATATACGTTATTGATTATGGTATGGGTTGTTGGACTTTCTGGGTTTTAATTTTTAGGTAAAAAAACGGGTTTTACATAAAATTTTACATAAACTTGATCAAAACCGTATCATGGTTCTATAAGACATAATAGAAAAGTTACACATTTAAAAATAAATTTAAAATTTCGTCACATATTAAACAAACGGAGGTTTTACCGGGCTGATTTGGGATTTTAGGCAAAATCTGGGTAATTTTTTCCCGAAACATGCAACATTTGACCAAAATGTAGTTTAGCAACTATGTTAACCATTATTTTTCACGATGTAATAAGTGGGTTACAACTGTCCAACCATTTTAGATTTTGTTCATATGTATCAACGATTATAAAACACAATTTGGATCTTAGGTAAATTATGGGTCATTGCTTGCTTAACATAAAATTTGAAACAAAATTGGTCGAAAAATAATGTTGTCTACATGAGGCCTATTACCTATGTTACAAATGCCAACTAGCCATTGGATCTGAACATAGGTCACTGGTTACACAATAGCCATTGGATCTGAACATAGGTCACTGGTTACACAATAGCCATTGGATCTGAACATAGGTCACTGGTTACACAATAGCCATTGGATCTGAACATAAGTCACTGGTTACACAATAGCCATTGGATCTGAACATAGGTCACTGGTTACACAATAGGTGTTATGGCGGGCAGGTATTTTGTTTGATTAAATATGGGATATTCAAACAAATAACCACAATGGTGTGTTAAATGACTAATTATCCATTATATTTCAGGGTGTAGTCGATATGGTTCAATTTGCTAATCATTGCGTATGGTTGATCATATGTTTCAATGTTTACGATACGGCAAACAAAATTGCCTCAGCGGAGGGGTGCGTACGCACCCATTGCACTCTCTCACGTCATACTGGCCTGTACTGGGCTACTCCGACTGCAGCTGGAGGAGACAGTACTGCATTAGTAATCGAATCCCCATGTTGCAAGCTTGATAAAAACATATGGAATTGCAAGATAAGTTGATCAAACACCCGTATATGACAGTTCAACTGTTTACATTGTTGTATCTGCCTGCAGTCCAACCTTCTGGATAGCCGGACCCCACGTGTCACATCTTTCAAAAGGTTTTTACACCGCAGATTTCTCCCTTTCCCAAAAATCTAATCAGCGTTTATTTTGATACGATTCCTGCTCTACGGATGATCTCGTTTTGATTTACAAAAATTACATTACATTACCTTAATGTAGAGTAGCTCGGGGCGTAACGCTCAGTTCTTTGGGACATCGGTTACCAGAACATATCCTTTGGGTATACAAGTTGTATTGTCTCTAAATAATCTTTTTTTTTCTGAGACTAGGCACATTTCACATTATTAATTTTTAATGTACCTAGTCTCAGAAAAAAGTTGTGGTCAGTTTAGTGGGGGCCCTAAATATTGGCGTTATGCCCTACCATTGGGGTTAAACGCCCACCTCCTGGCGTTTTGCCCCTGTAGGATATTCTACTATTAATTCGTGTTAAATTATGAGACATTTGTTTTTTATTAGATATATTAGCTTGTTTGTAGTGCTAGTCATTTGCCATTGTTTTTTTTAATCTTGGAAGACTAATGCATCTATTACTAAAATTAATCAAGCATAATTTGAATAGTTCTGATATTTCTCGTTTAGGTAGCGTGACATCAGAAATGTTACTTTGTAATGTTCTGATTATGTGTGTAATTCAACCCGTGTAGACACTTTTACAAATCAGAACCTTATTAAAATTTCATATTTCGCATCATCTCTCGACGGCTAACCACTCGTTAACTGCTAAACTTGCAATTATGGCAAATAATAAAAAAAATTCGACCAGTTGCGACCAATGTTCACATTCCTGACGCAGGATCTAGCGTTCGACGGATCTGCCGCTAACCAGTCGTTCACTCACTGCCAGACTCACAACTGTAACAAACATAAAATCTGCCACCCTCGGTGCAATCATGGTGCGACCAGTGGTGACAGATCTGGCATTGAATCCAGCTTTCGCCAGATGTGCTACTTCTGATTGGCTCGCTGCAGACAAGGAATGGCAGCTCGTCGTCGTGTAACATACACAGCAATTGTATTAATGAATTATTGTTGAAGTATTTGTATGTTACACGACGACGAGCTGCCATTCCTTGTCTGCAGCGAGCCAATCAGAAGTAGCACATCTGGCGAAAGCTGGATTCAATGCCAGATCTGTCACCACTGGTCGCACCATGATTGCACCGAGGGTGGCAGATTTTATGTTTGTTACAGTTGTGAGTCTGGCAGTGAGTGAACGACTGGTTGGCGGCAGATCCGTCGAACGCTAGATCCTGCGTCAGGAATGTGAACATTGGTAATATAACTGAATATATATGTATATATATATATATATATACATATATATTCAGTGATATTACAAATATCAACATTTCATAATCGTTTATAGTAGACATACACATTAGACAATATGATACACCTAGCTGACGCCTTGTTCACGGAGTCCTCATTCTTCACTGCCTCAACTACTCTACTGAGCCGATCATCGCCGAACGATCCTCGCATTGATGTATTTTGTTATTGCGTGCCATCTGGAGTGAGAAAAGAGAGTTTATCTTATAGTATTTTAATGTATTTTAGGTTGTTGATTGAACCGTTTGTAAATTATATCTTTATTAGTCCTGTTAGCTAAAATAATTGTAGACTGTAGTCTAAGTCAGTACAAAAACCTATAATATGGATGACGTCTATTACATAGATAAATAATCACTGTTGACTGAAGTACTTGTATGATGTACTTGAGTAAAAGTACAAGTAACTCACCTCAAAACTACTTACGTAAAAGTAAAAGTACATTGAAAAAAACATAATTGAGTAAAAAGTAAAAGTAATTTTCAAAAGTAAGAGTAAAAGTACAATTCAATGTTTTAATTTCAGCATTACAGCAGGCACACAAAATGCGAGTCTAAAATAACTACTTTACTCTACACGAACCTTAACCCAATAACATTCTCTGTAACAAGAAGTTATATAATTATAGTGGCTGACTGTTTTTCATCTACAACTATCGTCCCCCTGGATCTCGCGAGATTTTGCAACTAAATACATGTATGACGTGGTATGACCTTACGAGAATAACGTGCCATCCAACCACACTTACAATAATAGCGTCTCTTTCACTGGATAATAACCGCCGGACGATAGTCGTCAATAGCAGTGTTTACTCTTACGAAAATGGCAAGTATTTCACTAAAACCATTATTTTTGATAAAAAAAATGCGTTGTTTACATTAAGAGCTAATAAGAGGACCATAGTATAGTGAGCACCTGTTTTGCATCGCTGGCCCACCTCAATTTCGTCGATAGAACTACACCTTTGCCTAAATTTGAAAGCTCAGTGCGTTAGATCCACCATTCAACATCATTACAGGCATATTTGTGTTACGAAAATAATGCGTCTTAGCGAACTTTTGAGGCCAAGAGAGCGACCCGGTTTGCGCCAGTCTGTGCCGCTGCGGCCGTGCATTACCGAAGTGAGCGATATAGCAGCGTATGTTGATGTAAACCGGGTCGCTCTTTGGACCTTAAAAGTGCACTATGACGCAATATTTTCGTAACATAAATATATAAATAGTAACATCCATCCCAAAAAATCGCTGATGCGCTATCTAAAGCGAGGTTTGTATGCAAATATTATGATTGCGACTGGCCGGTGAATCGTCGATTGGATCCCCCTGGCGACTAGACACGGAAATATTATAACGAAAATATTTTGTGTAGTAAACGAAAGTAACGAAGTAAAAAGTATTGTTACTTTTAATAAAATTACTTCCTTACAAGTAAAAGTACTTTATTAAAATTGTATTTCGTTACATGCCGATTACTTGAAAAAACTATTACTTCAGTATTGTAAGGAAGTATTTGTACTTCGTTACATGCCACCACGGTAAATGACTCAGGCCTGGATTGACTAGTCCTGTAAAATGTTTATATTTAAATATAAGTATATATTAGGGTTTAGAAAGAATGTATATTAAAATAATCGGAGAAACACATGTTTTGCAAGGTCATGGGGCATAACGCGCACACTGTATATCCCGTAACTTATACATTTATACAACTATTACATGCACGTTTGTTTATGCTATACATTAAAATTTGTGTCACAGGTTCCCGTGGTTACTGTATAAAGTCATGCGTTGGTAGGAACAATTGTTATAATTACGAAGCTATTTTTTAATGCGAACAACTTACCGTGCGTTTTATTTCTGCGGTAAACTCCGATGCGTCAAATACGAATGTCCATATACGTGGCTTCATCTGGCAATCTCGAGATTGTTATTTTCAAGCCTTGTAGCTAGCTAGAGGGTGGGCGTTATACCCCAAAACCTGGGCGTTATGCCCCAAGCTATTCTACGTTCTGCGCGATTTATTGAGGATAGAACTCGGCAGACGTGTGCACTTCGTGAGCGCAACGTTTTGAAATAACATTTCAGGGAAATTACTCATTACTGATTCTTACAATAATTAGCTGGTATGAATATTTGTAAATGTGTTAGTTCCTCCAAACTGTAGATATTCACACGGACCTGTAACCTAAACAACGTCACTGACCCGGCGGAAAAATAGGTGGTCTGCGAATAATTCAAACTCTACTATAGCCCACCTTTGCCTGGAAATGTGGACGAGCTTAGTATAATGCAAATGCACATTTTGTTGGAGGTAGCCTTTGCAGCTCCTGGTGCCCCTTTCAAACTTGATCATATCCGGCTTGATTGACACTTCCAAGAGGACATGGACACCACACAACCTGCGGGTGAACTCCTCTATGTGATTTTTGTCCATTTTCAGCCATTTGTGCGGAATATCATATTTGACATAAGATTCAGCAAAACGCCTACACAAGGCCTACTGCGTATGTTACCAACTTGTTTAATATTTCTACATATGGGTCACTGGTTAAATAATGAGGTTTTAGCTGCCAATTCGTTTTTATGATTGGTCCAATATAGCAGTTGAGAAATAGCATTTGTCCAACAAATTATTAAGTAACCATTTTAAACCTCACATGACAGGATGTAATCAGTGTTGTAACCTGCCAACCATATGACAGGATGTAATCAGTGTTGTAACCTGCCAACCATATGACAGGATGTAATCAGTGTTGTAACCTGCCAACCATATGGCAGGATGTAATCAGTGTTGTAACCTGCCAACCATATGACAGGATGTAATCAGTGTTGTAACCTGCCAACCATATGACAGGATGTAATCAGTGTTGTAACCTGCCAACCATATGACAGGATGTAATCAGTGTTGTAACCTGCCAACCATATGACAGGATGTAATCAGTGTTGTAACCTGCCAACCATATGACAGGATGTAATCAGTGTTGTAACCTGCCAACCATATGACAGGATGTAATCAGTGTTGTAACCTGCCAACCATATGACAGGATGTAATCAGTGTTGTAACCTGCCAACCATATGACAGGATGTAATCAGTGTTGTAACCTGCCAACCATATGACAGGATGTAATCAGTGTTGTAACCTGCCAACCATATCAGAATGTTTTAACGTGTATTACTGGTTATAACACAGTCACATTATTCACAAAATAACTATTGAATTCTGATATATTTGACAAGACCATCGGCGGAAAGAACATCTTCCTTCCTTGCTACAGTAGATGACGACGACGATGATGATGACAATTTTATATGGAATAAAATCGTAAACGTGTATATAAATAAAATATAAATACAGCTAAAGTACACCATATATAAAGATTACACAAGAAAGTGCACGCACTTGTCTCCATTGTGGACCACAAAATATAATAAAGTAACAAAGACTAAATAAACAATAATTAATAACTTAAATACTAGTTAATACTAAGATGTCAAGACATTAATACTGATGATATTGTACACTGGATAACCGCCTGATATACACAATACCAAATCTAAAAATAAACACTTTTTATAATTTAAGATGCGACAACAACATAAATAAACAGAGTTAAAATTAAAAGTTAAAACAAAAATATGTTAAAAGCTATCCACCAGTAGAGCCCATATTAAGATAATTTAGCAAAACAAAATTGATTAGACATTAAAATGATGTTATTAGTAAAAGAGCTACCCGGCTGATTTGTAAGATGTCTCAATACCCAATATTTTAGTAGATACGCGTACCTCAAACATAAGATGGAATTAATAGTATACACATAAGCTGGCTTCCTAATTATTGAGGTAATTGTATAAAAACTGTTTCACTAGACATTTAAATTGAGACTTGTTAAGAGCACCTTGTATGTTATATGGCAATTCATTCCATGCCTGTAGTAAAAATAAGTTTGACCAAATGATTTAACACATGGCACGTGAAGACACGAAGTAGTAGATCTTGTATTTACACCGTGCTGCTTGCATGTTCAAAATATCATAGACAAGGTTCAATTTTAGTTGTTTAACCCGTAGACCCACTGGTAACATATTGACCTGTCTAAACTCCGTTGATCCAATGTGGGTTCTGGCTGGTGCATTAAGAACGAAACGGATTACCTTGTTCTGGGTACACTGTAGTCTTGTTTTATATTTCTTAGTTAAACCGGAGAACCATGATGAACAGGCATAGTCAAAATGACATTGCATTAAGGCAGAGGTTAACATTATTTTTTGTTTTCATGTTGACATTTCTTGTTTGTCTCTACAATAACTTTTAATTTGGCATTTGATTTATTAATTATCTTCTCAGCCACGCCTTCTCCAGTTAGAGACTGATCTAACTACACCTAAGTATTTAACACGCGTCTGACATGTCAGTGTGTTGCCAGCACATTTCACTTGGATGGAATTACACGTATGTCGTTTACGTTTTGACCCAAACAGGATGGATTCAGTTTTCCTTAGACGGGGTGACAGTTTGTTGTTTATCAGCCATTCTCTGTTAGCCTCAAGCTCTGAAGAAAGCCTTTCTTCGATTTGTGGGGTGTTCTTACCCGAAACTATGTGAGCCGAATCGTCAGGATATAAAAAAAGTTTGCATTGAACAGCCGAGGGAATATCATTAATATATATTAAAAACAGTAAGGGTCCAAGAATTGACCCTTGTCGGACACCACACATTACTGTCGCTAGGTAAAGTACCACAAATGTACACTTATTGCTGACGTTCATATAAAGATGACTGAAACCAGACTAACGTAGCTTCATGAAATCCTATAGCTTCCAGTTTGTCAAAAGCCCTTTTGAAGATCAAGAAGCACCATACCTATATAAATGCCTTTATCCTGTTCCTGTTTTAGGAAGTCTCTGAGATTTACCAAACACGTGTCGGCAGAATAGGAGGATTTAAAACCAGACTGATGCTCCTACAGGAGCTGATGTGTTTGGAAGTATTCGTCCAGCTGTTCATAGACGATTCTCTCAAATAATTTCGAGATTGCATTGAGAATCCACATCGGCCTGTAATTACCGGTTACCAGCTTACTATTCTTTTTGTAAATTGGAAACACCCTTGTTGATTTAATATCGTCTGTTTTCGCCGGTTGACAAAAATAAATGTAATCTTAATGTAACACCGTTTTGTTGATTACGTGAATTTTTTTACATTTGCGTGTACAATATATTACTTGGTGGTCACTTATGTCAACATCTATAACATCACATTGTGTTATTTTAACAGGGTTCGAGACGATGATGAGATCTAACATGGTGGAAGTTGCACTGGTAATCCTTGTAGGCGATTTAATATGCTGGGTCTTACCAAACGTAGACATATAATGCTTTAGCGGTACATGCAACGGATTAGTGATACTGCTCAAGTGAGACTAATAAACTTTAAAATCACCCATTTATATTATGATAAATTCTTGGTTGGCGTTCATCAGGATAGTGATCATGTACATAGACACAAGCGTTTCCTCTTCCTGCTTGACTTTATTTGCGACAAGCAAGAATTTGAAGTTTGGATGGTACAGCTTAACAAAATAAATGTTACATTTTTGTTAGATTACGACCAAACATCCACAACAAGCAACGGACAGCATTATTGGGTTCTACGCATTGATAGGATGCGACTCAACAACAACACTGGCCGCATTCAGTAGAACTATTGGGTTGTATCTGGTAGTATTGGAAGAAATGGTACTACATTGAACAATAGAAATGTTCATCTGCAGGTGGTATGTTGTCCCGTATCACTTCGGATGCGAACGCATCTAGTGAACGCATTATGGTTATAACCATTAATGTGGCGCTTTACAGTGCAATGCTAATATCAAACCTGTATAGTTAGATCACTAAAATATTTAGTTAAATAATTTAAAAACAATACAACTAACAATCGTACATTGAATTAAACAGTTAAAATATAATTTAAATATAAGGGCATTGTACCTAAAACGTATATATGGAATAGTTTTCTTTTAATAATAATAAAAACAATCTGATATCCTTGGCACGTTGTATCGCACTGAATAACTCCTGAAATGTGAGGTTTTAAATGGTTATTTAATATTATTTTGGCCCAATGTTGCAATTTGTATTACCAAAATGGCCCACATTGGACCATCAATTAAACTAATTGGCGTATAATATATACTATCGTAATCAGTGACCTCATTTCGTAATTAAGAGACGAAGGCTATGGTTTACAAAGCCGTCTATGTTATGTCTTTACTATACCGCTTTCACATGAAGAACCTGGCAAAATTCCACCAATGGTTATCTGGACTGGCCTCTGTGCCATAATGTCAGACACCCCCCCCCCCTCCATCCTCTACAGATACTGATGTCACAGCTACGTAAATGTTTGAGATCACGTGGCAGCTTAGAAATGTAGGTTCTACTAAAAAAAAAAAAAAAAAGGCCACATTAGTAACTGGGGGGATCTGGATGCCGACTGTCCACATTAGCGTGTTTCCTTAATTTGGTTGATACGCCTGGTAACTTGTGAAAGCCAATTGCTGGGCCAACATTTAACACTTTTCCCATTGTATCTGTTAGTCACATGGTTTTTGAGAGCTCGAGGAAAGTCGTTATATTCAACATAGAAACACGTCCATAACCACTGCGCACTCACGCGAAAATTACAACTTTGAGAATCGCTTGAAGTGATTCTTAAATTAAATAAAGTTTTTTAAATTTCTCATATTTTGTCCGATGATTGTACAAATATGCCCACATATCCTAGTGGCCTTCTGTCACAATGGCGTGTCCGTGCACTTTAAATTAGGTGACCTCGACAAGGTTATTCTAATAAACTACTGGTTTTCCTATAAGCAAGGCGCTTGAAAGGAGTTTTACAAGACACATTCGTCGTGAACGATCCCTGTATTTCAATTAAAATTTTTTAATCTGGCTTGATATTGAATAATTCTAGTGTACATTAACACAAAACTGAGGATAATAAGTTTATCTCCAATGTTAAGTCAGTATATGCGACGTACACTACTAAACTTGCGTTGCGAGTGGTTCGATTATATGACTAACAACATTTTTTTCCGTTTCGTGGCCGTGCGACTGAGACAGCGGACACTGTACGACTAGAACAAAGGTTCTCGCAGCTCATGTTTTCTCGTCGCCGCGATCCTAGTGTTAGGTTATGGAACTACATGCGTGCCTTTAAAAAGATAGTGCCGCTGACTGAACAATAACAGAAGCTGCAAGTTATCGAGAACACTGGATCTGGAGAATCACAAGAACAAAGAGTGTGGACAGACGAAGATTGAATGAGGGAAGAGATCAGTAGGCCCTATACATTGCAGCTTAACGAAGACCACTTGCAACAAATCGATGTAGGCAGACCATTGCAGCTAGCAGAAGCGGACACAAGGACGCAGCAAAACGGGAAGGTCACCGCAAGGGGGGAACACCCCTCGAAGAGGAATTTGATGAAATCGGAGGAACATGAACAGAGGTGGCACCTAATAGGAAGCAGTGAAGAACATGCATGGGAAGTGCATTAAACTAAAACAATTACAGTTGACCCTCACCCATTTATAACCGGAAACAAGGATTTACGTTACGTTGTTGTTCAAAATTGACGTTAAATCCTTGATAAATTCTTAATACAAAAGACCCGAAGCTTCCTGAAAGTGACCAGCTGGCGAACGCTGTCTGGTTTCGTTAAGTTAATTCTAAAACACACAGCCAGTTGGTCACCGGAAGGATTACCCTTTGTGTCTCCAAGACATGGCTCAGAAATTGTTGGCATACCAATCAATAAGGTACTAATGTCCCGGGTGATGACAATGTCCAATGTATGGTCCCTCTTGTGTGTGGGTCCCACCACGTGTTGTACCAATCCGTGAGCTTCCAACGTGCTGTTGAAGCGCACCGCATCTGCATCGTTAACGTTGTCAAGGTGGAAGTTAAGGTCACCTGTTATGATTACATCGTTGGCTATAACAGCAAGGCGGTCCAAGTACAAACTCTACTCGTTGAAAAACACAGTGTTCTTAAAACCGTTTCGCTTAGAGGGAGGCAGACGGTAAACAATGCACAATCTCACATTCACATCACTGGAAAGTCCATAATTATGTTAGAAATGTGTAAACATGCCATTCCATGTAGAATCCACAGTATTACTGGTCAATCTGCATTTAAAGATTACGGCCATACCTCCACCGCGTTTCTCACTGGGTCGAGAGATATATGTGTTGTATTGTGTAACCAGATGGCACGAGTTCGTTTATAACCTGATTTTCAGTATCGGTTCCTAGCCATGTTTCAGTTAAGGCTAGTACATCTACGTCCCGGGAAATAGCATAATCTGCCACCAACAGAGCTTTGTTCTTGACTGAACGAGCGTTAAGACAACATACTCTCAGTGGAATGTCACGTTCACTGTGTTTAATGGCAAGCAGATTTATCAGCTGGAATACATTTGCTCTGGCAGCATTTACAGCCCGCGGAACAACACTGAAGCGGTGTGAAATGCGTGTTTGAATCACACGTTGTTTTGTGAAGGCCCCGTCCGTTGCTACGTAATCAATGCACGTAGTGTATCTGGTAATCGCGGAGGACACCCACAGAAGCTGGGCGCAAAGTCCGTATGGTATTCGGTAGACACATCACGAAACAAAGTGCATTGGTAATTACAACCAACCGAATTGGGTCACTTGCTCTACGAAGACTTCTGGTCCACGAAATGTGTAGGCTTCACGGATGGCTGACGTCTGTCCAAAGGCGCACTATATATAAAACTATTTAAAGTTATAGATAACATACACTTTGTAGATAAACAAAAACTACATCGCGACATTCAATGAAGCTTCATGAATGTGTAGTGATGTTATGAATCGCCAGCTCGTCGTATAATCCATTGAAAACATGATTAGACACAGTGAGTTAAATTAGGCTTGCTGCCTGTTAGACGCTACCATGTGATCCAGACATCCCCAAGCCTGCTGGCTGGGAAGTTCATATGAACCGAATCCCCACTGATTGCTGGCTGTTTCTTATCAACCGTATTAGCGAGCGGCAGGCTGGCGCGAACGCATCCCCACACCTCCAACCCGCTCACACATACACCTCTGAAGAAAATGTTCCGCTTGGGGAAAGCGATTCCTGTGAACAGACAACAAGGAGGTGGATGGAGTATTGTATGCAATTTCAACAGCCGCAGGGGGTGGAATTTGATGTAAAATCACCATTGTTCACAACAATACATACATACATACATTAAACATTATGCACGCCATTAATTAAATAACAGGTAATGCTTTTGCATACTGATTCCATGTGCTACCATTTCTTTAGACTAGTCTAGATTTTTGTGAATACGCCATAGCCTGCATAGGCCCAATTCAATTACGCTCGGTCTTGGAAGAAACTGCGAACCAGTATACTGTCTTTTATATTGGAAATATTTTGAAACAAACAATATGCAGATATGGAAATGTTAGAAAAGTTTACCACACTGTAAAATAGTACTATTTAGCTATAATGACTACGGAGTGTATCAGTTTTCAAAGTGAATTGTGAAATAAAATATTTTCTGGAATAGGAATATGCCTGTCTAGAAATGTATTTGAAATACAACTTTGCCTTTGTGAAACGGAAGATCCGACATGCCCCCATAATAGGCTTGTAATGTTTAGTGATCGATCGCCACGCGGCGTCGTGGTCACATGAACATTAAGCATTGAACATTTAAGTTTGACATTAACAGTATTCTGTTTATATGTCATCACGTTATGTTCTACTATAACATTGTCCTATGTCTGTTTTGTATTCAGTACGTTAGATACAGATTGTATCACTGAACAGATAATGTCCTTCGTTATAATTATGCATGTATTAATGTACCACAATTTAGACAGGCTCATAGCATACAGGGCCTGGCCCTATACAATTGTACAATTGCGTTCTCGGATTAAAGTATGGGCTTGGCTACTACCGTGAGGCTTACGCCGCGTGCAAATGTATCGTGTCGTTTCTTGACGTGTTCATTGAGATCTTACGCTACCTGCCTGCTTGGCCAAGTGTAAGGTATTCTTGGTTAAGGTGAGTGTTGACCAGTCTCTGCACTGGAGAACGCAGTAGTTCAAAGAACGTAACAAGTCTAATTAAACTTGAAAGCATACTTGGTATCAGTAACTCTATCTTTATTACTTTTCCTTGCTTCCAAGCCAACTACAACTTCCAAAGCCCAGATGTACAATCAAATAATAGATGTGAAAAGCCTAAAAGTGGGATTTCGTCAAGGCTAAATTGATGGCATCGGAAATCAGATTGTATCCTGTCTGACTGAGGCTCTTTGGTACATGGACCCACACTGGGAGATATGCAAATGTTGCATGCTTATGGGGAAGCAACCACTTCTGCGCTGTTCAGTCAAAGTTGGAAAGAAACGAAAGAAACTCAGGACAACATGAAAACTCCCAAACAATTCCACTTTCATTGGAACACATTGTATTGATCTTATCTTGTATTAAATACAACATTACTTACTTTTTGATGTCGTCGTTTTGAAGATAATACTTTGCAGGATGACAAGGCACCCAAGTGGCTGTTAATCAAGAATGCCTTTTCTGGGGATACTATAATAACTTTCATGTTATGTCACATTATAATTAAATTATTTAAACTTCTATTGGACATTTGGTTTGTGGTGGATTTGAAATTTTTAATAGCAAGTAAACACTGGAGATTTATATTTCATGTAGCCACATATACTATGATTTAAATGTTATAATATATTTGAACATGCAGTATGATATCCCAACATTTTATTTTTATTCCCATTCCTGACACTGCATTCTGGAAAATTCTGCCCGTAAAACATTAAATAAAAAAGTATGGCCTTACCCTATCTAGCTTTAAATATGAATTTGAAAAGACTAGCTATAAGCCCGGAGGCGAACCTGTGCGTGGGGATTGCGGCAGGGGTATCGTCGGAAAATTCCGACTCGTTGTGGCCACTTGAGGAGTGGCAACTTGATCTCTAGTGACCCGGACAAATGCAGTTAACTCAGTCGTCGTGGAATTTAGAAAGAACCCTCCGAAATCCCAGAGTGAAAGATGAACAAACCTATCATTTGATTTAAAGTTTTATTTATTTTGTTTTAATGTCTCTAGTATGTTTTTTTATCATTTATTTGCGTTGCGCACGTACTTAAAAGTCCTCATCTTGATGAGGTTAAAATAGTATTTGGAAGAAGAAGACGACAAATGCAAACACAACTGCCTCGTAGTACTTTCAACTATTACAGTTTCCCATAGTCAGGCTGAGGGATTTTCAGTATGGATGGATGGATAGATGGGTGGGTGCGTGGGTGGGTGGGTGTGTGGGTGGGTGGGTGGGTGGGTGAGTGGGTGAGTGTGTGGGTGGGTGGGTGGATGGACGGTCAGACGGAAGGGTGGTTGGATGGATGGATGGATGGATGGGTAGATGGATGGGTGGATGGATGGAAGGATGGATGAAGTATGTCCAAGGCCATCCACGCCAACCATCAAACTATGCTCCATAAACGTAGTTTGATAAAGAGGCCCTACCCCTTAAATTATTTTATTTAACATTAATCTAATTTAATTTTTAATAATAATATTTAATACAACCATGTTCGCGTGCCAGGGGCGCTGCTGATTGCATCAGTCTCAGTACCCACTGACAGATCACATCAGTCTCAGTACCCACTGAAAGATCACATCAGTCTCAGTACCCACTGACAGATCGCCTTGCGGAACTCTGAAGTGAATATAAGCTCAGCCAATAATATCGCTTGCCGGGGAGTTTCGATGGTCTTCATTTGGGGTAAGACCACATTAAAATTTTACATAGGCGGCCATTATAACGTTTCCTGCTAAATTTGACATACAATTTTCTTGAAAAATCTAACGTTTCGGACGAATCCTTAATGTGGTCGTACCCCAAATAGATAACCTGAATCTTGCAAATCTTCACGAAAGTTAGATTTATATCAACTACACATATAACTAGATTAACCACAAAGGGAAATTTACACTGTCTCTTTAACAATTAAAATATGCGTCATCAAACTGTGCACACCTCCAAGCTAAACAGTGCCTTGAGTTGGTTTAAACATCCTTATTCGGTACTTTTACACAGGCGCAGATCTCTGCTTGATACACAGCGTCCAAACATCGCCACACGTCAATTACTTGGCCACTATATATTTCGCTGATATACACACATTATTGGAAACAAGAGATACTACTGGCAAAATAGTTAATTTTAGAAAGAAACAAACGTTTGACAAGGACATCCAAGACACGTGATAAAGGTTGCTGACAGTTGTGGCACCCAGTATCTCTCCAAGTACATCAACGAGTCCATTGTCCTAATCATGTTTTATTCAAACATCGCCAAATTCTTACACAGGTACTAACAAACATTTCTGATATTAAATATACGGATATAACGTACAAAATACCAGTGATAAAAACAGCTTCTTGTCAGAGTAGTTGACGTCAGCCTACAGTTAGTTTAAGCTGCCTTGCCTTGTGCAAATTTCGGTATGATTCGGTTATATTACAGCTGAAAAGTACATGATCGTTGACAATGATAGCATGCCAGTCCATGTACACAATTTCTACATATGACACTTCTCTTAGGTGACCAGTTTTAATTGTTATGGCTAAAAATGAACTAATTCGGATCATTGCGGTCGCTGCATATTTGGAGAGTCACACACTGTTATGATATTCTCTGTTACATTCGGGGTGTATTTATGTAGATTCTCTATTATTCTTGTCTAGTGTTTGGATGTTGCTATAAAAAATAGGTGCTAGATCCCTGATTAGTAGAAGTGTGTGGACAACTTGCTTTCTATGGTGGCCAACATTTCACTAAAATTAGGGTCGCGTTGGGGGGGGGGTGAAATCAAAATGTTGCCTGCTTGCCCATTATTGCTTATTGTGCGATCCAAGTATGATATATATATAAATGCCATATAATTAGGAAGGACAAGTTGGAACAGCAGAAACACCCACGTTAGTATTGGGGTTAAGAAATAGATGTCGCTTACAAAAATATAAATGTTATAACTAAGGCGAAATTCATCTTACTGGAAATATGTCAATATTGTTGCACATGATGTAGATTTAAAAGAAACTCCACACCCTGACACATATACACTTTTTACACAAGCTTTCGTGGTACTCAGTATCATAGAACATGCTTGGAATGTACTTTTTAACTTTCACACCACCAAAATTAACACTTTATTTTCCATGCATATCACCTAATAACTGGCTTATTAACTACCTTTAAAACTTCGTTTAGATGTAATACTAACAACATGCAATAGCTGCACGGTATTCTGGTCTACACCAGTTTCCAAATACAGCCGAAAAACCATCATCCGTCGCTCAAATCACATTTTGGCAGTTTTTGTGATAAAACGGGCGTATTTCTAATTTGAGGTAAGACTACATTTAAATTTTACATAGGCGGCCATTATAACGTTTCCTTCATTTCCTGCTAAATTTGAGATACAATTTTCTTGAAAATGTCACAGCATATTTAACCTCCATTGACACAAGTGCTGTGGAAAACTCGTAAAATTCTCATACCTCAGTTTTCAGAAAAATTCACCCAAACCTGACACCCCTCAATTTCGCCCCAATCTGGTGACGGATTTTGAAATATTGGTGCGTTCTGCAAAATAGCCACAATATGCGAATACGCGAGCGACTAGCGTATGTTTATTGCTACCTCGTGAAAGATCTAATGCAGTAGTACATTCAGTATTCACTGGACTGACATGTGCCATGCCAAAGTGCTCGAAAAAAATTCAAACATGACACCAAAACGGTATTTTCAAGGGCACTCTTTCGGTAATGGTAATGGCGGACGAATCCTTAATGTGATCTTACCCCATTTCTGCCACAGCCGCGTGAGAATTACTATTTGTATACCCGGAAGTCGAGAGCTCTGTCTTGGCATTGGAGCGCGGGTCGAACGGGTGTCTGCACTGTTATCACGGGTGGTACAGTCATGAAGGGCGAAGTCAATTACGAGTCTGATTCAGCTAACTTCCATACAGTGCGTAGGATATCTGACACGGGTAGTGTACGTAGTCACCGCCACTGGCAGCTGGCTTGCGAATATCAGTACAACTCTTGTTAACTGGATACTTAGTCGTATGTGCCCTGCCTACTGTTCCAGGTGGAACGTCAAAGTTACACTGACGCGCATGTTAAATAAATAATTAAAGCTAAGCTCAACTGATCTCCGAAATGTTCGTGTAACTTCTAACAAATGTTCTCCGTGGTTGGCTTGAGTCTCCGCTTGTTTAAGCAACTTTTGTTGACTGGCTGCTTAGTTGTTTGTCCTGACCTATCACCTACGCCCTACTGTTCCAGATGGAACGTCAAAGCTAAACTGACAACAACGTTAAATAATTAATGCTAAGCTGAACTGATCTGCTAACTATTCGTGTTATTTCTTGTAAGTGGTTTGTGTGGATGGCTTGATTCCCCGATTAGCTTGAATGTTTGTTTGTACAAGCTCTGTAGTTACCGACCGCTGTTTATGACGTTATACCTTCGCAGTCACGTGATGGGATCGGTAGAAAAAATGTCTTCTAACACTATTTATTGCAAATTGTGGGAATAATTTTAATTTTATTTAAAAACAACGATACAGTTTTATATGATCAGTTGAGTTCCTTCTCGCTAAGGGCAAAGCAATTATATAATTGCTTTGCTAAGGGTAACAGTAGTTTCGGGAACCAGGCTAGTTCCGTGAATCATGAAGTGACGTCATCAATATTTAAATTCACGTACTTCATCCAGACCAAAGACCGTATATCAATACAAGACGGTGCAGCGCGCGCTATCTACATTGTTCGAGGAAAGTACGTAAGCAGTTCGTCCGCCATACTGGAGTTGCGCTAAGCCAGACCATACGCGTGCAAAAAAAGCAGTTCTTTGTATTTTCATTGCTCAACATTTTCAACGATAGATTTAACAAGATTTAACAAGATTGCCATCCAGAAAATTACTCTGGATGGCAGTTGGACAAGGAAGCCTTTTGGCTTATCGAGAGTCCAATACTTTTTATCTACATGTATCCCGCCTTTTTAAGGTGTGTGTCGATTTTATTTTTAAACATATTCACGCTACTAGCACCAACACAATCAGGAGATAATCTGTTCCATTCATTTACAGTCCTTTGTGAGAATGAGAACTTTCTTATATCTAATCTACACTGCTCCTTTACTAATGTAGCTTCATGTCCTACATAACCTCAATATTTTAATTATATAAGAAGTGGTTCAGCCTGATGATTATTCTGATGAAACACGACGAAGTTCAGTTGGCTCAATAAATAATTGCAACGTTTCTACGTGATTTGTTTGCAAATGTCATTATTTTGAATTGTGATAGGTAAAAAACTTCAAGGATTACTTTAATATATTTCATTTTATATGACGCATCACAGCTTGGTGATTATTCTGATGAAATATGAGGCGACTGAATAAATACGCTAACATCGCGCGCTGCGGTCTCGCAGGCGCACGCGCTTGCCTCCCGAATGGCGGACAAAAACGTTCAGTGTAGACTGCAATTTTCTCGCTCAGTGACGCCTCCTGTCCAAATAGAGGCTCCTTGTGTATTACGTCATCCGGAATGTAGTTGGAGTTCATTCAGTTAGTGAATACCTTTATTTTAGACACAACGTTGCGTTCCTTATATATTCAAAGAAGGAACTACACTACATATAATACAAGACTTAGAAACAAGACAGGTACAAATTAGAACTTAAGTATCCAACTTACACGTAGTTAAAGACAATTGGAGCATTTGAAGGGATCATACATTTTGACCGGACGTTTCTTTTTTTGTAGGGGGGGGGGCGTTGTTAGTCCATCCAAGTACCTCCTTCCAAGACCACTATAGAGGCTCATTCTTTGAAAAGACCGTCATCGAAAGGAACGCACTCACAAATGACATTATCAACCTGCTCACACCCAAAGCATTATCATCTGCAGTTAATAATAATAATAATACATAACTTCTTACGCGCCAATATCCTCAGACAATCCGAGCTCAGTGGCGCACCAAAACCAAAGGATTAAGCATTCTCGTATTTGTGTGATAGGCGAAAGTCGTCAACAAATGGATGGATGTGCTAGGAAGCTAGGGAGGGTAGGCGATATTGAAAAGATAGGTTTTGAGGTGACGACGAAATGTAACAATATTTTCTGCTGATTTAATATTAACGGGAAGCGAATTCCATATAGTTGGCGCGGCAACTGAACAAGCTCGAGTTCCAGCCTTTGTCTTAACTCTAGGAACAGATAGCTAGTTCCAGCCTTTGTCTTAACTATAGGATAGCTAGTTCCAGCCTTTGTCTTAACTCTAGGATAGCTAGTTCCAGCCTTTGTCTTAACTCTAGGAACAGATAGCAACTTCGAACTTGGGAGGCGGATGTTTCACTCAACGGCAACAATCTTCCTAATTGTTTTTTTACATTAGTAATGGTGTATACAATTATTCAAAAAAACTTATTTTTTATACATTTGCGCTATGCATGCTCTGAAAGTCAAGTTAGTAGCCGCGACTGGCTTCTGCGATGCACCCGCACACAACATCTGCAGTGGGACGTTCTGATTCAGATCCTCTGCCGCAGATAATATAATGTTTGTGCCTTTACATGTATTATTGCAAATGTAAGTCTACAGCATACGATATATATAGTTTAGAAGTGTCAAATTAATTTGACCAAACGCAGATGGAGCGATGACGCGAAGCGACGGAATGTTGGAGCGATGCCATGGGGTGGAGCAATGCTATGGTGGGGGAACAACGTGCAAAACGGACCTCTGCCTAAAACGGACCCCCATCTATTTCGCGTTACTGTATACACAGCTAAACTAGTAATAGCACCGCTAAGTAGCTTATAAATGGGCACTAGTGAACACTAGTCGGAAGCACGAAACGAATATTCAAAGAGGTCAGCTCAAAACGTTTTAAAAATATTTTTGGGAAAGCTGATTGTTTCCCCATCAAAATGAGGTACGATGTGGAGCTGTTACCCGGTATAGTAAGTGTGGAGCAAAGGTCGTACAAGATCACCGTGAAATAACGAATGTTCGAACTTTTGCGATACCGCGAATGGTATAATTTGTTCCCGTCAAAATGAGATATGACTTAGAGGTGTCGGTTGATGGAGTGTGTGTGGAGCGACGATTAAATAGTGTTATCATCAAGTGATCCATGTTCGAAATTGCGCCATTCCGCAAACGTTATACAATACCAACGGTGACTTATATCTACGTTACCTACCTACTCATGGTCATGTCATATACCGTTGGAAAGTCTACTGTCACCCCGTAAATACGGGATACCACGAGGAACTATCAAGAGGTGTGGTAAGTGTGGAGTGAATGTCAAACAAGGTCACCACCAAATGATGTCTTTCAAAACTGCACCATTCCGCAAACGTTGTGCAATTACAGTGTTTGCATATCTACCTTGTCTACCTACGTTAGGTCATGGTATAAACCTATGTGTGTTGTATCCCCGTCAACATGAGGCGTGGCATGGCGTTGTGGAGTAGTGGTCTAACTATAGAGTGAAGGTTAAACAAGGTCACCATCAAATGATGCATCAACCAACATCACCACGTTTGATGAGTATACAGATACTGTTGTTGTTCCTCAGATCATGAAGCACTTAGTTAACTCAGACAGAATTGGCGTCGTCCGGGACACGTACCTCGCCAGCAGCATCATATAATCCACAAGAGAGAAGCGTGGTAACGAGACTCTGATGAAGGTAACATGGGACAACAAGATGCCAATAAACTGGAAACACTTCCATCACGACATTACCAACAAACAGGAGCTATTTGCATTTATCTCCATTAGGTTGAAAGCTCCTTTATCCAGGTTAAAAGGAAGTGTTTGACACTTCAGACACCTCAGCTGTCGTGAGTAGGTGCAATTATGACATGCTACATCATTGTATGATCGTATGATCATGGGGAACATGACAAGGAACTGTTGATCCTTGAGCAAAATGTTTTGCGTAAAAGGCATACAAAGCATGCTTGGTATGCAATATGGACACGTGCGCCCTTGTGTTTCCTATCGTTAGAAGGTATGAGCTTGTCACGTTTATGTCCAGCTGCATACATTTGGATAGGCTTTGGGACAGGCAATACATTTATTCACCTTAATGGCAACGGCATCCGTCATTCTCTGGGAAAAGATCAGTCAACGTCTTTGCCAGTTATCCATAGTATGGGAAACCTAAAATTCATACTACGAAGGAAACAGCATTCATACATTCATTTGCATCTGGATTCGCGAGACATCAACTCCTGGAACGCATCACCATTGTCCTCTGTGACTAGAGTTGCAGCGTGGATGGTCTCCGTTATCGAGGAAATGAGAGTTATTCTGCCAAAGGAATAAAATCATTAAGATATTCCAACAACCCAAGATGCACTGTAGCAGTATTCAGAGCGCAGAGCATACCAAGCGTTTGTTTTGGTTTACCAGACCACTGGTTCATCAGCAAACGCCCACTCCAGATGATTGGGGTGGACATGGGACGGAATATATCAGTTAATTATTGAAATATGTTTACACAAGTTTCGGCTTTTGAACGTTCATCATTTGATGGTGACATTGCTTGACATTCACTCCACACTTATTGCACAATTTGATAAATCCTCGTGGTATACCGTATTTCGAGGAAACAGTAGGCTTTCCAAAGGTATATGACTTGGCCATGAGTAGGTAGGTAACGTAGATATCGGTATTGTATAACTTTTGCGGGATGGTGCAATTCTGAATATTTATCAGTTGACAGTGACACTGTTTGATGGTCGCTTCACACAAAATGACATCTCCATTCCATATATCATTTTCACGGGAAGAAATTAATTGTATATGATGTGTCCATAGAAATTAAATAAATACAGAGTCATTGTAACTTTATGACGTTTTCGAATATTCATCATTTTATGGTGACCTTGGTTGACCTTAGCCCCACACTTACTATTCCAGGTAACAGCTCCACGTCATATCTCATTTTTGACGGGGAGACAAAAAACTTCCGAAAAATATCTGACATGGCCATTTGCTATTACAACCAATTGTAATTTTAAGACGTTTGTGGAAGCGTAAAATTTCGGTGACTTTGTTTTACCTTAGAGTCAGGCTTATTACACCACTTGGCAGTTCTACAATAAGGCCTCGTTGTGAGGATATGGGGATATCCAGGGCTTTCAAATGATATCTAGACCTACCATTTGAGCGTTTGTACGGGGACGGGGGCATTTAAGTCTGTCCATTTGGTACTACCTACCTCTCGCCTATTGAGAATATATAAACGAAAATCGTGAAGTTATATTAGATAGAGCTACTTTGCATATTCATGCGACAAATTTGCATAATATAATTTGTTCACAGACGGAATCATAACCAGATACCTTGAAAACATTGGACACCTGTCATTTTTTATTGTTTGGATGTTTACAATTCGATATATTAAGAACTGTAGTATATATTTTAATGGCGGTAACTAATTTGCATATTAATGTGTTTATACAAAAACGCTCAAGCGTGCCTGAGTGGCATCCGTCGGATTATTGACCTAGAAGGTTAGAAAGTCACAAAAATGCAAAACAAAAACAAACTTTTGCGGATCCCCATGCACTCTTCACTAGTCAACACCCGGACTACGATTACATAATTACTTAACTTATTCACAACACCTCGTATGGTTTGGTGGTGGTAGCAACCATTTATTCCAACTGCAAATAAATTAATGCGCTCATTCGCCTATAAAAATATTCAGAGCTTCCAAGCATTTAACGCCCGTCTCACGCTCTCACGCACGAACCTGTAAATCTCACACACATTTGCCATTTCACAAATATTAATACAAGCAGGCTTATTTTCATGCACATGTTGATATATTTATTCGCATGCACTTGCGGGTAGCGTAATGTTTCCACAGAATCCGCCGCGAGGTTATTCTTAGCACTGTTAGTGACTTGTATAAAATGTTGTTTTCCGTTTTGTATAACTAATAGTGCTGCCACCTAGTGTTTTGTTGAAACATCAGTGCTGTCACCTAGTGTCCATTTGGGGAACTGAACCTCATGAATATTTCCCAACGCAACTTGGCACCTCTGAATAATAGTGCTCACGTATCACTCCATCGCGAACATTAGCGAGAGTGGCGAACTGTGGCGACACCTAGCGTTTGTCGAGGCTTGTGTTCATTTCCAGATTTCGACGGCAGACGACAACTCTAGTTTTGGCGTTTTCGGAAACATTTGCACGCTGCACAATGATCACTATCAGCACTCACCTTCGACGGGGTGTATGTGTGTCATGATGTCATTACAATGGGTGAAATAATAATGGATCCCTGAAAATGGGGAGGAGCGCGCGAGGAGAGTAAAAGATGGCTTCGTCTGCCTCGATGTTTGTTGTATTGCCTTTCCAGTTGAAAAGCCATAAACGATGCATAGTGGCAGCGCTAGGATTAGTGGTTGATACAGACATAGTCGAAGATGGCATTTAAACCGCGATATATGTTGGCGGCGAAACTGAATAAGGAAGAGGCGGCAGTTCAAGTAAGTGGTCTCCTTTACGCAATGGGGCCGGAAGCCGAGAAAATCTACTCGACGTTCACCGACGTAGCTGATAACTCAACGCTCGCTCAAGTACTGACGAAGTTTGATGAATACTGCGTTCCCAAAGTGAATATCCTACACTAACTCGCTTTGTTCTACTCGCGAACTAAGCTGCCGGAAGAAAACGTTGAAACATAAACTTACGCACTTTCGGGAAATGATGCATGACTTCCCAAACAGAGAAGAAAACATCCGGTATAGCCTGGTCTTAGGTGTGCGTGACTGTGAACTGTCAGAGAAGTTGCAACTACAGGCAAGTCTTATCCTGAAGCAAGCAATCAATGCAGCAAGCACGACAGTCAGAAATGGTGAAATCTCAATTGACTGAGCAACGGCACACAAGTGTTAGTAGTAAGAATGTTGATTTCGTCGCTCACCGCTCCCTTGGTAGTGATCACTCACACGGTGGATATACTCGTGGCACAATTTAAAAAGGTGAAACAGGAAACATCAACTTTACTTACAATAGAAGAAGGGAATATAATGCCTGTTCACACTGTGAACATCACCACAGCAGAGGAGCCGCGTGCCGGGCCAGAGGCAAGAAATGCAGAGCCTGCGGCAAAATGAACCACTTTGAACGCCACAACAGCCAAGATCAAAGCGAACCAAGTTTGGGAAGTAAGCGAGATGCAGCCTGCTACTGCCAGTCTCACATCTACATACTTCTTGGGCAGCATCAACCAGCACGGTGAAGAGCCACCGTGGCGCATCAACCTCGCCGTCAACGGGTGTTCTGTCAATTTCAAGATCGACACCGGGGCTGATGACATTAATGGTTATAACATGATGCGTTTACAATATGTTTTCGCCACCGACCGAATATGGAACACCACACAACCTGCAGATGTACACTTTTATGTGTTCAATGTAGTACCATATCTTCCAATACTACAATAAACAACCCAGTAGTTCGTCATACTGAATACAACGATGTTGTGGAGTCGCAACCTATCAATGCGTAGAACCCAAGAATGCTGTCCGTTGCTTGCTGTCAATGTTTGGTGGTAATCTGACAAAAGTGTAACATTTATTTTGTTAAGCCGTACCACTCACTATCCAAACTTCAAATTCTTGGTTGTCGCAAATAAAGTCAAGCAGCAAGAGGAAAACGCCTGTGTCTATGTATACGACCAATATCACTGCATCACATGCGTGTAATGTGAGGCGTGTGTCTGATTCCTTACTTGAATGAAACCTCATAATACAATAACATTGTAACCACACTAAATAGAGACTACAGAACGTTATCGAGCGCTGGAACCAAAACATGAATGATCGATCGAACCCCACACTATAGACAACAGGACAAAACCACGTTGAATTAACTTACGTATTGGCCTGTTCTTGGCAAGTAATTTCTCTCTGATTGTTTCGTTAACTGACTGCTTGGTGTAGGGATCAAATAGAACGTCCACCCGTATAACACTTGCTGTAACACAGCTAGCTACATACGTGTTTACAAATTTACAAATTATTTATAACGAGAATCATTGTCCCTGTGCTTGGAGAACTGGAAGCACACCAAGCGTTATGACAGGAGGATAAATTGTGCTGGTAGTTTCAATGAAACTGGACCAAGATGGTACATTCTGGTTTGCATCATTGACAATGTGGGATAGCACCCATGCATCGCTCTCTGCAAACCAGTCTTCTACACCTGTCTTGTTGCCATGGTGGAATACAAGGGATAGTCAAGTACCAGTGGCTAGCTTGGCAGGGTGCAATGTGTGAAGACTAGAATATTTCGTTTCGTGTTGGAATGCGTTTGGTCTGCCGATAGTACTATCATCATCAGAGCGTTCAGGAACTGATCATCGTTGTTGGCAGAGGCACACCAATTCTAAAGTGACGGTGATCGACCGAGTCTTGGTTAGTTTCGTTGATCACAGACTCGGAAATCGAAATTACTGACTATGCTGTTCTCCGGCGCGACAGGAATCGTGAGGGCCGTGGTGTATGCATTTACGTAAGACGTGACATTCCTTTCAAACCTAGATACGATGTTTGTAGTAATTTAGAAACTGGGTGGACTGAGCTGTATATACATAAGATAGAACCTATTTTAATTGATGTATGCTACCGTCCGCCCAAGCAAATTGACTTTTTTAATATACTAGAGCACGCCTGCTTGGAGTGTAATTCATTCTACAACGAAGAATTGATCATACTAGGTGATTTTAACGTTGAGTACTCTAACTTGTGCACTGTCACTAATCCGTTGCATATATCGCTAAAGCGTTATATGTCTACGTCTGGTATGACCCAGCTAATTAACACGCCTACAAGGATTACCAGTGCAACTTCCACCATTTTCAGATCTAATCATTGTCTCAAACCCTATTAAAATAACGCAGTGTGGTGTGTTAGATGTTGGCATAAGTAATCACCAATTAACTTATTGTTCACTGAAATATAAGAAATTTCCTGTAATCAACACAACGGTGTAACATTAAGATCGCTCAGAAATTACAGTAAGGAAATTTGTTAAGCGAGACTGCAAGAGGTAAACTGTACACGAGACGTTTCATCTTTTTAAATCTAAGTTGATGGCCGTCGTTGATAGTATTGCCTCCTTGAAGTATGTCCGTATTAAACAGCGTACAGCCCCTTAGATTACCGGGGATGTATCGCATCTCATTCGTGAAAGAGTTCGGTGGTTTGCCAAATTCAAAAAGACCAAAGACCATAGTTGGCATTACAAATACATTTATGTTCGGAATTAGGTCCAATAATAAGAAGAATCAGGCCAAATCCGATTTCATTGCAGACAAGGTTGATGAATATAAACAACAACCGAAGGAATTGTGGCAAATGCTAAAAAGCCTCGACAGTAACGTTTGTTTTGATGAAGTAAAGGTGTCTGAGTATTTTTACATTTTTTATTAACATAGCCTTAACATTAGTTGATTAACAGCGGGCGGACTTTCAACACATGATGACAACAACAACATTGAAGCGTGCCGGACGTGAAACTTAATTTAGGAGTGGCGGGCTTCACAAAGAAGCATGTTGGTGAAGACGCTGCCAATGAGCATAAGTCTGCGATAGTGGACAGCGACTGTTGCTCCAGACATTTGTCGTCCGTCGATGTAATGCACCTCCTCAACGTGTGTCACCCTGGAGCCACCGTCAGACACCGAAAGACGAAACACCTACGCCGAGAGACAGGGTGTCACATTTACATACACACTCAAACAAACGCACACACACGCACACACAACATATATATATATATAAGTAGTAATGTAGGTTAATCAGAAAGACGCCGGAGCCAGGGTGGAAGGTAGAAATGACGTCACTTCCGGAAGAAAGTCAACGCCAAAGGTAAAAGTCATATGTCAAGTAGCGCCCCTATTAGGTAGTTGGTTAACTATTTAAGTAGGTCAATAAACGCCACCTATTGATTAAACGATGAACTATATAGATTAGATCGATGACGTCATGAAATAGGTCAACGCTATCATGGAATAGGTCATTGCGCATGCGCATTGATGTTTTGTCTTACGGTAGATCCTGAATTCGCTACTCTAATGTTTTGAATTATAAAAAAGGTCGATGACTTCATGAAATATACCATGACGCATGCGTATTGACGGCGGCAAGATGGTGAACTATATGGTCACATATGTTGTAGCGCCTCCTGTTGAGTAAATGGTGAAATGAAACCAGGTCAATCAGCGCTACCTTTTGATTGAACGATGAACTATATAACTAGTTCGATGACGTCATGAATTGGGTCAATGATGTCATGGAATAGGTCATTGCGCATGATGGTAGCGCGTAATTTCGCTACCATGATGTGATGTATTATTAAAATAGATCAATAATGTCATGAAATAGGTCATTGCGCATGCGCAATGATGTATTCTCTTAAAGTATCGCTTAAATTCGCTATCCCGATGTTCCCTTCTTACAGTAGCACATAAATTCGTTACCCTAGTGTGGTGTATTGTACATACAGGTCAATAACCGTTATTTCCATTTATATTTTATATTTTAGTCAATTGGCATGGTAAATTCCTAACATTTTAGAGTTTCAACGTGTTCGCGGGGTAGTATTCTAGTACTTGAGCGTCGTAACCTCGTGACATTTTGGTACATTACAGAGGTAACTTCTTAGAATGTATGCGCTTCGGTACAGTAGTCTTGTAAAATTGTCTGTCCTTAATGCGTGAGCTTCGTAACGCCGTGCTAGTTTATTACCTCACCGAGGTAACTTCTTAACATTGTTGCGTTTCAGCGTGTTACGGGATAACATTTTCATATTTTAGTGCATTAGCATTAGTGACATCACATCATAGCGTCTCAGCAGGTAGCCTTTCAGCATGTTCATACTTTAGTGCGTCATTGCGGTAATGTCGTAACATCTGTTCATGTTTTAGCGTATTACTGTTGTAACGTTTTAATAGTTTAGTACATGAGTGTAATAATTTCTTATACTTTTTATCGTTTCATCGCGTTCGAGTGGTAACGTTTTCGTATGTGAATAAGTCATCGTGGTAATTTCTTAACACTGTAATGTTTCAACCTGTTAGCGTGGTAACATTTTACTAGGTTAATGCGTGGGTGTGGTATTTTCTTAACATTTTACCACCTGACTTATTAACAGAGTTACGTCGTCATGTTTACGTGTCAACGACGTGTTATATTATGACATGTTTACGTGTCAACGACGTGTTATATTATGACATGTTTCGGTTACAAGGTAACACATTTATGTCGCATGTAGCAATAATGCAAGTGAACGTGTAAACTTACCTCGTGTCTATTAAGACTACAATTGTCTACGGAAGATATATAGTTGTACAATGTTATGCTTAACTATGGAAGAAAACAAGTACACAAAGAATTCATTCACATACATTTTATTTTGAATAACGTGATAATTTATAATGCAATAAATGATCAGGCAAGGGAGACAGTTATATTTTTGCAGCAGACGAATGTTTGACCGAAATGTAGATGGTAGTACTTGAAGTTAGTTACAAGTTCGACGGCTAGAGGGATTTTAGTCAATTTCTAACTATAAATATATACAATAGGATAGTTTCAAGGAAACCAGGATTTAAACATGGTTGCCGCCAATGTGTGTTTGAGAGGTATATGGACAATAATATACGATACAACTTGGCTTGCGTCATGAAGACATGGAAGGAGAATGGATGCCAATAAGTTAAATTAGTTACAACAATGGCCATTAAGGCGTTATTAATCAATTTCGAACCGCAAAGGAGTGAAGTATAATTGATATAATTGATTTAGTCCGAATGACGATAGCTATTATCGTCATTCGGACTAAAGAACATTAATACATGAAATTAATTACAAATATAGGCGTTACTGGGATTTTAATCAATGTCTAACTGTAAACCTATATGACATAATACATTCAAAGGGAACTAGGAATGAAATATGACTGCAACGATGGCTGTTTTGGAGGTATCTGAACAAAGACTGAAAGTGTGTTAACGTTGTAAACCAAACTTGTTTATTTTATTATATAATACTCTTGATGGAACTTATGATATAACATTTGCGCCAACTCTGCAGTCAGGGCAACATTACGAAACTGGGTGTGTCCTTAAAAATGAGCCATGTGTACAATGAAGCAGATAAAATTCAAATGTCAACGAAGAAAAAGCTAGCATTGTCCCTATTTGTCGTCAGTGTCGTCCACGGCATCCCCTCCCACCTGGCGTATCTGACGTTTATTATCAATACGACAGCAGCACCCCGTACGACCAGCCAAATGGTCCAGACAGCAGCTAAAGGTCCCCGACTATAGGAGGGGCTACCACCTCGCCAGCGTTACTGCTTCTACCCTATAACACAGAGACCAACGCGGTAGCTTCACCACCAGTGAAAGGAAGGAAGGTGCAACCACAGTTTCCTGCTACAAGTGTGACAGAACCTTAAGAAAAAGGCGAACTGGTACAGCCACATTAATGAAAGCATCTGCAAAAGAATACAAAAGAAAGGAGATTAGTCATACATGTCAACATGTTATCGCGAAAAGGAATCGTTGGTGAATGGGGCGACGCTACCTAGATATTACAAGACATGGACGGCAGATTGAAAGCCTTGTACGTGCAACACGTGGGAATTTAATAGTGCAACTGATGACATCTGCCTGCAACAGATGTATCGTCGAACATCCCAACCAACGCCAACATGAAATGTGTCTGCTACCTATGGGCGAGCACGTGGACAGATTATTCGACGGTGCTGTAGAACAACTTAAAGACATCGACATTCAGAGTGACTGTTTCACAATTCTAAAACGCATGAATATGGCCGTATCTTTCACGGAGACCGATTGTCGTCAAATGATGACCTGATTATATAGTGACTGGACACCGTCTGTTTGGAGGGTCGAAATAAAAAAACTTATCGTGGCGTACCTAGAGGATAAAATCCTTGTATTTCCTAATGATGGACATCGCAATGTCATTTCGCCTGCCGCAAAAGTGTAACGGTCTACGTTGCCTGATGTTTTATTCTATTGTAAATTATCACGTTATCCACAATAAAATACCATGTGTATGAATTGTTTGTGCATTCCTTTTCTTCCCGGGTTAAGCAGAACATTGCCGAACGCTATCTTCCGTAGACAATTCTCATCTTAATAGACACGATGTTAGTTCAAAAAATAACTGACATTGCTACATACAAAAAGGTGAAACACGAAAAGATCAAAACACGATATAAATGTGTTACCTTGGAACTGAACAATTTCATAAAATAAGACACCGTTCACACGTAAACATAACGACGTAACTCTCTTAGTAAATTAGGTGGTAAAATCTTACGAACTTACCACACCCATGCGATAAAGTAGTAAAATGTTACAACGCTAACGCGCTGAAACATTAAGGTGTTAAGAAGTTAGTATAATGACTTACTAACGTACGAACACGTTACCACTCTAACGCGTATAAGAAGTATAAGAAGTTATTAATTACACTCATGTAGTAAAATATTAACACGCTACAACACTAATGGGCTAATACACTAACATGTTACGAAGTTACCACTTTGATGCACTGAACTATGAACATGCTAGAAGGCTACCGCGCTGAAACGCTAAACTGTTATGATATTACCATGCAGATGCACTAAAATATGAACATTTTACACCGCTAATTGTTTAAAACGCTAAAATTTTAAGAAGTTATCACGCTCATGTACTAAAATAGGGAACTTTGCCTCGCTATCACGTTGAAACGGTAAAATTGGCGACCAACGCACTAGTTGAGCAGATGTGTGAAGTAGACGGGGTGGGATATATTAAAGAATCTACCCAGGCTTATGAAATAAAATTAGAAAGAGAAGCAGATTGCGAAGAAGCTGTTTGGTGTAACATAGTTACAGAAAACTCAACGTTAACAGTTGGGTTAGTTTATCGAAGTCCAAACATAAGCATAGAAGAGAATGAAAAAATACAAAACGCTATCAGGGAAATAAGCAAACGGGACTGTATTATTATGGGGGATTTTAATCACGGGCATATACAATGGAAATCTCTACAGAGTATGGGGAGTGAGGACCACAAGTTTTTAGGTTTAGTTCAAGATACTTTCCTTTCTCAACATGTGCTAGAACCAACCAGAGGTGAGAATGTGTTAGACATAGTTTTGTCCTCACAGAATGAACTAGTTGACAATGTCAAGATATGGGAGCCACTGGGGAGTAGTGATCACAACCAGATACGTTTTACCATCAAAGTAAAATCAGAAAGGAATAGTAAAAAGCAGTATATGAGAAATGTCCACAAAGGAAGGTATAAGGACATGAGGAAATATTTAGAAAAGATAGATTGGAATACCACACTGAAAATTAAGACAGCAACAGAATGCTGGATTATATTATAGAGTGAAAATAAGTGCATAGCCAATCAATTTGTACCCTTCAAAAAACAAGGGAAACGGTCCAAAACGAAACACTTATCGAAAGAAGAATTAAGTATAAACAAATTATGTGGAAGTCATATAGATGTACTGGAAATTATGAAGACTACAACAGTTATAAAGAAGCACTTAGCAAAGCTACAGCTGAAATTAGAAATTCAAAGAGAAGCTATGATCAACAATTAGCTAGTAATATAAAACATGACAGCAAGAGTTTTTATGCGTATGTTCGAAGCAAACAGAAAGTTCAGGATAAGGTCGGTCCTCTAGAATATAGTGCTGGAAATATAACATAAGAGGGATTCTTAATGGCAGAAGACCTGAATGAGTACTTTAGTTCAGTGCATACTGTTTAGGACAATTAATTGTAACCCCGGAAATGATAGCTAAGAAAATAATGGCTATGAAGGATAATAAATCACTTGGAGTGGATGAGATTCCGCCCAAACTACTATTGGAAATTGTAGAACAAATTAGCGTAAAGCGTGGAACAGTTTTCAATTTGTCATTATAAGAGGGAGTGGTTCCTTTAGAATGGAAAGAGGCAAACATTATACCGTTATTTAAAAAAGGTTCGATAAACAAGTCAGAGAACTATAGACTAGTGAGTTTAACATCAGTGATTTGCAAATTATTAGAAAGACTAATTAAAGATCACATGGTGCATTTTCTTGTTAAACATAACTTGATAAACCCATCTCAACATGGGTTTTTTAAAGCGAGGTCATGCTTAACAAATATGTTATGTTTTTTGGAAGACATCACTAAGTGGGTAGATGAGGGATCACCAGTAGATATCGTCTACTTAGATTTTCAAAAAGCTTTCGACAAAGTACCACATCAAAGATTACTGCTTAAACAAAAGGCCCATGGCATAGGAAATGGTATAATAAACTGGATACAAAAATGGCTGATTGACAGAAGACAACGGGTAGTAGTTAATGGGGAGGCTTCAAACTGGAAATCTGTATTCAGTGGGGTACCACAGGGATCAATACTAGGACCTATATTATTTTTAATATATATCAACGATTTGGATGATGAAATAACAAGCACGGTGTTGAAATTTGCGGATGATACAAAAGTGTTTAGAAGGATTAAAAGTGATGGAGATAGACAGCAGTCTTGGTTGGTGAAGTGGTCTGAAAAATGGCAGATGTTCAATTTTTGAAAATGTAAATGCCTCCCCACATTACATGGTAACAAAGATGTACAATATACAATTGGGGGTACTGTACTAAGTACTACTGTAAAAAAACAGGACTTAGGGTTAACAATTAGTGCTGATATGAAGGCATCAGAGCGGTGCGGAATTGCAGCTTCAAAGGGAAATCAAATCCTTGGAGTAATTAGGCGAAACATAACGTACAAGGAAAAAGAGCAAATAATACCGCTGTACAAAGCAATAGTTAGGTCTCATTTAGAATATTGTATTCAAGCGCGAAGGCCATATCGCAGGAAGGACATAGATATGCTAGAAAGAGTGCAGAGGAGAGCAACTAAAATGATACAAAAACTGAGGGATCTTAGTTACGAAATACGCCTAAAAAAATTGGCTTAACAACACTAGAGACCATGAGATTGAGAGGAGATCAGATAGAAGTGTTTAACATAATGAATTTTTTCTCAGTTAAGAAAGATAGAAGGACTAGAGGACATGAAGTTACATTAGCAAAGGAGCAGTGTAGATTAGATACAAGAAAGTTCTAATTTTCACAATGGATTGTAAATGAATGGAACAGATTATCTGCTGATTGTGTGGGTGCTAGTAGCGTGAATATGTTTAAAAATAGAATCGACACATACCTCAGAAGGGCGGGATACACATAGATAAAAGGGTCGGACTCTCGATAAGCCAAAGGGCTTCTTTGTCCACCTGCCACCTAGAGTTAATTCTCTGGGTGGCAATCTTATTAAATCTTATTAAATCTTGTTAAATGTTATGCTATTACCAAGTTGATGCACAAATGTATATCATGCAAGTCTTCCGCTCTGAAACACTAAAATGTTGTGATTTTACAATGCTGATCAACTAAAATATAACAAAATATAAAATAAAATATATAATTAAAAATGTTATGCCGTAAACACGCTGAAACACTAAAGTGTTACGAAATTACCTCCGTGATGTATTAAACGTAGCACGAAGGTAAGACGCTCTCGCGTTAAACTAAAACAACTTCATAAGGCTACAGTTCTGAAATGCAAAAATTCTAACAAGTTACCTCGGTAATATACTAAAATGTCGCGAAGTTACGATGCTTACCCGTTAAGGTAAAACCATTTTAGAAGGCTACCGTTCTGAAACGGAAAAATTGTAAGAAGTTACCTCGGTGATATATTAAAGTGATACGAATTCATGACGCTCAAGTACTAAAATACTACACCGCTAACAGGTTGAAACTCTAATATGTAGTGAAGCTACCACGCCAGTGGACTATACTAGGAAACATAAATTATTGTTATAATTTAAAATATTGGGTTAGCGAATTTAAGGTGGCTGTATCGGCTATTATATGCGTTTTTTGAATTGACTTTTTATGTTGTTTAGAGACATTTAAATATGTTTAAAGACAATTAAAAAATATTTCAAACATCACCTTAAAATGGCATTTTATTAAATTTTGAGAAACTCCCCAAAAGATAAATTTGTATGGTTGTAAGTACAAACATGTTATTGACATTCCTACGGGTTGTTTTTTTTAACAAATGCATATTAATTTTGATACAGCATCATAAACACTTTGCTACAATGTTGAAAGACAGCAAAAATCCGTACTGCATTTTTGGCACGACGCCTTCACCAAACATAAAACCATCCCGTGCAATTTTGGGTAAACATAAGTCGAGTTCTTATGCCAAGTTATGGCTTTGTAAGTATTGTAGTTTTTATAAAAAAGTTACATTAAGTAATACTTCCTGGTTATTACCAATAATACAACTGTCACCAAATGCTTGTTTTTTGCTTAGAAATGTGACTTTTTTACTAGCATGTGGCTTATTTCAACACAATTTGACACACACTTCTATTACTGAGATTTCCCAAGGTTTTCTCGCCAAGTTGTATCATGATATTGGGTTACAAAGGGCCATGTGTTGAACTTTTTGTGGTAGACAAGATTGATTGACACCTGCTGGGGTCAGTCACGTGTCATTGCAAATGGCGGCTGAGGTCGGGCATTATCGGAGAATAAACAAAACTACGGCCAGTATTTGGTGATTTGACAGCGTGATGTATTTAGGTAATTATAATACAACAGCATAGTGGCATGAGAATAACCAGACTATTATGATCTGCATTAATGGTGAATGAATTTATGTTTGAACTGGGCTAACGCACACGTGATCGTGACGATCACGTGTGCGGAAACATCGTCAGTTTCCGAGAATTTGAAGGGACTTTCCACAGACACACTAAAAATACTAGTTTATAAAGGACTGATTGGTGACATATGGTGATAGTGCCTTGGTTTTGTTAATAGTACACATGTTCATACTGACAGCTACTAATGTTCTATAAAGAAAAAAATAAAGAAATCAACTGATATGATAGCCGGTGTAGCTACCCTAAGCGCTAGCGTGAGAAAAACATCATTGCGCATGCACAATGACATATTCCGTGACATCATTGACCTACTTCATGACGTCATCGATTTAGTTATATAGTTCATATTTTAATCAAAATGTAGCGCTGATTGACCAGTTTTCATATTTCACTATTTACCCTACAATATTTCACTATTTACGCTACAACTTCTGTGACGTCATGATCACGTGACCAGATAGATCACTATCTTGTCACCGTCGGAAACAGTCATCAATACGCATGCGTAACGGTATTTTTCATGATGTCGTTGACCTATTTTTAATAATTCAAAACGTTGGGGTAGCGAATTTAAGCGGTACCGTAAGAAAATACATCATTGCGCATATTCCTCGACATCATAGACCTATTTCATGACGTCATCGACCTAGTTTATATAATTCATTGTTTAATCAGTAGTTGGCGCTTATTCACCTATTTAAATAGTTCACCAACTATCCGCCAACGGTGCTACTTGAACTCACAACTTGACCTTGACCTTCCTCCGCACGTGACGTCTCATCTTCCACCCTGACTCCATGGCACCGGCGTGTCTTCTAACTAACCTATATTATTACCTATATATATATATATATATATATATATATGTATGTATGTATATATATATATATGTGTGTGTGTGTGTGTGTATATATATATATATTTTTTTTATGTGTGTATATACACCTGTATATATATAGGCTTCCGCGTGAGCATGTGCGTGCGTGTGCGCGTGTGTGTGACTACTGTACAACGTTCTACAACTTTCATACTCTTATACGTCTATGTATCATTTTTATACTTTTGATATTGACACACTAGATTATTTAATAATTGCTCCACTCGGACACACATGTCCTGGCGCGGTGCACACCAGCTGTACACAAACACGCAGAAGTACAACAAAGCGAAACACAACTCCGCGTGTCGACACTCGCGAAATGACTTACCTGCGAGGGTGATATAGAGGTATATGGTGGCTTCATGTGTTTCATAAGCAAATCGGCGTCAGCATGTCCAACCACCCACAAGTCTCCGGTAACCACGTCAACGTCGATGTTGTCGACGAGTGAACAAAGCGGAACCACCTAAACACACGAACTCATCAACATTAATTCCCGCAATTCCATACACCTATTTATTGTATTTCTAATAGGTCCTATATAATTTAGTTATTAACGTCTACTAGCTAAGCTGTATGTAGAAATCATCAGTCGCTTAAAGTGGATCCAACTTCAAGCAATTGCTAAGTAACTTTAAGAAGCATCACGTATATGTATCGTTTTACACAGAAAACCTCACCTGCATTAATTTCAAAGTGTTGTCCGACTTTCGTGCATAGACATTCACACGTTCTTCACCAGTAATCGCTACGTAGACGTATCTGCAAAATGTGGCACGATACATAATACTAGTACTACCGCACTTCTCAGCCACATACATACCACATATGTATCTTATAAACGGAGACATTTGTCAACATACCTATTAACTAAGGGTGGGCTGTCGTGCCGGCGGGCGGACAGACAGACAGGCAGAAAACCGTATTGTTGTCTATATCATTAGTATTCTCTCAAATCATAATTCGTTTACAAAGTTTCAAATAACTACATCAAGACTAAGTTATGCTATTGTCACTCGCGGATTGTTTACTGCACTAGATTACTACTTCTGGTTAATTTGTAACAAAATATATTACGTAATGTAATCTCTACAATTAGGTGTTATGATATACACTTAATAGAAAGTCTTATCCTGAAACAATATCCACTCTTTTCGCAAATTAATTTGATGCACAATATATTTTTTTTAAACTTCTACACCATTCATACTAAGTACCGGAGGTTAATGGTGTGTTATCGCAATTACATTCGGAGTTAGTAAACTGCTTACTGAAATCAGGATATGTGTATTACAAGTTATGAAACATTATTATATTTGTATTATAATACGTCTGATATTGAATAAAATAGAGAACACTTACTTGCCATCTGAGGATTTCGCTATGCCGTTCGGAATGCATAGATCAGTTAAGAGAATACGCCCCTTGGTGCCATCGTAGAAACCAACATTGCCAAGGGGAAGGCGACGTCTAAATTCGTAGAAGAAATCGGACTTGATATAGTTGGTGAAGTAGAAACTGTCTTCTCCTGTCACCACGAGGTCGTCGAGCCTGGTGATGCCAATGGAAACAATGATGTCGTTGAGATTTTCACATAAATGATCTACAACGTTGTCCAATCCAATCTAGAATTCTTTATAAATTATTTTTTGAAAGGGATCGTGTGACACGGAATAGTTCAAATATGATTTCGACATGAAACAATTAAATAAGCTGCAGCAAGTCTGTGGCACATTGCAGTTTAACAAACCGGTTAGTAGATCATATAATTTGCACCAGCCTGAATGGCGTCGGTTGCAGTTTTTTTTTGGAGAAACTGACTGAGTGAATGTCCGGTCGTCCTGGTACGTTCGCAAGTGGTATAACGTTCTTCTCTTCTCGTCGAAACGGAACTTCTCCACCGTTTTTTTGTTGTTGCCGTTATAGTTAATGACAAATATGTAGACGATATCTGAAAAGCAAGTATTATAATACATAATACAACATCCAGTAATGCAAAACGAACGTTGTGACAGCGAAGATTCTGAGCAAGTTGATGTATTTCATTAGTAATGTGAGGACACATAAACATAAACAACCAACGAACACAATTAGGTGTTGGCATATTACACAAATAATGTTTTGTGACTGGTAAACTGATGCTTTATTACATATATAGGCATTTTAAGTGGAAACAATAAACATGTATGTGTGATGAACCCAAAATAGTTAATACAAACTATCCATTTGCAACTAGAGTCACATAGTTAACATCAAAGGTTTACCAGGAAAGCACGTTTGAACACACATTTACCAGCTTTCGTTGAACGCGCCCCTGTTGTCAGTGTTGACCGCTAAATGACGTCAATAATTCTTTGTGTAGCTTAAAAAATCTTCAAGTTACGTTGTTCGCAAATCCGAAGGTTAACGCTGTGAGTGTGTTTAAACATGATGAATTTAGAACAATATCGCATGGCTGGATATTCGTTTCAAATACAAGTGCTGGTGGTTTTGCAAGTGCAGGGTAGACCATAGCGTGCAGGTGAAGAAGACCCATGTGATGTGGAACTTTATTAAATTCACGCTGCCGGTAAACGTAATCCAACTGGGAGATCAACTGATGCCGTCTTGTTTGGTTTATTAAGATGGCTCGGCTTCGCAAACACGTTTCGTTTTTGTATATTTTGATCGCAATAAGAATATCCGTGTAGCTGTGTTGATAGCGTAGTGTGTGTATATGTACGCTATGTGTATAAAGAAACGTGTGGCAACTCTACGTGGTCGTTATGACGTTATCATGGTTCGTCCGGTATGTAAGATATTGTCATGACTCAGGCCCAGTCAACGATGCTTCCGCTGTTTCATGTCTATTCACAGGGAAACATACTGCGTTTTATTCTTAACTGCAGTATTGCAAGTACAGCACGCGGAACATTATGGCACATTACAAAATCAAGTTCAATATTTTTTTGTATGGGACAAAATATTTAATTTTCAAAAAACTTAAACAACCCACCGAAGTGGGTTGTTTTAATTTTTGCTCCTTTAATCCCAACTTTTTTCTGTATCTAACCGTAATTAGTTAATTTTTTAGCCCACTAGATGACACCGCTACGAAACGTAGTACTCCAATTGTGCATTGGGGGCGCTACATCGGTAGTGTTGTCGTACCGGAAATCACGTGAGTGTCATATCTAGGATTTCTCCTATCCGGACGTGTATCGACTCTACCTAGTGACGTTGTTATCTTTTGGGTGGCGCCAGTTGTCGCTACCTCTTGGAATTTAGGTATATCACGTGATTTTCCTTAGCTGTTTTTACCATAGTCATGTTTCGATGATAGGCTATTTAAAAGTTACTTATGCGAACTGGTCTCCCCAAACTGACACGTAAAGTCACTAGGTAACGCTTGTTGGTAGGTCAGTTATACTGTGATATGAAAATCGCCGGACGCCATGTGCAGGCGCGACCACGGCGTTTTTTGAACATCGGTACATAGAAATGTTTTCAATGTCGGCATTTAGACATTTTTGTGAAAATCGGTACTTAGAAATGGTTCAAGTCGGCGCTTAGGAATTTTTTGAAAGTCGGTACTTAGAATTTTTCAAAGCTTATTTTTAGAAATTTGTCAAAATCGGTATTTAGAAGAAGAAAAAAAAGTCGGTAAATATAATTTTTTTCAAAGTCGCTACTTAGAAATAGTAAAGTCACTAGATGACGCTTCTTGGTAGGTAAATAGGTCAACTATGATATGAAAGTCACAGAACGCCATGTGTCGGCGCGGCTACGGCGCCGAAGACCGCGACTCAATAAATAGATAGAACGGTACCCAACACAACCTGATCCGTCCGTGAAGTTGGATATTCGGCAGACGGAAGATATTCGTAGTTAGTCTCGGCGCTTAACCGCGTTTATTTTTCTATAATCTGCCGCAGAATGGCAACCGCTTGAGTTATGGTCGTTGGCATATGCTTCAGTTCCCGGAAGTGTGTCGACGAATAGAGATACGGCATACACGGTAGATGGCCTTACTGTAACTAGTTACATCAGTGTCAGTTGCGCGGCGCTGGATGTCACCTATCACTCATGGCCGCGCACAGTGTTTCTATAATCGGAGTCGTGCAACCGGAAATGAATCGTTTGAAAGCTGGCTGCCATCTTCTATCACTATATTTCTCTCCCTCTTTCTATCTGTATGTTGTCTCAGCAGTAGTCTAGTCTGTTGTCTCAGCCGTAGTTTCGTACGTTGTCGTCTGTTGTTTCGTCCGTTGTCATGTACGTTGTCTCGTCCCTTGTCATATCCGTTTTCTCATACGTTGTCTCATCCTTTGTCCTAGCCATTGTCACGTTGTCTTGTCTGTTGTCTTAGCCGTTGTCTCCTCCTTTGTCCCATCCGTTGTGTCGTCCGTTGTCCCGTCCGTAGTCTCATTCGAAGTCTCGTCCATTGCCTCGTCCGTTGTCGTCTGTTATCTCGTCCGTTGTCTCGTCCGTTGTCGCGTACGTTGTCTTGTCTGTTGTCTCGTATTTAGTCTCACCCGTTGTCTCGTCCGATATCTCATCCGTTGTTTAAACGTTTTAATTGTGGCTTCACTGATCGTGTATCAGTACAATAAATTATCTCATTGCTCATGCAACTATCAAAATACATACTTTGTATTATCTGCACTACACACACAGGATAGTTGTGGATAAGTGCGTGAGTTGAGTGCACTAACTGTTGTTATAGCAAAATGTTATACTATGATATGAAGGTCGTAGACTTGTACGGCAAGCGGAAGTAGGGTTAAGGTAGTTACCTTACCGGAAATGCTATTACCACACTAACTTATAATAAAGCGTTATATTATCATGGGAAGAGTGTAAACCCGTATGGTAAGTGGAAGTAGGGCTAAAGTTTAAGGAAATAATAAAAGGTACTAGGGTATGGTACTTATACTTAAAAAATAACACATTTTACGTTTTATTCAGATACAATACAAAAGAAGACATAACTATTTACAGGTCTCCCTCCATTACTGCCAGCACCGTTTCCTTCATAGTGTTTCGCCACTGTTCCGAAACCAACTCTTGATATTACACAACTGATTGGACGTCAGGTCGGATAGCTTTACACCTGCGCTAACAAGGCATTCAATCAGTCTTTCATGACAACAGTTGAATTAATGGCCTTCACAGCCTCGTCAAAGTACATGTAAATTAGAATGTCACAGGGGAAGGGAAAGTCGTGGTGAAATTTACTAGGATAGTCTAGCTCGCAACCGAGGCATTGTCATCTTGAAAGTTCAAAGACGCTACATGCTATGTGATGTGCAATCGTCTTCTTCATTCCTGTCACAGGAAAGCCAATGGTAAAGCTCGGACCAGCAAAGGCAGGAGCGGAAGTTGTGACATTGGCGGCATCGGTAGAAGTTGTGACATCGGCAGGAGCCGAAGTTGGTGTTGGGCCTTCAATGTAATTCTGCAAGAATATTTCAATAATGTTTACAATGTTAAAGATTATGTGGGAAGAATACAGCGTTGCTAGAGTACTGTGGCATGACGATAGGTAGAAAAAGATTATAAGAAATTACGTGACAAGAAGGTGACAAGTTGTATGGTTATAAATTATCAAGAATAATTACCCGTGAACGCGACGGTATAGAAGTAAAGACGTCGCCGGTTGTTGATATGACAAAATATTGAGCACCCGCATGTTGACAAGCAATAGACGGGCCCGACCATATGGGAAGTAAAAACACGGGGACATCGTTTTAGAGAGAATAAAGACACAGTGGACGCCATTTTAGGGAAGATATGGGGACGTCATTTTAGGGGAAGACAAGGGGACGCCATTTTAGCGGAAGTATAGACACGCAGAGACCATTACAGGGGAAGTATAGACACTGGGGACGCCATTTTAGGTGAAACTATATAGTAAAACAACATAAAGTAAGACTCACCACCAGCGTGTGCAAATTGGCTTCCTCGGCCGTCCTCTTCAGGTGGCCACAACGTCCGCAGGCGACGTGTCTCTTCCAGGAGTCCTGACGCGTGAAATGGGTCTTACGGGACTGGCAGGTGACTGCCGACGGTTTTACGGGCAGCGGGGCCGTATACTTATAACTTGCGGCAACGGAAGGTTCTGCCGGCGGTGTCGGTCGCACGTACGAAGGATTGTTATTAGGTATGGTGTTTTCATAAGTGTCGTAATACTATGTAATTATGCCTATAAAGTAGTGAAATGGAAATATTGTAAATAAATATTTACCACGCGTGGCAAAAAAATATCGACGATGATGGAGAGATTTTCATATGCCTCTGCATATGAAAATCCACAACGAATGTAGTTAGCCATGACGATGTCGTATGACGACTTGGTCGCCTCCATGGTCTTATGTAGGATACTGAGAATCACGTGACCATGTGCGATAGGCCAATCAAAACCGTATACAAGCGCGTGATGTAAAAATAAGTACCAATAAAAAAATTGATATGCTGCCAGAAATTTTCCGCCATTTTTCACCGAATTCCCGCCGTTTTCACCAATGTCCAGCCATTTTACATAAACCTATGAAAAGGCTTTAATACAAGATTGCTATATTTAGCATCATCAAGCATGTCTACTGTCGGGAATGTAACAAGTTTGCTGACAAAAATACAGGTCAGCGAGTGCATTCTTCCTCGGTCTTAGTATGACACGACTCCTATTTTCCCATGATACAAGTAGGGTTTTCAGGTCTATATTTTAATGCCTATATGAGTTTTGAGTGATAAAATTTGGGTTTTAAAGTTTACATGTCATTTTGGTGAATGAAGACGAAGGTTTAAAAATACATTGTGAAACTGTACGGAAAACCGGAAGTAGGGTTATGTGAAGGTCGTACACCAGTATGGTAACCAGAAATGACATAATTTAACCTATTTTTCTACTTCACTACTTATTCTTTAGGATTTAGCCTTTTTATAGTTCTAAATGTACACGCCAGGGGCGCTATACCTAAAAGATGGTTCACCACCTATCCGACAGAACAAAGGACACCATTGCGCATGCGGACTGTCCTATTTTCTGACGTCATCGACTTATTTAATGACCTATTTCGACCTATTTTATGTATTTTGTAGTTCTAAATGTAGATGCCAGGGGTGCTACACAAATAACACCATTGCGCACGCACAAAAATCTATGCATTGACGTCATCGACCTCTTTAATTACCTATTTCGACCTATTTTATATATTTTATAGTTCTAATTATAGACGCTAGAGGGCGTACACCTGAATAAATGGTCCACCACCCATCCGACACAATAAAGATACCATTGCGCATGTGCAATTACCTATTTATTTACGTCATTTGATCTATTTTGACCTAGTTATTTAGTTCACTACAATTCAGTTGGCTGATCTGCTGGAATTTGGTTGAAGGGCCTTTTGGTTTTCTTCAAAACAAAGTTTCCTTTAATGAATACTGCATGAACCTCTGGTGCTGCTTGTCGCGGTGTTTCACATCTTCCAGAGAGACTATTCTCCATCGGGAGGGCACAGCTTATATGATCATAGTTGGTTAGCCAATGTAAAATTGCAGCGAAAGGTTCTATATAGTTGCCAATCTTCTCAGCCCTAATGATGTCCAACATAATCTACATAGTTTCCACGTATATCAATCAGATCCTGAAATTTGGATTCCACTTTAAGATATTGAATTGTATCTTTCCTCAAAACAAAAGTTAGTGGACTGTGTTGTGAGTAGAGTTCCAATCTGCTATTTGACACTTCTCTTCTTCAACATCCTAATTATATTTTGGGCAAGTTCTTTTACTTTCACATCATGTTAATGACCAAGTGCATGTGTAGTAATAATTAATATGTAAATTACATCTACAGGCATATATACAAACAGGCCTACAAAGAATAAGTGGGTGTGTAAACAACTTTGGTGTACGCGATAAACACATTTGAGAACAATCTTATTTTATGTTAGATTATCCAATATATTTATGAGACAATTCAAGTGTTCAACACCTGATAACACAGACAATACATGTGCAAATCATAACATATTTGGTTTTATGCAACGGTATGTACAAGAAGTAATACAATTAATTAATAAAACTATTTTGAAGTTTGGGTTAGTGACCCTCAAATGACCTTCAAAATCGAGGGTGGCACCCACATACACCTCTTTTCTTATCCCTTCTGTGATGGATCTAGCAAGAATTCTTACTATTAACAAAAATGCAGTTAAAAGTATAATATCACATGTTGGCTAACCTACTATATGCAGAAAGACATAATTTCGAAAAGTCATATTTTGCTGTTGACCTTGTTTAAACTGCACCCCACAGTTACTGCGCCACTTTACAACCCCATGACATACCTCCTTTTGACGGTGAAACAATATACTTTCGAGCGGTATGTAAAATGGCCTAGTGGATGTAGATAAAGTAGCTACGCAACCATTGTAAATGTAGAGCGTTTGTGAAGTTGCGTATTTTTGAACATTCGTCGTATGATGGTCACCTTGTTTAACCTTCACGCCACACCTACTATACCACTTGATAGCTCCCGGTTGTATTCCATGTTTAAGGGGAGAGAGTTGGCTTTTCAACGGTATACGACATTGCCATGAATAAATAGGTAACGTAGATATACGCAACCATTTATTATTGTATGATGTTTGCGGGATGACACAATTTCGAACAGTTATCACTTGACGATGACTCTATTTGATCGTTGCTCTACACCTATCAGAACCTTCCACTTTGAATAAAGTGAGCAAACTGACGCTAAAATGTTGATTGTAGTTACAAATGCTTAGTTTGTATTAACTGTACTAAGTGCATAACACCAAAGAATTGCCTTTTGCTTCCTTTTAACAGGAAACGTATATTGTATCTCTTAAGAAGCCTTACTGCGATTGGAGTCTTTCCAAATGTTGACACCGATAGGAGAGAATGCGTCTCTGTCGAGGTCTCCTATAATGTCGAGTGCGTGGGCCCCGCATCTGGGCTTCCAGAAATCAAACAGCAGTATTTTGCCCGGCTTTTTTCCACCCAAGCCCTGTCCAATAAAAACAACATTGATATATTTTATAAGACAGCATTTGAAGATGATTTATTAAATATTGTCATTCTAGGTATTATATGTTGTCACTACATGTTATATTTTATGCTGTATTTTAATAAATTATGTTATTGCTTGATTGGTTTTAAAGCAACAAATAGTTTAATTTTCGATAGTTAAGTCATTAAATATTTAGCCGATACTTAATGTTAAATAACTTATTTATTTACAAATGTATATTTAAATTTCGTATTACATTCTTATTATATTAATTTACATTTTTATATGTAACATAATTATTATATTATAGCGATTACGTTTTAACAACGTTGTGTTTTAAGCGCATTTGAACATATTTTATATCCGGTGACATGGTGCTATACAAATATAATGTATTATTATTATTGTTGATTCTAAAGACAGATGTTGATTTCCAATTCAATGACCATTCCTGCGACTGTATTTCAATCCTCGGTGGAGGCGGTTGCAGGCGTAGTATTTTAATTTAACACTTTTTATATATGGTATTGTTGTCATTATATTTAGGCCTATCATTACTTGAGTTCGACTTCTTAATCGTCGTCGTCGTGTTTTTGATGTGGTCGTTTTAGCATCGTCCAATATTTATAAACGGTCACCAGAACTTACCGATGTTATGAAGGCCAGTCCATTGGGTAGCACCTGGATGTCTTCAGAGCCAGCATCTACACGGCACGTCACAGACAAGGATTTAATAATTACACAAATTATAGTGAAACAAAGGTTTGATCAAAGGCATAAACAAGAACTAATTACTGGAATTTCATAGAAACAATAATATGTTCGATAGACCGCATAATAAGGCAAGAATTACAAACAGAACCTCACACGAGACATACCTCCGAAACAATACTACGTTTCACACAACGCATAAAAATGAAATAATTATTACTGACAAAAGGCAAATGCCTCTAAAAAGTAGACGTAATACCACAACTAAAACAATTAAATAATTAATTGCATCACATGCCCCTATTCCACGAAACCGCATATTATTATATACATCAATCTCAATAAAAGCAGATATTATGTAGTCTATCTTAAGGGACAACGTTGTTAGTTAAGTTCTCAAACTTCCCAGAACAGCTTAATTATTCTTTTTTTGGTAATATTTGTAATTGATGTAATGTGACGTCCAACACATTCTTGGAAGCAGTTCCTTGTTGTGGGACCCGCAACAGAATGGCTGGCTGGACGAACATCAGTTACAATGTATTGATCTAGCCATGGCTAGAGCAATTCTAACGAGATAACCCAGGTTCGAATCATGCGCTTCCGTATCGAACCTTGGGCAAGTTCGTTCACTGTACTGTCTAGTTCACTCAGCTGTATGAATGGCGCTATACAGTGGTGTATATTGGTGTACAAATAACCTTTGTGCATTAATTGTTTCGTTGCTGAATTATTTCCAGAGGCGTCGAGATGACATTCGATTGAACAGGTCTGCATGGGAGTAAAGTGTAAAGCGCGTTGAGCAGTCCTACGGACTGACTACTGCGCTATAATAAAAAAAAAAAAAATTTCTTTTACCTTTACAAATGCGTCACACATCTAACATAACGCGCGCGCGCTGTGTGTATGTGTGGTGTGTGTGTGTGTGTGTGTGTGTGTGTGTGTGTGTGTGTGTGTACGTGTGCGAGCGTGCGTGTGCGTGTCTGTGTGTGTGCGTGCGCATGCGTGTGCGTATGTGGATAAACAGTATCTAATGTAGTGCAAAAAAGTACAAAAGGCAAATTGAGCAAACGGGACTGTGTTATTATGGAGGATTTTAACCATGTGCATATACAAAGGAAATCTCTACAGATTATGGAAAGTGAGGTTCATAAGTGTTTAGTTTTAGTACAAGATAGTTTCTTTCTCAACATGTACAAAGACAGCAACAGAATGGTGGAATACCGTAAAGAGTGAAATTCAGTGCATCGTCGATTAAGTGGTTACTTTGAAAACAAAAGGGAAACGGTGCAAAAAGAAACACTTATTGAAAGAAGCCATTAGAAAAATCAAGTACAAACAAATTATGTGAAAGTCATATAGACGTACTGGAAATTATGAAGACAACAACATTTATAAAGAAGCACTGAACAACAATTTGCGTGTAATATAAAACATAACAGCATAAATTGTATGCGTATGTTCGATGCAAACAGAAAGTTCAGGATAAGGTCGGTCCTCTAGAAGATAGTGCTGGAAATATAATATCAGAGGGATTCTTAATGGGAGATGACCGGAATGAGTATTTTAGATCGGTGTTTACCAGTACCAGAGGTTAAGTTCAAAGGTAGCTAAGAAATAAGGGCTACAAAGGATAATAAATCACCTGGGGTGGATGGGATTCCGCCCAAACTACTATTGGAAATTGTAGAACAAATTAGCATTCCGCTTGCAACAGTTTTCAATTTGTTATTAGAAGAGGGAGTGGTTCCTTTAGAATGGAAAGAAGCAAAAATAATACCGTTATTAAAAAAGAAAGTTTGATAAACAAGTCAGAGAACTATAGACCAGTGAAATTAACATCGGTTATTTGCAAATTATTACAAAGAGTAATTAAAGATCACATGATGGATTTTCTTGTTAAACATAACTTGATAAACCCATCTCAACATGCGTTTTTTAAAGCGAGGTCATGCTTAACAAATATGTTATGTTTTTTGGGAAACATCACTAAGTGGGTAGATGAGGGATCACCAGTAGATATCGTCTACTTAGATTTTCAAAAAGCTTCCGACAAAGTGCCACATCAAAGATTACTACTTAAACTAAGGGCCCATGGCATAGCAAATGGTATAATTAACTGTATAAAAAATGGCTGATTGACAGAAGACAACGGGTAGTTGTTGATGTGGAAGCTTCAAACTGGAAATCAGTTTTGAGTGTGGTACCACAGGGATCAATACTGAGACCAATATTATTCTTAATGTAAACTAATGATTTGGACGATGATATAACAAGCAAGGTGTTGAAATTTGCGGATGACATAAAAGTGTTTAGAAGAATTAAAAGTGATAGAGATAGAAAGCATTTACAAGATGATCTTGACAGGTTGTTTGAAATGGTCTGAAAAGTGGCAAATGTTGTTAACTTTTTTGAAATGCAAATGCCTCCACACAGGACATGGAAACGAAGATGTAGAATATACAATGGGTTGTACTGTACTAAGTACTACTGTAAAAGAAAAGGACTTACGGTTAACCATCAGTGCTGATATGAAGGTTTCAGAGTAGTGCGGAATGGCAGCTTCAAAGGGAAATCAAATCCTTGGATTAATTAGGCGAAATATAGCGTATAAAAAGAACTAATAATACCGCTGTACAAAAACAATAGTTAAGCCTCATTTAGAATATTGTACACAAGCGTGGAGGCCATATCGCAGGAAGGAAATAGCTATGCTAGAAAGAATACAGAGGAGAACGACTCAAATGATAACAAAAATTTAGGGATATTAGTTATGAAATACGCCTAAAAGAATGTGGTTTAACAACACCAGAGACCAGGAGATTGAGAGGAGATCAGACAGAAGTGTTTAAAATATTGAATGGTTATGAAACTATTGATAGAAATATTTGTTCTCAGTTAAGAAAGATAGATGGACTAGAGGACACGAAGTTACATTTGTAAAGGAGCAGTGTAGATTAGATCTAAGAAAGGTCTAATTTTCACAAAGGACTTTAATTGAATGGAACAGATTATCTGATGATTGTGTGGGTGCTAGTAGTGTGAATATGTTTAAAAATAAAATCGACAGAAGGGTGGGATGCATGTAGATAAAAGAGTTGGACTCTCGATAAGCCAAAGGCTTCCTTGTCTACCTGCCATCTAGAGTTAATTCATTCTTGTAATACCAAGATATTATAATACCGTATACGCCCACCCGCAACCTCCGATCTGCTGATCTACATCTGCTTGTAGTCCCGCGCTACAACTTAGAGGGCTACGTCAGACGAGCTTTCTCCGTGTCTGGACCTACGCTCTGGAACGCTCTGCAATAAACGTTCGCCAATTAGAGACTTTGAATAAAACTTGCCTTAAAACGTATCTATTTAAGCAGGCGAACATCGACTGAGGAACTGTGCTGTAGGACACTTTTTTCTTTTTATGAACATGTATTTAATAAATAAATTCTTTTTTTTCTATTATATAATGTATTTTAATTAATTTATTACTATTTCTCTTTTAATAAAATTTTATATATCATAATATATATTCTTTTACTTAATTATCTTAATATTTGTGCAAATATGTCATGTATTTTAGTCTCATTATATATATACAATTTTGTCAATCTTAATACGTTTAAGGACGTTTTATAATGTGTGTACGCGCCTATGAACGGGCTGGTCCCGGAGATATGGCGCTATAAAAATGCTAGTAATACTACTACTACTACTAATAATAATAATAATAATTCTCTTCGTGGCAATCTTGTTAAATCTTGTTAAGTTAATACTTAAAAGTAAAACTGTAAAAAGGTAAGTTCTTATATAGCGCAGTATCCAGTCCACAGGACTGCTCAAAGCGTTTTACAATTTGCACCCTGGCAGACCTGTTCAATCGAACACCATCTCGATTTCTCTGGGAAGCATTCAGTCACGCAGCAATTTATTAAGGCGCAAAGTCTATTCATACACAAATATCCACCACTGTCCAGAGCCAGGTATTCATTCATACAGCCGAGTGAACTGAAGCAACATAGAGTAAACGAACTTCCCCAAGGTTCGACACCACCGCACAGGATTTGAACCCGGGTTCTCTTAGTCAAGAGTCTGAAACTCTTATTGCTGCGTTACTGCACCCCACAACAGTGGAGTGCCAACGTATCACAGTGCATCGTGTGGTTATGTTCAATAATCGCATACCATATCATTATTATATTTAATTTGTTTATTTAATTTTAATTAAAAAATAATAATTTATAGAATACTTTATTTTTCGCTAAAAGTGCTCAACATTATCTCAAAACCTCACGGCCAAAATTGGGCCGATGTGATTCATGTTCACAACAATAATTAAATAAAACTTGGCATGATATTTAATCTTTTTAATATTCAATTGCTATTTGTACTTAATTAATTATTTCATATTTTCCCTAAAATAGCCAAATATCTTTCTAATCTCTCACAGAAGAATGGCAACAATCGTTTCAATGTTCACAAGAGTATTTAGCTATTTTTAAGTACTGTTGCCAAGATTTTACCCAAAATATAGGAAGAGCAAAGAGCCAATTAATAAGTATTGTGTGGATAAATTATAATTGCATGACCACCATTGATCAGAGCTGGAAGAAGTGTTCACGCTAATTGCAACTATTCACGACTTACCGACTCCCGGCACCACCGTACACCAGCCTGGCTGGTAGTTGCGTGCGTTCACCTGAAGTGAATGCATCCATCTGAAAGCGTTCACTTACTATGCATTGGCTACAACATGCCAATGTACGACACATGCACATAGGTTATGATTAAGCATACACTGAGATCCACTTGATCATTAGATAAAGAAATAACGTATAATTGCATTCTACTTCTATTTACTGATATATAGGTAATAAATGTCTTAATGTGTCAGAAGTAGAACGTTTCCTGTAACATAACTGCGTCATTAATGTCTTACTGATATTTTTCTTTAAAGCTACATTATTATCAACATGTGAAATCAATTCAACAACAAGTGCGCAAATATCTAGAAACACCGTCGTGAATGCCAACTAAAACACAACGTCGTACAAAATATGATTATATTATAGAACTTACGCTGACTGGCTGCACAAGACTGATATGAAGCAAACGGTCGTAACAACAACGATAAGTCGAGTCATGGTTGTGTCGACCGTAGAGCTGGCAACACAAGGACGGTTAGCTCCTTTCCTCTCTAATGATTCTAGCAAGTGACGTCGACCACGTAACGTGATCCAACGGTACCAGTCTGTTGATGATGTATATCAGCGTCTGAGTTAGATAGAGGACAGTGGAGGCCCGTGGTCAGTGATTGGCCGGGTATAGCTCTAACTCCTCCCTCCTCCTACAGTAGAGACGTTTATGACGTTTGTCCATTTAGACCCCCACGCTCTATCACATTGAAGCATTCAAGTTACGTCTAGAAACGTTTTGACCAAAAACTGATTACCCAAAACAGGTTTTGTGGGGGCCTCATACGAATTATATTACGAGGCCCTGGGCAACTGTCCCGTCTTCCCTGCCCTACACCCGGCATAGAATTATTGAGCTGCAACACAATCCGCCATGCCTATCCTCGCCTGTTCATAGTAACTCGTCGTATGTTGGCCAAGAAGGGCCGTCGCTTTTGTGTGTTGAACATTGGCAGTCGCCTTTGTGTGTTGAACATTGGCAAGTTCCAACCTTAAATCACAATAGAATGTGTCATTGACCTGGAGCCCAGAGCTTTTATTTATGTAAAAAAAAGGCCAACGTGTTTGGCCCCATGTATTGAAGGAACCATTCCCAGACATCATAAACATGAGTTGCTGCCGGGTCTTTTGTGGTGGAATGTCCCCTAAACCACCCCCTGTAGTGGACAAAAAGTACCTTTATTTATATGAACATCGCCAAGGCTAAAACAGCTTCAAAAGTTTCCCTGGTGTTCCCCGAGTAAGGAATGACCAATGCCAGCAACTTTAAGTGGTGGAATCCCACTGAAAGCAACCCCAAAAAAACTGACGAAACTATTTATTCGTGCAAAAAACTAGCGGATGTCGTAGTCCGGTAGACGGCGCCAATCAATATGCGGCAAAATGTTTATCGAGTCGTTACGCAAATATCGTTTGAAGGTGTACGTATTTTGTAAGCTGATTATGAAAGATGACTACATAACATTCAGATTTTTTACAAAAATGATTAGGGTGATGTACTAGTAACAAATTAATGTACTAATATATAGTATTCTGGCATACGTAATATTATTATCATTGTCATCCACGTCACGCTGGTGGTAGAATGTGTTCAATCTTAAAAGTATACGCAACAATATCCCTGCAGCGTATTTACAGACTACACAAAAATATTGGGTAATTGGGAGCAAATTAGTGTTCCGCTACTGAGTTAATTTTCCATGTAGTGACGCAACAGGTTATGCAGAAAAAATGGACAAGGCAATACTTATAATACATACATACACACACACATATATATATATATATATATATATATATATATATATATATATATATATATATATATATATATATATATATATATATATATATATATATTACTGAATAGTCCCCTTGCTGAGCGGACCCTCTCCTGCATTAAGTGGTTTGTTATTAAAACATAAGTCCACATAAATTTATATAATTCTCCAAGATGTAGGCCTACTGGGTGGAAGGTAGGAGACTGACTGTGTGTCCCCTGTAGATAGGCCGCCCGCCTTGTAATGCCGAAAGTACCTTTGCAGATGGGGTACCGCTTTACAGGGCACTGTTGCAGATCTAATGTTATTTTGAAATTTGTAATTAATCGATACATTGATGCACCGCAATTATTGATTGATTGGAGTAGTTCAGTATTCAAAATGTGTACAAGGTACGTGTACTGGTAACTGCCTGAGCTACACGTACATGATTCCACTCGTTAAGAGGTTCAGTAAATCCATTAAACTTTATAAATTGTACGCCCTTGTGCGTAAAGGCAATTACCGCCAAAATGTAATCTTCTTATAGAGTTGATGGTGTGAAACTGTTGTGTTAGATTTATTGTATCTGCTGTGTTTCAAATAATGAGCGAATTAGTTCACTCACAGCGCGCCGGCATTAATGGTACCAGTTTCGGTATAATATAACGAAACTGTTACCATTAATGCCGATAATGGTCCTAGATATATTATATATAGGACCATTATTTAATTAGTTAAGGTGTTTGTATAAAGGCTGTCACAAATTAATACACAATCAACATTTATTCGCATCGATTAATTTGAGATGTTATGCATTCTCCACTAATCTAACAATACTTCCAGAAAGGTTAAGCTATTGTGTTAACACACCTATCTCATGCTTACTGAGAGTCCAAATATAACAATAAACATGCAACTTGTAGCGATATTTTAAGATCGCTTTTATATAATCACATCAGTACCCCTGCAATCTCGATAATGCAGTATTGCCTTTTTACACGTACAGCTACACGTTCGCATGAACGTGTAGCTGTACGTGTACGTGTACGTGTACGTGTACGTAATTGTATTGAACCTCCAGGATGCGATTAAATAAAGTACGAACAGATAAATGTCAAACATGGCGCTTCCCTTCAATAATATATCTTTTTTAATGACAGATAATGGCAACCTGTACCCCGAGTTGCATTATTTGCAAAGAGACAGAAGAAGGTTTATTTACCGAAGCATACATCCTGAAATACCAACAATGATCTTCAAAATGTTGAAGTTGGTTGGTGGCCTGGAAGAAGAAGAAGCCCATAGCTGACGTTTGTGACAATATAAAAGAAGGCAAACAAAACGTGTGAAGCCAATGACAGAATACCTATTTCATTGTGAACATAACATGCCATTTGTACACCTCTCTGTGGGTGAAATATTTTTTATGAAACGCAGCTGTAGATACCGTAAGTTTTCCGTATGTATGAATTTTCCTAAATTGTTTGCTTAACGAAGTAACTAAGTTTGCTAAATAACAACGCGTCACATCTCATCACCATTATCATCGGCATCCCTCGTAGCGAGGATGATATTACCAATGTTTGTCAGGGTCATTTGGTGTGTGTTCACATCTCATATTGGGTAACTGCCAATGTGTGTTGCTAGTGTACTAGTATGTACATAATAGTGTATCGCAATGTTTTGTGACAACAGAGATATATTCAATATATATATGTATATATATATATATATATATGTGTGTGTGTGTGTGTGTGTGTGTGTGTGTGTGTGTGTGTGTGTGTGTGTGTGTGTGTGTGTGTGTGTGTGTGTGTGTGTGTGTGTGTATATATATATATATATATATATATGGGATCATGTTTGCGGTCAAAATAGGAGTACTTTATTATATCGGATTCCACAATCAAAATAAGTCTGATAGAAACGAAATAAGAAAATATGTTTGATAGGGCCTAAGTGCCATGTCGATGAGAATATTAGATTCACGACGTGTCTATTCAACCACGGGACACTATGACTGCATGATGATGATGATGAGTGGCGTCAACAACAAAACAGAAGAAGAGAAATCCCGGATTGAAATCTTTCAAACCTGGAAACTGGGAAACAGTTAAGAATGCTGCCAGACGTCGACTGACACTTCAGAACGATCAGTTCTCTAGCGCAACGGAAGAAATTAACACGAATACAGTGCGGCAAAGACAAAATGTGACGATAGGATCCTCAGACTAGGCGAAGACCTCATTGCAAGGGAGGATGACCGGTTAGTCGCTGCCCATGGTACCATAGCACATGTCGGCGCGATTACGTAAGGCAAGAAACGACGGAGGACGAGCAAAAGACAAGTCGAACGAAACACGATGAAGCCTTCCGAAAACTGTCGATGTTCCCTGAGAACGAAGTCATCACAAAAACAACTTCCGTGCTGGCGACAGTAATGTTGAGCTTGTACAAAGAACAGTTCCTTGCTGTCGGGGGAACTGAATATGATATCAATAAGTACTCTGTGCAAAGTCTCACGTTGAAAGTGAATACACGTTTTGAAGATATCCTCGTCAACAAACAAGTGAACAAATCGGGAACATTCGTTTGTCATTCCTCACTTACCCTTAACGAGGCGAATCCTATGTTAAACGATTCTGATGCCAAGACTGGAGCAAGCAGGTGTGCAACCATGGCTTTGGTAAGGTAACTGTCCCACCAGAGGGAACTATTTTCCTGTCGCGTCTCTACTGACGATAGTGTGCTGAAGATATATGAACAGTTACCCTGTCACGTCTGTACTCATGGTGTGTGTTGTAAAAATATAATATATAAACAGTTATCCTGTCCTATTCTGATAAGCAGAGTGAACAGTTATCCTATTGCGTCTGTTGAGTGTGCTGAAGATATGTAAACAGTCGTCCTGTCGCGCCTGTACTAAATATGGACCAATCTTTGGGGATGCCGTTAGGAGGATTACACCACTTAAAGTTGCTGGTATTGGTCACTCCGTACTCAGGGAACAACAGGGAAACTTTTGAAGCTGCTTTTAGCCTTGGCGCTGTTCACATAAATAAAGTAACTTTTTGCCCATTTCATGTGTGATTTAGGAGGCATTCCACCACCCAACATCCGGCAGCAACTCATTTTTGTGATGTCGAGGGATGGTTTCTCCAACACGTGGGGTTAAATACTTTGGCCGATTTTACATAAATAAAAGTGCTGGGCTCCCGCTATATCATCCGGGCTGATTGTGATAGGCCATAGATAAATGGATGGCCGCTTGTAACATTTAGGTATACTTAACGTGTTTTCTAGAGCCCTTCTTAGTTTATTTGCTTAGTTTGTGACATTTGATTCGTGCAACCAGTGCTGGGTTGATGGTAGGGCAGACTTGGCGGATGCTCATGGGCTTGCACTAAATGCTTTTCTCTAGTTTATGCCCCCTGTCGTTGGTGTCAAATCAATCTCGGTAATACATAACTACTTGTGGCATAACGTGGAAGCGCGACAACTGTAAAAGCGTATCGTGGGCCACTAAGCTAGGTGATTTACGGGCTAAAAGGAACCACCATTATAGACATGTGTTGAACTGAACGACTTGCTCAACAGAAAATAGGTTATAAGATTTTAACAGAAACGCCGTTTAGGTCTTTCGAATTGACGCGGAAAGCCAGCGGGCACATTGGGGTGGTTCGTAGATGGCTAGGTTTTCGCCTGGGAGTGGCGAGATGCAGGAGGGTGGATGCCATTACGTGGGGTAGTAAATGAAAAGAAAAAAAACTAAAGGGAATTGAAGTGGTGGAAACCCGCGTTGTATTAGCTTGTTAGCTGTACATATGGGTTGGATTGGTGGTACGTGGTTCACATTCCCGTATACAGAATTGCGAAGCCGCTCCCTGTTATTGTAAATATCCACTGTCATAGACGTGGCTTTATTTTGAAAACAATGCGGCTGTCTTTTACCCAGTGCAACGCTGGATATGTCCGCATATGCACATGCTGTCTTTCTGTCTAGTTGGTGACGGAGATTGGAGATGGCTATGGGGTCAACTAAATGCAGGTGATAAAACTCCTTTTGGGTAATCTAAATGATATACGTGCTCGAAGGTATTACACCAAAATGTTAAACGTATTTTACATTGATCGATTTGCTGAAAGACGATCTCGATCAATGCGTTAGTGTCGAGTTGAATTCGCGGAGACGTTGACGAAAGTGATAACAGAGAACAAATCCCGAGTAAGATATTAGATCAGCATTTTAACGTGGAAAAAGCACTTCGTACATATCGCAACTTCTCAATGGCAAAAAGCCACCTTTCAAATTTAACACATAATTCTACTACGAATGAAATTAGAACATGACATGTTTGGTACATATTTTGAGTGATATTCCTATAACTGCAGACGTTATGAATCCTAAAATAGAAACAACACAGCACCAATTCGAAAGAGGCATTCTGTGTTGTGGAGGTCAGATTGTAGAAGGCATAATGGAGTGAGTGAGAGCTATGGAGATAGGATGACCGGTCAATCACTGCTCAGGGCAAAGTAAAAAATTCGGCGCTGAAACGGGCGACACGATAGTGATGATGCTGTGGGGCGATGGCGCGAAGTGATAGAGCGATACGATTACGAAACTGTGGCACATTGGCATCAACCCACCACATTTTTCTTTGCGTAAACATTTTTTAAAGAAAACAATTCAAGAAATGGCCTACATTAACAAAATCAGTGACAGTTTATTAGTATGCCACAAAGCGAGAACTAATCTAACTGTAAATCCCACGATAATATAATAATGCATTGTTCCCATCCCGCCATCCTATACATGCGAAAATGACGGAGATATGCTGGACGTACAAACAAACAAGCAAAAAACAACAAAATAAACAGAGAACCACACTGTAAACCAATCTATTCAGCTGCAAACAATCTTCCCTTGTTTATTTACCGAAGCATACATCCTGAAATAGCAGCAATGATCTTCAAAATGTTGAAGTTGGTTGGTGGCGGAAGTAGAGTACGTATACGTATGTCTACACGGGTATATATTCTAGGCGGAAGTAGAATCCCTATATGTATGTCTATACAGGAATTCTAGGCGGGAGTAGGGACCTTATACGTATGTCTCTTCAGGATCTCTAGTGGGGTCCCTATACGTATATGTTTATATAAACTCTAGGCGGGAGTAGGGTCCCTATACGTATGTCTACATAGGGTTTCTAGGCGGGAGTAGGGTCCCTATACGTATGTCTCTTCAGAAACTCTAGGCGGGAGTAGGTTCCCTAAATGTATGTCTATAGAGAGAGTCTAGGCGAGATTAGGGTCCCTATACGTATGTCTCATCAGGAACTCTAGGCGGGAGTGGGATCCCTATACGTATGTCTATAGAGGGACTCTAGGCGGGAGTGGTCGTGGAGGATCAGGTCACCCACCTATATGATTTGGTACCTGGCTAAAGACAGTGGTAGATATTTGTATAAAAAACGTCTTCACGCATTAATTGCAGCGTGGCTGGACCCGTGCTTCATAGAGAAGTCGAGATGGTGTTCGGGTGAAAAAGTGAAGCTAAAGCGCTTTGAGCAGTCCTTTTAGAAAGGTGGGCAGATTTAGGGGTGCAATTTGAGGTTTTTGGTCAGACTCAAGGAGGGTTTTTGACAAGCCCCAAGGGCGGTGCAAATAGAGGTTTTTGGAGAGCCTCAAGTTGGGTTTTGTTTGGCAAGCCTCACGAATGGGTGCAACTCGAGGTTTTTGTAAAGCCTCAAGGTAGGTTATACACGTTATATATGTACTTAACTTAACAATTGTAAAGCCTCAAGGTATGTTATACACGTTATAAATGTACTTAACTCAACAATTGTAAAGCCTCAAGGTATGTTATACACGTTATAAATGTACTTAACTCAACAATTATAAAGCCTCAAGGTAGGTTATACACGTTATATATGTACTTAACTCAACAACTGTAAAACCTCAAGGTAGGTTATACACGTTATATATGTACTTAACTCAACAATTATAAAGCCTCAAGGTAGGTTATACACGTTATATATGTACTTAACTCAACAACTGTAAAGCCTCAAGGTAGGTTATACACGTTATATATGTACTTAACTCAACAATTGTAAAGCCTCAAGGTAGGTTATACACGTTATATATGTACTTAACTCAACAACTGTAAAACCTCAAGGTAGGTTATACACGTTATATATGTACTTAACTCAACAATTGTAAAGCCTCAAGGTAGGTTATACACGTTATAAATGTACTTAACTCAACAATTATAAAGCCTCAAGGTAGGTTATACACGTTATATATGTACTTAACTCAACAACTGTAAAGCCTCAAGGTAGGTTATACACGTTATATATGTACTTAACTCAACAATTGTAAAGCCTCAAGGTATGTTATACACGTTATAAATGTACTTAACTCAACAATTATAAAGCCTCAAGGTAGGTTATACACGTTATATATGTACTTAACTCAACAACTGTAAAACCTCAAGGTAGGTTATACACGTTATATATGTACTTAACTCAACAATTGTAAAGCCTCAAGGTAGGTTATACACGTTATATATGTACTTAACTCAACAATTATAAAGCCTCAAGGTAGGTTATACACGTTATATATGTACTTAACTCAACAACTGTAAAACCTCAAGGTAGGTTATACACGTTATATATGTACTTAACTCAACAATTGTAAAGCCTCAAGGTAGGTTATACACGTTATATATGTACTTAACTCAACAATTGTAAACCTCAATGTAGGTTATACACGTTATATATGTACTTAACTCAACAACTGTAAAGCCTCAAGGCATGTTATACACATTATATATGTACTTAACTTAACAATTGTAATTTGATGTGTTGACAAAATGTTTGAATTTACTAAGAACCCGACTGTTTTACAACTTAGTGGCATTTTGTTAATGTTTTTTTTTGTAGTTTAAATTACTGTCAGATAGTAATGCCAAGAACACTAGCATTGTTTACATTGTCAATAATGGTGACATTATATACATTATATATATTTATATATATATATACATATATATATATATATATATATATCTATATATATACACTAACATACACCTGACATAGAACATGTGCATACACACCTGTCACATGACATGTACTGGCTTCCATCTGTATTGAGATGCACCTGTCCAGTTACCTGCGCTGGTATACACCTGCACATGACGTACTGAAATACACCTGTCTTACGAGTTACGACCTTACATTTTACGTATTACGACCTAGAATCGCCAGTTAGCTGCATTACAGTTTCCCCTCCAACACCTGTCCTCTCGACCTACAATCCGGCGTTACCGCGTCGCACGCACATTGACTTAAAACCCGAAATTACTTCCCGGACACAAATGCACTATCCTCCAAAACAACTGGATTCAGCCCTATATTCAGCTGTCTGAAGTAACCTACTTGAGATTGCAGTCGTAGCCCAGCACAACGGACTGTCTCGTAGAGTCAGCTCTCATGAAATACGGACACACTCCATCACCGTTCCACTCAATAACACATCCACGGCGTCGGTGTTTGGTCCGTGTATATACCGTCATTTCCTTTTTCGTTTTGAAATTTGCGAACAAAAAAGAAAAAATGAAACAATGTTCGTTTTTCGTTTTCACATTTGAAGTACGAAAAACGAAAAAAAAAAAACGAATACAGTCTACTATTCGCGGTAATTCTAATACAAGTTAAAAAAAAAAAATAACGATAAAACAAACCGTTTTTTTTTCTTTTCACTGCATCAGAACGGAAAACGAAATACGACTGCAGCCTAATCACGGGACCTACCGTTATTTACTAAACTGTTTGAAAACTACATAAAAAAATAGGAAAACGAGCCATTTTTCTATTTTCGTTTAGTAATCTTCAAATGGGTAAACGGTAAAACAGCAATCAAACCATTTTCACGTTTCCACTTTTGCAAAATGAAAATAGGTAAACGATAAAACGGTAAATCAACCGTTTTCCTATTTCTGTTTTGCTCACCACAAAAACAAGAAACGAAAAACGGAACTGCTGCGCTATTACGCATGCGCAATGGAAGTGGGCGTATCGCAACACTGACAAATTACAACAGACGTCATGCCACGGCGGGACAAATTTGGACAGAAAACACATCCGAAGGAGAGCGGCAAGAAAATAATTTGTTATTCGTAATTCCATTTAAACAAGTTCTGGTTGGTTATTAGTGGAAATAGACACAACATACTCTCGTTATGTTGTTGGTACGTATTGACAAAACGTGTGTAGAATACATTTATACAACGTATATCAAACGTCATTTGTGGCGTTATCAAATCACTACCTTCTGAAAACTTTATAAATTCGTAATGTGTTTGCTGGGAGGCCATCGTGCATATTTGGCATTATGATGCTATGCAGAATGCGTCCAGCCTGTCCGACGACCCCACAGGACGCGAGTGTCAAGCCGATATATTGACGGTATGACTATGCATATGGGCGTTGTAGTGATCCCTAGACATGATGATTACTGCGCCATATATTATTCCATGAGCAGTTTAAACCGTTTAAACATGCTACGTTATAACAGGTGTATCGAGAAAATAGTGTGCTTAACATAAACAAATACGTTTTGTCACTTCGTATATTCATACGATTTGCATGTTTTTTGCAATCATGTTCAGTTGCGTGTTCTACACGGACGCTCAACGCCTTTCAATGTCGGACAGCGATGCTAATGTCTGCAACCTGGCCAGAATTTGTATGGTCAGTTTTATTGAAACCCACGCACGGACTCACGTCCTAACGCACGCACACACACACACACACACACACACACACACACACACACACACACACACACACACACACACACACACACACACACACACACACACACACACACACACATATATATACACATACATGTATAAAGTTAGAAGCCGTCTGTATGAGTTGGATAAAATAACAAGTCGTGAATACATTTGTATGTCGGTAATAATTTACAACAAATATTATATAATTAAATAAGTAGGCTTACACAAACGTAAGGTGTAGCAATAAGCTATTCACCAGTAAATACCGTATCAGGCCTTACTCTTTTTCAGATGGAACCAACAGAACCAGTATACTTGCTGGATGACCGGAATCAAGTAGTCATGCCCAAGAATGATGACACCTTTGCCGGTTCTCGTCCAGCTATTGATAGATGATTCATTCAAATAATTTCGAGATTGCATTAATAATCGAGACCGGCCTGTAGTTAACGGCTAACAGCTTAGTATTCTTTTTGTAAATTGGCATCAATCCTTAATAAATCCGGGTGACTATTGGTCCAAACGAGTCGCCTTGCTTGAGGTATTGTTGCTCAGGATCCCAAATACTTTGTTTTCGGTGACTTCACTAAAACAGAAACTATTACTGGTGACACCCAATGATTTGTAATATTCTTGGATGTATTGCCACCCATATTTCCCATTACATGGTGGAAGTTGGTCAACCAGTGCTGAGACTATGTCAGTAAAACAATGTTAAAATACTCAGACACCTATACTTTATCAAAACAAATGTTACTGTCGATATCAAGTCCTATGCTCCCTGGCTTAGTTTTACATTGAGACGAAGTTCCAAGGCTTTTTGGCGTTTGCCATAATTCTATAATAATATATTTGGTTGTTGTTTATATTCATCAGCCTTGTTTGCAGTGGAATCTAATTTGGCCTGTTTCTTATACTAAATCTGATTCCTAAGATAACTGTATTTGCCATGCTACCTATGGTCTTTGGTCTTTTTGACTTTGGCAAACGCCCGATCTCTTTCATGAATGATATGCAATATCTTCCCGGTCATCCAGGAGGCTGTTCGATGTTTAATGCGGACATACTTCAAAAGGACAATACTTAGATTTAAAGAGATAAAAAGCCTCGTGTACAGAGTTAATAGATAATACATCCAGCCAGTCTACTTCTTGCAGTTTCACTTCATAAAATATACCTTACTGTCATTTCTGAGCGATCTTAATGTCAAACCGTTATATTGGTTAACAGGAATTTTCTTTCATTTGCGTGAACAATATATTAATTGGTGGTCAGTTATGCCAATATCTAATAGACCACATTGTGTTATTTTAATACGGTTTGAGACGATGATGAGATCTAAAATGGTGGAAGTTGCACTGGTAATCCTTGTAGGCGTGTTAATAAGCTGGGTCATACCAAACATAGACAGATAATGCTTTAGTGATACATGCAACGGATTAGTGATACTGCTCAAGAGTAATCAACGCTAAAATCACCCATTATGATAAATTCTTCGTTGGCGAATGAATTACACCCCAAACATGATTACTCGAGTATATTAAAAAGTCAATTATTTTGCTTGCTTGGGCGGACGGTAGCATACACCAATTAAAATAGTTTTTGTCTTAGGTAAATACAGCTCAGCCCACACAGTTTCTAAATTACTACAAACATCGTCTCTAGAGTTGAAAGGAATGTCACGTGTTACGTAAATGCATACACCATGGCCCTCACGATTCCTGCGCACCGGAGAACAGCACAGGCAGTAATTTCGATTTCCGAGTCTGCGACCGACGAATCTAACCAAAACTCGGTGTTGCCGATCACCGCCACTTTAAACTCGGTGTGCCTCTGCCAACTACGAAGATCAGTTCCTGAACGCTCTGATGATGATAGTACTATCAGCAGACCAAAAGCATTTCAACACGAAACGAAAAATTCTAGGCTTCATACATTGCACCCTGCCAAACTAGCAACTGGTACTTGACTATCCCCTGTATTCCACCCTGGTAACAATACAGATGTAGAAGACTGGTTTGCAGAGAGTGGTGCATGAGTGCTATCCCACAGTGCCAATGACGCCAACCAGAATATACCATCTTGGTCCATTTTCATTGAAACTACAAACATCATTGATCCTCCTGTCACAAAGCTTGGTGTGCTTCTAGTTCTCCAGGCACAGTGACACTATGATTCTCGTAATAAATCCCTTTGTTAACACGTAAATAGCTAGCTGTGATACAGAAAGTGTTACACGGGTGGACGTTGTATTTGGCACCTACACCAAGCAGTCAGTTAACGAAACAATCAGAGAGAAATGACTTGCCAAGAACAGGCCAATACGTAAGTTAATTCAACATGGTTGATGTCAGGAAATGACAGTATTTATCCAGAAATTTTAAAAGCAGAGGAAGAGGAAACGCCGGGTATCCTTTGTGAGATCTCCCAGAAGATCTGGGATGAAGAAGACACACCAAACGAATGGAACACGGGCACTATCACCAAACTACCTCAGAAAGACGATTTGGGAAACTGCCATAACTGGCGCGGTATCACCTTGCTATCACAGACATGCAAGATCTTCAGTCGGACTATACTGAAGAGAATATCAGCAGCTATTGACACCAGTCTTCACCAACAAGCCGGTTTCAGAAGAGGGAAGTCTTGCATAGATCACATATTATTAATTTTAACTCCAATGTCAAGTCAGTATGCGTGGCGTATACTACTAAATTTGCGTTGCGTTGCGTTGCGAGTCGTTCGATTGTATGATTATCAATTAACGTTTTTTCCGTTTCTTGGCCGTGCGACTGGGACAACGGACACTATACGACTGCAACAAACGTTGTCGCAACTCATGTTTTCTCGTCGCCGCCAGCGTAGTGTTAGGCTCTGGAACTACATGTGTGCCGCTGGTTGAACAATAACAGAAGCTGCAAGTTATCGAGAACACTGGGTTCGGAGAATCACAAGAACAGAGAGTGTGGACAGACGAAGATTGAATGGCATGAGGGAAGAGATCAGTAGGCCCTATACATTGCAGCTTAACGAAGACCACTTGGAACAAATCGATGCAGGCAGATTATTGAAGCTAGCAGAAGCGCTCACAAAGACGCAGCAAAACGGGAAAGTCACCTTCGAGGGGGGGAGATCCCGCGAACAGGAATTTGATAAAATCGGAGGAACATGAACAGAGGTAGCACGTAATAGAAAACAGTGGAGAACAGTGAAGAAAAATAAAACAATTACATTTGCCCCTCACCCATGTATAACAGGAAACAAGGATTTACCTTTGCATGAAAAAAACGTCCGCATGATTGGTCAAGGGATCAAACAATTATACCCCGACGCAATATATACGCCGACCCGCGCACGCACGCTCAAACGTACACGCACACGCGCACGAATTCCCATGGCTGGCGTTTGTTCGCACTAAATGACTACCCTTCACTGCCCTCAACTTGTAATGACGTCGAAGTTCATTGGTCAGGACTCATGTATGGTGTTGTGTTTCCGCCTCGGTGTTCACCAAACGTATGTTTCAAACGTGCAGCTGTGAGACCATTGCTTAAAAGGCCGGGCCTCGATAAGGAAGTTTTGAATAATTATCGGCCTGTGTCAAACCTACATTCACTGAAGCGTTATGAGTGTGTAGTGAAGATATGAACCAGCAGCTCGTGTTATAATCCTTTGAAAACATGATTAGACTCAGGGAGTTAAATTTCGCTTGCTGCCTGTTAGGCGCTACCACGTGATCCAGACATCCCGTGATTCAGACCTAAGACTGCTGGCTGGGGAGTTCATATGCACCGAGTCCCCACTGATTGCTGGGTGTTTCTTCTCAACCGTATTAGCGAGCGGTTGGCTGGAGAGTTCATATCGAGCGATCGCACCCCCACACCCCCACCGCGTCCACACACAACTCCGAAGCAAGAGTTCCACGTGGAGGAAAGAGATCCGCGTGAACAGACAACAGGGAAGTGGATGGAGTGTTGTATGCAAGCTCAAGGGCCGCAAGCGGGTGGAATTTTAGGTTTTATGAACGTAAAGGAGGATACATTTGGAGGTTTTCGATTAACCTCGCGGGGGTGCAATTGGTTTTGTTTTTCCGAGTTTCTGGGTGTGCAGATGGAGGTGCAAAAACGCAGTCCCCAAACAAAAGCAACCACCCTATGAGCCATAATTTGTTAGATGTGTTGAGTAAGTTCTGAGTACAATAACAGAACCTCTTCAACACATCGGGGAGACTTCAACTTCCGGTCACGTGACTTCCGGTTTGGTTCTTTCTTTTCTTTTGACATTAGACCTTCAATATAATACGGCAGCGTGACAATGTTGCATCGATTCTCATTTTAGACATTACCCATTCATCTAACTCCTAAAATGTCATAACATCGCAACAACGGTTGAATTACGCCATGTTTTATTTATGCAAATTACGCGTAAAGTGACAACGAACTTGCAAGTTGTACCGAAAGTGCAGGGCTTAGAACTACACGGCGAGAACGGTAATGCTGCACTCGGGATCCCAGTATGACTACGCACATCTCGATGACGTAGTACACAGTCCCTACTTGTTATGCGTACACGTTCGCGCACTGAACCGCCCTATTAAAAATAGTATACTTTGAATGAGTGTTTATTAGTTCATCAAAAAACCATTATATTAGAGGTCGTCCTTTTCGTCCACAGGCAGTGCCCCATGTAGCCACCGGAGGCACCGTTCTTGCACCAATTCTTCTGCACTTAGGCTCGCTGTAGTGTTCACCGAACACGACTGGGTCTGTTCTCCAGCGGGTCTGGATAGCCTCTCTCCACCCTGTGATGCATAGGCTGCATGTTCCCGGAAAACACGCCAGTGCATAGCTAGCTCAATGAAGCAAGATCGATGACGTTCTAAGTTGGTTGACAAATGCTACTGGGTGTGTGTGAATAAGGGAACGAAAAAACAAACAAGATCACTCCATGGTGTGTGGTCTCCCGCCTCAACACAATGCAAACGAGCTGGATTATATTCGTTTATACGTGTTAACCCTGTCCATATACATATATTTCTCCAGATCGCTGTCTTCTTCTCGCCTGTGTACCGGGCCCGCGTCCTAGCTGTTGCTAATCTAGGCCTACATGTCCTGTTCTCCATGCACATAGTGCTTCGCTGGTCTTAATTCACTTAAATCGTCTTCCTCGATGTCGCCTTGATTCAAGTTATCATTCATACTGACATCGTTTTAATCGCGAACCTTAGCAAGAGTAGCGAACGGTGGCGCCACCTAGCATTTGTCGAGGCTTGTGTTTACTTCCAGATTTCAACGGCAGACGACAACGCTAGCTTGGGCGCTGTGGAAACGCACGTTTGCACGCTGTACAGCCACAGTGATCACTACCAACACTCACTTTCAACGCAGCATGTCCATGTATATGTATCATAATCTTTCGGCTTTCGTGCACAGCAACAAAAAGTGAGGCCTTGAAGTTAATTTGATTTTCATTTATATTTATTAAAGATGTCGCAAGACTTCGTGACAAGATTGGGCGATAATGTAGTGTGCATTAAAACGCATACCTGTCTCAAACGCGCAATTTAATTTTCAAACACTACTCCCGTGCGTCTTGCTGAATCTGACATCAAGTTAAGTTATTCGCTATTGCAGGAGATACAGGCACTTGACTCTAGAGTCAAATGAAAGAGTTAAAGTGATTTCCCTAGACTAGGCAATTGCGTCACGTGCATCAACATATCGAATGTACGAATACATTCTCATGAGTACGAGTAAAAATACAAGTACATTTAAACAAATATAAATATTAAATAATAACGTATTTTAAAATTATTTATTAATCTAATTTATATAACTTGGCACAAGTGAATATACAATGGCCGTTGATCCATTTTTATGAGGAAAACCTCTACAATCAGCAATCTGCTGATATTATAAGTTTGCAATTTATATTTTCTGATCGTAGTCGTAGACGTAGACTACTAGTTGTTGAGAGGGTTAGCACATGTCCACATATCAGGCTCAGCATCCCCTTTGGAATTTTTAGTCAGGCTGCTGGCATGGGATTATACTAGTGTAGGAGGCAGTCTGACTTGAGCCACCTTACTTCTACAGAGGAAGACTGGCAGTTCTTGTTCTTAGCAGTTAGCACTATCAGCTGCTGTCAAGTGGCATGGTCTCCAGACTACATCAAAGGCATTTCCTGTCTAACTGGTGGGTTAACTGCTAATTGGCTCTTTATGGACATCCTGGTGGCTTAATTAAACAAACAGGTTTATGGCTTGAACTGATAGCCTACAATTATTGTTTGCTTAATAGGGTGTTTCTGACTGGGAAAAGATGCATGCTTGGGTATCATAGTCATGGTTATCAGAGAATGAGGATGTCTATGTGTAGGGATGGTAAGGTGGTATTCTGTCAGAAATAACAAGTATTAAAAAAATAGTTGAACATTTAAATATTTCAGGAAAGTTTCATTTTATAACCAAATATATTTATTTTCTCGAGTACAGATTGAGAAAGTACTCAGATGTACTCATAATGTACTCGTAAAATGAGTACGAGTACGAGTCCATGACCCACAAATTTTACGAGTATGAGTACGAGTACTTCAAAAGTGTACTCGAGTACACGAGTACTGAGTACTACGGCCCCAGGTCTGGTGTAGATGATACTTACCATACTCCATAGTCTACATGTACATACACTAGTAATAGTATAATAGTGAACCACTCGGTTTCTGCTGTATGCAATCATAATATGCAGTTTTCATCAACAATTTTATAAATCATTCTGCAACGTATTGATATTATTAATCAGATCCACTTATTTCATCAAAGCATCAAATAAGTTGTTTTTAGTGAAATATTTCAGGGATGAGAAATTTCCGGTTTTTGCCAGGATTCCGGTTTTTATATTGCTCCAAAGATCACTTTTGTGAATCATGTAAATCCAGGGAGAAAAAAATGAATGTTCAGGGGGTAGGGCATATAAAATCCTGGACAATTTGCTGATGATCTATCTGCGGATTGAGTTAACCATCTATCCACTGGGTGTTGCCTGCCTGGCGATTAGAGACAGAACCGACCCAACCGAACCCGTGAATCTGCGAAGTAAAACCCTTAGTTCTGTCGGCTGTTCGCTTCAGCGCTTTCGAAGTGCACGCAGAAAAGCAGTGGACCAATAGGAAACTACCATGTATTTTGTGGAGATGTCGATCATTTTCGAACAAAATGGCTAATCGACGACACATGACAAATGTTGCCTGACGGACATTGACAAAAGTGTCAAGAATAAGTGAAATTGGGCGTGGCTGGAGAGATCGGCTGGAGACACTATGTTGGATATATTCATCAGTAAATTATCAGCACCAGGGAAAGCCTACTGTTTGTGGTGCGAGGCCGATGTCAACTATGTGGATTGGATCCTACAGGCTACAGTCAGAGGGGAACTGAAGGCATTGAAGTACACATGCTGGCACTGCCCACGCTGGTCACCATTGTTCTATTAGAACCTGAACAGAGGGCGTATCACATGGAAGTTCGCCGATTCCATGTAGACAACACACTTCCACAAGCACACACAAGTTCCAGATTGTACTCGTGGTGGGCTACCATATTCTCTACTGGCAAGTTCCCAGCCTTGTCAAAGCTGGTGGCTGCAATGATGAGCTGCATTCATGGTCCTCAAGTGGAAGGGTGTTGCCACAAAGAATGTTAGTACATTCAACACTATCCAGACAGTGAAGTACTCACTCATGGCGAGCAACAAGACTGCTATACAGGACTTCCACAAACTGGACTGGTCGCCTCGTTCACAACACGAGGGGTGCACATAAAATGTACTCCACCCATTTTGCCGATGAAAGAAATATGAAGGAGGAGAAGAAAACTGAGCTGAGCATGTCAAAGGCACCAAGTACAAAGCTAAGGAAGCAGTTGAGCTGGCAACAAAGAAAGCTAGAATGGCCCATCAACAGGCTGTTTTGATAAAGCTGGCCAAGGAGAAAGCTGCCCGTTAGCCAACTCGGGTTCAGCCAAAAAAATATCATTGACAAGCGAGTTAGTACTATGACAATGTGTGCGTGAGTCCGTGTGCTTTTTTAGCTATTGGGAATGTTAATATTGTCTATTTAATATTGCTCAAAATACACCAATTAAAAAATATATCTCAGGAGTCCCCACTCCCCCGATTAGTTGAGACAGTCTTCTTGGGCTGAAATGTGGGCCACAGCAAAATTTCCGTTTTTTTCTCAGAATGTCACTCTCATCCCTGATATTTACAATATTTGTAAGACGATACCACTTACATGCCAAACGGAAGCACTTGTTTTTCGCTGCATCATGTTCAAAGTCATCATTGTACGATAAGACGCAGCGTGTTAACTGTATAAACGCCACAAACCATTCGATAACGTTCCTGTGATGATTAGTGTGAACAGTGCTCACACTTTCATCCGATGAATTGAAATATAAAAATACAGCAGAAACCTTGATACAGCAGAAACCATGCAGGTGACTATGCAAGGTGTAGCTTGTAGTCTAGTAGTCTGTAGACGTAGTGTATCAATGCCATATTACCCATAATCACTGTACTCCATAATCTATATAGACTAATATAGTACAACGACCTGTGTTACTTCACCGCTCTTTACTTGTCGTGGGTCGGGACATTTCTCCAAAGTACACTTGTCTGATCTCATACTGACCACATGACAAATGCAGAGTAATTTCCACAGCAGAAATAAAAGGTAAGTTCTTTTAAGTTCTTATATAGCACAGTATCTAGTTCTCAGGACTGTTCAAAGCACTTTACACTCTACTCCCTGGCAGACCTGTTCAATTGAACACCATCTCGACTTCTCTGGGAAGCATTCAGCCATGCTGCAATTAATGCATGAAGAATATTCTTACACAAATAACCACCACTGTCTATAGCCAGGTAGTCATTCATATAGCTGAGTGAACTGAAGCAACGTAGAGTAAATGAACTTGCCCAAGGTTCGACACCGCCGCACAGGATTCGAACCTGCGTTCTCTCAGTCAAAAGTCTGGAGCTTTTACCACTGCGCTACTGTGCTCCACTAGGAGCACAATAGTAATCCTATTTGTGCATATGTGCAAATAGGGTTCACAGTTTTGGAAAATAGTGTATTTTGCAAGATAACAATTTCCATTGGTCTATATTCTTCACACAAAACAACTTTTCTAACAGTTTATTTGCACAAATAAGAGTCGGAGATTTAGGACATGTATATATCTTATGGATGAATGTCTCCTGTTTTTTGTTAAAACAGCATAATGATAAAACATTAGCCTAGGTAGCACAAATGTTATTCCCACCAGTATATGCTAGACTAGTAGTAGTAGTATAGGCCCTACTCACATGCTCAAAACTACGTTTCTAATGTCCAGTTTCTTTAGCATGTATATTTAATGGAAACTCCATGACTCCATCAGATCAACTGTTTACAGCATACTGTTCTTGCTTAGACAACTTTGCCCTTTGTGTCTGTCACAAAGAAAAAATCGTGGCCAGAACTTTTAATGGAAAATACAGTATAATGTATGAGTTTCGTGTATATATATATATAATTCTGTATTTATATATACAGGTCGACCGCTCCATTATGAGAGATAGGATATACAACCTCTGAAAAAACGCCTCTCAAAATCCACAAAAATATTTTTTGGGTGCAAAAAATAATTATTTATATCATTATATGTCTGGGTATACTATGTATACTAACAATTCAAATTATAAAATAAAAGATATTGTCTATGTAACCAGGGTTCAAAATTTTATGCAGACTGGCTCTGGTCTGCTTAAAAACGGTGGTCTGTCTAAGGCGGTCCCTTATGCATATTTGGTCGATATATTCTGCTGTTAGGAGTATATATATATATATATATATGTTGGCATATTAGTAAGCTGATCAGACCCTTTTGCTACAATTACAACTGAATGCCATGGCAGAGTTTTGAGTTACGACTGTTGCTAAGAAAATTGGCAGTTCATAGGTGAAAAACTCATTTGCAAATCAAATTCTCAGTGCATTTCATATGTGAATGATCATTTCATTCATTCACACGTATGGCTCCTAATAGATTAGCAAAATTAAATAAAAGGTCAAACTCAAGTAGAATCTGCAAAAATGAGTACATACATTGTGAGACACTGATTGAGCTGGAAGTATTATTTGGAAGAGATGAATAAATGCTTATAGAATTAATATCCCACTACACAATTCAGTCAGCCATAATATAGATTATTCATTATAAACTTGACAGTACAAGCCTGTTCCATTTCACAGCTACATGGCATGCAGCATCCACAGAGCAAGTCTAAACAAGCAACTCACTACCTGTATAGTTATTGAACTGGCCCCTCAAGTGCAGTGTTGCTGCAGGGATGTGTCAATAGGCTCTATATGGGTGGCTATTAGCTGCATACAACAGTCACAAGCCCTACACCACCACACCTTTAAATTAATCCCTTGAATAAGGAAGTAGTGCAACATGCTCTGTTGGTTGGTTGGTCATTTCTGGCAGGCAGTGGAGCACTAAGGTTCAAATGTGTGTGATGTGTGCTGCTGGATAGCATTTGACCACATCGTGTTGGGACACACTTGGAATTAATTACTCACATGGAAATTGTGCATGACACCTGCTTGTGTTAAATGTTAATGAGTACATAAAAAAGTTGACAGTCGCACTGGAGGCACATTATATGTGTGCAGTCATGCATTTTTTAGTGAGTTAAAATTATTTATTCTGCATGCGTTTACGGAAAACACTGGATTACCACTGACTCCGGATACAGATTCTACTCTGCACACAAGGATTAGCGGCAAAAAGAATATATTGGTGGTGCACTGTCTTTGTATTGGCTACACATGTGTTGTGTTGTTTGATGGATCTTACCTACACAACTTACGACTTGTCCAAATACTGGAGGATGCTGAAATTGTGGTAGTTTAGCAAATTACACAATTTGTATTTGCTGCAAGACTTAGCTGTGGAACCACGTCATGGTGGGTATTTCAGTCATGCTGTGTGTCATTATCATTTTGTGTGTATATATAATCACTAATTGTATGTTTTAATGATATATGGTTCGGGTGTTGTATAAATAAAATAAACATACATTGTACATTAAATTATATAAAACATTAAAGTTGAGGCTGTTTCTGTTGCATACAAATGTTATGAAATATCCAGTTTACTATTCCATTGGTAACTCCAAAAAAATCCTCGTCACACAAAATTTGTTCAGTGATTCCCTAGAGCTTTTCAGTTGCTTGTGTGTTACTTGACTGGGACTTCAGTTCTTAAAAGAAGGCTTTTAGTCTTGCAATGCCTGCCTTCGAACATCTGTTTTTATTGTTTGGCGATCATGTTTTGTCACTAATTGTGCTGTCAGAATTTGAACCAGACACGTTCGCTGGTGTGTCACAACTATAGTGTCCTCGGTGATACAGCAGTGGTTTTTCATTTTAAAAAAACCTTAAATTTAACAGTGGATTCTTGTTAATGATGGACTTTTCTTGTGGGTTCATCTTAGTGAAATGGTTCCCTGGTAACTTGTAATTTGAACCCAATTTCCATGCACCACTGAACTTGTTTTCAAGAGAGCAAGGATTTCAACTCAACAGCGTTAACACTGAAACCTTTAATTATGATGAGCAGCCTTGACAGCATAACACACAGCTTTTTCTCGCTAAGCACAGCGTACCTCCAAATAGCTCAGCATGGTAACAGAGGGGGGAGTGTATCCAGGGTGAGGGTATCTACCAGTGGGTGTAAGATATACTGTTACAACAGGTCTTTTTTTGAAATTAGTGTTCATTGTTGTCTTAGATGCCAGTAGACTTGTTTGCAACATCCTTGTGGTTTCCACCCAGATGCAGTGTCAACCTTCTTCAAAATTAAGGTCCTTCACATTAATTGGCTTGTATATGTGTCGTTGATGCTTTGATTACCCACGGATCCTACTAAGCAGAGATTGGCCTATTTAGCTGCTGTGTTAGTGTCTGTCTGTTGTAGTACTAGACTAACTCAAGGAAGGATGGGCTTTAGCAGCACACAATACTCACTCAGCCAACTCTTAAGCGAACTTTCAATTAGTGGCTTAACTAATAAAGTCAAGCACGCATGTATATAGTCATTCTCTTCAGGCTAGCAACCTAGCTAATGTTGAATTTACTGGCTTCAAACTTGCGTGATATCACATGTGTAACTGTTGATTGTTGGAACATGTGCTGAGACACACCTTCAATTTACTTATCACATGGACATTAATGCAGCACCTGCCTTTGTTAAAATGTCAACACCACTGACAAGTACATCAAAGAAGTTGTCGGTGACACTGGAACTACACGTTTATTTTTCTATTAGTTGGTAAAAAAGGAAGTTATAGACATCTGCAAATATTTACTTTCAGTATTTGGTTACCACTGATTGGGAATACCAGTTTACTTCTGCATACAGTTAGCAGTAGAATAATTTTGGCTGGTGTGCACTGTTGTTGTTTTGGCTACCAGTGCACTGTGTGCACAGTGGATCTTACGTATGCAACAGATGTACAGGTAGTCACATTTTCGTAGCGTGGTGAAAGTGTGAAGTTTTCCAGCAAATAACACAGTTGGTATTAATTTGTACTGTTGATTCTAAACAGTGGAACTACATCTTGGTGGGTGATTGAAACTTGTGTCATTAAGTATAGTGATCACTAGCCAGTTTTGTCTGCCTTTTAATTTTGAGAATGTCTGATACATTTTGTTTATGAGTGAATGTTTGGTATTTTCTTCTTGTGACTCTGAATATAAACATTTATTTAAACATGTAAATTTTAAAAGTATATATAATATATGTAATCGTATGTTACTGTTGTTTACAGTACCTGCTTGTGTGGTCACTCGTGTGCTGCGTCCACTATGTATCCAGCACCTGGACGGCACATTCCTACTGGAACGATCGGTATGATGGAGAGCTCGACTATGTTCCCTATGCACCGGGTGAGTGTCGGCTTCTTACAAGAAGTATTTAAATACTCTTTATACTTCTGTTTGCACCAAACATGAAATACAGGGACTACTGTTGTGTTAGTTAGTAATTAGTCACCTGAATCCACTTAAAATAAAATGCTCGAGGGTGTTTTACATAAAATTGCATTTACTTATTAACATTTTATTATAATTTCAGTTGATTATTAGGCAGTGTAATTATAATTGAATGACCATTGTCATTGAATTAGTTATTATGAATAAAAAATGGTGGTATATCATTATTGGGTAACATGTAAACACATAATGTATGCATTTCTTCAGGCTCGCTTTTTCTCAGATGTTGTTTGTTTATAAGTTACAAACATGTGGTTCATTTACAATTAATTTGTTTAAATAGGACTTGTTTACACACATGGTTTATTAACCGTGTTCACATGCATATTGAAAATATACATCATTCAGAATGTGTTTACATTCAGGAAACAAGAATCAAACCAGCCTCTCCCATTAGTGATTTTATATATATATATAATAATAATGTTGGGTCTGCAATGTAAACACGTTGTCTTATAAATATCTCGCCAACAAAAGTCCTTCAAAGATTCCATTACTGTAGAGTTGTCAAATCAACATTATTGTTCAGAATTCACAATATCTATGTTAGATTGCCAGCATGTTTCACACTAGTTATGTACGTAAGTTGCCAAGCAGCTAGTGACAAGGACAACACTTAGATTGAATGTGACATGCATTAGTGTCCTTTGTGAAACTGCAAATGTACACCGCTTGGCAAGTACAGGTACTCAACAAATATTTGTCAAACAAACGTGCTAGCTTTTTACAAAGGTTCTTGAACTGAGTGAAGAGTGACAAACGCTTGAGAATCATTAAGCTGCATTAAGGGGTCATCTCAGAGTGTTGATGTCCGATTTAAGACAAGATTACTTTCATCAGGCCTCAGCCCCCTAGATGAAAGTTGGTAAACATTGAAGTGGTACTATCAATATCAAAATATTAACAGTGTCGATGTCTGATGCCAGACAAAAACTGCCTCTGACCCCAAACAAAAGTAATTCCGACTGATATCGGACATTGATGTTCTCAGGTGATCCATAAGGGTGCGAAGTGCAGACATAGTCAGATTAGAGGTGTGAATAGGTTATAGAAGGAGAATAATTAATTTTACTTTTGAACATATAATACAAATATCATAATTTTGTTAGGGAAAGATATGATCTAATAGTGTAATAGGAAAGATATGATCTAATAGTGTAATAGGAAAGCTGGATGTGAGTCTATAAAATGCAAGTTAAGAATCTGCTGTGGACATTGGGAACAGAAAATAGAATATCCTGGGTAGCTTAAAAGTGGATTTGGTGGAGATTATTGATGACTGGCTGCATGGTGACCAGTTTAAAGTGGATATAGAGGAAGATCTGAAGGGAAGAGACCGAGGGGGAAAAGGGAATAATGATCAGTTGTGTTGGAGCTACACATGGGGACATATGGGGAAATGAAGCAACACATGGGGACATATGGGGAAATGGAACAACACATGGGGACATATTGGGACATACGGGGAAATGAAGCAACACATGGAGACATATGGGGAAATGGAACAACACATGGGGACATACAGGGAAATGGAGCCTGGTGGAAAACAACACATGGGGACATACGGGGAAATGGAGCCTGGTGGAAAACAACACATGGGAACATACGGGGAAATGAAGCCTGGTGGAAAACAACACATGGGGACATACGGGGAAATGAAGCCTGGTGGAAAACAACACATGGGGACATACGGGGAAATGAAGCCTGGTGGAAAACAACACATGGGAACATACGGGGAAATGAAGCCTGGTGGAAAACAACACATGGGAACATACGGGGAAATGAAGCCTGGTGGAAAACAACACATGGGGACATACAGGGAAATGAAGCCTGGTGGAAAACAACACATGGGGACATACGGGGAAATGGAGCCTGGTGGAAAACAACACATGGGGACATACGGGGAAATGAAGCCTGGTGGAAAACAACACATGGGGACATACAGGGAAATGAAGCCTGGTGGAAAACAACACATGGGGACATACTGGGAAATGAAGCCTGGTGGAAAACAACACATGGGGACATACGGGGAAATGAAGCCTGGTGGAAAACAACACATGTGGACATACAGGGAAATGAAGCCTGGTGGAAAACAACACATGGGGACATACTGGGAAATGAAGCCTGGTGGAAAACAACACATGGGGACATACAGGGAAATGAAGCCTGGTGGAAAACAACACATGGGGACATACAGGGAAATGGAGCCTGGTGGAAAACAACACATGGGGACATACAGGGAAATGAAGCCTGGTGGAAAACAACACATGGGGACATACAGGGAAATGAAGCCTGGTGGAAAACAACACATGGGGACATACAGGGAAATGAAGCCTGGTGGAAAACAACACATGGGGACATACAGGGAAATGAAGCCTGGTGGAAAACAACACATGGGGACATACAGGGAAATGAAGCCTGGTGGAAAACAACACATGGGGACATACAGGGAAATGAAGCCTGGTGGAAAACAACACATGGGGACATACAGGGAAATGGAGCCTGGTGGAAAACAACTCATGGGGACATACGGGGAAATGAAGCCTGGTGGAAAACAACACATGGGGACATACAGGGAAATGAAGCCTGGTGGAAAACAACACATGGGGACATACAGGAAAATGAAGCCTGGTGGAAAACAACACATGGGGACATACGGGGAAATGAAGCCTGGTGGAAAACAAACCATGGTTGATTATTGTTTTTACAGTGAAGAGAATTATATTTGTCAGCCACTAAGAAGAAGAAAAAATATATGGAAACATCAGTCAGTTTTTTTAATGATTATACACGTGTGTACAAAGAGATGTCTGTCAAACCTCGCTTGACCATCACCTTGGTAATACAGCACACACTAGGAGAGTCCAAAAATAGTTTATGTTTGTTACAGGTGTAGGAAATGTAGAATATTAGTGTCATTGATACAATCACTTCACTAGTCACGTTTGTGGCTAGTCACGTTTGTAACAAACAGAAACTATTTTCGGACTGTCCTAGTGTGACCATAATTGCAAGGTGGCTGACAGTGATTATGACTGAGCATCAAAATGTGACTAATGTAATAATTATTGGTTATGTAGCTATCAATGTTTGGCAAGTGTTCGTACATCGACCTAGATATTGTATGTCATTGCATACAATTAAGATATGAATAACTTTGTGGCATCTAACTACATTTTGTTTTATCAATGTCTAACATCTAAATGAGTGTCATACATACGTAACGTAACTCGCTTTAAACTGAATTTTCATATTGTAAGATACTGGCCTTCGATTTATCTGTACTGTTGACATTTGTCACATCTTAATTCACGAGTTTTGGCTACCATTTTAATCTAATGTACATGTACATTATATGAAATATGTAGTGCTTTGTTTTATGCATCTGAAATCAATCTGGCGTAACTGTATACCTGAAAACACACACATAAATCTAGACAGTTTTGACATGTATGTCAGTCATGACTATCAATGGTTATCTTTTCGTTACGCCTCTTGATCCACAACACTATAGTTATCTTCAAAGAATCATATCTAATCCATTTGTAATGACAGAGAGACCATTCTGGTAACAAATGAAATATATGATGCTGCAGAGTGTAAATGCATTATTATTTTGATCTTAAAGATGGTATGGGATCAAGGGAAATTTATATATTTGACAAAAATAATGATGTCATCTATATGGTCACAAGTGAGAATAGGGTATAGTTATTCTATGCTAATTAGGGCACATGCCATAATATTAAATATATATTCAATGCTATTATAATGAACAGCAGATGAAAAACCTTCAATTTGACATATTATAAGTATATATTGAGACACATATAACTATACAATGACGATTGAGGTGTGGGTGATTTAATACCATGCAACATTGACGACAAATACAATATTTCAGGGTACCATCCAAGATAGGTTTAGAAATGGGTAGTGAGACCCAACTTTTTCACTGTTACCACTTGAAATCATCTTCAAGGGACCCCAAAGCATAACAAAATGGGTTGGTAGAGTTGTGGGGGGTTGCATGAGGGGCATATCTGGCCCATGGCCTAATACATTGGCATACTGAATTGCTCGCTTCTTATGACATCAACTGTCAAAGCAATTCAGTGTTGACGAAATGTTAGTTTGCAGCCACCGAATCAATAGTGTAATCAGCTCACACTGTTCATTGTGCAGAATTAATTGCATGTTTACTCTTGCATATTGCCTGCACTGCAATTGACAGGTCATTTATAATGGCAATCTTCAGTGACGCTATTAGCATTATGCAGTAGCTATTACTGCTATGACTGTAATATATTGCCTGAGGTCTTTGTATTGAACTAACACCTTTACTATGGGCATCCAACTTCACTAATCAGATTGTCTCAAATTATCCCGTTGCTATAGTAAAGTATGGTATGTTTCTAATGTGTAAAGGATGTTTGTTTCATTGATATGCTGAGGTTCTGGCCTTGTACAATAATATATTCAGCGAACACAATACTGTAATTGAGTCCCTGAGCACTCGTAAAACTTAACTTGAACCAACTGTGCAAGAGCAAATACCTTACATGGGTATTTTTTCTTACAGTATCTATAATTTAAAAGAATAAATAGAAATCTTCCAAAAATGATAACTATATTTGATGAGGGCATAGTTTGAGGAAAAGAAAATAACAATTTGTTTTGGCTTCTGCACAAAAATGCAATTGTTCTGCAGCTTGAGTACAATAAGGTAATGTGATTTTCAGAAATTTACATAGAACCACCAATTGTAGCATTATACAGATTTACATTTGGACCACTCCACCATTGCTTCCATACCAAAACATAGTATTGGACTCGTAAAAAAGTTATTACTTTTCTGTGAAATAAACATCTTATATCTTTCTCAAAATTGTCATGATAACTAATTTTCCATATTTATTTATGTTAGCGAATGTCATGCCACACTAGTGACATGATGCTTGTAATATTACTTACGTTAACATTGTTGGCAAGTCAAAGCTTGACAGAGATCATGTGCATCATTTTGATTGTGATGTAGGCAAAAATGGATGCACTGGATCCATCAATTTACTTGTAGTTTTTATTTTAATTGTAAAATTTTAAAACTTGTTTACAGAAGACACGAGCAATGGACTGTGGTCTGACAACTCACTGAGAGACAACTATCTGTTCCCTGCCACCACCTACAGAGCGGCTTGTACTGGCTGCATCTGTACTGCAGACAATCTCAATGTGTCCGACTGCAGCGCATCTACAATGTAAGGCTTTCTTGTTGCTGCCTTACTGGCAGGGTACAGGTGGGAAAGGTGGTGTGTTGTTGATAGGGTACAGGTGGGAAAGTTGGTGTGTTGTTGATAGGGTACAGGTGGGAAAGTTGGTGTGTTGTTGATAGGGTACAGGTGGGAAAGTTGGTGTGTTGTTGATAGGGTACAGGTGGGAAAGTTGGTGTGTTGTTGATAGGGTACAGGTGGGAAAGTTGGTGTGTTGTTGATAGGGTGCATGTGGGAAAGTTGGTGTGTTGTTGATAGGGTACAGGTGGGAAAGTTGGTGTGTTGTTGATAGGGTACAGGTGGGAAAGTTGGTGTGCTGTTGATAGGGTACAGGTGGGAAAGTTGGTGTGCTGTTGATAGGGTACAGGTGGGAAAGTTGGTGTGCTGTTGATAGGGTACAGGTGGGAAAGTTGGTGTGCTGTTGATAGGGTACAGGTGGGAAAGTTGGTGTGCTGTTGATAGGGTACAGGTGGGAAAGTTGGTGTGCTGTTGATAGGGTACAGGTGGGAAAGTTGGTGTGCTGTTGATAGGGTACAGGTGGGAAAGTTGGTGTGCTGTTGATAGGGTACAGGTGGGAAAGTTGGTGTGCTGTTGATAGGGTACAGGTGGGAAAGTTGGTGTGTTGTTGATAGGGTACCAGTGGGAAAGTTGGTGTGTTGTTGATAGGGTACAGGTGGGAAAGTTGGTGTGTTGTTGATAGTGTACAGGTGGGAAAGTTGGTGTGTTGTTGATAGTGTACAGGTGGGAAAGTTGGTGTGCTGTTGATAGGGTACAGGTGGGAAAGTTGGTGTGTTGTTGATAGGGTACAGGTGGGAAAGTTGGTGTGTTGTTGATAGTGTACAGGTGGGAAAGTTGGTGTGTTGTTGATAGTGTACAGGTGGGAAAGTTGGTGTGCTGTTGATAGGGTACAGGTGGGAAAGTTGGTGTGTTGTTGATAGGGTACAGTTGGGAAAGTTGGTGTGTTGTTGATAGTGTACAGGTGGGAAAGTTGGTGTGCTGTTGATAGGGTACAGGTGGGAAAGTTGGTGTGTTGTTGATAGGGTACAGGTGGGAAAGTTGGTGTGCTGTTGATAGGGTACAGGTGGGGAAGTTGGTGTGTTGTTGATAGGGTGCAAGTGGGAAAGTTGGTGTGTTGTTGATAGGGTACAAGTGGGAAAGTGGGTGTGTTGTTGATAGGGTACAGGTGGGAAAGTTGGTGTGTTGTTGATAGGGTGCAGGTGGGAAAGTTGGTGTGTTGTTGATAGGGTGCAGGTGGGAAAGTTGGTGTGTTGTTGATAGGGTACAGGTGGGAAAGTTGGTGTGCTGTTGATAGGGTACAGGTGGGGAAGTTGGTGTGTTGTTGATAGGGTGCAAGTGGGAAAGTTGGTGTGTTGTTGATAGGGTACAAGTGGGAAAGTGGGTGTGTTGTTGATAGGGTACAGGTGGGAAAGTTGGTGTGCTGTTGATAGGGTACAGGTGGGAAAGTTGGTGTGTTGTTGATAGGGTGCAGGTGGGAAAGTTGGTGTGTTGTTGATAGGATACAGGTGGGAAAGTTGGTGTGTTGTTGATAGGATACAGGTGGGAAAGTTGGTGTGTTGTTGATAGGGTACAGGTGGGGAAGTTGGTGTGTTGTTGATAGGGTGCAGGTGGGAAAGTTGTTGTGTTGTTGATAGGGTACAGGTGGGAAAGTTGGTGTGTTGTTGATAGGGTACAGGTGAGAAAGTTGGTGTGTTGATGATAGGGTACAGGTGGGGAAGTTGGTGTTTTGTTGATAGGGTGCATGTGGGAAAGTTGGTGTGTTGTTGATAGGGTACAGGTGAGAAAGTTGGTGTGTTGATGATAGGGTACAGGTGGGGAAGTTGGTGTGTTGTTGATAGGTGCATGTGGGAAAGCTGGTGTGTTGTTGATAGGGAATAGGTGGGACAGTTGGTGTGTTGTTGATAGGGTGCAGGTGGGAAAGTTGGTGCTTTATTGGTAGAGTACTGTACAGGTGGGGAAGTTTATACTTGTTTTGCTCTTGGAAAAGGTGGTGCTTTGTTGGTAGTGTACATATGAGAAAGTTGATGCTTTGTTGATAGGATATGCATGGGAAAAGCTGGTGCTTTATTAGTAGGGTATACTTGGGAAATAGGGTGCAGTATTGGTAGAGTACACATGAGAACATTGATGCTGTATTGGTATGATGCATATGGGGAAGTACTTGCCTTGTGACATTGTACTTTGTATGATGTTGTACTTACATGTGACATGGTTACATGTCTCTTGACATAATAGTAACATGTGTCGTAGTAACTAGTGAAATATGTCAGTAACAAGTTAGATGTGTCATAGTGACTAGTTATATGTGTCATAGTGACTAGTTACATATGTCATGGTGACTAGTTACATGTGTCATAGGGATTAGTTACATATGTCATTTATAATGACTAGTTACATGTGTCATAATGACCAGTTACATGTGCCATAGTGACTAATTACATGTGTCAGGGTGACTAGTTACAGGTGTCATATTGTCGGTTGATCTGGTTCTCTCTCAGAGCACTGAAGCAGCAGTTATTCACAGAGATTACAGCAGACACCTTCACAAGTTCTTCAATAACGAGCATGTGAGTACAGTTCCCTTTGACACATTTCACAGTCTTACTTATTGACATCATTGGGGCTATTTCTTGCTCTCTCCTTTATCCATGAAGTCAGAATAAAACAGGCCTTGATGCAAGTGCTCGGCGTTTCACTTCCTTCTGCTGCCAGTGACACCATTTCACTTACATTCTGCACTCCCCATCTCTCATTCTCCACTCCCTCATCTCTCACTCTCATTCTCCACTCCCCATCTCCCACTCTCATTCTCCACTTCCCCATCTCTCACTCTCATCTCTCATTCTCCACTTCCCCATCTCTCACTCTCATTCTCCACTTCCCCATCTCTCACTCTCATTCTCCACTCCTCCATCTCTCACTCTCATTCTCCACTTCCCCATCTCTCACTCTCATTCTCCACTTCCCCATCTCCCACTCTCATTCTCTACTCCTCCATCTCTCACTCTCATTCTCCACTTCCCCATCTCTCACTCTCATTCTCCACTCCCCATCTCCCACTCTCATTCTCCACTTCCCCATCTCTCACTCTCATCTCTCATTCTCCACTTCCCCATCTCTCACTCTCATTCTCCACTCCTCCATCTCTCACTCTCATTCTCCACTTCCCCATCTCTCACTCTCATTCTCCACTCCCCATCTCCCACTCTCATTCTCCACTTCCCCATCTCTCACTCTCATATCTCATTCTCCACTTCCCCATCTCTCACTCTCATTCTCCACTTCCCCATCTCTCACTCTCATTCTCCACTCCTCCATCTCTCACTCTCATTCTCCACTTCCCCATCTCTCACTCTCATTCTCCACTTCCCCATCTCTCACTCTCATTCTCTACTCCCCCATCTCTCACTCTCATTCTCTACTCCTCCATCTCTCACTCTCATTCTCTACTCCCCCATCTCTCACTCTCATTCTCTACTCCCCCATCTCCCACTCTCATTCTCCACACCTCCATCTCTCACTCTCATTCTCTACTCCCCCATCTCTCACTCTCATTCTCTACTCCTCCATCTCTCATTCTAATTCTCTACTCCCCCATCTCTCACTCTCACTCTACTCCCCCATCTCTCACTCTCACTCTACTCCCCCATCTCTCATTCTCATTCTCCACTCCTCCATCTATCATTCTCCACTCCCCCATCTCTCACTCTCATTCTCTACTCCCCCATCTCTCACTCTCATTCTCTACTCCCCCATCTCCCACTCTCATTCTCCACACCTCCATCTCTCACTTTTTTTTTATACTCCCCCATCTCCCACTCTCATTCTCCACACCTCCATCTCTCACTCTCATTCTCTACTCCTCCATCTCTCACTCTCATTCTCTACTCCTCCATCTCTCAATCTCATTCTCTACTCCTCCATCTCTCACTCTCATTCTCTACTCCTCCCTCTCTCATTCTCATTCTCCACTCCTCCATCTCTCAATCTCATTCTCCACTCCCCCATCTCTCATTCTCTACTCCTCCATCTCCCATTCTCATTCTCTACTGCCCCATCTCTCATTCTCATTCTCCACTCCTCCATCTCTCACTCTCATTCTCCATTCCCTCATCTCTCACTCTCATTCTCTACTCCTCCATCTCTCATTCTCCACTCCTCCATCTCTCACTCTCATTCTCCATTCCTCCATCTCTCAATCTCATTCTCCACTCCCCCATCTCTCATTCTCATTCTCTACTCCTCCATCTCTCATTCTCATTCTCTACTCCCCCAACTCTCATTCTCATTCTCCACTCCTCCATCTCTCATTCTAATTCTCCACTCCTCCATCTCTCACTCTCATTCTCCACTCCTCCATCTCTCATTCTAATTCTCCACTCCTCCATCTCTCACTCTCATTCTCCACTCCTCCATCTCTCACTCTCATTCATTCTTCACTCCTCCATCTCTCACTCTCAATCATTCTCCACTCCTCCATCTCTCACTCTCAATCATTCTCCTCTCCCCCATCTCTCAAACTCATTCTCCACTGAAATGCTCCACTCACATTCTTATCCCACTGAATCTACCTTTATAGAACTCTCTGTTTCAGTGTCAGTCGTCCTTTTGTCCTTCTGCCCTCCACTCTGAGGTTATCTGCTCTCTTTGTGACCCTTCTGTTTGCTACATTAGTCGTGTCCACTCTTGCCAAGCCTGCAGTTCTTCATTATTTTGTGAATGTTGACGTTTCTCTGAATGAGATGCATGGCGTGATTTATGTTCAAGTTCAAATAGTAAATAAAGTCTTTTTAGACACATTTCTTATCAGGTCAAACACATAATATGAGCAAACATTATTTTTACATTAATATGCCAATTTTGTACACAACATTTTTTATTTGATCTTTTTCTGGAACTGTATTGTTGAGACTTATAATTTGGTCACATAAATACCAAATTCAACATTCTTTATATAACTGCTATATATTTGACCCACAAGATCACGATCTGAAATAGTGGTATAACGAGTGTGCATTATTATTTCAGTTTTATTTAATGATATTATTTATAATTTTAATGATATTAACAAGATTGTAATTGTAATGATGCTACGAGTATCCTGTTTATGTTTCACGTAATCCTCACATGTGCAGCGACACAGACCTTGAAGTAACAAGTAACGGACAATGATTGTGATATTGTTCCTATATTGCAGTGAGATTCTGGATTGTGTACATTTCGCCCGGATTGGAAATGGCACTTTCGACAAACTGACCAGTCTTACGCAACTGTGAGTGAATAATAGACCCTTCCTCTATAGATGCCTCTCTTATGATTATTGTAATATCTCTGTTGTGTACTAATTATCTCAAGCTTGCCAAACAATTACACTATTACAAGATTACAATATATATTCATGTGTATTTATAACTGTTCTTGTTCTCTTTGGCTCATTACGTCTGCTGGCAACTGTAGTCCATGTTTTAGGTGGGATTTCATGAAATGTTAAGTCTTGTTTCAGAAAGTCTTTGTATTTATAGCTATTTCTTTTTAAATTGGTTTTGGGTGTTTATAATCATATTTCACTATTTATGTGCTCATTTGCTGTGTGTTTTATGCTGCAGTACGATACAGTTCTCAAAGATTGCCGTGTTTCCTGACATTTCGCAAACTGCTATGGCAGTTCTGTAAGTGGAACTTTTGTTACTAATCCATTGAATAATTCTACTGAAATTTGTTTTGCAACCAAAGAGTATCTTGAGGATAATGTATGCCTAGCAACATGCATACCCTCTTTGGCAATACAATGCTCCATGTGCATAATTATTCTGCAAAGATGTACTGCATCAATTTCGATCATGATTATGTCATGATTTGAATTGATTAAAGACATGTGTTCTGTAGTTGTGTATTACATGTGGACATGTGTTCTGTAGTTGTGTAGTGTATCTGGACATGTGTTCTGTAGTTGTGTATTGTATGTGGACATGTGTTCTATAGCTGCGTATTGCACGTAGACATGTGTTCTATAGTTGTGTATTGTATGTGGACATGTATTCTGTTGTTGCGTATTGTATGTGGACATTGGTTCTGTAGTTGTGTATTGTATGTGGACACGTGTTCTGTAGTTGTGTATTGTATGTGGACACGTGTTCTGTAGTTGTGTATTGTATGTGGACATGTATTCTGTTGTTGCGTATTGTATGTGGACATTGGTTCTGTAGTTGTGTATTGTATGTGGTATTGTGCTCTGTAGTTGTGTATTATATGTGGACATGTGTTCTGTAGTTGTGTATTGTATGTGGACATGTGTTCTATAGCTGCGTATTGCACGTAGACATGTGTTCTATAGTTGTGTATTGTATGTGGACATGTATTCTGTTGTTGCGTATTGTATGTGGACATTGGATCTGTAGTTGTGTATTGTATGTGGACACGTGTTCTGTAGTTGTGTATTGTATGTGGACACGTGTTCTGTAGTTGTGTATTGTATGTGGACATGTATTCTGTTGTTGCGTATTGTATGTGGACATTGGTTCTGTAGTTGTGTATTGTATGTGGTATTGTGCTCTGTAGTTGTGTATTATATGTGGACATGTGTTCTGTAGTGGTGTGTAGTATGTGGACGTATGTTCTGTAGTTGTGTATTGTATGTGGTATTGTGTTGTGTAGTTGTGTATTATATGTGAACATGTGTTCTGTAATTGTGTATTGTATGTGGACGCATGTTCTGTAATTGTGTATTGCCTGTGGACATGTGTTCTGTAGTTGTGTATTGTATGTGGACATGTGTTCTGTAGTTGTGTATTGCCTGTTGACTCGTGTTCTGTAGTTGTGTATTGTATGTGGACATGTGTTCTGTAGTTGTGTATTGTATGTGGACATGTGTTCTGTAGTTGTGTATTGCCTGTGGACATGTGTTCTGTAGTTGTGTATTGTATGTGGACATGTTTTCTGTAGTTGTGTATTGTATGTGGACATGTGTTCTATACTTGTGTATTGTATGTGGACATGTTTTCTCTAGTTGTGTATTGTATGTGGACATGTCTTCTATAGTTGTGTATTGCCTGTGGACATGTGTTCTATAGTTGTGTATTGTATGTGGACATGTGTTCTGTAGTTGTGTATTGTATGTAGACATGTGTTCTGTAGTTGTGTATTGCCTGTGGACATGTGTTCTGTAGTTGTGTATTATATGTGGACATGTGTTCTATAGTTGTGTATTGTATGTGGACATGTGTTCTGTAGTTGTGTATTGTATGTGGACATGTGTTCTTTAGTTGTGTATTATATGTGGACATGTGTCCTATAGTTGTGTATTGTATGTGGACATGTGTTCTATAGTTGTGTATTGTATGTGGACACGTGTTCTGTAGTTGTGTATTGTATGTGGACATGTGTTCTTTAGTTGTGTATTATATGTGGACATGTGTTCTGTAGTTGTGTATTGTATGTGGACATGTGTTCTGTAGTTATGTATTGTATGTGGACATGTGTTCTGTAGTTGTGTATTGTATGTGGACATGTGTTCTGTAGTTGTGTATTGTATGTGGACATGTGTTCTGTAGTTGTGTATTGTATGTGGACATGTGTTCTGTAGTTGTGTATTGTGTGTGGACATGTGTTCTGTAGTTGTGTATTGTATTTGGACATGTGTTCTGTAGTTGTGTATTGTATGTGGACATGTGTTCTGTAGTTGTGTATTGTATGTGGACATGTGTTCTGTAGTTGTGTATTGTATGTGGACATGTGTTCTGTAGTTGTTTATTGTATGTGGACATGTGTTCTGTAGTTGTGTATTGTGTGTGGACATGTGTTCTGTAGTTGTGTATTGCCTGTGGACATGTGTTCTGTAGTTGTGTATTATATGTGGACATGTGTTCTATAGTTGTGTATTGTATGTGGACATGTGTTCTGTAGTTGTGTATTGTATGTAGACATGTGTTCTGTAGTTGTGTATTGCCTGTGGACATGTGTTCTGTAGTTGTGTATTATATGTGGACATGTGTTCTATAGTTGTGTATTGTATGTGGACATGTGTTCTGTAGTTGTGTATTGTATGTGGACATGTGTTCTTTAGTTGTGTATTATATGTGGACATGTGTCCTATAGTTGTGTATTGTATGTGGACATGTGTTCTATAGTTGTGTATTGTATGTGGACACGTGTTCTGTAGTTGTGTATTGTATGTGGACATGTGTTCTGTAGTTGTGTATTGTATGTGGACATGTGTTCTATAGTTGTGTATTGTATGTGGACATGTGTTCTGTAGTTGTGTATTGTATGTGGACATGTGTTCTGTAGTTGTGTATTGTATGTGGACATGTGTTCTATAGTTGTGTATTGTATGTGGACATGTGTTCTGTAGTTGTGTATTGTATGTGGACATGTGTTCTGTAGTTATGTATTACATGTAGACATGTGTTATGCAGATAAGTAAACAAAACATCACAGTAGCATTAGGTGTCACCCATTCTAAAATATGAAGATGATGTCATATTTGAATGTACTCTCACATATATTTATATCTCTGATGTTGAATTTTCAGATCTTTGCCACTGCACAAAGTAATTTCATGGTATGTAAACATAAAGAATATTTATTTTTATATTAATTCTTTTCAGGAATCTGGCTGAAAATAAGATCGTTATCGACACGCTGACATACAAAGAACAGGTGTTTCCAGCTACCCTCACGCACGTGTAAGTTGCATTATGAAATTAATTAATCTCTTTCCATACTCAGTATTGTTGATAATAGAAGACTGACAGGTTCATGACAACAATTGTGACTTAATTAATTATTAATACATTGATTCAAGAGAGACCAGTTTTCTTGCACCAAGCCAACACACTTAGCACCTGACAGATGGGGGGGGGGGGGGGGGGGGGGTGGCCTGATAAAAGTCAAAGGTCTCTTGTCTGTTCCAACAGAAATATAATTTTCTGACTAATGGATGGTCTCCAAACCCAATGTAATTTCTCCCACTATATGAATCATTAAATTAGACTGATCTGTTGCAACACATGAAAATAGTATTATAACCATCACAGACTGTTTGTTTAGTTGTCATAATGCAAACCTCATCCACCACACATGCTTCGAGTTAACATTCTAATATAAGATACAAACAATTGGGCTCTCAACAAGCTAAGGGCTTCCTTGTCCACTTGCCGTCTTGGGTTGTTTCTCTCGGTGGCAATCTTGTTAAATGTATTGTTTCTCGTTACAGAATAATGACTGAGACACGTGCTAACAACCACATGACACCAATTCTGTATAGTGTGGGCCAGTCTCTAATCCAGACAACCAGTGACATATCTAGATAGTCCTTCTCTCTGTCAGCACAGTGTAACCCTAACCTGCTAAGCTTCACAAATGTGGCATAGTCTAACCAATAGAACCAAACAGGAACTGCACCATCCTCTCCCACTAGTCCATCAGTTTGACAGTTCTTCAGCCACACATACATGAGACGAACACAGAGTGTGGGGCTGTGTTGGAAGAAAAAGGGGCTGTCTTGTATAGAGACAAGAATTATTGTAGAGTTAGTGTGGTGATTCACCCTCTTCTTTCAGGGCACTAATGGCCAATCAGATTGAGTGGCTGCCTCCAGGAATGTTTGCCAACAGCAATGTGAAAATACTGTAAGTGATACTACTTGTAAAATGAGTACTTGTTTTTATGTTTGTTATTAAAAATATTACAACAGTAAAATATGTGTGAACTTATTTTTACTGTGAAATCTGTTAATTAATTTACTGATATTTTAGTTTAACTCATTGTATCATCTTTACTGTATGGCTCAACATAATTCAGACAAGACTACAGACATGTTAAGACATGTAATAATGAATGTACTGTAATTATTAATGTTACCATATGTTAATTGCTACACAACCATGAGAATGGCTGATCCTTAGGTGCCACTGACCTCGTTATTCCAGGGATATTGTCACCAAAATGCAATTTTATATTATAAAATATATTATACATGTTGACTGTTTGTAGAAGTTTGTGATTACTTGGTGGCCTTTTCAGTAGTTAATGGTGCATTGTTTTTGTTTCAGGAGCCTCAGTTCCAACCAGTTTGCGTTCTTCCCAACTAATAGCCTAAAGAACATGCCCAAACTACTTTATTTGTAAGTATTCCTTATTAAGGCACCTGCTTCTTGTCAATTGTCATAAGAGAAAACAATTATAGATTGAAAGTTTAGTTATTCAAATGTTTGATACAGTTTCTGTGTCATTAACAAACATAACGTTTGATTGTATATTCCTGTTGGAGAATCAACGAATTATGTCCTTGGCAGTTAAGAACAAATTCTCCAGTCTGTTTAATTATGTTTGTAACTTTGTTTGTGGTAGCTTAAAAGTAATAACACAATTTGCATTAATAAATATGTCAGATATATTTGTTCTGTCTGTCAAATGTCATTAGAGGATTATCAGTGTCGTTATTTTAGAACTTCACATGTACTTCAGTGTCTTTTAGACAATAGTTGTTTTAATAAATCTATTGCATCAACTTACCTCTCAACATATGACCTCATAATAGGACAATCACTTAAAAGATACAACTTTAAAACCCCAGCAATGTTGATCAAACTCCCACCTACTCGTGGCTATCTGGCCAGGTCCATCATGTTCTGTAGATAACAGTCCACTCACTGTATGTGTACAATGTTGATCAAACTCCCACCTACTCATGGCTATCTGGCCAGGTCCATCATGTTCTGTAGATAACAGTCCACTCACTGTATGTGTACAATGTTGATCAAACTCCCACCTACTCATGGCTATCTGGCCAGGTCCATCATGTTCTGTAGATAACAGTCCACTCACTGTATGTGTACAATGTTGATCAAACTCCCACCTGCTCATGGCTATCAGGCCAGGTCCATCATGTTCTGTAGATAACAGTCCGCTCACTGTATGTGTACAATGTTGATCAAACTCCCACCTACTCGTGGCTATCTGGCCAGGTCCATCATGTTCTGTAGATAACAGTCCTCTCAATGTATGTGTACAATGTTGATCAAACTCCCACCTACTCGTGGCTATCTGGCCAGGTCCATCATGTTCTGTAGATAACAGTCCTCTCACTGTATGTGTACAATGTTGATCAAATTTCCACCTACTCATGGCTATCTGGCCAGGTCCATCATGTTCTGTAGATAACAGTCCACTCACTGTATGTGTACAATGTTGATCAAACTCCCACCTACTCATGGCTATCTGGCCAGGTCCATCATGTTCTGTAGATAACAGTCCTCTCACTGTATGTGTACAATGTTGATCAAACTCCCACCTACTCGTGGCTATCTGGCCAGGTCCATCATGTTCTGTAGATAACAGTCCACTCACTGTATGTGTACAATGTTGATCAAACTCCCACCTACTCGTGGCTATCTGGCCAAGTCCATCATGTTCTGTAGATAACAGTCCACTCACTGTATGTGTACAATGTTGATCAAACTCCCACCTATTCGTGGCTATCTGGCCAGGTCCATCATGTTCTGTAGATAACAGTCCACTCACTGTATGGGTACAATGTTGATCAAACTCCCACCTACTCGTGGCTATCTGGCCAGGTCCATCATGTTCTGTAGATAACAGTCCACTCACTGTATGTGTACAATGTTGATCAAACTCCCACCTACTCATGGCTATCAGGCCAGGTCCATCATGTTCTGTAGATAACAGTCCACTCACTGTATGTGTACAATGTTGATCAAACTTCCACCTACTCGTGGCTATCTGGCCAGGTCCATCATGTTCTGTAGATAACAGTCCTCTCACTGTATGTGTACAATGTTGATCAAACTCCCACCTACTCGTGGCTATCTGGCCAGGTCCATCATGTTCTGTAGATAACAGTCCTCTCACTGTATGTGTACAATGTTGATCAAACTTCCACCTACTCATGGCTATCTGGCCAGGTCCATCATGTTCTGTAGATAACAGTCCACTCACTGTATGTGTACAATGTTGATCAAACTCCCACCTACTCATGGCTATCTGGCCAGGTCCATCATGTTCTGTAGATAACAGTCCTCTCACTGTATGTGTACAATTTTGATCAAACTCCCACCTACTCGTGGCAATCTGGCCAGGTCCATCATGTTCTGTAGATAACAGTCCACTCACTGTATGTGTACAATGTTGATCAAACTTCCACCTACTCATGGCTATCTGGCCAGGTCCATCATGTTCTGTAGATAACAGTCCACTCACTGTATGTGTACAATGTTGATCAAACTCCCACCTACTCGTGGCTATCTGGCCAGGTCCATCATGTTCTGTAGATAACAGTCCACTCACTGTATGTGTACAATGTTGATCAAACTCCCACCTATTCGTGGCTATCTGGCCAGGTCCATCATGTTCTGTAGATAACAGTCCTCTCACTGTATGTGTACAATGTTGATCAAACTCCCACCTACTCGTGGCTATCTCACCAGGTCCATCATGTTCCGTAGATAACAGTCCTCTCACTGTATGTATACAATGTTGATCAAACTCTCACCTACTCGTGGCTATCTGGCCAGGTCCATCATGTTCCGTAGATAACAGTCCTCTCACTGTATGTATACAATGTTGATCAAACTCTCACCTACTCGTGGCTATCTGGCCAGGTCCATCATGTTCCGTAGATAACAGTCCTCTCACTGTATGTATACAATGTTGATCAAACTCTCACCTACTCGTGGCTATCTGGCCAGGTCCATCATGTTCCGTAGATAACAGTCCTCTCACTGTATGTATACAATGTTGATCAAACTCCCACCTACTCGTGGCTATCTGGCCAGGTCCATCATGTTCTGTAGATAACAGTCCTCTCACTGTATGTATACAATGTTGATCAAACTCCCACCTACTCGTGGCTATCTGGCCAGGTCCATCATGTTCTGTAGATAACAGTCCACTCACTGTATGTATACAATGTTGATCAAACTCCCACCTACTCGTGGCTATCTGGCCAGGTCCATCATGTTCCGTAGATAACAGTCCTCTCACTGTATGTATACAATGTTGATCAAACTCTCACCTACTCGTGGCTATCTGGCCAGGTCCATCATGTTCCGTAGATAACAGTCCTCTCACTGTATGTATACAATGTTGATCAAACTCTCACCTACTCGTGGCTATCTGGCCAGGTCCATCATGTTCCGTAGATAACAGTCCTCTCACTGTATGTATACAATGTTGATCAAACTCCCACCTACTCGTGGCTATCTGGCCAGGTCCATCATGTTCTGTAGATAACAGTCCTCTCACTGTATGTATACAATGTTGATCAAACTCCCACCTACTCGTGGCTATCTGGCCAGGTCCATCATGTTCTGTAGATAACAGTCCACTCACTGTATGTATACAATGTTGATCAAACTCCCACCTACTCGTGGCTATCTGGCCAGGTCCATCATGTTCCTTAGATAACAGTCCTCTCACTGTATGTATACAATGTTGATCAAACTCCCACCTACTCGTGGCTATCTGGCCAGGTCCATCATGTTCTGTAGATAACAGTCCTCTCACTGTATGTATACAATGTTGATCAAACTCCCACCTACTCGTGGCTATCTGGCCAGGTCCATCATGTTCTGTAGATAACAGTCCTCTCACTGTATGTATACAATGTTGATCAAACTCCCACCTACTTGTGGCTATCTGGCCAGGTCCATCATGTTCTGTAGATAACAGTCCACTCACTTTATGTGTACACTGTTGATCAAACTCCCACCTACTCGTGGCTATCTGGCCAGGTCCATCATGTTCCGTAGACAAGAGTCCACTCACTGTATGTGTACAATGTTGATCAAACTCCCACCTACTCGTGGCTATCTGGCCAGGTCCATCATGTTCCGTAGATAACAGTCCTCTCACTGTATGTATACAATGTTGATCAAACTCCCACCTACTCGTGGCTATCTGGCCAGGTCCATCATGTTCTGTAGATAACAGTCCTCTCACTGTATGTATACAATGTTGATCAAACTCCCACCTACTCGTGGCTATCTGGCCAGGTCCATCATGTTCCGTAGACAAGAGTCCACTCACTGTATGTGTACAATGTTGATCAAACTCCCACCTACTCGTGGCTATCTGGCCAGGTCCATCATGTTCCGTAGATAACAGTCCTCTCACTGTATGTATACAATGTTGATCAAACTCCCACCTACTCGTGGCTATCTGGCCAGGTCCATCATGTTCTGTAGATAACAGTCCTCTCACTGTATGTATACAATGTTGATCAAACTCCCACCTACTCGTGGCTATCTGGCCAGGTCCATCATGTGCCGTAGACAAGAGTCCACTCACTGTATGTGTACAATGAAGCAGTGTACTAATATTCTTGTGATGTTTCAGAGGCCTAGACGGCAACAAGCTGAGTACCATCTCTCAGGCCAACATAGAAGCTCTGTCCACCAGTCCACTGCAACATTTGTGAGTCCACTTGTTGTTCATTGTATCAGAGGCACTCATTCCCACCAAACCAAACATAATGATGACATTTAAATAACAAACCATTCAGCACAATCCACACCAGCAAGAATGAAGTAATAACAATTAAATGAATGAATGAAATGAAAATATAAAGTTTCTTATTTTCCACAATAAGTAAGTACTCTATAATGTCACCATATGCTATGCCTGATCAGTACTCTATAATGTCACCATATGCTATGCCTGATCAGTACTCTATAATGTCACCATAAGCTATGCCTGATCAGTACTCTATAATGTCACCATATGCTATGCCTGATCAGTACTCTATAATGTCACCATATGCTATGCCTGATCAGTACTCTATAATGTCACCATATGCTATGCCTGATCAGTACTCTATAATGTCACCATAAGCTATGCCTGATCAGTACTCTATAATGTCACCATATGCTATGCCTGATCAGTACTCTATAATGTCACCATATGCTATGCCTGATCAGTACTCTATAATGTCACCATATGCTATGCCTGATCAGTACTCTATAATGTCACCATATGCCATGCCTGATCAGTACTCTATAATGTCACCATATGCTATGCCTGATCAGTACTCTATAATGTCACCATATGCTATGCCTGATCAGTACTCTATAATGTCACCATATGCTATGCCTGATCAGTACTCTATAATGTCACCATATGCTATGCCTGATCAGTACTCTATAATGTCACCATATGCTATGCCTGATCAGTACTCTATAATGTCACCATATGCTATGCCTGATCAGTACTCTATAAGTCACCATATGCTATGCCTGATCAGTACTCTATAATGTCACCATATGCTATGCCTGATCAGTACTCTATAATGTCACCATATGCTATGGCTGATCAGTACTCTATAATGTCACCATATGCTATGCCTGATCAGTACTCTAAAATGTCACCATATGCTGTGCCTGATCAGTACTCTATAATGTCACCATATGCTACGCCTGATCAGTTCTCTATAATGTCACCATATGCTGTGCCTGATCAGAACTCTATAATGTCACCATATGATATGCCTGATCAGAACTCTATAATGTCACCATGGCGCACAGTTGATAGACTAGAAAAAAATTAATGGATTATTAATATGTATAATGTGACATTATAACTAAAATTAGACCACACCATTCCAGTATTTATTATCGTGATATATTGTTTGGAATGTGTGTGAAATGTTGTTATGCTTTCTTCCAGAAACATCAGCAACAATAATATCTTCTATATAGAGCAGCGTGCATTCAGTAAACTCTCCGAACTGAAGATATTGTAAGTACTGTCTGTGAGCTCACTGTTACTGTTTACTCAAGCCTCGTGAGTTGAGTGACTCTAACTGTATAAGAGTCAGTTCTTAGATGAGTTGAATCTTTGATGAGTTAATCCTTAGAATCTTAGATGAGTCAAACTTTTGATGAGTCAAATCTTAAATGAGTCAATTCTTTGGTGAATGAAATGTGAAATGATAAACTGTGGCAGATTTGACCCTTCAAGTTGTGGATCCATTGATCAGTTATTTTCCACATGTGTAGAACAAGGTCAACTTTTGATGAATACAATTGGAAACGAGTTAAACCCCATTTTTGATTTTAAACATTGATAAGTAAAACATGGATCCGTTGAATGTTTGATCCTGCTCCTATTTCCTGGGCCACGTCAATGTTTACTGTAACAACAACACTTTGTTTTGTGACAGAGAAATCCACCAGAACCACTTGACACAAATTCCAAGCTTCACCTTTGATAACATCCCTGAGCTGCTGCACCTGTAAGTACCTGGTACACTTACAATAGGAAAAACATTATTTCCTCAAACTATAGTGTGGCATATAACATATGTTGTCACAAAATGCTATTGACATGATTACAACACTGTCTTAACTCAGTTTATTTGATTTTGGCAACGAACATGTTTTTACGAATAAACACTTTATATACAATAACATAACATGATTCTCAGTATCGCACATGAAAATACCCAATGTAACAATCACATTCACGTCTTGATAATTATAACAAAGATATGCACTCTTATAAAACCAACTGTCCATGTTACTAGAAGTATTCACACAAATGTTATTTGTGATTTGCTAAAACAAGTGAAGAGGGAATCTTAAATAAAAACAAATATTGTACTTTCATATGACTTCACCGGCTAAGGTACACAATGTTGAGATCTTCATATGTGAGAGAATGAAACGTGTACTTTTCTTGCAGTGACTTGAACCACAACAAGCTGAAGGTGATAGGGATGGGTACCATGAGCAACCTGCCCCAGCTGCTCACCCTGATCCTCAGCTCACAGAACCCACGCATGGAAGACATCGCCTACAATGCCTTCTCTAACATCGGAGCAAAACTGAAGTACCTGTGAGTGTCTCATCCTCTCCACACCTTCCCAGCTGATGTCTCTTTGTTTTTCTCCCGATAGTTTAATTGTCCAGACTTTTCCACCTAATTTATGTCCATAGTTCTCTTGAATGTATTTCTGTTTTACAAAATGTAACTTACGCAATTTGCAAAGATTTTATATTTAAAAGTGGATTTATTCTATGTAGATTTGTAAAGAGTGTTTCTTATGATGTGCGCATTGAAGTGTTTACATTAAGGCATATATCTGGTAGCAAAATGTACATGTGAATGTGAACGGCCATATATGTGAGTACGTGCGCGTGTGTGCATGTTTGGTGTTCGTGTTTTTTACCATGTACAATTTAGTAGCAAATTGTAGTTTTTAAGTTTGTACACGGATGGATATTATATCACTGATGTCTTACATAAATTTTTACAATAATTTCTTGTGTACACATTTGTATGTAGATGTGTACACCATGCTGTCACGTATGAACAGATCTTTTCTGTTAATGTTATAAATATCATGTATCCATCGAGTGATCGACTGATTCAAGGTGAAGGTTTCTAGAGGAGCACCAAGAAGTGTGGCTGACAATAGATAACATAGAAGTATGGCCGACAATAGTGACAATAGATAACATAGAAGTATGGCTGACAATAGTGACAATAGATAACGTAGAAGTATGGCTGACAATAGTGACAATAGATAACATAGAAGTATGGCTGACAATAATAACAATATATAACATAGAAGTATGGCTGACAATAGTGACAGTAGATAACATAGAAGTATGGCTGACAATAGTGACAATAGATAACATAGAAGTATGGCTGACAATAATAAAAATAGATAACAGAAGTATGGCTGACAATAGTGACAATAGATAACATAGAAGTATGGCTGACAATAGTGACAATAGATAACATAGAAGTATGGCTGACAATAGTGACAATAGATAACATAGAAGTATGGCTGACAATAATAACAATAGATAACATAGAAGTATGGCAGACAATAGTGACAATAGATAACATAGAAGTATGGCTGACAATAATTACAATAGATAACATAGAAGTATGGCTGACAATAGTGACAATAGATAACATAGAAATATATGTTCCAGGTGGGTGAGTGACAACGACCTTCCAGTGTTTCCCCACCAGGTGCTAGGGTACAGCAGCTACCCCGTCCTCGAAGAGATGTAAGGAAAAAGAAAATATATTTAGACACGCGTATATCTAAAAAGTAGAATTAGAGCTGTTTACAAAACTATAATAATAAAGACACATTACATCATTGGATCTAAAGCTCTAAATAAATGACACAAATATTACATAAGACAACACAATAACAAGTAAACAAGAAGACTTGCACATAATGCATGTCTTGCAGTCATATCTTGTTGCAAAATAGGGTGCAAACTCCACCTTCAGATAATGTGTCTTGCAGTCACAGCTTGTTGCAAAATAGGGTGCAAACTCCACCTTCTCCTAATTTTATGTTCAATTTATTTTTTCCACAGTACTTCATTACCAATTATTTTGTTAATTGCTTTTCTAGGTTCTATAAATGATAAGGCTTTATAACTTATCCAAGCCAGTTCAGTCTTTTCCAGTTAGCCATTACAGAGACATAAACTAGATTCATATTCTACACCAACTAGTGACACCAAGTTTTCCAGCTGAATTTGTGTCTGTTTTTTTACGACACCAACAAAATGTATGTGACTAATGAACATAGATTTGACCAGCCCTTCGAGCTATCTTGACCTGAAGATCTCAGTATCGTTGATGTGGTGACATTTACTTACAGATACGCTGACCACAATAAGATTGTTGACCCGACAGAATTTGGCGAGGAGTCGTACACGGGCCAGAAGGGTGCATTTGTTGCCTTCGAAACAGTCAAGGCATTGAAAAAACTGTACGTATCAAAATTATAAATAATTAACCATAGGCATGCAACACTAATAATCATTCGAATCAAACCTCAAGAGACCTCAGGTGTGCTTCAGTTTTAAGACCACATTTTATTATTTCCAATGTACATTTGTTCTTTTCCATAAAATATTTATGTAATGTTAAGAAGCATTTCATAAAAATATTGTGCTCTATGGTGCAAGAAATGGTTGTGACACAAACAGTATGTGTACCTTATAATAGCAGAGAACATGCATCAACCTATATTTGGAGATTGAAATGATATTTTGGATTTCCGCCAAAATATAATTATCAAAATAAAATTATTGCATTTCAAACATTGCAAAGCACATCTATAAACTATAAAAAATTGGAATTTAAATGAACAAGACACATTTTTAATACTTTGAAATTTTTTAAATAATTATTTCATTAGAATAAAAATCTGGTGACTGTATATTACAATATATTATATAAAGTCAGGTGAACCGACTTGCAGGAACCTATTCATGGCTGTTGCCAACATGACAAGAAAAGATATGTTAATACCTGTCAGTGTCAGAGAGATCAAACATGCATTTAGAGAAATAACAGATTTCAGTGTTAGAGAAACAAAATGTTGGTTTATAGTTACCCGGTAGTAGTGGCCTGCTTCTCTCTCTCAAGACAGTTCTTGTCATAGTTGCATTCCTGTGGCTTGATTTCTGACATGACACCTCGCACACTTGATTTCCTGGCTTCATTGACAATGACAATAAGTTTTATTTCCTTACGACCCCTTGCGGAGTATGAGAGGATTTTTCTCTCTACAGTACATTTTAATAAAACATTCTTAAGAACATCTAGACTTATATTGTATAAATCATATTTACAATATGTAAAGCATAAACAACACACAATGCATAAAACGTTCAGTGACCTTACTGTATTAAGTGTTTTCAGTTGCAGGGCTGCCAGTAAGACAAGCTTATCTCTAATGGTTAGAGAGATAACATATTTCATAAGTTGTGAGAGATATTTGTGGAGAAGCATATAAATGTTGGGTTATTACATCCAGTTTCCACCTTGTCTCGTTTCAGGTTCCTCGGCACGAATGGCATGAAGCGCCTGCAGCAGAAAAACTTCTGCGAGATGACAATCCTACAAGAGCTCCACCTACAGGATAACAGTCTAACCGAGGAGACGATCCACCCAGAGAGCTTGGGGTGTCTTACTTTGCTTCGTCTGATGTATGTATACAGAAAGAGCGGGTCCATATTACAGGAATGCTTAGGCACATGTGTACTTGAGTTTGTGTGTGAGTGCATGTAAGAATACATGCGTGCATAGACAGTTTGAGAACCAGTTGAGGTTTCTCTGTGTTAAATGGCTTCTCAGTTTTCTTTGTATATTTGTTTTTTTGCAAAATTTAATTTGTTTCATTAGCAAGACATTTCTACATTTTAATAAATAAATAATCATCTTATCGAATTGTTGGTAATTCATTAACAAAACTATGTTTCACTGTATTAAACACAATCATTTTTCTACTAACTGTTAGGGGTTGTTGAAAATACTGATGTTTCTCTTTTTAAAATTATGTTGAGATGCCCCCCAAAAGTGATAATAGAAAATAATTAGTAACTGAGAAGTGAGAAGATCATGTAGCAATGTTAGTGGAATGATTGGGTTTTGTAAATGCCAGAGCTGTGGACTCAAGTCCTCTAGTAGGGCCCAAGTCACACTACAGTTACACTTTTACAAGGCTTCATAGTTGGCTTGAGACTCAAAACACTTGAAACTTGAGAATTCAATGCCAGACTTGAGGTAGGGTATGTGTACGTGCGCACGTATATGTGTGTGCGTGCATGCATTCGTACATGGGTATGTGTGTTTCGTACATGGGTACGAGATCTGAGCAAAACTCATTTAACCTAACTTAGATTTTGATCAATGCTGGTAATTAAGCTGCCAGCAGGAAAGTAGTATAATTACTGTAGATCAACACAATATTGACAGTCGAGTTGGATCTAATGTATGAGATCTCTCTGAAACTCACATTAGATACATCACTAATAAGATATATCCATTTTGAGATGTGACTTGAGTCTTGACTTTGATATGTGTCCTGGAAATTGGGAAATAATTTCTAGGCATGGACAAAGACAGGAGACTATAACTATAATTAGTTGAACTTGGACTGAAAACACTGTTTGTTTTTGCAGCAAACTCGACAACAATGACTGTCAGTACGTCCCCGAGGCTGTAACGACGGCTGCCCGAGTGCCGAGTCTCACCTCCTTGTATCTCAATAACAACCACCTCACCTTCCTCCTCCAAGGAACCTTCAGCAACGTCACCACTCTCACCAAACTGTAAGTTTTCACCAAACTGTAGGTTGTCACCACACTGTAGGTTGTCACCTCCAAACAGTAGGTTGTCACCTCCAAACTGTAGGATGTCACCAAAGTGTAGGTTGTCGCCACCAAACTGTAGGTTGTCACCTCCAAATTATAGGTTGTCACCAAAGTGTAGGTTGTCACCAAACTGTAGGTTGTCACCTCCAAACAGTAGGTTGTCACCTCCAAACTGTAGGATGTCACCAAAGTGTAGGTTGTCACCACCAAACTGTACATTGTCCCTACAAATTGTAGGTTGTCACCAAAGTGTAGGTTGTCACCACCAAAATGTAGGGTGTCACCTAAGTGTATGTTGTCACCTCCAAACTGTAGGTTGTCACCAAAGTGTAGGTTGTCACTTGTCACCAAACTGTAGGTGGTCACCAAACTAGATTGTCACAAAACTGTAGATTGTCACTAAAACTATGTTAAAAATTGTCACCAAATTTTGTTATAACCAAACTGTATGTTGTCACCAAAATCTATGTTGTCACCAAACTGTATGTTGTCACCAAACTGTAGGTTGTCACCAAACTGTATGTTGTCACCAAAATATAGATTGTCACCACCAAACTGTAGGTTGTCACCACCAAACTGTATGTTGTCACCAAACTGTAGGTTGTCACCAAAAATGATGTTATCACCAAACTGTAAGTTGTCACAAAACTGTAGGTTGTCACCAAACTGTATGTTGTTACCAAACTGTAGGATGTCACCAAACCACGTTGTCACCAAACGTTATGCTATCACCAAATTGTATGTTGTCACCAAACTGTAGGTTATCACCACCGAACTGTAGGTTATCACAAAACTAGGTTGTCACCAAACTGTATGTTGTCACTAAACTGTAGGTTATCACCATCAAACTGTATGTTATCACAAAACTAGGTTGTCACGAAACTGTATGTTGTCACCAAACTGTAGGTTATCATCACCAAACTGTAGGTTATCACCACCAAAATGTAGGTTATCACAAACCTAGATTGTCACCAAACTGTTTGTTGTTACCAAACTGTAGGTTGTCAGTACAAAATGGTTGTCACCAAACTGTAGATTGTTACCAAACTAGGTTGTCACCAAACTGTAGGTTGTCACCAAACTGGGTTGTCACCAAACTAGGTTGTGACTAAAACTATGGGTTGTCACCAAAATAGGTGATCACCAAACTGTAGGTTGTCATCAAACTGTGGGTTGTCACCAAACTGCGGGTAGTTACCAAACTGTATGTTGTCTCCAGACTGCAGTTGTTACAAAACTGTGGGTTGTCACCAAACCATTGGTTGTTACCAAACTGTGGGTTATCACCGAACTGCGCATTGTCACCAAACTAGGTTTTTCAATGACTATAGAAAATAATGATGTTTTTTAACGTATATTTTTAATGCATATTTGTATGTATGCGTTTTTTGTACAGTTGGTGATTTGACATCCCTATTATATATCTGTGTATTTATGTGCTAAACTGCTAACTTTGGACAATGTTAAGTGCATCTCCTCCAAATACTAAGGTCCATTTGCCTCATTCTACAGGTTTATTATATATGTTCTGCTTTACTAAAGGGCCTTTCTCCTACCTAATTGAGTGTTGAGTGATGACTGTCGTCTGTGGTTAGTTGTTCAGTGGGTGGGTGTAAGCTATTACATTTAAGTATTATTTTATGTTTAATTTTTTAATACATACATTTCAATGCATATTTGTATCTGTATGGATTTGTACCTGAAATAAAACATTCTGTTCTATTCTGATGTCTCTAATAGAATGGAAAAGCACACAAAATGAACTAATGATGCCGTCTTACGTTTATTGTGTATCTTTTTCAGCTATCTTTCTTCAAATGGAATAGTCTCAATTGAAGATGGTACATTTCCACCAAATCTGCAGATTCTGTGAGTGCATTTCTTCAACTTCATGCTACAGTGGTTTCTTCTTAAAGCTGAATGGAACCAATTGATCATACCTAAGATAGTAAAACTAACATAGGCAGGTAACTATTTTTTTAATCTCTAGTTGTTTTTACCCTAAAAAGGGATGTCGAAGGGTACACGCTCAAAAAGGCCAGTTTGTGAGTTAATTTCCATACTTTCAGCCCATTCCCAGCCATGTTTGCCATTCTAGTCACGTTACTCTGATTGGTCAGAATTAACCTTGTGATGTCAATGCATAATGCTCTGAGTCTTCTACATTTGTATTCAGTTTTGTACATCTATGTCAAATATCCACGTATGCATACGACAGCTGCCGAGCTAACTTTCAAGTGTAACTAATGATAAACATTTGCTCAGTCGATTTTTTGACGTTAACTGCTAGAACATCCTCAAAGTGCTTTTTATGTACTTAAAAACCTTATTTTTATAAAAATTTATATCAACATTTCAGAATGTGTACATAATATGTGCATGCGTGACCATATGCATGCTCATATGTGTGTGTGTGTAAGTTTGTGTGATGCATGCATATGTGTTTGCACGCACACTGACGTGTGTGAACATTCGTGCATGTTGATAAATGAACTGAAATGAAGTACAAAGCCCAGGCCATTCATCAAGATCGTATTATATAACATCAATTATTATCAAACTCTACTTGCGATTGTTTGATACCAGATTTTGTCAGAAGTTCTTGTGCTCAGTTGACTTACGACATTTGCAGCGAGCTCGGATCAAACCAGTTCCGATTCCTGCACGACAACCCTTTCACCAACCTCGCTGGTCTGACACTGCTGAGACTCTCTTCAAACGACATCACCGTCATACCTGACACAGCCTTCCATAACCTCACTAGTCTGACCACACTGTAAGTACACCAGACACGGCTTTCCACAACCTTACTAATCTGACCACTCTGTAAGTACAGTCACCGCCTTCCACAAACTCACTAGTATGACCACACTGTAAGTACACCAGATACGGCCTTCCACAACCTCACTAGTATGACCACTATGTAAGTACAGACATGGCCTTCCACAACCTCACTTGTATGACCACTCTGTAAGTACACCAGACACGGTCTTCTGTAACCTGACGAGTATGACCACAACATTGTAAGTACACCATCCACGGCCATCCACAACCTCACTAGTATGACCACTGTGAGCATGTACCGGACTACTTCATCAATCATCACCACTACAGCCAACAAAATTGGACAAATTGTTGCTGTGAACTGGACTGGTGAAATTCTTGCTCAAACGTATCTGAACAAGTGTACATAGAATATGTTATGTAACATTAGATTTGATTGATCCTTGTTGTGTCAGGGACTTGTCCAGTAACAAGATTGGACGACTGTTGAAGACCCACTTTAAGGACAGCCCCCTCACATTCGACTTCACTCTACAGAACAACAAAATCGCCTACATTGAAGATGGCACATTCGCCCATATCAAGAAAGTCAGAGTTCTGTAAGTGACATATATGTTTGATAACTTGAAAAGGTCTTACCATAATGACTACACATATTCTCACATCTAAAGATAATTAAAACACATATTGAATACATGTATTCATTAAAATAAAAGGTCTAACCTAGAAAAAATAAATTAAATGGGAATTTTTAAAGAAAGATTTTATAAATATAAAAGTGATACTCTTCTATTAGATAATAACATTTAAAAAAAAAATTGAAATGTTATGGTATTTTGTATTGAATTTGTCTGTGGAAAAGCTGTTTAATTGTCATAGTATTGGTATTTAAACTGTCTTAAATATTATCTCATTGAAGCCACATATATAGTTCCTGTGTTTCATAATTATAAAGTATTCCCTTTGATACTTTGTAGTGACTTGGAATTACCAAGATAACTGTAAAGTGAGGTTCTACTGTAGTGACTTGGAATTACCAAGATAACTGTAAAGTGAGGTTCTACTGTAGTGACTTGGAATTACCAAGATAACTGTAAAGTGAGGTTCTACTGTAGTGACTTGGAATTACCAAGATAACTGTAAAGTGAGGTTCTACTGTAGTGACTTGGAATTACCAAGATAACTGTAAAATGAGGTTCTACTGTAGTGACTTGGAATTACTAAGGTAACTGTAAAGTGAGGTTCTACTGTAGTGACTTGGAATTATAAAGGTAACTGTAAAGTGAGGTTCTACTGTAGTGACTTGGAATTTTACAAAATGTCTCAAGAATTGTTTCATGTGTTGACTGGGGGTGTTTGTGTTTCAGTGACCTGGGGTCCAACCGTCTCACCCATCTGCCAAACGGGGGTGACTTCCAGAATTTTACTGTTGACAAATACCTGACTCTGAGTAACAACCGACTGACCTCAGTGCCTTCTGGGGCGTTCAGAAGCCTGCGTTGTGAGACATTGTGAGTTTGAAACACTGTCTTCTCTCTTCATGTTATCCTCAAGATTATGAACTTGTTTCATTAATTGTCAAATACACAAGAGTTAAACAAATAATGAGGGTTCTTTTGATGTATTTCCTCAAAAAGTAGAACTCTCATGAAATAGTTACTATTAAGTTGAAGAGGCAATGTTGTATTGTTAACTTTTGTTTTTTGGAAACTGTTAATTTGTGTTTCAGATAGTTCATGTTTTTATCAATGTTATTTTTAATGTTAATTTTGATAACAATTGTCACACATGATTTTATTGTTTATGAAAGTCACACACATTGTTGTTGCTTGCGGGAATGAGTTACATCGTAGGACAAATATACTGACTGTGTTAGACTGATGTATCCAATATACTGACTGTGTTAGACTGATGTATCCAATATGCGTTGTGTCATTAACTGGTGGGGTGATTGAGTCAGAATTACATCTGGATGGCACAAGATATAGTCCCCCAGTCTTCCCTCTCCATCAATTTCCAAAGTTTACAAAATTTAATAATTTGTAGAAGTCATTTAACTGTAAGAGCAAGTTGAAATGAATCAGTTTTTCAGTAGGGTTATCCTGAATTATATCGTATTTGTCTTCAGTGGAATTCAGAACAACAAGATTGCAGTCATTGAAGCGGACGCATTCCACGATGTTACAGTGACCTACAACCTTGACCTCACATCTAACCCTCTTCGAACTCTCTACACCCACTCCTTCCAGAAGGTCACGGTTGGGTGAGTACAGTTTTATAGAATGATTTCCACATTTGGGGCACAGAACATCAGCCTTTTAATCAAAGGCCTATAGCTATGTTCTAATCCTCTTGCCGGAGTGTCAAAACTTGTGTGATTTTGTTCATTCGATGTTGCTTTAGTTCGCTCAGGTACCTGCCCATAGACGATGGTGGATATATGTGAAGGAATAGTCTTTGCATCGTAATACCAGTGTGGCTGAATGCTTCCTAGATAAGTCAAGACATTAGCATGAACAAGTCTGCCAGGGGTGATGTGCAAAGCATTTAGAGTTGTTATTAACAGTAGATACAGTGTTATATATGAACTAACATCGTTTTGCCTGTTTTCTTACTACTACAGGCGTGACCTGCTGATGAAACAGATGTACTTGACCCACCTACCCAGTCAGGTCTTTGTCGACGTCAGTGTGTCGGCGAGCTTCTGGCTCAACAGCAACTACATCAAGAACATCGACGTAGACGCCTTCTCTGGGGTCCATGCCAAATACCTGTAAGTCTCAGATACTTGTAAGTCTCAGATACCTGTAAGTCTCAGATACCTGTAAGTCTCAGATACCTGTAAGTGTCAGATACCTGTAAGTCTCAGATACCTGTAAGTATCAGATACCTGTAAGTCTCGGATACCTGTAAGTCTCAGATACCTTTAAATCTCAGATACGAGTAAGTATCAGATACCTGTATGTATCAGATACCTGTAAGTCTCAGATACCTGTAAGTCTCAGATACCTGTAAGTATCGGATACCTGTAAGTCTCGGATACCTGTAAGTCTCGGATACCTGTCAGTCTCGGATACCTGTCAGTCTCGGATACCTGTAAGTCTCGGATACCTGTCAGTCTCGGATACCTGTCAGTCTCGGATACCTGTCAGTCTCGGATACCTGCAAGTCTGAGATACCTGCAAGTATCAGATACCTGTCAGTCTCAGATACCTGTCAGTCTCAGATACCTGTATCAGTTACCTGTCAGTATCAGATACCTGTAAGTATCAGATACATGTAAGTCTCGGATACCTGCAAGTCTTCTTGCAACAGTCGGCTGTCTCATGAAACATTCACAGCAGTTTTGTTCCAGTGGTATGACATCTATATCTTAATAGGGCTAACTTTTTAATCCGGTGATTCTGTCTCCTCTGAGGTGCTGAGGTCACCCTGCCTCGTCCTAGGTTTAATGCTTCGCCTTGGGCCATTGTACTCTGCTCTCCTTGTTGGCTGTTGATAGTTATTTAGAATAGTGTACTTAAGGCATGTTTCTGATAGTCGTTTACGGATTGTGCAACTATCGTTTGACAGGTGCTTTAGAGAACATGACGTTTGTCCAATCACCTAATTTGTGGTGTTGAAATTGCAGTGTCTTTGGTATTTTGTACTATTGTTTTGTCTTTGTTGTTTAGTAAAATAATGATAAAGAGCTTTGTGTGCATGAATGCATGCATTCGTGCAAATTTATTGGGAGATATTTTTTGTTCAGTACTAATAAAGAAATTAAAATTACTAAGTACATGATATATATTCTATTTCATTTACTTTATTTATCAGAAGTGTTTTGAATGTTTAGTTCACGTCAATAAACATGCATTATGTGACAATCCTTCATTCTCTGATTGTCTCACACCAAGAAATCTGTAATTTTGCAGCCACTTGGAGGACAACACCTTGGCGACACTCGGAGGGAAGATATTTGGTGGCACGTCAACTGTCATCAACACACTCTACCTTGACAAGAACCACCTGGTGCAGATACCAGCTGATGCCTTCGACGGCGCTACCATTGACACAGTGACACTTGACAACAACCTCCTGGTTGTCTACCCGACACTCAACAACAAGAACCTTCGCAAAATGTAAGTGTCAACAACGATGTCGAGATGTTAGTGACACAGCACATGACACTAACTTGTCAAGAGTGAATGGTTAGTTGACCTTTGATATCAGGTTGAGTTGTAGGAGACTAATTCCATTCAGGTATCTGGACACGACGAGTGAATAAAGAATTTGGAAACAAATTAAAATGTGACAGTGTGATTTTTATAATTAGCTGGACCGGTTAAAATCCAGCTTGGCCAGTTTAAAATGGAACTGAGCCAGGTCAAGAGAAATCTTGTCTTGTTCATTGTATAGCTAACTAATTTCAGACACTAGGTGTCTATTTGATGTGGAGAACAATGGGATATCAATCACAGCTGTATCGGTTCAGTCAACCATATGAATGAGTACCTGGCAGTGGTAGGTATTAGTATACAAATAGTATTCGCGCATTAATACAACATGGTTTAATACTTCCTAGAGAAGTCAAGATGGTGTTCGATTGAACAAGTTTGTCAGGGAGTTAATATAAAGCACTTTGAGCAGTTGTGAGGACTGGATACTGCGCTATATAAGAACTTACCTTTAATTTCTATCCGTATATGACTTGATGTAGGAAAGTGAGATGTCTGTGTCAACAGGACAATGACACACAATAAGCTGGGAGACATCCCAGTTGGGACCTTCACCTCGGCCCAAGCATTGCTTGAGGAGCTTGACCTGAGCTTCAACCAACTGACCAAACTGCCCACTGGACTACTCCAGCCGCTGACTGGCCTCAAGATATTGTAAGTCACCTATACTGGTCTCTGGACACTGTCCATCTATTTCACTCACATCAAACAGACTAGTAGGGTTTTATACTTTTAACAGTATGCAGTACCCTTAACCTTAACTTGGACCAAATTAGTGGCATTGTACATACATCCATTGACACAGAAATTTAGCTGTCAGTTGTGTCAGTGACAACTTGATGTTGTTGACAGTCGTGTCAGTGACAACTTGTTGTTGTTGACAGTCATTTCAGTGATAACTTGGGGATTTTGTTATTGATAGTTGTGTCAGTGACAACTTGTTGGTGTTATTGTCAGTCATGTCAGTGACAACTTGTTGGTGTTGTTGTTGTTGACAGTTGTTTCAGTGACAACTTTTTGTTGTTGACAGTCGTGTCAGTGACAACTTTTTGTTGATGTTGTGGCTGACAGTTGTGTCAGTGACAACTTTTTGTAGATGTTGTTGGCTGGCAGTCGTGTCAGTGACAGCTTCTTGTTGACAGTCATGTCAGTGGCAACGTGTTGATGTTGTTGTTTACAGTTGTGTCAGTGACAATTTGTTGTTGTTATTTACAGTTGTGTGAGTAACAACTTGTTGTTGTTGTTATTGACAGTCATGTCAGTGACAACTTGTTGATGTTGATAGTCGTATCAGTGACAACTTGTTGTTGATGTTGTTGACATTCATGTCAGTGATAACATGTTGATGTTGTTGATAGTCATGTCAGTAACAACTTATTGTTGATGTTGTGGTTGACAGTTATGTAAGTGACAACTTGTTGTTTTGTTGTTGTTGACAGTCGTGTCAGTGATAAGTTGTTGATGTTGTTAACAGTCGTGTCAGTGACAACTTGTTGGTGATGTTGTTGACATTTGTGTCAATGATAACTTGATGTTATTGTTGATAGTCGTGTCAGTGACAACTTGTTGTTGATGCTGTTGTTGACAGTCGTGTCAGTGACAACTTGTTGTTGATGTTGTTGTTCACAGTCTTGTCAGTGACAACTTTTTTATGTTGTTGTTGACTGTCATGTCAGTGACAGCTTGTTGTTGGTGTTGTTGACAGTCGTGTTTGTGAACACTTGTTGTTGTTGTTGACAGTCGTGTCTGAAACTTGTTGTTGTTGACAGTCATGAAGTGACAACTTGTTGATAGTCAAGTCAGTGACAACTTGTTGATGTTGTTGACAGTCATATCATGGACAACTTGTTATTGATGTTGCTGACAGTTATGTAAGTGACAACTTATTGTTGTCGTTGACAGCAACACAATGACAACTTGTTGTTGTTGATGTTTTTGTCAGTCATGTCAGTGACAACTTGTTGATGTTGTTGTTATCATTCATGTCAGTTACAACTTGTTGATGTAGTTGTTTACAGTTGTGCCAGTGATAACTTGATGTTATTGTTCATATTCGTGTCAGTGACAACTTGTTGATGTTGTTGTTGACAGTCATGTCAGTGACAGCTTGTTGTTGATGTTGTTGACAGTTGTATTTGTGAACACTTGTTGTTCTTGACAGTCATGTCTGAAACTTGTTGTTGTTGTTGGTGACAGTCATGAAGTGACAACTTGTTGATAGTCATGTCAGTGACAACATATTGATGTTGTTGACAGTCGTGTCAGTGATAACTTGATGTTATTGTTGATAGTCGTGTCAGTGACAACTTGTTGATGTTGTAGTTGACAGTAGCCCAATGACAACTTGTTGTTGATGTTGTCAGTCATGTCTGTGACAACTTGTTGTTGATGTTGTTGTTAGTCAGGTCAGTGACAACTTGTTGATGTTGTTGATAGTCATGTCAGGGTCAATTTGTTGTTGTTGTCAGTTGAGTCAATGACAACTTGTTGATTTTGTTGACAGTCATGTAAATGACACCTTGTTGTTGCTGATGTTGTTGACAGTTGTGTCAATGCCAACTTGTTGACAGTCATGTCAGTGACAACATGTTGATGTTGTTGTTGACAGTCGTGTCATTGACAACTTGCTGTTGTTGTTGACAGTCATGTCAGTGATAACTTGTTGTTGTTGATAGTAGTGTCAGTGACAAGTTGTTGTTGTTGTTGACAGTCGTGTCAGTGACAACAAGTTGACGTCTGTGGAGCTGGGAGCACTGGATGGTTTGCCGAGTCTACAACAGATCTACCTCCAGAACAACATCCTCAAGTACTTCCCGACCCTCTCCAACCTCCAGGCCACCTCCACCCTCGACCTCAGCCACAACCTCATCCGCTCACTCGGATACAACACCTTCAACGACCTGCTGGCACTTCAGTCACTGTAAGTAACCTCATGCAACACCTACAACTTGGTGACACTTCAGTCACTGTAAGTAACTTCATGCAACACCTACAACTTGGTGACACTTCAGTCACTGTAAGTAAGCTCATGCAACACCTACAACTTGGTGACACTTCAGCCACTGTAAGTAAGCTCATGCAAAACCTACAACTTGGTGACACTTCAGCCACTGTAAGTAAGCTCATGCAACTCCTACAACTTGGTGACACTTCAGCCACTGTACGTAACCTCATGCAACAACTACAACTTGGTGACACTTCAGCCACTGTAAGTAACATCATACAACACCTTCAATGTGGTGACACTTCAGCCACTGTAAGTAACATCATGCAACACCTTCAACTTGGTGACACTTCAGCCACTGTAAGTAACATCATGCAAACCCGCAACTTGGTGACACTTCAGCCACTGTAAGTAACCTCATGCAACACCTACAACTTGGTGACACTTCAGCCACTGTAAGTAACCTCATGCAACACCTACAACTTGGTGACACTTCAGCCACTGTAAGTAACCTCATGCAACACCTACAACTTGGTGACACTTCAGCCACTGTAAGTAACCTTATGTAACACCTACAACTTGGTGACACTTCAGCCACTGTAAGTAACCTCATGCAACACCTACAACTTGGTGACACTTCAGCCACTGTAAGTAACATCATGCAACACCTACAACTTGATGACACTTCAGCCACTGTAAGTAACATCATGCAACACCTACAACTTGGTGACACTTCAGTCACTGTAAGTAACATCGGACAACACCTACAACTTGGTGACACTTCAGTCACTGTAAGGAACCTCATACAATTCCTACAACTTGGTGACACTTCAGCCACTGTAAGTAAGCTTATGCAACACCTACAACTTGGTGACACTTCAGCCACTGTAAGTAACCTCATGCAACACCTACAACTTGGTGACACTTCAGCCACTGTAAGTAACCTCATGCAACACCTACAACTTGGTGACACCTCAGCCACTGTAAGTAACATCATGCAACACCTACAACTTGGTGACACTTCAGCCACTGTAAGTAACATCATGCAACACCTACAACTTGGTGACACTTCAGTCACTGTAAGTAACATCGGACAACACCTACAACTTGGTGACACTTCAGTCACTGTAAGGAACCTCATACAATTCCTACAACTTGGTGACACTTCAGCCACTGTAAGTAAGCTTATGCAACTCCTACAACTTGGTGACACTTCAGCCACTGTAAGTAACATCATGCAACACCTACAACTTGGTGACACTTCAGTTACTGTAAGTAACCTCATGCAACACCTACAACTTGGTGACACTTCAGCCACTGTAAGTAACATCATGCAACACCTACAACTTGGTGACACTTCAGTCACTGTAAGTAACATCATGCAACACCTACAACTTGGTGACACTTCAGCCACTGTAAGTAACATCATGCAACACTTTCAACTTGGTGACACTTCAGTCACTGTAAGTAACATCATGCAACACCTACAACTTGGTGACACTTCAGTCACTGTAAGCAACATCGGACAACACCTACAACTTGGTGACACTTCAGTCACTGTAAGGAACCTCATACAATTCCTTCAACAACTTCAGCGACCTTCATCAAAAACTTCTTCCTTTGCTCATCACTCCATCTGGAGAGCAGAGGAAGAACAGTTTTTGCCGAAGACTGCTGTGAGTTTTGAATTTTAATTGTGTATTAAGAAAAATCTAGTTTTAATTATTCTTCCAACTTAATGAACATTTTCACGATTGTATCATATTACGTTTTATTTCCCATCTGCACTGACAGATCACTTGAAGTGAACCTCCTGGACTGTGACTGTTACCTGTTCTACACTCTCAATGCGACGCTGACAAGCATCAAGTCAGGAGAGTGTGTGACACCAGCAGCAGCGACGGGTGTTACTTTCAAGTACGCAGACAACAAGCTGCCCACATACTTCCTTCGTGTCGGCATGGAGACCTTTCTCTGCTGTCAGTATTCAAGATTCAATGATTCAGATTTCATTTTGTTGATGTTCTGTGTTTTATATTTATCCAAGTTTGCATATAACTGGTGATAAACTTAGTAAGAGTAAAAAGAGTAGACAAGTGAAGAATGGAGGAGTTGAGGAAGGAGGTTTCTGTACAATGTCATGAATGATGACTCTTGGAATGGCACCTTATCAATTTTACATTTTTGTTATTTTGGAAAGAGAAGGAAAGACAAATCGAGATCCAGAATTGAGCCAACGTCTCCGTAGACTTCATTGAAAGAGAGGAGAGCGACATTAACATAATTATATTGTAGAATTGACAATAATCTGCTGGTTTGCTTGCAGCGGCTGCCAATGTGACTGCGACCGCCCCAGGCAACTATGAACTGGAAGTGACCTGGAACACGCCCAGCTTCCTTTACCCAGCCGGCATGACCATCGCAGGCGCCGTCAGTCGAATCCCGGGAATGTCAGGACCTTGGTGAGTCTGTCTGTGTGTGCAACTGTGCATGCATTGGTATATATATATATATAGAGTGTAATTAAAAGTAATAATGAACTTTATTCAAACACCAATTGACACATAAGAATTATTGTGTTGTTTGGTTGTCTGAATTTTCTAATTATATCTAGGTGTGACTGAGGAATGTCCGGGTAGACGTGTGAAAAAACTTGTTATTGCACAGCTCTGTCATCTTTACATCTTTGTTATATGGTCTTGTCCACTAGGTTGCACCACATGTACAGTAGTGCCTCCACAGTCTGCTAGATGGCACCACTTTTCTGGCAGTTGTCATTGAACCACCCACCGCTAGGATTCATCAGCTTATAAAGTATTCCATAGAAAGTGTGAATTGTGAGTTATATGTGAAAGTTTGATTTCACATTGTTACCATATGGCTTTCAAGTGATGACAGTCAATCAGTCATTTCAACACAGTGGTTATTAAGCCAAATGTGTCACATATCAAAGTAAGGCAAATATAACTGTGTAATATTGCACAAATTTGTTGGTTCAAAGTCTTGGCCAAGTTGTGCATCACGGTTAGACTTGTATCCAGTCATTAGACTTGCATCCAGTCATTAGACTTGCATCCAGTCATTAGACATGCATCCAGTCATTAGACATGCATCCAGTCATTAGATTTGCATCCAGTCATTAGACTTGCATCCAGTCATTAGACTTGCATCCAGTCATTAGACTTGTATCCAGTCATTAGACTTGTAGCCAGTCATTAGACTTGCATCCAGTCATTAGACTTGTAGCCAGTCATTAGACTTGCATCCAGTCATTAGACTTGCATCCAGTCATTAGACTTGTATCCAGTCATTAGACTTGTAGCCAGTCATTAGACTTGCATCCAGTCATTAGACTTGCATCCAGTCATTAGACTTGCATCCAGTCATTAGACTTGTATCCAGTCATTAGACTTGCAGCCAGTCATTAGACTTGCATCCAGTCATTAGACTTGTAGCCAGTCATTAGACTTGTATCCAGTCATTAGACTTGCATCCAGTCATTAGACTTGTATCCAGTCATTAGACTTGCATCCAGTCATTAGACTTGCATCCAGTCTCATTAGACTTGCATCCAGTCATTAGACTTGCATCCAGTCATTAGACTTGTATCCAGTCATTATACTTGTAGCCAGTCATTAGACTTGTAGCCAGTCATTAGACTTGTATCCAGTCATTAGACTTGTATCCAGTCATTAGACTTGCATCCAGTCATTAGACTTGCATCCAGTCATTAGACTTGCATTCAGTCATTAGACTTGCATTCAGTCATTAGACTTGCATCCAGTCATTAGACTGGCATCCAGTCATTAGACTTGCATCCAGTCATTAGACTTGTAGCCAGTCATTAGACTTGCATCCAGTCATTAGACTTGTAGCCAGTCATTAGACTTGCATCCAGTCATTAGACTTGCATCCAGTCATTAGACTTGTATCCAGTCATTAGACTTGTAGCCAGTCATTAGACTTGCATCCAGTCATTAGACTTGCATCCAGTCATTAGACTTGCATCCAGTCATTAGACTTGTATCCAGTCATTAGACTTGTAGCCAGTCATTAGACTTGCATCCAGTCATTAGACTTGTAGTCAGTCATTAGACTTGTATCCAGTCATTAGACTTGCATCCAGTCATTAGACTTGTATCCAGTCATTAGACTTGCATCCAGTCATTAGACTTGTATCCAGTCATTAGACTTGCATCCAGTCATTAGACTTGTATCCAGTCATTAGACTTGTATCCAGTCATTAGACTTGCATCCAGTCATTAGACTTGCATCCAGTCATAAGACTTGTATCCAGTCATTAGACTTGCATCCAGTCATTAGACTTGCATCCAGTCATTAGACTTGTAGCCAGTCATTAGACTTGTATCCAATCATTAGACTTGTAGCCAGTCATTAGACTTGCATCCAGTCATTAGACTTGTAGCCAGTCATTAGACTTGTATCCAGTCATTAGACTTGCATCCAGTCATTAGACTTGTATCCAGTCATTAGACTTGCATCCAGTCATTAGACTTGTATCCAGTCATTAGACTTGTAGCCAGTCATTAGACTTGTATCTAGTCATTAGACTTGCATCCAGTCATTAGACTTGTATCCAGTCATTAGACTTGTATCCAGTCATTAGACTTGTATCCAGTCATTAGACTTGCATCCAGTCATTAGACTTGCATCCAGTCATTAGACTTGTAGCCAGTCATTAGACTTGTATCCAATCATTAGACTTGTAGCCAGTCATTAGACTTGTATCCAGTCATTAGACTTGTATCCAGTCATTAGACTTGTAGCCAGTCATTAGACTTGTAGCCAGTCATTAGACTTGTATCCAGTCATTAGACTTGTAGCCAGTCATTAGACTTGTATCCAGTCATTAGACTTGTATCCAGTCATTAGACTTGCATCCAGTCATTAGACTTGCATCCAGTCATTAGACTTGCATCCAGTCATTAGACTTGTAGCCAGTCATTAGACTTGCATCCAGTCATTAGACTTGCATCCAGTTATTAGACTTGCATCCAGTCATTAGACTTGTAGCCAGTCGTTAGACTTGTATCCAGTCGTTAGACTTGCATCCAGTCATTAGACTTGCATCCAGTCATTAGACTTGCATCCAGTCATTAGACTTGTAGCCAGTCATTAGACTTGTATCCAGTCATTAGACTTGTAGCCAGTCATTAGACTTGTATCCAGTCATTAGACTTGTAGCCAGTCATTAGACTTGCATCTAGTCATTAGACTTGTATCCAGTCATTAGACTTGTAGCCAGTCATTAGACTTGTAGCCAGTCATTAGACTTGTATCCAGTCATTAGACTTGCATTCAGTCATTAGACTTGCATCCAGTCATTAGACTTGTATCCAGTCATTAGACTTGCATCCAGTCATTAGACTTGTATCCAGTCATTAGACTTGTATCCAGTCATTAGACTTGCATCCAGTCATTAGACTTGCATCCAGTCATAAGACTTGTATCCAGTCATTAGACTTGTATCCAGTCATTAGACTTGCATCCAGTCATTAGACTTGCATCCAGTCATTAGACTTGCATCCAGTCATTAGACTTGCATCCAGTCATTAGACTTGCATCCAGTCATTAGACTTGTATCCAGTCATTAGACTTGCATCCAGTCATTAGACTTGTATCCAGTCATTAGACTTGCATTCAGTCATTAGACTTGCATCCAGTCATTAGACTTGCATCCAGTCATTAGACTTGTAGCCAGTCATTAGACTTGCATCCAGTCATTAGACTTGTATCCAGTCATTAGACTTGTAGCCAGTCATTAGACTTGCATCCAGTCATTAGACTTGTATCCAGTCATTAGACTTGTATCCAGTCTTTAGACTTGTAGCCAGTCATTAGACTTGTATCCAGTCATTAGACTTGTATCCCATCATGCAGTAGCAGCATCAGAGAAATAACACGACACTTGGTCTCATTGTGGTGGAACAGGAACTACACGGTGACATGTCGGAGCAACATGGCAGCGACTGTGTCAGCGCTTGTGCCAGATGACAAGGGGGGTGTCAATGTGACAACGCTGACACACAAGTTCATGGAGGGTGATGGGGTGGAAGCAGGGGCTGACTACAGCTGCACTGTCACCCTCACTGCCGACAACTACACCAGTGGACGCAGTCCACCCGCCTTTGTCACCACCATCACAGTCGCTGGTCAGTCCACAACCACATGTCAACCACATAAACACAGACCTCAATCTACACAGACCACTGTCAACAGAAGTCTCAGTTCACATCTGTACTCCATTATCTGTGTCTGCATGATCCACATCTCCTTGATCCACATCTCCTTGATCCACATCCCCATGATCCTCATCTCCATGATCCACCTCTCCTCGATCCATATCCCCATGACCCTCGTCTCCATGATCCACATCTCCTTGATCCACATCCCCATGATCCTCATCTCCATGATCCACCTCTCCTTGATCCATATCCCCATGACCCTCGTCTCCATGATCCACATCTCCTTGATCCACATCCCCATGACCCTCATCTCCATGATCCACATCTCCTTGATCCACATCACCATGACCCTCGTCTCCATGATCCACATCTCCTTGATCCACATCCCCATGACCCTCAACTCCATGATCCACATCTCCTTGATCCACATCCCCATGACCCTTGTCTCCATGATCCACATCTCCTTGATCCACATCCCCATGACCCTCATCTCCATGATCCACATCTCCTTGATCCACATCCCCATGATCCTCGTCTCCATGATCCACATCCCCATGATCCTCATCTCCATGATCCACATCTCCATGATCCATATCTCAATGATCCCCATGATCCTCATCCCAATGATCCATGCCTCAATGATCCACACCCCATGATCCACATATCCATTGTGTCTTCTTGGGCAACATCTTCGACATCATTTCAGGGTTAAAATCAGTATCAGAACACTACCATTTTTGGTCTTATATGTGATTTTTTCTAATAAAAACAAAACAATAAATATTAAGCCATTGATTGTTTGAACAGTTGTAGAAGCGAACATGACAGTAGAGTCTGACGACTATCGCATTGACACTGATTGTGTGAACAGTTGTAGGAGTGAACATGACAGTAGAGTCTGACGATTATCGCATTGACACTGATTGTGTGAACAGCTGTAGGAGTGAACATGACAGTAGAGTTGGGCAACTATTGCATTGACACTGATTGTGTGAACAGTTGTAGGAGTGAACATGACAGTAGAGTCGGGCAACTATTGCATTGACACTGATTGTGTGAACAGTTGTAGGAGTGAAAATGACAGTAGAGTCGGGCAACTATTGCATTGACATTGATTGTGTGAACAGTTGTAGGAGTGAACATGACAGTAGAGTCGGGCAACTATTGCATTGACACTGATTGTGTGAACAGTTGTAGGAGTGAAAATGACAGTAGAGTCGGGCAACTATTGCATTGACACTGATTATGTGAACAGTTGTAGGAGTGAACATGACAGTAGAGTCGGGCAACTATTGCATTGACACTGATTGTGTGAACAGTTGTAGGAGTGAAAATGACAGTAGAGTCGGGCAACTATTGTATTGACACTGATTGTGTGAACAGTTGTAGGAGTGAACATGACAGTAGAGTCGGGCAACTATTGCATTGACACTGATTGTATGAACAGTTGTAGGAGTGAACATGACAGTAGAGTCGGGCGATTATCGCTTTGACATCAGCTACTACGACTTCAGCAAGGAGCATGATGACTTTGAGGAGGCCATCATGCCGGCCTACAGCAAGCCAACGTATGTGGACAGTCCCTACGGCGAGTGGCTGTCTGTCTCCAGCTCCCCCACCTCTGACTCATTCTCTGATTGGTTCAGAAACAAGCCTGGAATAAACCATCTCATTAAGCGAGAACTGGTGCTGAAGTACAATGCGACAATGCAAATGAACAGGCATGTTGTGGTACACTCTATTAGCACTGATATATCAGAAGAAAGTCAGACTTATTGGCTAGAATTGTAACAAAGTCTGTTGTTTTCAAGTAGGTGAACATCAGAAGTGTAGCAGACATTCATAGTTGTTGCTTTCTGGTGTAGATGTATACTTTAGTTATGATACCACTGTTAAAAGGATATTTTTCTCTTAACAAACTACCACCACACCACACAGGTTTTATGTTCATATGAAGGATTTGAGATAAAGAAATAAACTCCAATCTGGGTGACTTTTTTTTTACACCAAAAAATTTCAGAATTGAAATGTACACCAATTATTTTGGCCCTTGCTATCAGTCGCTGTGATGTTGAACTCTTAAGATATTCCAATATCATGGACAAGGTTTTTTATTTACACACTGAGAATGAATCACAGAAGTGAGTTTTTGTTCCCCAAAAAGTGGATATGAATTTTGCCCTGACAACCTTCAATTATGTATAAAGGTTCTAATTGCACTACCACATAGGGGCTGGGCTGTCTATACTTCAGAGTTGTGTTGTTTGGCTATTCTAGAAGTTAAACTTTTATGATGTAATATTTGCAAAAATACATATATTTGATGGTAGCTAGAACATTGGTGTTTTATATCAGTCACCATTGACAACAGACATATATATGGATGGTTTTGCTGTTCACTGCTGTTATTTAATTCCTGCTTTTACCTAGGCAGTTTTGCACGAGCGATTGCCACTGGTTAGCCCTGTTTCCCTTTCCCTGATAAATAAACTTCTCTATCAGCTGATGTGTGTTGTTCTCTCAGTGCTGGTACATTGTGTTGTTTCAGGGTCTGGGAACCCAACTTCTTCCCTGTAGACACACTGGGCTACGGCGACGAGGAACAGAGAGACTGCACCTCTAAGTTGCACAACTTTGGGTAAGACAGCTTCATTATTTGTTCATTCATGCAGTCTGTCTGCAAAGTGGGAATTGTTTTAATTTTATTTCACACCATAAACAACAAACTCCAGATGGCAGACTGACTGAGAAACCACCGGATTATCTAGAGTCCTACAGTTGTCCATTTATATGTAGCCAAGGCTTATCAGATATCTATCAAGTTTGAGTTTAAACATATTCAAACTGCTAGCATTCAGAAATCAGGAGGTAGTTTGTTAAGAGCATAAGAATTTGTCTAGTTTTTTTGCCAGATTATGTGCAAGTTAATTAAGATTATGTGCAAGTTCTATTGCCTTGTGAAGACTAATGTGTATGAGAACACTGTCCAAGAACCTTGCTTTCATAACAGCATGCTGAACAGCACTGATGTATATTGTATTTTTGTACAGTAAAATCTGTCCATATTGGACATAATTGGCACAGCACAATATGTCCTTATGGCCCAGTTATCGCTGTGGTTAAAGTTTCGGCTGTTGTGGTTATATTTTCTGCTGCTGTGTGGTTGTACTTTCTGCTGCTGTGTGGTTGTATTTTCTGCCGCTGTGTGGTTGTAGTTTCTGCCACTGTGTGGTTGTATTTTCTGCTGCTCTGTGGTTGTAGTTTCTGCTGCTGTGGTTGTAGTTTCTGCTGCTGTGTGGTTGTAGTTTCTGCTGCTGTGTGGTTGTAGTTTCTGCTGCTGTGTGGTTGTAGTTTCTGCTGCTGTGTGGTTGTAGTTTCTGCTGCTGTGGTTGTAGTTTCTGCCGCTGTGTGGTTGTATTTTCTGCTGCTGTGTGGTTGTAGTTTCTGCTGTTGTGTGGTTGTAGTTTCTGCTGCTGTGGTTGTAGTTTCTGCCGCTGTGTGGTTGTATTTTCTGCTGCTGTGTGGTTGTAGTTTCTTCTTCTGTATGGTTGTAGATTCTGCCACTGTGTGGTTGTAATTTCTTCTGCTGTGTGGTTGTGGTTTCTGCTGTTGTGTGGTTGTAGTTTCTGCTGCTGTGTGGTTGTAGTTTCTGCCACTGTGTGGTTGTAGTTTCTGCTGCTGTGTGGTTGTAGTTTCTGTTGCTGTGGTTGTAGTTTCTGCCACTGTGTGGTTGTAGTTTCTACTTCTGTGGTTGTAGTTTCTGCGACTTTGTGGTTGTAGTTTCTGCTGCTGTCTGGTTGTAGTTTCTGCCACTGTCTGGTTGTAGTTTCTGCCATTGTGTGGTTGTAGTTTCTGCCACTGTCTGGTTGTAGTTTCAGCTGTTGTGGTTGTAGTTTCTGTTGCTATGCGGGTGTAGTTTCTGCTGCTGTGGTTATAGTTTCCGCTGCTGTGGTTGTAGATTCACAAGTGCTGTACGTGCTGGGTTCAAGTTTGAGGGATCAGGTAAAATCAGCATTGGTGGAGGGGACGAGATGTGGCTCTATGTCAACAAAGTGCTCCTTCTGGAAGTATTGACAAGTTCTTCTTCTGCCACCCCACCTTGCAAAAGGGTGGATATCAGTGCTGCCTCCCAGCCTGGTAAGTCTACCTGTGAAGTTTCCCAGCCAGGTAAATCTACTTGTGACAGTCTCCCAGCCTGGTAAGTCTACATGTGACAGTCTTCTAGCCAGGTAAGTCTACCTGTGACAGTCTCTCAGCCAGGTAAGTCTACCTGTGACAGTCTCCCAGCCAGGTAAGTCTACCTGTGACAGTCTCCCGGTGAGGTAAGTCTACCAGTGACAGTCTCCCATCCTGGTAAGTCTAGCTGTAAATTCAAGGCCAGGTCATTTATTTCTGACAGTTTTCATGTGTTGTATATCTGGCTATGACAGCCTGTCCATAAAATAAATGTTCTCATGTTTGCTAAAATAAATAATAAATTTTAGCCATTTTGTTTTGTGTTACAATGTATGAAAGTGTTTGTGAATGCCTGTAGGTGGTGCCACTATTGTACCGCAAGATGGCACGGTGATCAATGGGGAATGCGTTGTGACATCAACACTGAGTGGTGAAAGTGTGCACCTGGAGCTAATGGTAAGAACCGTGTGATACTTTAACTTCTCTTTGTGAATTTAGATTTGTTTGGGGGGAATATGATACATGCCAACTCTTACGGTTATGACTTATGGATTTTCAGAAATCCTTTGTAAGATTTTGTGCATTTTGAAGAAGGCGTTATTGGTTATGTGATACGTTCCATGTTTGTTAATTGACGGGCTGGTCACATAGATTAAAACCAAACATTGGACTGTGGATAAGCCAAAGGATTCGTTGTCCACTTGTCACCTGGGGATGTAATCTGGATGGCAGTTTTGTTAAATCTTGCTAAACAGATCATCATTAGTTAAAACATGTACAAAAAGTGATCTAGGTTGTGCGCAGTGAACTGCACTAACGTCTGATGAGAACCAGTCAGTACGTTCCAGTGTGCATTCGGCCACTGTTTAGCATACATGTAACCCAGCAGACATAGGTAATCGTAGGGGTTCATTAATATTGCCATTGACTATCGCCAACCCACTCTTTAATAACCTAGAAATTTACATTATTTTTAGTACAATTTTACAGTTTTAGAATATTTTATTATTTTAAATTATTTTTATGAGACATCATTTTATTCTTCACCATTTGGAGGAAAGTACACTGTCACCAAGGCAATGTCACCAGCATTTTTATTGTGTGTTTTATTTTTATCCTGCTCTGCTGCTTCGAGAGGTCACGATTTTACGCTGTGCAAGCCACTTACGGCTGTCATTTTAACAGTTTCTCAGTACATAAGAACACAAAATTCCTTGTCACATCTTCACAGTTTAACATGTCTTAATCTTTGCTTTAATAGAAAGTTACTGCCAATCCCCCGCTCTAAGCCAACGTTTAAATTGGCAATTATTTTACTACTAGCAGGAGATGTAAGTCTTAATCGCATAATTAGGCGCAATATTCGAGTAGCCACCACTAACGTTCGATCTGTTCGAGACAAAACAGCCTTGCTTACCGATTTATTAACTTCCAAGACAATAGACATCCTGGCAGTCACTGAGACCTGGCTCAGACCACATGACACAGCTGCATGCATTGCTGACATTTCTCCTTCCAGTTTCACCTTCCATCATTGCCCACGTTCAGTTGGGCGAGGTGGTGGTGTTGGATTTCTCGTCTCAAAACAGTTAAAAGTTAATTTGCATTCAAACCCTGATTACTCCGGCTTTGAGGCCATCTGTGCCGAAATTTCCGATTCATCTTTCTCTGCTTATTTTGGTGCATTTATCGCCCTCCAGGACACCCTGCCCATTTCTTTGAAGAATTCCAGGATCTAGTTGAAAATCTGGCAACTATTTATTCAGAATTTTATATACTCGGTGATTTTAATTTTAATCAACAACAAGTACATTTAATGACATTCTGGCATCCTATGACATGAAACAACACGTTACTTTCTCAACACACATACATGGCCACTGGCTCGATCTCTTAATCATCTGTTCAGATTGTAACAATATTCAGACACCTACTGCTTCAGATGGTTTATCAGACCACCACACTGTCATTGCTGATCTCAAAGTTCCTAGAATTCACGTAGAGTCCAAACACAATGTGTTTTACCGACCGATCCATAAGATTGACATTGCTGCGTTAATGACAGACATCCTTAAATCCGACCTCATCAGTAACCCTAATGAACATCTGTCAGATCTGTGTCGACAGTACTGTCAAGATTTACGTAATAAACATGCACCCCTGAGATCTAAATCTGTGTCCCAAAAGCCTTTGGCTCCATGGATGACTCCTGAAATTCTACAATCTAAAAACGCCGGCACTATCTTGAACGTGTATGGCGCAAATCACACTCGCCTTTGGACAGATCACGATATTCTAAACAATGTCACTACTGCAACAGACCAATGGCCAAAGCTAAATCAAATTATTACACAAACATGGTCTCGAGTAACTCTGATAACCCACGTTAGCTATGGAACTGCATCAATCATATTTTACACAGACGGTCGCCTCCATCTCTACCTAGTCATGTGTCAGTCAAATCTCTGTGTGACTCGTTTTCTAGTCATTTCAAAGATAAAATAAGTCTTATATGTTCTGCTTTTCCATGTCAGACTTTAAGTTCTGTAAATGTGGACTCCCCGCAAGTAAATTCTCCACTTGTATTGTTTGAGCCAGCCACAGTTGATGAAGTGAGGAAAATAATAATGTCCTCCCCAAATAAGTCATGCTGTCTCGATCCATTACCAACCATACTACTAAAAGCATGTCTTGACTCTTTACTTGGTACAATAACAAATATCATAAATTTATCACTGAGTTCGGGTAAATTCCCAGATGATTTTAAACATGCACATGTAAATCCTGTTTTCAAGAAGACTTCTCTGCCAAAAGATGATTTCAAAAATTATAGGCCAATTTCTAATCTTAGCTTTGTTTCTAAGATACTTGAGAAAGTCGTAGCAAGCCGTCTAAGGTGTCATATCAGCTCAATTTGTTTATCCAGTGTGCTCCAATCAGTATACAAACAATTTCAGAGACTGCTCTCCTAAAAGTATACAATCTTGTTATATTAAACATTGATAAAGGCAAAGTAACTGCACGTACCTTGCTTGATCTGTCTGCCGCCTTTGATACCATTGATCACAACACTCTTGTCAAATGTTTATCAATGTGGTATGGCATATCTGGCACAGCTCTGACCTGGTTTTTTTCATATCTAACCAATACACATCAATGTATAAAGATAGATAATTACTTTTCAACCTCACTCCCCACTTCATGTGGCATTCCCCAGGGTTCCGTTCTTGGGCCTTTGCTTTTCACTCTCTACACTACGCCACTCAGCTCTGTATAATCTAAAGTCAACTTGGATCATCACCTTTATGCAGATGACACCCAGATCTACATTTCCTTGGCCACGCCCGATACAAGTCACTCCCTAAACCGACTCAACGATTGTCTTCAAGATGTTTCTTCATGGATGACCGATAGCAAATTAAAGTTAAATGCAGACAAAACTGAATTCCTCATCATTGGTACTCCAATGCGGTGAGGTAAACTTAATGACTTTTTTCTAACATGCATCCTGAGTCAAAATATCACACCAGCTGCATCAGTACGGAATCTAGGAATGACCTTTGATTGCGACTTCAATTTCAGACAACACATATCCCAAATGTGCCATTGCTGTTTTGATCATATCCGTGAGCTTCTCCGCATTCGCCGACTTATGTTGCTTTCTGTCGCTAAGACTATCGCAACAGCTCTTGTTTACAAGCAGATTAGATTATTGCAATTCCCTCCTTCATAATATTGCTATCAAGGATATTGCAAAACTACGTGTCAAAATTTTTTTTTTAATGGTAGTCACAATCTCCTCGATTCTCCCACTCAGTGCCACTTCTAAAATCACTGCATTGGCTCCCCGTGCGATATCGCATTATGTTTAAGATCTGCACAATCACCTACCACGCCCTTTCATCCAAACAACCTAGTTATTTACACTCAATGCTCACACCAGCTAGACAAGCCAGACAATTTCGGTCGTCTAGTTCGAAGTTGCTATCTGTTCCTAGAGTTAAGACAAAGGCTGGAGTTCTAGCTTTTTCAGTTGCCATGCCAACAATATGGAATTCGCTTCCCGTTAATGTTAAATCAGCAGAAAATATTGTTACATTTCGTTGTCACCTCAAAACCTATCTTTTCAATATCGCCTATCCTCCCTAGCTTCCTAGCACATCCATCCATTTGTTGACGACTATCGCCTATCACACGAGTACGAGATTGCTTAATCCTTTGGTTTTGGTGCGCCACTGAGCTCGGACTGTCTGAGGATATTGGCCCGTAAGAAGTTATTTATTATTATTATTTGCAGGTCTTATGGATTGCTGGTACATGTCTGAGAGAAGTTACAGGTGTACACCACTCAGGGCTTGCGTAATAGGGGTAAAAGTGTCTCCTTCAACATCGTCACCAGGTGACATATCCTAACTGACCTGGGACTTTTACTATAAAAACAACATCTGATGGTTCCTGGAAATCAGAATGCCCAAGTTTATTGACACATTTCTTTATATTCAATAAACGCTGAAATTCCACTGAAGCATTAACTTTACGCAATGCAACAAGACAACACCAGATATGGAAGAAATGTGGCCAGAATAACCTTCTGACATTTATTTAATATTCACCCGATAATTGGATGAGTTGTTAGCTAAAACACAATACAATCAAATGTGGGCCATTTGAGGTCTTAAACATTGCCCCATTTATTTTATCTATACATTCTAAAAACAAGGCCCACATTATAGAATACCATACTTAAATTATGGTAATACACCAGAACTATTAAAAAGACGCCTCCCAGACATTTAGACGATTAAAACTACTAACTATTACCACATCCTAGAGAGAGGTGGGGCCATTCCGCCTTCCGCCACACCGTTTATTAATCCTATTTTAATTACCGCCCTAAAAACCCTGCGTACACTTGAAGGAGGAAAAAGCTTTAAGGCAAAACCTCGTGTACCATTTAGAAACAGGGAAAAGCGTCAGCAAAGCTAAAATTAACACATGTGCGTGTTGTGAAAATCCCATACATACTTATAACTAGTCTTATGGCAGGAGGGGAGGGAGGTGGAGTCAAAACTGATACGATATTCGATAAACAACTGAACACGAGGAATTTCAAATGTGGCCGCTGCTGGAGGTGCAGTGGCCTTTTATGTCCTGAATGGTCGGACTAGGTTTTACTGTATCACTACGCTAAAGCGCGGGAAGGCCGGCACGCCTTCAGGCTATTGGACTCTGACCTGGTCAAGGTACAGTGTCAGCTTGTTTACCTAGCCTGCAGGCTGGCTCTAGGACTTTAGTGTTGCCTTGGTTGCCTCGCGTAAAACTTGTTATGCAATGTAATCGCATAAATCCCTTTACGCAATGCAACAAGACAACACCAGATATGGAAGAAATGTGGCCAGAATAACCTTCTGACATTTATTTAATATTCACCCGATAATTGGATGAGTTGTTAGCTAAAACACAATACAATCAAATGTGGGCCATTTGAGGTCTTAAACATTGCCCCATTTATTTTATCTATACATTCTAAAAACAAGGCCCACATTATAGAATACCATACTTAAATTATGGTAATACACCAGAACTATTAAAAAGACGCCTCCCAGACATTTAGACGATTAAAACTACTAACTATTACCACATCCTAGAGAGAGGTGGGGCCATTCCGCCACAAGGTCACCCGAACATGTGACCACCCCACCTCGTAACTTGAATTTATAAAGACCTCTAATATATACACACACATATACCACCAATTTTGAAGATCTCGCCCGTGACAAGACCCACATTCATATATTGTTATAACTGTGCGGGGAGATGTGATATGGCAGGTCAATTGGCATGGTAGCTGCCCATGGCGCCAACGATCTGAAATCGGCTACTTGACCGCGTGACAATCTATCTGCCAGCACGTTGACGCGACCTGGCACATGACATGCCATGAAGTTGATGTTGAACCTCAGACATGTGAGAACCATTCTACGAAGTAGAGCCATAAGATGGGGTTCACGGGATGTCTGCTTATTGATTACTGGTACAAGCGCCTCATTGTCAGTGAAAAAGCAAACACTCCGGTTTGCCCATTCTTCCCCCCAGACTTCGACTGCGGCAACGATAGGGAACAACTCTAACACTGCAATGTTGAGGGAATACCAAGAGGGAGGCCAGGTTCCCCAGAACCATTCCTTGTCATACACTGCCCCATAACCTACCCTACCTGATGCATCGGTATACAGCTCCAAACAATCACCTGCGTGAAACTTGTCATTCAGGAAGAATGCTCTACCATTAAAATCTCTCAAGAAATATTCCCACACTTTCAGGTCGAGTTTGACTTGCTCAGTAAGCCTTACATGATGGTGTGGTCTGGTCAAGCCTACAGTTAAATCGATGAGGCGCCTCTCCTCCCTTGCCATGAAAGGGGGCCCCCCCGAACGGCATGCTTACAGTTCTGCTTGCTTGCAGCCAAAGCTCGGATTCGACAGTGTCCCATCCCCAATTGTGTAGTACACGGAAGGACCTGAAAGACTCATCATAAACCTGCCAATTGTAACCCCGCTCTGAGAGATCCCTGATTGTCTGTATGTATTTTAGCATTGGTGGGGCTTCGTGATAGTGGACAGGTTGCGAGAGATAAATGGACATGTAAATTTGAAATGCCTTGGACCACAGAGGGAAAGAGGTGATTGCTGGCTTGGCCTTGGGTTCTATGCACACCACTGAGGTCCCATCTTCTGCCCCCTGGAGTCCCAAAGCTAATTCCTGTGAAACTGCTTTTCTTTGGGGAAGTAGGGTAGCTAGCTCCACAAATTCGCCCGCCCAAACCAGTGCTCTAGTTTTATCAGAGACATGTGCATGTAATGAAACGGCAGAGGAAGTGAACGCTCTAACTCTGTCTTGCGTTCCTATAGGGAGCCTATCCAATACCCCCCCAACACCTGTTTCAAAGCCATCTGAAGATGGCCACGGAGTAGCCAACCCAGAGGCCGTCACTCTGGGCAGGGCAGACTCTGTAAGAGCTACGTTTCCCACAGGTTGACCCAAGGCCGTCACATGGGTCAGCTGTGGAGAAACTGTGACACATTCACCAACAACATGGTCATCAGAGGTAAGTCCTATCGGGTCTTTACGCTGTTCTGTTAACATTTGATGCATTTGCTGCAATAAATTGTTCGACTGCTGTACCCGATCCTCCATTGCCTCTTCCCATCGGCGACGAGCTACGGTTGCTGCCTCGCTCTCCAACAGTGGCGCTGCTGTTGCGTCCCACAGATCAGTGTCACGAGTAGCTGAGTATCCAGCGTCAGTTTGCACTCCTGACTGTTGGCTTCGCGCTGCCGCCGACCGACCTGCGCGTGTCCGTGGTCGTCCCCGAGCTGGCAATGGCTGTTGGATCAGCATCGAACGATCCGTTGTCGTTGGGCCAACATCAGGCCACGCTCCTGATAGATGGCTTCGCCCCGCCCCCGGTCGTCCGGCACGTGTCCGAGGTCGACCTCGAGTCACCGGTGGCTGCTGGCCCGTCGGTGGATGATCCCCTGTCATCGGTGCCGCTGTCCGACTGCGAGTCCGAGTCGGTTCCACTATGGCAGCACCCGGACGAGTTAAACTCTGGCTTCGTGCCCGTTTCGGAGCCATCCTGTAACAATTATGCATTGCCGGTGCGGCACGGGTTATTTGATGCAAATGTAGCCTGCCTCCGAGTAAAAACATTTCCAATGGACTATGAACTTTTGGTGGTGCACTGATTGAAATGTTTAATTCAAGTCATGCAACATCATCAGGCACATGTCGCCACCTATTGAAACAGATAGGCTCGTTAAACTTAAAGAGAAACTAGCTAGGAATCTGCTCTATCATTGCAGCTCCCCAAAACTGAAATGGAATAGCAATGATCTGCAGTTTGACACCGCCAATTGTCACTGTAAAAAAACAACACAAGAACGCCAAAAAGCCGGCTGGCTGACAAGGCCAAAACCGCCGTACTGGCCATCTGGATCGAACTGCCAAGCTGGTCCGTCAGGGCCAGAACGCCATCATATGGCTGCACTGCCCGGCCAGAACGCCATCATATGGCTGCACTGCCCAGATACGCCAAGCTGGCCAGGTCGTCACACTGACAGGGGGCTATCTGGACCGAACGCCAAGCTGGCAGGGCCAAAATACCAGGTGCCAAGCTGGCCGTTCGTCTCAGTGTATGCCCAGGAACAAGTAATTCAGCTCCAAATATATGGTCATCATGCTAGCAACACACCATATGCTAACAATCAATCAATCGTGCACCTATTGATGAGGCACTGTGAAGAAATGCAGCTGTCACCACCTAAAAATAGGAAACTGCATTAAATAAATTTTGAGGCCATCTTGACTGGAGCGATAAATTATTGGCTGGTCGTAACCTATCGGTAAGATTCCATATGATGCTCCAGAAAGCACTGCCTGGCATGATGAAGATCGAGGTATGTATAACAAAACACCAAACTAGTTGGTAAATAATCAGTCAATAGTCTTGACGCACCACCACCTGCCATAAAGATACATATCATAAACCAACCTGGTTGGTAAATAAACAGCCATGCAGTCTACACTTTGACGCACCACCACCTGCCATAAAGATACATATCATAAACCAACCTGGTTGGTAAATAAACAGCCATGCAGTCTACACTTTGACGCGCCACCACCTGCCATAAAGATACATATCATAAACCAACCTGGTTGGTAAATAAACAGTCATGCAGTCTACACTTTGATGCACCACCACCTGCCATAAAGATACATATCATAAACCAACCTGGTTGGTAAATAAACAGCCATGCAGTCTACACTTTGACGCGCCACCACCTGCCATAAAGATACATATCGTAAACCAACCTGGTTGGGAAACACATTCAATAGTGAAGTCTACCGCCAACAGCGTCCGCAATAAAACTTGAACTAGGTACATGGTAACAAACACTGCTGGTTAACCATTAGGCGAGTTATCTACACCCGAGGCACCACCACCTGTCACAACTTAGAAATATATACATTTACACCAGCATTATGGATAAGTAATTTAGCTGTGTAATCTACGCTTGAGGCACCACCACCTGTCACAAACTTTGAACTAGATACATGTACATTTTAAACGAACATTGTTGGTAAACAAACAGCCAGTCCTTCGAACTGCCTTCGAGACGTTACTGCCTGCCACAAAGATGAACTGCATACAACATATAAACCAAACCTGCTGCTGAAGAAGCAGCCAAAAGGCTGCCTTCCAGACAACACCACCTGTCGCGACAAAACTTGTCTAACCACACACCTACATGCCATAATCCCAACTGCTGGCATCTAATCATTTGCCAGCAGTGGTCTGCACCCGTGACACAGACCCCTGTCTAAAGAATGGCTAACATCCCTTCAAAACCGTATTATACCATGTGCTGTCTGGATAGTGATAATAATAAATAATAAAAACTTGATTGAACATAGCTGCAATGCAGCCAAGTCTCGTGTAAAGCTTAAACACTTGAATTAAGTTTACAACGTGACTGACGAACGTACCATAAAAATTCACTTATGCTATGCCTATGGATCTTTACTCCATCTACTGCCTTCCTGCGTTTATTGGGTAGAGGTTGGATAGCAGCCTGCTGCCCTGCCCCATTTATCGCCCGCTGAATTCGAAACTAGAGCCATTTGGCTGCCCTGAGAATTGCCCCCCGGTAACTCCTGAATAACTTGTAGTTCCCCAAAGCGTTTAAATGAACCCCATCTTCACGAAATACCCGGTCCTGCGGATTCATAAAACCCTTATGCTTCCAAAACGAGACTTGGTGGCATTGCTCGCACTCGGCCTTAACTATCTGGTTTACGCTCGCGGCACGCGCGGCCCCCTCGGCTGGCGACAAATGTCGCCAACCTTCACGTCTAATGAGTTGACCGATAACGACGTGGCTTACGCCGAACGCTACTAATTCGGTGGCAAACTCTAATAAATCCCATGCGATCTGCTGCGGACAGAGGCCCCCTGACGTGTCGATATCATTACCGCCTACGTGCAGTAGAACAACCTGAGGATCCAAACAAGCAAAACGCTCCCAGTGCTCGTCGGAACGCAACGATTGTACTGTAGCCCCTCGACGGCCGACGTATTTCACGTTGAAACCGTGACCGTCGACGGCAAAATCTGCCGAGACCCCTGGCCAAGCCCAGGATGGACCGGCCGACTCCAAAAACCGCGCTAACCAGAAAACATGGCTATCGCCCACGATCACAGCTCTATTGCCCCCCGTGAAACGGTCAGTCGCCATTTTAATCTAACGATTAACGGGTACCGGACAATTTAACTTATGCGAACAACACAAAATATACTTAGGTTCGTTGTATCGCTCGACGTGACTTGTTGTAGACTCGCAAATCTCCGTCGCAGAAATGATGTTGAAAGCGCGCAGAAAATTGAAGTCAAAAATTAAGCAAATACAAAGTCAAAACTGATACGATATTCGATAAACAACTGAACACGAGGAATTTCAAATGTGGCCGCTGCTGGAGGTGCAGTGGCCTTTTATGTCCTGAATGGTCGGACTAGGTTTTACTGTATCACTACGCTAAAGCGCGGGAAGGCCGGCACGCCTTCAGGCTATTGGACTCTGACCTGGTCAAGGTACAGTGTCAGCTTGTTTACCTAGCCTGCAGGCTGGCTCTAGGACTTTAGTGTTGCCTTGGTTGCCTCGCGTAAAACTTGTTATGCAATGTAATCGCATAAATCCCTTTATGATCACGTGCAATCCTTGCCTTTTTATATGTTATCTGTATTTGAAATTGAATGTGTAGTTTTAGCAATCCTCTCATTTCTGCTCTAGGTCGGTGACACGTATCACTTGAGCGTGTTCCACGTGGAACGTAAACTCTGCCGCTCTCAGCTGTTTATTGAGACCAAGGACCTGGTCTTCTACCAGGACCCTCTCACTGAGGACCCTCCCATGGACCATTTTGTGTCAGTGTCTGAGGACCTTCACGTTGGTGGTCTCGTGGCAGAGATACCTCTGACAGATGTCTTCTCTACTGGTCCCAACTTTGATGTCTCCATCACGAAAGGTTCACTAAGTTGTCTCTTAATTTCAAGCACTGCTTCTAGACTGAGTTTTATCGTAAATAAATAGTTTCAAGAAAAGGAGTAATATTCACTCATTTTGATTATGCTTAAGCAATGCAGTATTAGACCTAATTTAAAATGTGCATATTCGTATTTGAATAAAGCATGTTTGTTGTGATGATTTCAACAAATTCTTCACCTTTTTCTAATTGTTAATATCCAAATTTACCATTGATCTAAGAAACCAGTATGTTGCTTTTCTTCGAAAACTCGTAGAAATGAGATTGTGTGTCAAACAAAATTCTAGCTTGGCTTTGGAGTTAAATTGTGCAGCTTTCGTAGCAATGTAATTATCGTCATTCTATTGAATTACAGCTCACTCTGGTCTGTCGTGTATGTCTCACATGTAAGTTACTTTCCAGGGAATGAAGCCCGCCACGCAACCGTGAAAATTGATTCAGCAGCAAACAGGGCAACCGCTGCAGCAGTGCCCCCTATCAGCTACATATACAAGACACTTCCGGGCGTAAACATTTCATTTGTTGGTAAGTTCTGACACATTCTGTTAATCGTCCCTGGCAATAGTAAGAATCATTCCATGATATATAATCTTGCTCTTTCCACTACTCGTATCATTTAACAATACATTTGATTGTTTTATCAGTGTATGTATATAACACTGGAATTGTATTTATTGAGTAGATTTATCTAGATGATAACATTTAGGTACACTTCTTACCTTTATTGAGCATTGCTCATGTTGAACTTAACTGTAGAAAAACAGAACAATACAGTGAAGCACGCTCTCTCAGAGTGATCATTGAACTACAGTAAGAAATGAATCAGTCATGTTACTCTTGTATATACCTGTTTCTGTCAGAATGTAGCCCCAGCAGTGCCACACCAGAGCCAAACATTGCTGGAGTGGAAAGTTTCACAATCACCACACCTAAAGCTCTGATGACTTTGGCATCGACCTTGGATTATGAAGTTGCGAAGAGATATGTGATCATTCTACAGGTGGTTGACTCCGCAGCCACACCTAAAGCTACTGGACAAGTGGTCGTTAAAGTGAGTATGACAAATGGTTGTTAGAGTGAGTGTGGAAATGATCGTTAGAGTCAGTGTGGCAAGTGGTCATTAAAGTATAGTAAGTGGTTGTTAGGGTGTGGCAACTGGTCGTTAGAGTGATGGTGACAAATGTTTGTTAGAGTGAGTGTGACAATGGTCATTTTAGTGAGTATGGCAAATGGACGTTAGAGTGGGCATAACAAGTGGTCATTTGAATGAGTGTGGCAAGTGGCCGTTAGTGTGAGTTTGGCAAGTGGTCGTTTGAATGAGTGTGGCAAGTGGCCGTTAGTGTGACTGGCTAGTGATCGTTAGGGTGAGTGTGGTAAGTTGTTGTTAAAGCGAAATTGGTAAATTGGTGTAAGTGTGAGAAGTGGTTGTTAGAGTGAATGTGGCAAGTGGTCGTTAGAATAAGAGTGACAAGTGATCATTAGAGTGAGTGTGGCAAATGGTCATTTGAGTTGTAAGTGGCCGTTAGAGTGAGTACAGTGTCTTGCAGGTGTTGGTGACAGACGTCAATGACAACTGTCCTGTCCTCAACATCACTGACTCTGCATTTGAGCCAATCCCTGCTCTCAGCTCGCAGCCAGTGATTGTGTACAATGCCACTGATGATGACTCAGGGGTCAACGCTGAGGTCATGTTCATGGCATCGCTGCCTGAGGTTGAGTAAGTGACAGCTCTTGGTGTTCTCTCACTCGTAGCATCATTTGTTGGTTGAATGTTGTTCTCTTTCTACTCAAGTCCCTAAAGTGAGGCTGGCCTCGACACTGGTCCACAATGTTCTCTTTCTACTTCAAGACCCTAAATGAGGTTGGCCTCGACACTGGTCCACAATGTTCTCTTTCTACTTCAAGACCCTAAATGAGGCTGGCCTCGATACTGGTCCACAATGTTCTCTTTCTACTTCATGACCCTAAATGAGGCTGGCCTCGACACTGGTCCACAATGTTCTCTTTCTACTTCAAGACCCTAAATGAGGCTGGCCTGGACACTGTTCCACAGTGTTCTCTTTCTACTTCAAGACCCTAAATGAGGCTGGCCTCGACACTGGTCCACAATGTTCTCTTTCTACTTCAAGTCCCTAAATGAGGCTGGCCTCGACACTGGTCCATAATGTTCTCTTTCTACTTCAAGACCCTAAATGAGGCTGGCCTCGACACTGGTCCACAATGTTCTCTTTCTACTTCAAGACCCTAAATGAGGCTGGCCTCGACACTGGTCCACAATGTTCTCTTTCTACTTCAAGTCCCTAAATGAGGCTGGCCTTGACACTGGTCCACAATGTTCTCTTTCTACTTCAAGACCCTAAATGAGGCTGGCCTCGACACTGGTCCACAATGTTCTCTTTCTACTTCAAGTCCCTAAATGAGGCTGCCTCGACACTGGTCCACAATGTTCTCTTTCTACTTCAAGTCCCTAAAGTGAGGCTGGCCTCTACACTAGTCCTTAATGTTCTCTTTCTACTTCAAGTCTCTAAATGAGGCTGGCCTCGACACTGGTCCTCAATGTTCTCTTTCTACTTCGTCCCTAAAGTGAGGATGGCCACTACACTAGTCCTCAATGTTCTCTTTCTACTTCAAGTCCCTAAATGAGGCTGGCCTCTACACTGGTCCTCAATGTTCTATTTCTACTTCGTCCCTAAAGTGAGGCTGGCCTCTACACTGGTCTTCAAAGTTCTCTTTCTACTTCAAGTCCCTAAATGAGGCTGGCTTCTACACTAGTCTTCAATGTTCTTTCTACTTCAAGTCTCTAAATGAGGCTGGCCTCTACACTGGTCGTCAATGTTCTGTTTCTACTTCAAGTCCCTAAATGAGGCTGGCCTCTACACTGGTCCTCAATGTTCTCTTTCTACTTCAAGTCCCTAAATGAGGCTGGCCTCTACACTGGTCCACAATGTTCTCTTTCTACTTCAAGTCCCTAAATTAGGCTGGCCTCGACACTGGTCCACAATGTTCTCTTTCTACTTCAAGTCCCTAAATGAGGCTGGCCTCGACACTGGTCCTCAATGTTCTCTTTCTACTTCAAGTCCATAAATGAGGCTGGCCTCTACACTGGTCCTCAATGTTCTCTTTCTGCTTCAAGTCCCTAAAAGAGGCTGGCCTCTACACTGGTCCTCAATGTTCTCTTTCTACGTCAAGTCCCTAAATGAGGCTGGCCTCGACACTGGTCCTCAATGTTCTCTTTCTACTTCAAGTCCATAAATGAGGCTGGCCTCTACACTGTTCCTCAATGTTCTCTTTCTGCTTCAAGTCCCTAAAAGAGGCTGGCCTCTACACTGGTCCTCAATGTTCTCTTTCTACGTCAAGTCCCTAAATGAGGCTGGCCTCTACACTGGTCCTCAATGTTCTCTTTATGCAGAAGGAACAACGCAAGTCAGGTATTGATTGAATTAGGCCAAATTAATGACATGCAATTTTATTGACTGTATATTGTTATACATTGTTACATACACATCCATTGTGACAACGACAGCAAGCATGCCGGCCCCTGACTGCTAAGCACTACTGTCTACTACATACAATTCATCATATGTGTGTGGGTCACTCCACCAATATATACACTATTCACCACATGTGTGGGGGTCACTCCGCACACCAATATATACACTATTCACCACATGTGTGGGGGTCACTCCGCCCTGCTAAAAGTCACCCACTGTTAAAGGGGAGGGAGGCTGGCCTCTACACTGGTCCTCAATGTTCTCTTTCTATGTCAAGTCCCTAAATGAGGCTGGCCTCGACACAGGTCCTCAATGTTTTCTTCGGTCATTGATCCTGTTTTACATCCATCTCCACTCTCCTTATCTACTGCTCTTGTTACCCCTCCACAGTCCTGTGAAGTATCTCTACGTACTCCTCCCATCTCAGTCATTGGCTTCCTCTATTTATTCTACCCTCTCTGAGTGCAACTGCTGTTTTCACTAACTCTTCCCTTTCCACATGTCCAGCCCACTTTTGTCAACTTCTCACCGGATTCCTCCAGAAACTCTCACACCAACCTCCTCCCTCTGTGCCTAAAAACGAGGGTACATGTATATATATTGAGTGTCAGCCATGTGTAAGACAGATAAACCAGATTTAAGTCAACCGAAGCTTCGCATGAATATAAGCTGCTTGTTGGACATTTTACTTTACCCAAAGCATAAAGTACAAAAGTTGTTAATTTTTATTGAAAAATCATGTTGCGTGTTGTCCACTAGATCTACTCTAATATCCTAACCATCAAATCTGTTATGATAAACCAAAATGATTCTTGTCATATAATTTGAACTCTGAGTATCAAACTGACTTAAGCACCTTGCTATATATTTCAGCCCTCCAATCACGCGCTACAATGCATCGGATGACCTCTACAAGGTCGTGTACAATGAGACGAGCGATATCGTCTTCACCCTGGTGGCCATTGACCATGGTACACCCCCGCGGGGTGCCACCACTACCGTGAGAATGACGTTGAGTAACACGTGTCTTATTAGCGTGCTCTATGAGGCTGTGGAAGTGAAGATTCTAGTCGATGTCAACCTCGGCATTGTTAAGCTGAACATTCCCCGCTACTGGATCTACGAGTACGGTGTGTAGCAGTGTCAGTGACGTATATAGTTGATCTATGAGTACAGTGTGTAGCAGTGTCAGTGACGTATACAGTTGATCTACGAGTACGGTGTGTAGCAGTGTCAGTGACGTATACAGTTGATCTACGAGTACGGTGTGTAGCAGTGTCAGTGACGTATACAGTTGATCTACGAGTACGGTGTGTAGCAGTGTCAGTGACGTATATAGTTGATCTACGAGTACGGTGTGTAGCAGTGTCAGTGATGTGTATAGTTGATCTACGAGTACGGTGTGTAGCAGTGTCAGTGAGGTATATAGTTGATCTACAAGTACGGTGTGTAGCAGCGTCAGTGAGGTATACAGTTGATCTATGAGTACGGTGTGTAGCAGTGTCAGTGAGGTATATAGTTGATCTACGAGTACGGTGTGTAGCAGTGTCAGTGAGGTATACAGTTGATCTACGAGTACGGTGTGTAGCAGTGTCAGTGAGGTATACAGTTGATCTACGAGTACGGTGTGTAGCAGTGTCAGTGAGGTATACAGTTGATCTACGAGTACGGTGTGTAGCAGTGTCAGTGAGGTATACAGTTGATCTACGAGTACGGTGTGTAGCAGTGTCAGTGATGTATATAGTTGATCTACGAGTACGGTGTGTAGCAGTGTCGGTGACGTATATAGTTGATCTACGAGTACGGTGTGTAGCAGTGTCGGTGACGTATACAGTTGATCTACGAGTACGGTGTGTAGCAGTGTCGGTGACGTATATAGTTGATCTACGAGTACGGGGTGTAGCAGTGTCAGTGACATATATAGTTGATCTACGAGTACGGTGTGTAGCAGTGTCAGTGACATATATAGTTGATCTACGAGTACGGTGTGTAGCAGGGTCAGTGACGTATATAGTTGATCTACGAGTATGGTGTGTAGCAGTGTCAGTGAGGTATATAGTTGATATACGAGTACGGGGTGTAGCAGTGTCAGTGATGTGTATAGTTGATCTACGAGTACAGGGTGTAGCAGTGTCAATGACGTATATAGTTGATCTACGAGTACGGTGTGTAGCAGTGTCTCTGACGTATATAGTTGATCTACGAGTACGGTGTGTAGCAGTGTCAGTGATGTATATAGTTGATCTACGAGTACAGGGTGTAGCAGTGTCAGTGACGTATACAGTTGATCTACGAGTACGGTGTGTAGCAGTGTCAGTGATGTATATAGTTGATTTACGAGTACGGTGTGTAGCAGTGTCAGTGACGTATACAGTTGATCTACGAGTATGGTGTGTAGCAGTGTCAGTGACGTATACAGTTGATCTATGAGTACGGTGTGTAGCAGTGTCAGTGATGTATATAGTTGATCTACGAGTATGGTGTGTAGCAGTGTCAGTGACGTGTATAGTTGATCTACGAGTACGGTGTGTAGCAGTGTCAGTGAGGTATACAGTTGATCTACGAGTACGGTGTGTAGCAGTGTCAGTGACGTATACAGTTGATCTACGAGTACGGTGTGTAGCAGTGTCAGTGATGTATACAGTTGATCTATGAGTACGGTGTGTAGCAGTGTCAGTGACGTATACAGTTGATCTACGAGTACAGGGTGTAGCAGTGTCAGTGACGTATACAGTTAATCTATGAGTACGGTGTGTAGCAGTGTCAGTGATGTATATAGTTGATTTACGAGTACGGTGTGTAGCAGTGTCAGTGACGTATACAGTTGATCTACGAGTACGGTGTGTAGCAGTGTCAGTGACGTATACAGTTGATCTATGAGTACGGTGTGTAGCAGTGTCAGTGATGTATATAGTTGATCTACGAGTACGGTGTGTAGCAGTGTCAGTGACGTGTATAGTTGATCTACGAGTACGGTGTGTAGCAGTGTCAGTGAGGTATACAGTTGATCTACGAGTACGGTGTGTAGCAGTGTCAATGACGTATACAATTGATCTACGAGTACGGTGTGTAGCAGTGTCAGTGATGTATACAGTTGATCTATGAGTACGGTGTGTAGCAGTGTCAGTGACGTATACAGTTGATCTACGAGTACAGGGTGTAGCAGTGTCAGTGACGTATACAGTTGATCTATGAGTACGGTGTGTAGCAGTGTCTCTGACGTATATAGTTGATCTACGAGTACGGTGTGTAGCAGTGTCAGTGACGCATATAGTTGATCTACGAGTACGGTGTGTAGCAGTGTCAGTGACGTGTATAGTTGATCTACGAGTACGGTGTGTAGCAGTGTCAGTGAGGTATACAGTTGATCTACGAGTACGGTGTGTAGCAGTGTCAGTGAGGTATACAGTTGATCTACGAGTACGGTGTGTAGCAGTGTCAGTGACGTGTATAGTTGATCTATGAGTACGGTGTGTAGCAGTGTCAGTGATGTATATAGTTGATCTACGAGTACGGTGTGTAGCAGTGTCAGTGACGTGTATAGTTGATCTACGAGTACGGTGTGTAGCAGTGTCGGTGACGTATATAGTTGATCTACGAGTACGTGTGTAGCAGTGTCAGTGACGTATACAGTTGATCTACGAGTACGGTGTGTAGCAGTGTCAGTGACGCATATAGTTGATCTACGAGTACGGTGTGTAGCAGTGTCTCTGACGTATACAATTGATCTACGAGTACGGTGTGTAGCAGTGTCTCTGACGTATATAGTTGATCTACGAGTACGGTGTGTAGCAGTGTCTCTGACGTATACAGTTGATCTATGAGTACGGTGTGTATCAGTGTCAGTGATGTATATAGTTGATCTACGAGTACAGTGTGTAGCAGTGTCAGTGACGTGTATAGTTGATCTACGAGTACGGTGTGTAGCAGTGTCTCTGACGTATACAGTTGATCTATGAGTACGGTGTGTAGCAGTGTCTCTGACGTATATACTTGATCTACGAGTACGGTGTGTAGCAGTGTCTCTGACGTATACAGTTGATCTATGAGTACGGTGTGTAGCAGTGTCTCTGACGTATATAGTTGATCTACGAGTACGGTGTGTAGCAGTGTCAGTGACGCATATAGTTGATCTACGAGTACGGTGTGTAGCAGTGTCAGTGAGGTATACAGTTGATCTACGTGTACGGGGTGTAGCAGTGTCAGTGAGGTATACAGTTGATCTACGAGTACGGGGTGTAGCAGTGTCAGTGAGGTATACAGTTGATCTATGAGTACGGTGTGTAGCAGTGTCTCTGACGTATACAATTGATCTACGAGTACGGTGTGTAGCAGTGTCTCTGACGTATACAATTGATCTATGAGTACGGTGTGTAGCAGTGTCTCTGACGTATATAGTTGATCTACGAGTACGGTGTGTAGCAGTGTCAGTGACGTATATAGTTGATCTACGAGTACGGTGTGTAGCAGTGTCAGTGACGTGTATAGTTGATCTACGAGTACGGTGTGTAGCAGTGTCAGTGACGTGTATAGTTGATCTACGAATATGGTGTGTAGCAGTGTCAGTGACGTATACAGTTGATCTACGAGTACGGTGTGTAGCAGTGTCAGTGACGTGTATAGTTGATCTACGAGTACGGTGTGTAGCAGTGTCAGTGACGTATACAGTTGCTTTAATGACGACTCTTGCTCATCCGTGTTTACAATTTTGCCGAATGGTTCTTGTATGTTGTGCCTCTGAGCTCAGATTCCTGGGGATATTGACGCTATGGAATTTTATGATTATTTCAATTACAATATACCTGCGTTAAATGTGCAGTGTGTGGATGTAGTCTCTCATGCTCTGTGTGAGAGTTGGAGCAAGCAGAATCACATTTGGTACACAGTTAGTGCAGTGTGTGGATGTAGTCTCTCATGCCCTGTGTGAGAGTTGGAGCAAGCAGAATCACATTTGGTACACAGTTAGTGCAGTGTGTGGATGTAGTCTCTCATGCCCTGTGTGAGAGTTGGAGCAAGCAGAATCACATTTGGTACACAGTTAGTGCAGTGTGTGGATGTAGTCTCTCATGCCCTGTGTGAGAGTTGGAGCAAGCAGAATCACATTTGGTACACAGTTAGTGCAGTGTGTGGATGTAGTCTCTCATGCTCTGTGTGAGAGTTGGAGCAAGCAGAATCACATTTGGTACACAGTTAGTGCAGTGTGTGGATGTAGTCTCTCATGCTCTGTGTGAGAGTTGGAGCAAGCAGAATCACATTTGGTACACAGTTAATGCAGTGTGTGGATGTAGTCTCTCATGCCCTGTGTGAGAGTTGGAGCAAGCAGAATCACATTTGGTACACAGTTAATGCAGTGTGTGGATGTAGTCTCTCATGCCCTGTGTGAGAGTTGGAGCAAGCAGAATCACATTTGGTACACAGTTAGTGCAGTGTGTGGATGTAGTCTCTCATGCTCTGTGTGAGAGGTGGAGCAAGCAGAATCATATTTGGTACACAGTTAGTGCAGTGTGTGGATGTAGTCTCTCATGCCCTGTGTGAGAGTTGGAGCAAGCAGAATCACATTTGGTACACAGTTAGTGCAGTGTGCGGATGTAGTCTCTCATGCTCTGTGTGAGAGTTGGAGCAAGCAGAATCACATTTGGTACACAGTTAGTGCAGTGTGTGGATGTAGTCTCTCATGCCCTGTGTGAGAGTTGGAGCAAGCAGAATCACATTTGGTACACAGTTAGTGCAGTGTGCGGATGTAGTCTCTCATGCTCTGTGTGAGAGTTGGAGCAAGCAGAATCACATTTGGTACACAGTTAGTGCAGTGTGTGGATGTAGTCTCTCATGCCCTGTGTGAGAGTTGGAGCAAGCAGAATCACATTTGGTACACAGTTAGTGCAGTGTGCGGATGTAGTCTCTCATGCTCTGTGTGAGAGTTGGAGCAAGCAGAATCACATTTGGTACACAGTTAGTGCAGTGTGTGGATGTAGTCTCTCATGCCCTGTGTGAGAGTTGGAGCAAGCAGAATCACATTTGGTACACAGTTAGTGCAGTGTGTGGATGTAGTCTCTCATGCTCTGTGTGAGAGTTGGAGCAAGCAGAATCACATTTGGTACACAGTTAGTGCAGTGTGTGGATGTAGTCACTCATGCTCTTTGTGAGAGTTGGAGCAAGCAGAATCACATTTGGTACACAGTTATTGCAGTGTGAGGATGTAGTCTCTCATGCTCTGTGTGAGAGTTGGAGCAAGCAGAATCACATTTGGTACACAGTTAGTGCAGTGTGTGGATGTAGTCATTCATGCTCTGTGTGAGAGTTGGAGCAAGCAGAATCACATTTGGTACACATTTAGTGCAGTGTGTGGATGTAGTCACTCATGCTCTGTGTGAGAGTTGGAGCAAGCAGAATCACATTTGGTACACAGTTAGTGCAGTGTGTGGATGTAGTTTATCATGCTCTGTGTGAGAGTTGGAGCAAGCAGAATCACATTTGGTACACAGTTAGTGCAGTGTGTGGATGTAGTCTCTCATGCTCTGTGTGAGAGTTGGAGCAAGCAGAATCACATTTGGTACACAGTTAGTGCAGTGTGTGGATGTAGTTTATCATGCTCTGTGTGAGAGTTGGAGCAAGCAGAATCACATTTGGTACACAGTTAGTGCAGTGTGTGGATGTAGTCTCTCATGCCCTGTGTGAGAGTTGGAGCAAGCAGAATCACATTTGGTACACAGTTAGTGCAGTGTGTGGATGTAGTCTCTCATGCTCTGTGTGAGAGTTGGAGCAAGCAGAATCACATTTGGTACACAGTTAGTGCAGTGTGTGGATGTAGTCTCTCATGCTCTGTGTGAGAGTTGGAGCAAGCAGAATCACATTTGGTACACAGTTAGTGCAGTGTGTGGATGTAGTCACTCATGCCCTGTGTGAGAGTTGGAGCAAGCAGAATCACATTTGGTACACAGTTAGTGCAGTGTGTGGATGTATTCTCTCATGCTCTGTGTGAGAGTTGGAGCAAGCAGAATCACATTTGGTACACAGTTAGTGCAGTGTGTGGATGTAGTCACTCATGCTCTGTGTGAGAGTTGGAGCAAGCAGAATCACATTTGGTACACAGTTAGTGCAGTGTGTGGATGTAGTCACTCATGCTCTGTGTGAGAGTTGGAGCAAGCAGAATCACATTTGGTACACAGTTAGTGCAGTGTGTGGATGTAGTCTCTCATGCTCTGTGTGAGAGTTGGAGCAAGCAGAATCACATTTGGTACACAGTTAGTGCAGTGTGTGGATGTTGTCTCTCATGCCCTGTGTGAGAGTTGGAGCAAGCAGAATCACATTTGGTACACAGTTAGTGCAGTGTGTGGATGTAGTCTCTCATGCTCTGTGTGAGAGTTGGAGCAAGCAGAATCACATTTGGTACACAGTTAGTGCAGTGTGTGGATGTAGTCTCTCATGCCCTGTGTGAGAGTTGGAGCAAGCAGAATCACATTTGGTACACAGTTAGTGCAGTGTGTGGATGTAGTCTCTCATGCTCTGTGTGAGAGTTGGAGCAAGCAGAATCACATTTGGTACACAGTTAGTGCATGCACATTCTGTCAGCTATATGCAATGATGACAAGCGACACACAGACGTGAATCATATGACGCCTGCCACGTGAAAGTGCACCTAATGAATAACTAAATATGTCTTGTATTGACATGTTTGTGTTCAGAGTGTCTGAGAGTAGCTGGCCTGCAGAAGGGATTTGTGTTGGACTCCCAAGTTTCTGCCTCCTCTAACCTGTTGCTCAGTCCCCCCGGCCGTGCCAGACTCAACTTCACCTACGGTAAACAGCAAACCCAGAGATTTTATAATCTGTTTTTGTTTAACTCTGTTTTTATCGGGTATACACAAAACCATCCAAATGTGTCAGCCAGATCTAAGAAATGTATATGTTTATCCCTCAAATGTGTAGTTTCTGTATTTATTTGGAAAGAAAAGCATTGCATGTTAGATTAATTACATCTGTTTTTTAACTTGCAAATCTACATCATACATACACAATCTTTGTAAAGTTAAACATGTCTATAGCTACAAATATTATTTTTATAAAATATAATATGACTAAAGCTACATATATTATTTTGTTGGTAAAGTAAAATATGCCTGAAGCTACAATTGTTTTTTCTCTTGTCAGATGCAACCGGCTTACTGAGCGGAGGCTGGGTGGCAGCCGTAACCGACAGCAACCAGTGGCTGCAGGTTGACATGACAACGCCCTACAAGTATCGCAAGTTGATGATCCAAGGTCGAGAGGAAGAAGACATGTGGGTGACAGAGTTCACCATCACCTACAGCAACGATGGTGTGACATTCACGCTCTATCAGAACAGCAGTGGAATCTCGGTAAATACAGTGCTGCCCTCTTTTATGTAGCCTATGAACTGTTTTGTTTCTGGCTAAGTAAACTAGTGTTGGTGTAGTTGCCAGGAATGTTTGTTGCACTCCTTTTTGTCTCTGTCGTCAGAGTGAGTCACATAACGGTCCTTCATGTTTAACAAGATTTAACAAGATTGTCATCCAGAAAATTACTCTGGATGGCAGTTGGACAAGGAAGCCTTTTGGCTTATCGAGAGTCCAATACTTTTTATCTACATGTATCCCGCCTTTTTAAGGTGTGTGTCGATTTTATTTTTAAACATTCACGCTACTAGCACCAACACAATCAGGAGATAATCTGTTCCATTCATTTACGGTCCTTTGTGAGAATGAGAACTTTCTTATATCTAATCTACACTGCTCCTTTACTAATGTAGCTTCATGTCCTCTGGTCCTTCTATCTTTCTTAACTGAGAAAAAAATGTTTCTATCAATATTTTCATTACCATTCAATATTTTAAACTTCTATGTGATCTCCTCTCAATCTCCTGGTCTCTAGTGTTGTTAAACCACATTCTTTTAGGCGTATTTCGTAACTAAGATCCCTCAGATTTGGTATCATTTTAGTCGCTCTCCTCTGTACTCTTTCTAGCATATCTATGTCCTTCTTGCGATATGGCCTCCATGCTTGTATACAATATTCTAAATGAGGCCTCACTATTTTGTACAGCGGTACTATTAATTCTTTTTTCTTATACGCTATATTTCGCCTAATTAATCCAAGGATTTGATTTCCCTTTGACGCTGCAATTCCGCACTGCTCTGAAACCTTCATATCAGCACTAATGGTTAACCCTAAGTCCTTTTCTTTTACAGTAGTACTTAGAACAGTACCCCCCATTTTATATTTTACCTCTTCATTCCCATGACCTGTGTGGAGGCATTTACATTTCCCAAAATTGAACAGCATTTGCCACTTTTCAGACCATTTGATCAACCTATCAAGATCATCTTGTAAATGCTGTCTGTCTCCATCACTTTTAATCCTTCTAAACACTTTTGTATCATCCGCAAATTTTAACACCTTGCTTGTTATATCATCGTCCAAATCGTTGATATATATTAAGAATAATATAGGTCCTTGTGTGTATGCGCGCGTGCGTGCATGCGTGCGTGCGTGCGTGCGTGCGCATACTTAATTAACTGGGCTCTGTTTAGCAATATGTTCATGAAATGTCACAAGTGGATGTGTATATGAATATAAAATACCAGGAAATAGAAACTGACGACATATGGTATGACTTCCTGACAATTTTGTAAATTGCAAACTGCTCGTAAATTTTGCTATATATTTACAGTATTTCCTCTAATAAGGTAAGGATAAGTTCTTGTCTAGTGCAGGATCCAGTCCTTAGGACTGCTAAAAGTGCTTTAAACCTCCCTGGCAAACCTGTTCAATTGAACACATATACCAGTTAATATCTTCATCATCATACGGAAATTTAAATGTTATAAAGCATTAACAATGAGTCAATCTGCATACTTTTGGAATACTATATATACTATTGTGCGAGGCTTAGTTCTACATGATCCTGTGTTGTTGTCAGGTGATGCAGGGCAACTCTGACCGAGACACTGTCGTCACCCTCGACCTGGTTCCCGCAGTCCTCTCAAGGTTCATCCGAGTCAACCCCAAGATGTGGTTCGGGGGAATCTCCCTGCGACTTGAGCTCATCGGATGCGCCCAGGCAGAGCAGAAGTACTGTGAGTACAACGCCAGGACGTGTGAATGTATCAGTATGCCAGGCAGAGCAGAAGTACTGCGAGTACAACGCCAGGACGTGTGAATGTATCAGTATGCCAGGCAGAGCAGAAGTACTGTGAGTACAAAGCCAGGACGTGTGAATGTATCAGTATGCCAGGCAGAGCAGAAGTACTGTGAGTACAACGCCAGGACGTGTGAATGTATCAGTATGCCAGGCAGAGCAGAAGTACTGTGAGTACAATGCCAGGATGTGTGAATGTATCGGTATGCCAGGCAGAGCAGAAGTACTGCGAGTACATCGCCATGACGTGTGAATGTATCGGTATGCCAGGCAGAGCAGAAGTACTGTGAGTACAATGCCAGGATGTGTGAATGTATCAGTATGCCAGGCAGAGCAGAAGTACTGTGAGTACAACGCCAGGACGTGTGAATGTATCGGTATGCCAGGCAGAGCAGAAGTACTGTGAGTACATCGCCAGGACGTGTGAATGTATCGGTATGCCAGGCAGAGCAGAAGTACTGTGAGTAGAACGCCAGGACGTGTGAATGTATCGGTATGCCAGGCAGAGCAGAAGTACTGCGAGTACATCGCCAGGACGTGTGAATGTATCGGTATGCCAGGCAGAGCAGAAGTACTGTGAGTACAACGCCAGGACGTGTGAATGTATCAGTATGCCAGGCAGAACAGAAGTACTGTGAGTACAACGCCAGGACGTGTGAATATATCGGTATGCCAGGCAGAGCAGAAGTACTGTGAGTACAATGCCAGGACGTGTGAATGTATCAGTATGCCAGGCAGAGCAGAAGTACTGTGAGTACAACGCCAGGACGTGTGAATGTATCGGTATGCCAGGCAGAGCAGAAGTACTGTGAGTACAACGCCAGGACGTGTGAATGTATCAGTATGCCAGGCAGAGCAGAAGTACTGCGAGTACATCGCCAGGACGTGTGAATGTATCAGTATGCCAGGCAGAGCAGAAGTACTGTGAGTACAACGCCAGGACGTGTGAATATATCGGTATGCCAGGCAGAGCAGAAGTACTGTGAGTACAATGCCAGGACGTGTGAATGTATCAGTATGCCAGGCAGAGCAGAAGTACTGTGAGTACAACGCCAGGACGTGTGAATGTATCGGTATGCCAGGCAGAGCAGAAGTACTGTGAGTACAACGCCAGGACGTGTGAATGTATCAGTATGCCAGGCAGAGCAGAAGTACTGCGAGTACATCGCCAGGACGTGTGAATGTATCAGTATGCCAGGCAGAGCAGAAGTACTGTGAGTACAACGCCAGGACGTGTGAATATATCGGTATGCCAGGCAGAGCAGAAGTACTGTGAGTACAATGCCAGGACGTGTGAATGTATCAGTATGCCAGGCAGAGCAGAAGTACTGTGAGTACAACGCCAGGACGTGTGAATGTATCGGTGTGCCAGGCAGAGCAGAAGTACTGTGAGTACAATGCCAGGACGTGTGAATGTATCAGTATGCCAGATAATATTTAAATGATTGATGACAGTGTATGAAACAAGTATGTCTTAAATGACAGGTTCTTTTTTCTGTATCAGTAATAGAGACAGGGGAAGAATGATAGTGAAGAATTTGGGAGGAGGGAAGAGTGAAATAGTGGAAAATTTGGGAGGAGGGAAGAGTATGACAATGTGGCAGTTGGGGAAAGAGGAGTATGTAGTCTAGTAGTGAGGACCTTTGTGAGGAGGGAGGCCTGTGATGGTGCAGTGTTGGGAGAGAGGAGGGAAGAGTGAGACTGATGTCCCAATCTCCCACTCCTTCTATGAGACACGAGTGTTCTTGTGAACATCTCTAACTTTCAGCATTTCCACAGAAAACACCTAAATGTACTTCATCATGAGTAAAGATAATGTATCTATTGAGCAAAAAATTATTAAATGTTCTTGTCAAATCTGAGAAAGGAGATCCTCTGCCTTACATTTAACAAGACTGTCATCAAAAAACAGATGACAAGTGCACAAGGAAGCACTAGGCTTATTAAAACTCCTTGCTTCAATAGTGACACATGTCATACCATCTGTCCTAATCTGTCCTTGTAGGTGACACGTCCGGTGAGAGGTGTCCTGATCTGTCCTTGTAAATGACACGTCCTGTAAGAGGTGACCTGATCTGTCCTTGTAGATGACACGTTCTGTGAGAGGTGTCCTGATCTGTCCTTGTAGATGACACGTCCTGTGAGAGGTGTCCTGATCTGTCCTTGTAGATGACACGTCCTGTGAGAGGTGTCCTGATCTGTCCTTGTAGATGACACGTCCTGTGAGAGGTGTCCTGATCTGTCCTTGTAGATGACACGTCCTGTGAGAGGTGTCCTGATCTGTCCTTGTAGATGACACGTCCTGTGAGAGGTGTCCTGCCAGTTGGTATTGTCCTGGGGACGGATTGCGGTTGCCTTGTGCTCGCTGTGAGGGTACCACCTGTGGGCAGAATGCGACTGAGCACTCGTTTGGTGCAGCTCTGGAATGTACAACTTGTCCTGAAGGCTGGGTGAGTTTGTTCTTATTGTAAATCTAAGAAGGGTTGATTTCACTTCACACAGGGAATGTTGAAATGTACAAATACATGTTAATTTAAATGTTCAATGAATGTGCATTCTAAGCAGTGTTAATTAAAAGGGGATTAAATAGCAATGCATGTGTTACAACTTTCAGTTTTGTTGCATTTGTTGGAACCTCTCTCTGTGCTCACTGTTACCTAGCGGTGATTCCTAGAAACATTTGTTGGAACTACTCTCTCTGTTCACTGTTACCTAGCGGTGATTCCTAGAAACGTTTGTTGGAACTACTCTCTCTGTTCACTGTTACCTAGCGGTGACTCCTAGAAACGTTTGTTGGAACTACTCTCTCTGTTCACTGTTACCTAGCGGTGACTCCTAGAAACGTTTGTTGGAACTATCTCTGTTCACTGTTACCTAGCAGTGATTCCTAGAAACATTTGTTGGAACTATTCTCTCTGTTCACTGTTACGTAATGGTGACTCCTGGAAACATTTGTTGGAACTACTCTCTCTGTTCACTGTTACCTAGCGGTGACTCCTAGAAACATTCGTTGGAACTACTCTCTCTGTTCACTGCTACCTAGCAGTGACTCCTAGAAACATTCGTTGGAACTACTCTCTCTGTTCACTGTTACGTAGCGGTGACTCCTAGAAACATTTGTTGGAACTACTCTCTCTGTTCACTGTTACCTAGCGGTGACTCCTAGAAACATTCGTTGGAACTACTCTCTCTGTTCACTGTTACCTAGAGGTGACTCCTAGAAACATTCGTTGGAACTACTCTCTCTGTTCACTGTTACCTAGCGGTGACTCCTAGAAACATTCGTTGGAACTACTCTCTCTGTTCACTGTTACCTAGCGGTGACTCCTAGATACATATTCCCAACCATATCAGAGTTACTGAGAAATTGATATGAATTCCATAACAAAGAACTACAGACTGTGTATTCTTTGTGACATACCATTTAAGCTGTATCAAAACATTCCCACACGTGGTAACCACATTCTGTTTTCACAAGTGGGTATCAGGCAACCAGACCCTGTAGAATATACCACCCCATGTATGTGTTCAACTTCTGTAATATCAAAGATCTCATGCCAGATCTCCAATGCTGAGCTGCCATAACTTGCCAGAGACCAATGTTGTATTGTTGTTTGTTGAATATGTACCTTGTATGTTGTCCCAGCTGTGTCATGACGGCTCCGCCACCCCTTGCCCCCTACACCAGTATGCCCAATGCAGTAGTCACTCCTGCCCTGCCACCTGCACGTCCTGTCAGCTGGGGTACGCCTGCAGGGGAGGGGTGCGCTACAAGTGCCCCAAGGGCATGTACTCCAATGGCTTACAGGGTAGGTTTTTACAGCTACAAAACAGACAAATATTCCATGAACAAACATACACATGCTCCACGTACAAACAGACAAATGTTCCATGAACAAACATTCAAGAAGTCCATGGGAAAATGTTCACATGCTCCATGAACAAACAAACAAATGTTCCATGAACAAACATACACATGCTCCACCTACAAACAGACAAATGCTCCATGAACAAACATTCAAGAAGTCCATGGGAAAATGTTCACATGCTCCATGAACAAACAAACAAATGTTCCATGAACAAACATACACATGCTCCACCTACAAACAGACAAATGCTCCATGAACAAACATTCAAGAAGTCCATGGGAAAATGTTCACATGCTCCATGAACAAACAAACAAATGTTCCATGAACAAACATACACATGCTCCACCTACAAACAGACAAATGCTCCATGAACAAACATTCAAGAAGTCCATGGGAAAATGTTCACATGCTCCATGAACAAACAAACAAATGTTCCATGAACAAACATACACATGCTCCACCTACAAACAGACAAATGCTCCATGAACAAACATTCAAGAAGTCCATGGGAAAATGTTCACATGCTCCATGAACAAACAAACAAATGTTCCATGAACAAACATACACATGCTCCACCTACAAACAGACAAATGCTCCATGAACAAACATTCAAGAAGTCCATGGGAAAATGTTCACATGCTCCATGAACAAACAAACAAATGTTCCATGAACAAACATACACATGCTCCACCTACAAACAGACAAATGCTCCATGAACAAACATTCAAGAAGTCCATGGGAAAATGTTCACATGCTCCATGAACAAACAAACAAATGTTCCATGAACAAACATACACATGCTCCACCTACAAACAGACAAATGCTCCATGAACAAACATTCAAGAAGTCCATGGGAAAATGTTCACATGCTCCATGAACAAACAAATGCTCCCTGATAAAGAAGTCTGTCTCTGTGCCAGATTACTGCGAGATGTGTCAGCCAGGCACGTACCAGAATGCACCGGGACAGACGGGTTGTGTGAACTGCCCCCGCGGCTACATCAGCTCCAAGATGAAGGATCGTTGTGGGGCGTGTCCAGAGGGCACTTGGTCAGACGGCTCGGGGGAGGCGTGTGTCACGTGTAAGGGGGTGTCAGACTGCCCCTGTCTCACTGCCCCCTACCCCTGTTATGCAGCGGCCCGCTGCTTCAACTACAAGGACGGTGGCACTCCAGCATACGTGTGTGATGTCTGCCCTCCTGGTTACCATGGCAATGGGGTTACTTGCACTGATATAGATGAGGTGAGTGTTGGGAGATGTCGAAAACTTGTCAAGTTCTACTTAAGGTTTCTGGCCTTATTGGCCACTATATTACACCCACCAATGAAGTAACATACCAAGGACCACTGTAATCACCATTACAGTATATTACACCCACCAATGAAGTAACATACCAAGGACCTCTGTAATCACCATTACAGTATATTACACCCACCAATGAAGTAACATACCAAGGGCCTCTGTAATCACAATTACAGTATATTACACCCGGTAATGGAGTAACATACCAAGGTCCTCTGTCATCACCATTATAGTATATTACACCGTCCAATGGGGTAACATACCAAGGGCAGCTATTATCACAATTACAGTATATTATACCCACCAATGGAGCAACATACCAAGGTCAGCTGTTATCACCATTACACTATATTACATCCACCAATGTAGTAACATACCATTACAGTATATTACACCCACCAATGGGGTAACATACCAAGGTCAGCTGTTATCACCATTACAGTATATTACCCCCACCAATGGGGTAACATACCATTACAGTATATTACACCCACCAATGGGGTAACATACCAAGGGCACCTGTTATCACCATTACAGTATATTACCCCCACCAATGGGGTAACATACCAAGGGCAGCTGTTATCACCATTACAGTATATTACACCCACCAATAGAGTAACATACCAAAGGCAGCTGTTGTCACCATTACAGTATATTACACCCACTTCAACTGTGGGTTCTTGACACTGTCAGGAGTACAACCCTTGTTGGAACTACATCCACTGTGTAAATTTATGTCTTCAAATGTCTGTACTTGACAGTGTCAGGAGTACAATCCTTGCTGGAACTACATCCATTTTGTAAATTTATGTCTTCAACTGTGTTTACTTGACAGTGTCAGGATTACAACCCTTGCTGGAACTACATCCACTGTGTAAATTTATGTCTTCAACTGTCTGTACTTGACAGTGTCAGGAGTACAACCCTTGTTGGAACTACCGGGTACATCCACTGTGTAAATTTATGTCTTCAAATGTCTGTACTTGACAGTGTCAGGAGTACAACCCTTGCTGGAACTATATCAACTGTGTAAATTTATGTCTTCAACTGTCTGTACTTGACAGTGTCAGGATTACAACCCTTGCTGGAACTACATCCACTGTGTAAATTTATGTCTTCAACTGTCTGTACTTGACAGCGTCAGGAGTACAACCCTTGCTGGAACTACATCCACTGTGTAAATTTATGTCTTCAACTGTCTGTACTTGACAGTGTCAGGAGTACAACCCTTGTTGGAACTACATCCACTGTGTAAATTTATGTCTTCAACTGTCTGTACTTGACAGTGTCAGGAGTACAACCCTTGCTGGAACTACATCCACTGTGTAAATTTATGTCTTCAACTGTCTGTACTTGACAGTGTCAGGAGTACAACCCTTGCTGGAACTACATCCACTGTGTAAATATGTTTTCAACTGTCTGTACTTGACAGTGTCAGGAGTACAACCCTTGCTGGAACTACATCCACTGTGTAAATATGTTTTCAACTGTCTGTACTTGACAGTGTCAGGAGTACAACCCTTGCTGGAACTACATCCACTGTGTAAATATGTTTTCAACTGTCTGTACTTGACAGTGTCAGGAGTACAACCCTTGCTGGAACTCGTCGTGTGTGAACACGGTCCCTGGCTACCAGTGTCATGGCTGTCCACCTGGCTACGGAGGCAGCTTTGAGGATGCGATCTCCATCAACTCGACCCGCCGCATCTATGTGTTCTGTGGCCAGACATACAGCACCATCCAGCTACAGACGTGTGCTGACATTGACGAGTGCGCTCTCAAAAACGGCGGCTGTGACGTCCACTCAAAGTGTTACAACACTGTGGTGAGTGCAGCCTTTCTTCTCCGTGGGATGGTAAAAATCACATTATTAATCACTGTAATGTTAAACACAAAATTTAGATGTTTGCCTAAATAAGTTCTTCCTTTTTGGGATTCATATCAGTCTTCAATGACGAACGTCTCATTATGAATGCAAATGAAACATGTAGTAGCTATTACAAAATTTTAGCTTAACCAAAAATTAGAAACTAAATCCTTTTCTATGTTGATATTCCGGAATAGATTCATGTGTATTTCAAAAATGTTTACATTTTTGAAAAGTGTTTGTCTTCCATGGAGATAATTTTACAATACTTTGGGACTCTGTCAACAGGGCAGCTTCTACTGTGGCTTCTGTGACAAAGGTTACCTTGGCGATGCCTTCTATGGTTGCTACAGTGACAACTTGTGTCTTAACGGCCGTCACACTTGTGACATGAACGCACACTGCATCTATGCTGGGCCGGGTCTCTTCCGCTGCGAGGTAACTCAGTGAGCTCGACAGGTTGATGGAGAGTTTGACAGTCGCTTAATGTTGTGACATTGTATCAAGTGTGACATTGTATTGTGTATGTGTGCGTGTGTGGTGTGTGTGTGTGTGTGTGTGTACGTGCGTGCATGTGTGCGTGTGTGTGTTATATTTTATTGCGTGACAACTTTCAGCAAGAGGAAAGAAATTGTGTGTGTTTGAACACTTTGGAAAGAAAAGCTTAAGATATACCTTGTTTGTTGAACATCCAGAACAGCACAGAACAAAAAATAAAGTACATGTTCATATTTGTGTGCAGTGTATAGATGGCTATGAAAGAAGTATATGTTTGTATTTGTATGCAGTGTATAGATGGCTATGAAAGAAGTATGTTTATGCAGAAGGAACAACGCAAGTCAGGTATTGATTGAATTAGGCCAAATTAATGACATGCAATTTTATTGACTATATATTGTTATAAATTGTTACATACACATCCATTGTGACAACGACAGCAAGCATGCCGGCCCCTGACTGCTAAGCACTACTGTCTACTACGTACAATTCATCATATGTGTGTGGGTCACTCCAACAATATATACACTATTCACCACATGTGTGGGGGTTATGTGTTTGTATTTGTGTGCAGTATATAGATGGCTATGAAAGAAGTATATGTTTGTATTTGTATGCAGTATATAGATGGCTATGAAAGAAGTATATGTTTGTATTTGTATTCAGTATATAGATGGCTATGAAAGAAGTATGTGTTTGCATTTGTATGCAGTATATAGATGGCTATTAAAGAAATATGTATTTGTATGCAGTATATAGATGGCTATTAAAGAAGTATGCGTTTTTGTGTGCAGTGTAAAGATGGTTATGCTGGAGACGGCAAGGTTTGTGGCAAGGACTCAGACTTAGACGGATCACCCAATGAGAACATCTTCTGTTCCGGAGTTAACTGTATCCAGGTTAGTACAACACTAACTTAACTTGTCCACTACGTGGCTGATGGACTGCGTGAAGTCATTTCCACACAATTCAGACACAACAACCGTTTCGTCATCTCCCAGCCAGGTTTCCGTCAAGGCGACAAGGTCCAGTTCACGCTCAACAATGTAATCGCGCACGAGCAACGCTTTGTTTCGTATTGATCTGGCATTGATCAAGGCGAACTTCATACGAATGTCACCGTGTGGCATAACAGGGGTAGCTCTTAGAGTTACAAGATTCGCACTGACACTGCGTTGCCGACATACAATTCGTGAAGGATCTTCAAAACGGCTGGTAAACCGTGTTCGGATGGTGCACTGTTTGCGCGTGCCCCCACGTCTGCCACGCAGAGTTGGATGCGCCGTGGACAGTCCTAGACGTCTGATCAATGAATACACTGTGTCAGATAATCGTTGAATGACACCCCTGGTGGCAGGACGGAAAGCCCGAAAGACGTGCTGTAGGCACATTGCCGCCAACGGTAGAACAATGCCTGGCTACTTACAGTTTACCAAATTAGGTCACTCACGGGCGTTGTCGGTCTAAAGACCTGTAATCCACCAGCTTCGTCAGCGACACGGTTGACTGACGACATTAAAACATTTCAAGATTGTAGACAACGTACACTACCTTGTTATATAAAAAGTTCAGCGAAACAGTCACTGCAGCATCACGAGTAAATAGTGAAGTTATGATTGTTCAATTCTTCGTAAACAGGCAGAAAACATGTTAGTAACACGAGCACGATTTGGCTTGCTGCCTGTCATGCGCTACCGTAAATAGCATTGTGTTTCTCTTAAATATGTATGTAAACATGTTTTCAGATAGTTTGATATATAAGTGTGGTGGCTACTAAATGTGTGAGCATATCATTGAGTACCGAATCTTGTTTGTTTGTTTCAGGACAATTGTCCTGATATATCCAACAGTGGCCAGGAGGACAACGACCGTGACTTCATTGGTGACTTTTGTGACAACGACAATGACAATGACGGCATCTATGATGACATGGTACTGTCATCGGTGTAGTAAAACTTTTTCTAATAATGTTTGCTCATAACTAAACAATAATCATACGATGATGTTAACATTTAATTTTTATCAAAAGCATTTATCCATATTTCGCTGAACTACTTGATTGCACAAGTTAATATATTACTTGTTTGAATAAATTAAACAAATTGAAATATACGAATTCACTTTCCAGGGGATGTTCCACAAAATTGCTCCATCAGCATTTCTAAAATGATCTGGCTACCATCATTGGTTATTATTGTGTCATTTGTGACCTCCTTTGTAGATATAATACATTGGATCTCCTCTTGTAGATATAATACATTGGACGTCCTCTTGTAGATATGATACATTGGACCTCCTCTTGTAGATATGATACATTGGACCTCTTGTAGATATGATACATTGGACCTCCTCATGTAGATATGATACATTGGACCTCCTCTTGTAGATATGATACATTGGACGTCCTCTTGTAGATATGATACATTGGACGTCCTCTTGTAGATATGATACATTGGATCTCCTCTTGTAGATATAATTACATTGGATCTCCTCTTGTAGATATAATACATTGGACATTTGGTAAATAATGGAGTAGTTTTTTAGAAATGATATTTAAATTGGACATTTTGTGAGGAGCCTGAGTGAGTTGAACTGTTGAATGAAGAAGTTGTTTCTCCATCAGTAAGACACATTTGGACATTGAGTAGGTTAGAATGCATGTAGTTTATTCTCTACAACAGGATTTTATAATAAAGACAAACAATACAGATGAACAGCACAATTCCCTTGAAATTGACCATATAGTTCTTGAATTGAAAGTTTACTATCACAAAGATGTGCGTTATTATCTGGTCGTGTCATCAAAGTGTGTTTCACATTGCCAGGACAACTGTCCACTCACTTCCAACTACGACCAGCTAGACACCGACGGTGATGGAGTTGGTGACAAATGTGACAACTGCATTTCCATTGCCAACTCAGACCAGGTGGACACTGACGGAGACAAAGTTGGTGATGCCTGCGATAACGATGATGACAATGACGGTGAGCTGACATGGTCACAATGTCATGTGTCAGTTAAAACTGCCTCTGCAATTATATTTTAAATGCATTTTGTTCTTTCGGCAAAGAATCGCATGCCAAGTATTTGTTACAATATGTTGGCTCATTTATGCTAAACTTTTATTTCCGTCAAACCAAGTATTAAAATAATATTGGTGAAGCCTTTCCACAAAAGGAAGTAAAACTGGATTATATTTAGTCCACACACGCATGCACAGACACATGCATGAACACACACATAATTATATATATATAATATATGTATTATAGCATCAGACATATTTGCTCTTTCAATTAGTGACCCAGTCAAATGATAAAAATATATATATTTTTTTTAAACAAAAAATACATCAAAAAAGTTCACAGTTTATTAATTTGTAATAATTATAAAGTAAAACTAAAACAAGGTTATAGTTATGATGTGTTTTACAGTATTTTGAAATCTTCCAGGCGTTGCTGATGGTTCTGACAACTGTCCCCTGGTGGCCAATGCTGGCCAACAGGACGGTGATAGTGACGGTGTCGGTGACGCATGTGACAATTGTCTAGCCAAGGCCAATGCCGGTCAGAGTGACACAGACCAGAACGGCGTCGGAGATGACTGTGATCCGAATACAAACAAAGACAAGTGAGTGTCAGTGATGTCACATGTCATGTGTCAACTAGCTCAGTCAACTGTCACTCATCAAGTGTCTCTATTATATGTCGCCCATCAAGTGTCTGTCACCTCTCACCTATCAAGTGTCTGTTATCTGTCATCCATCAAGTGTTTGTCATCTGTCATCTATCAAGTGTCTGTCAAGTGGCTGTCATCTGTAACCCATCAAATGTTTGTCATCTGTCATCTATCAATTGTCTGTCATCTGTCACCCATCAAGTGGCTCTTTCATCTGTCACCCATCAAGCCATCAAGTGTCTGTCATCAGTTAAGTGTCTGTCGTCTGTCACCCATCAAATGTCTGTCATCCATGAAGTGTCTATTTACTGTCATCTATCAAGTATCGGTCATCTGTCAAGTGTCTGTCATTTGTCACCCACCAAGTGTCTCTGTCATGTGATACCTGTCTCACTCGTTGGTCACCCGTCCTGTGTCACCTATGTATGTGTTCAATCACATTTCACTGTTTCTGTCATCTGTCACCCATCAAGTGTTACCATCATGTGGTACTGTTATATATGTGAGACAGGCGTATGTCTTGTTGCCAGGGATGGAGACAGCATTGTGGATGCCTTTGACAACTGTGAGACAGTCTCCAACCCCAGTCAATCGAACATTGATGGCGACGCATTCGGTAAGACAAGCCACAGATTTGCACATTCAAAGGCTATTGCAGTTGTATGATCATCCAAATAATTTAATTTGTTTATATAATAAATATTAACTTCAGTGATAGAAAATATTTAGTTGTTGACTCATAGAACAACGGTGTCTGTCAAAGTGATATAATAACTAGTCCCAGTTGCACACAACATGCCATGCCAGATTCACTCTAGCCTCATTCCACTTCAAAAACTCTACTGAATAGGAACATCTAGGTTCTGTTTTGTTTCATCTTATATTATTATTGGTTGTCCAGTTATGTTATCACACTTCTTTCTTGAACAGTGTCAGTGTAGCAGAATACAGGCTGTTACTGTATGTCTTTTCAGCCAATCAGTTATTGTGCATGCATACTGGAGTACATGTTTGCGTGTTTACAGGTGACCTGTGTGACAGTGACATAGACGGAGATGGTGTTGACAACAATGTTGACAATTGTCCCTACGTCAGTAACACTGGCCAAGCAGACACCAATGGTACGTCACTAATGGTCTGACAGATGTGTAAAAGTGTACATGTCACATTGACACCTCACTATCCTCTCAGCTGCTCTTTAAATATGTATGGATCATAAAAATACATGGTAAATATAGGTAAATTCTTATATAGTGCAGTATCCAGTCCTCAAAGCACTTTACACCCTGGCAGACCTGTTCAATCGAACACCATCTCGACTTCTCTGGGAAGCATCCAGCCATGCTGCAATTAATGCGCGGAGACAATTTGTACACAAATAACCACAACTGTCTATAGCCAGGTACTCATTCATACAGCTGAGTGAACTGAAGCAACATAAGTTCAACACCGTAGCAAAGGATTGGAACCGGGGTTCTCTCAGTCGAGAGTCCGAAGCTCACTGCATTATTGTGCTCTGTAAAGTTCCCCACTTCACTTTATATAGTCTTTGTTCTCAGTTAGTCGATTACCTGTACACCAAGGAAGTAACTGAAGTGATAATGACTTGTTTGATGGCAGGTAACAAGATTGGTGACGTCTGTGAGGGGGACACTGACGGTGACGGGGTGTTAGACAAGGATGACCACTGCCCCAGGAACCCCAAAATCAAGGGCACAGATTTCCGCAAGTACACAGTGGTGGACCTCTTACCTGGGGTGAACCAGTCGCACTGGCGTTTGTCTCACAATGGGGCGGAGATCAGACAGGTGGCTGACATAGACCGTCCTGCCATGCTCATAGGTAAGTGTATCCACAGCTCTCATTGGATCGGTTGTTATGTGTTAATGATTTTGATTGGTTCTGTTGAACCATCTTTTTGGTCAGTTTGAGTATTAGTTGATCTGATTGGTCAGATTGTTGTGACCGCATTCAGACACAAATCATAGGTCGATGAGTAGTCAGTTTTGAATATTTATGGTTGTACTTTTTTCTGAACATAAAATATTTATACCTAGATTCCTAATTAATTGGTTTCTGTACATATATTTACTAGGTATAACTAGGTAAAATACATTATTGTCTGAGTGTCCAACTGTATGTACCAGCCCAGGACTAGTTTGATATCAGTTACATTTCAGGTTCAAAATACTTTGCCCATTGTCGATTAATTAGTGGCTGCTTGCGAGTCCTGTCCAGGCTATTTTATTAAGCCATTTGTTTTATATTGATTGGTTCTCGTGTGTATCAATCCCTCTGATTAGTTTCTCTGTTGTTTCAATGTTTCCAGTACAGTTGAGCTTTGCTTTACAGTTACCTTGATAACACAGATACCTCACAATTAAGGTCACCCTCAGACAATCCCAAATGATTTTCGTAACAGATAAATATAGGAAGTTAGTTCCACTAATATTCAAGTCACTTTTGTTCAGTCCCAAAGGTGCCCTTAACAGTAAGGTGACCCTAACAGTATGGTTACCCTAAAAGTAAGGTAACCCTAACAGTTACGTGACCCTAACAGTAAGGTCACACTAACAGTAAGGTCACCCTAACAGTATGGTTACCCTAAAAGTAAGGTCACCCTAACAGTTAGGTGACCCTAACAGTAAGGTCACCCTAACAGTAAGGTCACCCTAACAGTAAGGTCACCCTAACAGTAAGGTCACCCTAACAGTAAGGTCACCCTAACAGTACGGTCACCCCAACAGTAAGGTTACCCTAAAGGTAAGGTGACCCTAACAGTAAGGCGACCCTAACAGTAAGGCGACCCTAACAGTAAGGCGACCCTAACAGTAAAGTGACCTTAAGAATAAGGTTACCCTAAAAGTAAGGTGACTAACAGTAAGGTGACCCTAACAATAAGAGTACCCTAAAAGTAAGGTGACCCTAACGGTAAGGTGACCCTAACAGTGGTTCCACTGCACTTCCATTGTTTTGTTGGCTGATTGAACAGCATCTAATAGCTATAAAGTGACCAGCATGAAACATTGTTTCCTCTTCAGGACCGACTGCCTATGGATCCGTGGACTTCTCAGGCACGTGGTTTGTGAACAGCGACCAGGGTAATGACTACATTGGCTTCATCTTTGGCTACCAGACGAACAAGAAATTCTACGCTGTCTTGTGGAGGCATGAGAATCACAACTATGATGCAAACTACCGGGCCGGCATCAAGGGAGTGCAGATCAAGGTGAGTTTTGTCTTGTCTGTCGCTGGCTGGGTCAGTGCGTGTTTGGATCAGAGGCAGGAACGGTAGCCGACAAGTTTTAAGACTGAATTGATGGATGCTAGTGCAGGCGAGTAGCAAATCCTCCAAAGTGCTTTATTTTAGGAGTTTAAATGGCCGCCCCCAACATACACCCAAATGTTATATAATTTGAAAGCCCTACAACTCCCCGTCCCAACTAGTCCTGTTGTAGGGCTGCCATATGGTGCAGTTAGCTTGAATCCAAGGTCAAACATGGTCATCGTCAAATGAAATGATTAAGAAAGAGATAGTTGCAGTGTGATAGTTACAGCAAGAAGGTGGCCGATTAACCTGTCTCAAAGCTGGTGTTTTGGAATGCAACCAAATCGATTTTTATTTTATTAACAATATAAATGAAACAAACAAGAAAAGTGTAGACAGTAATGCTGTGTTGTATCAGATGGTGTGTTGGCATCTTGTGACCTTGCTTTTAACAAACAATAGTATTATAATAGATGAATGTTTGACAATGGGCTGGTGAAGAAAAATATACATTAGAAACTAAACTATTATTTGAACATTTTTATTTGAAAATTGTCTGAGTTGAAACATTGATAGAATCATGCGAGAAATATGGCTGTACAGGAAACATGTTCTGGTGAGCAGACCATGTTGCAATTTCCACACCTTCAAAGGACAGTAGATAATAACGATGCTTTTATTAATCTGTATCTAAAATCTATATAAAGTGTGGTCGATTCTGTTGAGGTTGTTAATTCAGCGACTGGTCCTGGAACGGATCTGGCCCGCGCTTTGTGGCACAGCACAGACACTACCAATCAGGCAACGCTTCTGTGGCACGAGCCGAGCATGCTGGGATGGCAGCACAAGACGGCCTATAGGTGGCACCTCAGTTGGCGGCCAACTCGCGGCCTCATCAGGTAAACCTGTAAATCTATCTGGCAGAAGTCCGTAACAAATTACTTCACGATTATAATGAAATTCTTTCAACTTGTGATTGGAAACGTATCTCTGAAATAGTTCCTTCATCTCTCTCATAACTGTTATAATAAATATACAATTGTTATATTTTCAAAATTTATATTTTAAAACATTGAAACAATTATTTATTGGGTATTAAACATTGAGAAATTGTATTGTTTAATTAAGCAAATTCTAACAAATATGACATAAAAAATATCCCAATGAAACACCAATGAAATTCTCTTCTACAAATTTTTATTTGTTTAAATACATGAACGGTGCATTGTGCCACAGATCTTCAAATAGAAACACACACTTCTTTTTCAAAAATGAATCCACATACAAGAAACAAGATTTTCCCAAGTGAAAGCCCTCAATTACATGCTGTATGATATTATGATATTGTGTTGAAGGTTGCGCGTAGTAGACAATACGCACACCCTGATGGATTCGGGTGACCTCTTTGATACAACCATCACCGGGGGTCGACTCGGAGTGTTTGTCTTCAATCAGACAAAGGTGACATGGTCGAATCTTGTTGCACGATGCATTGAGCGTGAAAATGAGGCTCTGTCATTTGACGGTTTACAAGATTACGTGAAACTGACGGATGTTGAAACACTGCAAGTGAAACGCAGGTAAGTCTTGTCTACAGAGGCCAAACAATGTCCTCCTGCCTCTTTACACAAGTATGTATGTGTTCTCTGTGTTGACAGTTTCACTGTGGGCGTGTGGGTTCAGTGCAGTGTTCTCTGTGTTGACACTTTCACTGTGGGCATGTGGGTTCAGTGCAATGTTATCTGTGTTCACAGTTTCACTGTGGCCATGTGGGTTCAGTGCAATGTTCTCTGTGTTCACAGTTTCACTGTGGCCATGTGGGTTCAGTGCAGTGTTCTCTGTGTTGACAGTTTCACTGTGGGCGTGTGGGTTCAGTGCAGTGTTGTGTGTGTTGACAGTTTCACTGTGGGCATGCGGGTTCAGTGCAATGTTTTTTCTGTTGACAGTTTCACTGTAGGCTTATGGGTTCAGTGCAGTGTTCTCTGTGTTGACAGTTTCCCTGTGGGTGTGTGGGTTCAGTGCAGTGTTCTCTGTGTTGACAGTTTCACTGTTGGCATGTGGGTTCAGTGCAGTGTTCTCTGTGTTCACAATTTCACTGTGGGCATGCGGGTTCAGTGCAATGTTTTTTCTGTTGACAGTTTCACTGTAGGCTTATGGGTTCAGTGCAGTGTTCTCTGTGTTGACAGTTTCCCTGTGGGCGTGTGGGTTCAGTGCAGTATTCTCTCTATTGACAGTTTCACTGTTGGCATGTGGGTTCAGTGCAGTGTTCTCTGTGTTCACAATTTCACTGTGGGCATGCGGGTTCAGTGCAATGTTTTTTCTGTTGACAGTTTCACTGTAGGCTTATGGGTTCAGTGCAGTGTTCTCTGTGTTGACAGTTTCCCTGTGGGCGTGTGGGTTCAGTGCAATGTTCTTTCTGTTGACAGTTTCACTGTAAGCTTATGGGTTCAGTGCAGTGTTCTCTGTGTTGACAGTTTCACTGTGGGCATGTGGGTTCAGTGCAGTGTTCTCTGTGTTAACAGTTTCACTGTGGGCGTGTGTGTTCAGTGCAGTGTTCTCTGTGATAACTGTTTCACTGTGGCGTGTGGATTCAGTGCAGTGTTCTCTGTGTTGACAGTTTCACTGTGGGCGTGTGGGTTCAGTGCAGTGTTCTCTGTGTTGACAGTTTCACTGTGGGCATGTGAGTTCAGTGCAGTGTTCTCTGTGTTGACAGTTTCACTGTGGGCGTATGGGTTCAGTGCAGTGTTCTCTGTGTTGACAGTTTCACTGTGGGCATGTGGGTTCAGTGCAGTGTTCTCTGTGTTGACAGTTTCACTGTCGGCGTGTGGGTTCAGTGCAGTGTTCTCTGTGTTGACAGTTTCACTGTGGGCGTGAGGGTTCAGTGCAGTGTTCTCTGTGTTGACAGTTTCACTGTTGGCGTGTGTGTTCAGTGCAGTGTTCTCTGTGTTGACAGTTTCACTGTGTGGGTTCATTGCAGTGTTCTCTGTGTTGACAGTTTCACTGTTCGCGTATGGGTTCAGTGCAGTGTTCTCTGTGTTGACAGTTTCATTCTGGGCGTGTGATTTCATTGCAGTGGTCTCTGTGTTGACAGTTTCACAGTGGGCGTGTGGGTTCAGTTGAGTGGAGCGGGTCTCGCAGGCAAGCAGCCAATTGTCTGTCTGCTCTCCAGTCAGCTTTGTCTGTATGTGAACGACAGTCGAATTGGTGGTCAAGTTGGCCAACACTCAGTAGAGGGCAGCACTGTGCTAAACGTCGACACATGGTACCACCTGGCAATGCTATACGAAGCGGAAAGTATGTTCGCTTTTTTCAACTTTGTTATTATTTTTAATGTACAGGATTGGATAATTTGCGTGAACAGTTATTTATAAATTATTTTGTAATCATCAGCCACATGTTCGTAATTTTAGTTTTATAGCACTTAATTAGAAATAACCGATGTTGGAAATTAGTGTGTATTGGTAGGTTAATTAAAAATCCACTGATGTTGAGTTGACCTAACACTCCCACGACGTGTTGTTAGACAAAATGTCCATCAAAAGTGAACATCAAAATCGTGAATATTTTGTGGAAAATCTAGCTCAATCTGTGTTTTTGCAAAAACACATAGGACAACCTTCTTTAAGAGATAACGGCATGCAGGAAAGATATGCCATCCTTGTAGGAATAATAGATATAAAATATTTGGTTGGCAAACCACGATTGATGTCACACAAAAAATTTTGATCATGATGTAGGCAAACCGTAACATATTCAATTCAATAACATTATTCTGGAATATTACATCCATATAAAAGTCTAGACTATAATGACTGGAAACTATAAGTATATATCATATTTCTCCAGTGATGACCCAGTGGTGATGTGTATAATGCATCACTGTCCATAATACTTTGTAGTATTGTATTGCCCGACTTTGCTATACCCGTCATAAAACCTTATACATTTTTGCAGATCAGCATTTTGCAGGAGGGTAAACACTGTGACACAAACATATAACTAGCACTACAATTCCTCGGTTCATTGCACAATAATCTGAACACATTATTATATGTTACACGTAATTTTCTAACTGATTCAGATTTATAATTACATCATAATTGACAAGTATATAAAGGCGTACATTATGATTTGAACAAAGTACATTTCACATCTTCAGTACACATATAAAATTTTTGAATCAAAGCATTACCCTGAGTATAAATTCACTTATACTGCCTAGCCATATTATAATCATCACTGAGATCTTCAATGATAACATCTTCCAAGATATTTACATTTATTAACTCTGGGCAATTTCATCATTTAGCACAAAGTATGGGATGTGTATATCCTTGAACCTTTTTACATCAAAATATCATAACATTACTTTTGGTACTGTTGTATTTGATATCGTGTTCTAGACCATAATTTGAACGTAAAGACAACAGCGTAGATAAGTCCATAGATGAGGGAGCCAAGAGCCCTAAATCATCAGCAGGTACATCAAATGATTAATTAATGATGCACCTATTACGCATCCAGCATTTACTTTGTTAAGTTTTTTACAGAGATCATCCATGTAAACACAAAAAAGATACGGAGAGAGAATTCCTCCTTGACGTACACGATTATGTAACGGAAAAATTGTTTGACATGATATTCTTCCTGCTTACTTACATTTTTTTAGTACTACCCTGGTATACCAAAATACGAGAATTCTCACCACAAGGGTAGGCCTTTGTAATTATTGAAACAATTAAACAGATCCTCAAAGTGAGATTTCCACATATTCACAATGTTGTGTGACCCTGTCACACCACCAATAAAATTACAAAGAGACAAATTACTGTTACTGGGTATTCATCAGCTTAATTTCTTTCCAAAATGCGTTGTCATTTTTACACCTAAATGTTTTGCAAGTGATTTTTTCCTCAGTATGTACATGCTAATTTTTTCTGGTAAATATATCTCATCACACTTTGAAACCTAGCTTTTGCTTTGTTTTTCATATCAAAAATCATACCTTGTCTAGGACTACCAGAGTTTTTCCAAATGATATGTCTTGAGACGTATCATACAGATCAGATGCAAATTCATTCCAACCTGGGTGGAGGCGGCTCTTACTCTTCGATGTTTTGCACGTATTTATTGTATTCTGACCAGCAGACGTTACTGCACACATTATATCACCGTAGTATTTGTTTAAGGCTTTTCTGTGCTTTACCTTTGTACAGTTGCAGTCTTTACATAATAAAATGTCAGTTGGTATCTCAACATTTCTCAGAAATATATGTCTGACTGTATACCATATTCATAAATGACATCTTTACTTAAAGCAGACCAATCAATTGTGCTTCCAATATGGTTGGCTGCCCTGTGGTCAATGTCAGGAGCCAACTGTAAGTCAATGTTAACATCAACCGGAATATGACCAGACTGTATAGTACCATATAGTACACACATATTAGTTATGACTTTGTTGCCATCTTCTGTAGAGATTAAGTGGTCTAACCATGAGTAATATATGGGCTCCATCAGTTATATGCTTGTGATGTTATTTTCTGTTATTCCGTGTGAACTGTTGCTAGAGTAACTACGTGAGTGTGAACTGTTGCTAGAGTAACTACGTGAGTGTGAAGTGTTGTTAGAGTAACTACGTGAGTGAAGTGTTGCTAGAGTAACTACGTGAGTGTGAAGTGTTGCTAGAGTAACTACGTGAGTGTGAAGTGTTGCTAGAGTAACTACGTGAGTGAAGTGTTGCTAGAGTAACTACGTGAGTGTGAACTGTTGCTAGAGTAACTACGTGAGTGTGAAGTGTTGCTAGAGTAATTACGTGAGTGTGAAGTGTTGCTAGAGTAACTACGTGAGTGTGAAGTGTTGCTAGAGTAACTACATGAGTGTGAAGTGTTGTTGGAGTAACTACGTGAGTGTGAACTGTTGCTAGAGTAACTACGTGAGTGTGAAGTGTTGCTAGAGTAACTACGTGTGAACTGTTGCTAGAGTAACTACGTGAGTGTGAAGTGTTGCTAGAGTAACTACGTGAGTGTGAACTGTTGCTAGAGTAACTACGTGAGTGTGAACTGTTGCTAATGACTACGTGAGTTTGAACTGTTGCTAGAGTAACTATATGTGAGTGTGAAGTGTTGCTAGAGTAACTACGTGAGTGTGAACTGTTGCTAGAGTAACTACGTGAGTGTGAACTGTTGCTAGAGTAACTACGTGAGTGTGAAGTGTTGCTAGAGTAACTACGTGAGTGTGAAGTGTTGCTAGAGTAACTACGTGAGTGTGAACTGTTGCTAGAGTAACTACGTGAGTGTGAAGTGTTGCTAGAGTAACTACGTGAGTGTGAACTGTTGCTAGAGTAACTACGTGAGTGTGAAGTGTTGCTAGAGTAACTACGTGTGAACTGTTGCTAGAGTAACTACGTGAGTGTTAAGTGTTGCTGGAGTAACTACGTGTGAACTGTTGCTAGAGTAACTACGTGCGTGTGAACTGTTGCTAGAGTAACTACGTGAATGTGAAGTGTTGCTAGAGTAACTACGTGAGTGTGAAGTGTTGCTAGAGTAACTACGTGAGTGTTAAGTGTTGCTAGAGTAACTACGTGAGTGTGAACTGTTGCTAGTGACTACGTGAGTTTGAACTGTTCTAGAGTAACTATATGTGAGTGTGAAGTGTTGCTAGAGTAACTTCGTGAGTGTGAACTGTTGCTAGAGTAACTTCGTGAGTGTGAACTGTTGCTAGTGACTATGTGAGTTTGAACTGTTGAACTGTGGTCAATGTCAGGAGCCAACTGTAAGTCAATGTTAATATCAACCGGAATATGACCAGACTGTATGGTACCATATAGTACACACATATTAGTTATAACTTTGTTGCCATCTTCTGTAGAGATTAAGTGGTCTAACCATGAGTAATATATGGGCTCCATCAGTTATATGCTTGTGATGTTATTTTCTGTTATTCCGTGTGAACTGTTGCTAGAGTAACTACGTGAGTGTGAACTGTTGCTAGAGTAACTACGTGAGTGTGAAGTGTTGTTAGAGTAACTACGTGAGTGAAGTGTTGCTAGAGTAACTACGTGAGTGTGAAGTGTTGCTAGAGTAACTACGTGAGTGTGAAGTGTTGCTAGAGTAACTACGTGAGTGTGAACTGTTGCTAGAGTAACTACGTGAGTGTGAAGTGTTGCTAGAGTAACTACGTGAGTGAAGTGTTGCTAGAGTAACTACGTGAGTGTGAACTGTTGCTAGAGTAACTACGTGAGTGTGAAGTGTTGCTAGAGTAATTACGTGAGTGTGAAGTGTTGCTAGAGTAACTACGTGAGTGTGAAGTGTTGCTAGAGTAACTACATGAGTGTGAAGTGTTGTTGGAGTAACTACGTGAGTGTGAACTGTTGCTAGAGTAACTACGTGAGTGTGAAGTGTTGCTAGAGTAACTACGTGAGTGTGAACTGTTGCTAGAGTAACTACGTGAGTGTGAAGTGTTGCTAGAGTAACTACGTGAGTGTGAACTGTTGCTAGAGTAATTACGTGAGTGTGAAGTGTTGCTAGAGTAACTACGTGAGTGTGAACTGTTGCTAGAGTAACTACGTGAGTGTGAAGTGTTGCTAGAGTAACTACGTGTGAACTGTTGCTAGAGTAACTACGTGAGTGTTAAGTGTTGCTGGAGTAACTACGTGTGAACTGTTGCTAGAGTAACTACGTGCGTGTGAACTGTTGCTAGAGTAACTACGTGAATGTGAAGTGTTGCTAGAGTAACTACGTGAGTGTGAAGTGTTGCTAGAGTAACTACGTGAGTGTTAAGTGTTGCTAGAGTAACTACGTGAGTGTGAACTGTTGCTAGTGACTACGTGAGTTTGAACTGTTCTAGAGTAACTATATGTGAGTGTGAAGTGTTGCTAGAGTAACTTCGTGAGTGTGAACTGTTGCTAGAGTAACTTCGTGAGTGTGAACTGTTGCTAGTGACTATGTGAGTTTGAACTGTTGAACTGTGGTCAATGTCAGGAGCCAACTGTAAGTCAATGTTAATATCAACCGGAATATGACCAGACTGTATGGTACCATATAGTACACACATATTAGTTATAACTTTGTTGCCATCTTCTGTAGAGATTAAGTGGTCTAACCATGAGTAATATATGGGCTCCATCAGTTATATGCTTGTGATGTTATTTTCTGTTATTCCGTGTGAACTGTTGCTAGAGTAACTACGTGAGTGTGAACTGTTGCTAGAGTAACTACGTGAGTGTGAAGTGTTGTTAGAGTAACTACGTGAGTGAAGTGTTGCTAGAGTAACTACGTGAGTGTGAAGTGTTGCTAGAGTAACTACGTGAGTGTGAAGTGTTGCTAGAGTAACTACGTGAGTGTGAACTGTTGCTAGAGTAACTACGTGAGTGTGAAGTGTTGCTAGAGTAACTACGTGAGTGAAGTGTTGCTAGAGTAACTACGTGAGTGTGAACTGTTGCTAGAGTAACTACGTGAGTGTGAAGTGTTGCTAGAGTAATTACGTGAGTGTGAAGTGTTGCTAGAGTAACTACGTGAGTGTGAAGTGTTGCTAGAGTAACTACATGAGTGTGAAGTGTTGTTGGAGTAACTACGTGAGTGTGAACTGTTGCTAGAGTAACTACGTGAGTGTGAACTGTTGCTAGAGTAACTACGTGAGTGTGAAGTGTTGCTAGAGTAATTACGTGAGTGTGAAGTGTTGCTAGAGTAACTACGTGAGTGTGAAGTGTTGCTAGAGTAACTACATGAGTGTGAAGTGTTGTTGGAGTAACTACGTGAGTGTGAACTGTTGCTAGAGTAACTACGTGAGTGTGAAGTGTTGCTAGAGTAACTACGTGAGTGTGAAGTGTTGCTAGAGTAACTACATGAGTGTGAAGTGTTGTTGGAGTAACTACGTGAGTGTGAACTGTTGCTAGAGTAACTACGTGAGTGTGAAGTGTTGCTAGAGTAACTACGTGAGTGTGAAGTGTTGCTAGAGTAACTACATGAGTGTGAAGTGTTGTTGGAGTAACTACGTGAGTGTGAACTGTTGCTAGAGTAACTACGTGAGTGTGAAGTGTTGCTAGAGTAACTACGTGAGTGTGAACTGTTGCTAGAGTAACTACGTGAGTTTGAACTGTTGCTAGAGTAACTACGTGAGTTTGAACTGTTGCTAGAGTAACTATATGTGAGTGTGAAGTGTTGCTAGAGTAACTACATGAGTGTGAAGTGTTGTTGGAGTAACTACGTGAGTGTGAACTGTTGCTAGAGTAACTACGTGAGTGTGAAGTGTTGCTAGAGTAACTACGTGAGTGTGAACTGTTGCTAGAGTAACTACGTGAGTTTGAACTGTTGCTCTAGAGTAACTACGTGAGTTTGAACTGTTGCTAGAGTAACTATATGTGAGTGTGAAGTGTTGCTAGAGTAACTACATGAGTGTGAACTGTTGCCAGCGAGAAGACTTAACCTGTTTGTGAATGGAGCATCAGGGGGAGCCGAGGTGTCTCTCTCAAATGTCTCCCCTGTCACCTGGGTGAGTGAAACATCTCCTGCAGTGACACCACCAGGCTTAACAAATACAAATGCATTTGAATGCGCATTCAAAGCCTCCGTGAAATTGTAAATGCATTGGCATTTGAATGTGTACCTGCATTTGAATGCCATCCACAAACATTTGATTTGTCAAATGCAAATAAAATGCACGTGTAATTCTTTACAGACATGTTCATGTGGTTAAACAGGTATGTATTATGTAGTGGGATTTAGAGGCTACAATAATCATGTACTACTACATGTATTAAATAAATTAACAATGTGTTCGTCTACATTACGTTGTTTCTCCAAGTAAAACAAAACATTAATATAAATAATTCAAATGCATTTGCAAATGTTTAACCAAAACATTTGCATCAAGTGAAACATTTGCATTCAAATGCATTGACATGCATTTGTTACCAAGCCTACACTGCTCTCAAGTACACCATCCCATTCATGTCCATCCACCAGACTATCACACAATGTGCTTCCAATGTTTGGCACATTTGATGGCGATGTTGTTTTACAGACCACACGTTAACACTGGCCGGCTGGCCCAGCACCTCTTCTGAAGCTGTCGGGCCACCAGTTTTTATATTTTACTGGCTCGATGGGCCACCGTCGTTTTAAATCATTTCTATCACTTGCCATCCTTGCACTATAATTATAAGAGAATGTGCATCTGACGCTGGTCGCTGCATTCGCGCTTGAAAGAGTTCGGCGATGTTCACTGTTCAGACTCAGTTGAAGTTCACATATTTACGTTGATATTATTGCCCCTTGCATCGCACTAACTTCTCAACGTCACGGCAGTTATCAAGCAAAAATAAACTGAATAACATGTGAAGGAAATAAAATTTAAAATAAAGAATATTAGACGCCGGAGGATAACCACACATGCGCAGAAAGAGCACATCTGATTAGTTGGTTCATGCGATCACATGGCGTCATCTAGCGAATATGTCCATTGCTATTTCATGTGGCGCCGTCTAATGAATCATGTTGTCACAAATTACATCTTTTAAAAAAATACATAATATATATTCCCGTAAAATTCGAGCCAGTAACTTTTTTTTTTGGGGGGGGCAGTAATTTTTAAAATCCACTGGGCCAGTGGATACAAAACTTTAATGTCAAGGCCTGGAAGGTATTGCATGGTGCGCCTAGTACCACAGTCAAAGTTCTCAGGGTCATTTGAGCATATTGATTCTCGATCTGTCAACTTGTGTTCATAGTTGGTTTAGCGACCTCATTGCAAACATGTCATCGTCCTATTGGTGTTCACGTACAATTCTTTGCTGCGTACCTGATTGCACTTAAATGAGAAATTTTGCAAATGCATTTGGCTTCAATTAAATGTAGATTTTTGAAAACAGAGTTATGTTTAATTTGGATGTGATGTTTCTCATTCAGAAAGAGGCTTCCACTGCAGACCTTCATTATTGCTACTTTCTTCAGCAAATTTTCTCAAGTCTCATGTTTGATGCCATTTCAGAGTACACCAACACCTGGGGACAACTCAACCACACTCTACCTAGGACGAGATGAAAGCAACTTCTTCAGTGGCATAATGGACGAGGTATTGTAATGTTTCCGGTGTGACCACTGTAGGTTTCAGCATTTGATTCTCAACTGACACAATTCTGGTTCAAATACATCACGTTTTTGTTTAACCTTGGTTCGTCACTTTTGGAATAACAGCAGGACATTTTCATACAAAATAAACAAACCACATTTTATTTGGACCAGCCATAAGAATTCTCATATATTCAGAAATGTTGTCACCATATAACTACTTTGTAATGCTATTCTAATAAATAAATAAGTTTGTTGATGTTACACCTCCCACCAAATTGCATTTAACAAGGCCAAAACAGTGTTTGCAATTTGAATGTTTCTCACTGCGAAATGTTCTAATTGTCAAGAACACATTCAGATTCTAAAAATGTTCTATTGGCAATATTTTGTCTTCTGGGCTCGGTGCATTCGTGTGCTTCCTGCATTCACGACACCTCACTCAGTGAACTTCCTGCTAATGAGTTGCTACATTCACTCAGTGAACTTCTTGCTAATGAGTTGCTACATTCACTCGGTGAACTTCCTGCTAATGAGTTGCTACATTCACTACACCTCACTCAGTGAACTTCCTGCTAATGAGTTGCTACATTCACTCAGTGAACATCTTGCTAATGACTTCCTGCATTCACGACAACTCACTCGGTGAACTTCTTGCTAGTGACTACCTGCATTCGTGATAACTTACTCAGTGAACTTCTTGCTAATGATTTCATTCACGACAACTCACTCAGTGAACTTCTTGCTAATGATTTCATTCACGACATCTCACTCAGTGAACTTCTTTCTAATGACTTCCAGCATTCACGACAACTCACTCAGTGAACTTCTTGCTAATGATTTCATTCACGACATCTCACTCAGTGAACTTCTTTCTAATGACTTCCAGCATTCACGACAACTTACTCAGTGAACTTCTTGCTAATGATTTCATTCACGACAACTCACTCAGTGAACTTCTTTCTAATGACTTCCAGCATTCACGACAACTCACTCAATGAACTTCTTGCCAATGATTTAATTCACGACATCTCACTCAGTGAACTTCTTTCTAATGACTTCCTGCATTCACGACAACTCATTCAGTGAACTTCTTGCTAATTATTTCATTCATGACATCTCACTCAGTGAACTTCTTTCTAATGACTTCCTGCATTCACGACAACTCATTCAGTGAACTTCTTGCTAATGACTTCCTGCATTCATGATAACTCACTCAGTGAACTTCTTGCTAATGATTTCATTCATGACATCTCACTCAGTGAACTTCTTTCTAATGACTTCCTGCATTCACGACAACTCATTCAGTGAACTTCTTGCTAATGACTTCCTGCATTCATGATAACTCACTCAGTGAACTTCTTGCTAATGATTTTATTCACAACTTACTCAGTGAACTTCTTGCTAATGACTTCCAGCATTCATGACAACTCATTCAGCGAACTTCTTTCTAATGACTTCCACACCTGGCTGGTTCATGAACAAATTCCTGGGACTTAAAGCACCACATCCATAGGACTTGATCATCACATTTGTGGGACTTAAAGCACCACATTCATAGGACTTGATCATCACATTTGTGGGACTTAAAGCACCATATTCATAGCATTTAAAGCATCAGAAATGTGGGATTTAAAGCACTAAATTAATTGGAGTTGTTAAATTTAAAAAATCACATTCTTGTTGTTCTGAATTGATTACAAATTTGAATTTGTTGATGTTTCAGTACTGTTATTTGGTACAAGTTTGTGTCAGGTTAACCTCAGACGTGTATTGTCTTGTTATATATTGACACACCGTGTGTTGCTAGGTGCGTGTCTACCGTATCGCGTTGCTGGACCCCGAGATTGACAGTCACATGCAGCTGGCCGGACTGCAGTGGCCGGTCCACCAGAAGTATGTAACCGCCCACTACAACATGGATGACAACACGGTCAGCGGCAATTTGACCGACACAGGCCTGCTTGCACTGGACGGTGTCATACACGGACAACCTCAGTTTGTGAAGGTCAGTTTACACGATGCTCTGACACCACAATATTTGTGTGATATGTTTGCATCAGATAGTCACTCCGATAATACCAACCAGAAATGTCTCTCTGCCAAAACCACCTAAGCCAGTACTGCCTACTACAATGTGTTCAGTCTAGTCTGAAACTATGGAATAATTTGTCAATTGCATTCAAAACAGCCATTCTGTTCCAACCTTCAAGAAGTCCCTACACAAACATTTCAGTGCTATGCTACCATTTTAAGTGTACTTTGTTTTTATCTGTCATGTATGTTACGCTTCTTTTTTATTATTTATTAAATTTTTTATCCATTGCCCATATATTATTAGAAAATAAATTTATCAATCAATCAATGATGACCACCACTCGACCCATCACGTGTTATAATGCTGTCTGTTTTGTTAATTGAAATCATTCAGGGTGGTCATTATTAGCAGGAAGTTCATCGAATCAGTTGTACTTTGTGGTCAGGAGTGTAGGAATCAGTCAGCCTCTGCAATAAGGTGTCATTAATGGTTGTTTATAATTTGAATGTTTTGTTTACAATGTGAACATTTCGTGGGTGCAAATTCAAATTGCGAACACTGTTTCAGACTTATTAAACACAATTTGAAAGAGAGTGTACCTTCAATATCTCTATTATAGTACTAAGTGCAACATTAAAAATTAGGAGCAAACCACTTCGGTTTAAGGAGATCGTATTAATATGTAATAAAGGTTTATTCAGTGTGTTATATGCGAGTTATTTCACTGATTAAGATCAGTCTGAAATAATATTTTTAATGTGATATTTATGTAATTATAACAATCAAAACCAATCAAATAAAATGGTGCACGTTGAATGAGTCGGCACAGTTAGTTTCATGTAACAGTCAGAGACATTATATGTTATATTGTATATATGTATTAGTGTGAACACTTTCCATTTAGAAATGTCCACAATTGACATGTGCTAACTTTGATCTCTAAGGACGGTCTGTGTTTGACTAAACTGACTTTGTTTACAGAGTACACTTGACTACGCCAGATTCAGAAAGACATTCCCGACAAACAAGTAGATGTAAGAAAGAAATCTCCAGCAACAAGCAAACTGCTATACTGTGAGAGGCGTACTCAGAATGCATCAAGTGGAGTCTTAACATTTTAGTTCATTTTGGGTGCTGCTGCTCGTTTTTTGTAGGTAACATCATAGATTCAAAGATTTGAATCAAGCACACACTTGTTTTCAGTGTATGACATTTTAGATTTGCAACTTGCAGATATAGTTGTTTTTGTATAAAAAATATTTCTTTGTATCATACACCTATAACTTTTGTTTGCTTTGTCTGCACCAGTTTGTTTTGTGTGGATCATATATTCTTTGCATCATGCACATACTTATGTTTGTACACCTTTATTTTACATGGTGCACATTATGTTTGTAGAACATTTACACATTGCACCAACTAAAAATAAGTGTTGTATTAAATACCCTGGCTTAGATGTCTGTGCAAACCTTGGCTTTCCATTTTGCTTTATAGGACAGCACCACTAAAGTTTTACTATTTCTAAGTAGTCATTTAGAAAAAGAAAAAATTCCACAAACATATTTTTATTGTCAATTATTACAATGATTTAAAAAAACGTATTTTAAATTTGTTGTATTTAATTCAGTGGGCTGTCTCCTTAAGGACTCTTGGGATAAGGAACATCTGCTTAAAAGGAAACAACGTGGAAATCTCCATTCAGACTGCCCTGTTTTATGTAGGCTCCTAGCTACCCTACATCAAAGGCACATCGGAGGTATGGAACATTTTGATCCAACATGTTCTTTATAAAGCAAGTACACAGTGATGTTTACAAGTACATTCAGATTGTTTTGAAATAAGCTTCTGTGACAATGTATTTATGGCTTATTTAAATAACCAAAACAACATGGCTGAAACAGTTTTTGGTTGGAGGAAATATTTAAAATGGTGCAGGTCAAGATATTTAGGGAATATTGTACTTTCTTTGCAACCATGTGTACGACTTGCTCCGAATGACAGATTAATATATTGTAAAAAAACAAGTGCCTTCCACATGTCAGAAGAAATAACATTATGTATATTTTAATAGCAACATTTGTGATGTAGACTTATTTATTGTTACTGATACTGGTCACCTTTTGCCAGTCACTGTCTGTGATAGAAGTGATTCAGGTGAAGTGGAACCCGTACATAACAGAAACATCTTTGTCTAATGTATTTATTGATGTATAATGGTGGATTTACTGTGATAATGTCTGCGGGCCAGACATTTATCTACTGGCTGTCTTTATAACTCAACCTATATAACTTTTTAGATACAATTATTTGATATTGCCTCCAATGGACTGACTGTGATCAATACTAATATTTACAAATACATATGACTGTCGTTGTTTAATGTCCAATAAAACTTTCCACCGAAGCAATGATGTGTTTTCATAAAAAATTGTATATTGTATTTTTTAAGAAAATGTTGGTTACAATAATTGTATATCACTGAACATTGAAACCCACCAAATTGTCCTTCTCTTGCATTGACATTAAATGAAAATAGATAAAGAAAATATTTAAAATGTACTATAGACATACAGACATGCAGACATACAGCATCTAGGTTTGTCATACAAAACTGTTGAAATGAGTTCTGGTCAAATAAAATAGCTATCAGTGTTTTCAATGTGTGGCTCAAGTTGTTAATCGCCTCTTTCTGGACAATGCCTTCACATCTTCCACTACACACATTACGTTTCATTTCCTGCATATCTACACTGTCCCGATTACAAAGTATAATATATTACACAACGTTTTGTATTCATGTATGTAAAAATTAATGACAACACTTGAATTGTGTTTACTGTATATCTACCCCAGTAGATATATTTAATGTAACCAATTAATAACAACACCGTCCAACATATGCATAGTCACCTCTAAAATACAGCCACATTATGATCAATCGACAACAGTCGCAATTATTTCCATAACATAAAGAATAGGCAATGTGTCCTGATCACCTCATTATTCAGGTCACTGACCTGATTGCAAGGGTGACCCTAATAGTGAGTTTCCACTGTACACCCATGAATACCGCCCCCGGTACACATTATCAACAGTTTTATATCGTCAAGAATGTCATATTTAATGCAGTAACTTACAACACAGCTGGCAATAATGGACAACTCTCACAATATACTCCCTCTTCAACAGTTTTATATCATCTCGAGTATCATATATTTAACGTATGCAGGAAACTGTAACAGACCCACCGTGACATCTCGGAGATACAACTTGCACTCACCGAGTCTATTTACACTGCCGCTGTTGGCAATTAAAAATACCCCAGACCTTAAATATTCTCTGATGACCTTCAGAGTGAATACAAACCAGTAGTGAGGACAGGCCTTGCCAATAGTTATTTGTTTCCTACAGGACTGTAAATGCAATCAAAGTGTAAAAACAAATACTACATGTACAAATACGACCCTCTTGCAGTATGTGTAGGATAAAAACCCAAGGATTCACACAAAACTACAAACCTTTTCATTCAAGTACATATTAACACATTTCTGTAACTGCATAAGCCATAACTAAAATATATCAATGTTCAACATTGGAATGATTAAAACATTAAAGAAAATTTTCTAAAATACCATTGTATGAAAAACCTACAATAAAATTCTTGTAACATTATTAGAGAAGGAATTTGATATGTTATGAATTAAATAAGGAATACAAAACTACTCTCTGGTACAACTGAGCGTACACTGTGAGATTCCCCGACGTATCATGATGCTCTACTTGTTAGCTGGGTACGTGTTTGTGAATCTCGCAAAGTCGTGTGTACTCTGAAAACAGAATGTACATTCATAACATTTAAAACAATACACCTGTAGAGGCAGATGAACCGATTTTCATATTTAAAGCTAGGACTAGGAATGTTTTATGATAATATTTTAGTGTCGACCACATTCCTTGATACCTTTGTCTGTTTTTTCGTTTTACTCAATAACTCATTGAGTGTTATTTGTTCTGCCGATTGGAGCGAGAATAAACAACATAATTAATAGAACAAGTACCGGGTATGTACACAAATATACCTCATATGTAGGATCAGCATTGCAGCTTAAGAGATATGGAAATAGCTTGGAAGATAATATGTCAAGTGCTTTCTCTTTCTTTGGGCAGTAATGATAAGATCAGGTTATTCTATGTGAGCTCTTTAATATGCTAATAAGTAATAATTATTTAAAATATGTTATCAATAGCTTATGCTATTTGTCTTCAAAGACAAGTGATACTAGAAAACGACACACCAACACATACCAACAACACGCACGCAGATAGAGAACATTGACAGCTACGTTTATCTGGGACAATGATACAGTATCAGAGACAAAAACCAAGACAAGGAGATTCAAAGAAGAATCACTGCTGGTTGGACAGCATTCGTCAAACACCACGACTTCTTCAAGGGTAACTTTGGAACCTGCTTGAAGAGACAAGTCTACATCTCATGCGTACTTCCAGCGATGACATACGGCACGGAAACATGGGCACTCAACATCAAGGCAAAGAACAAGCTAGCAGCTGCACAAACAAAGATGGAAAGAAGTATGTTAAACATCACATATCGAGAGAGAAAAACAAACATCTGGGTAAGAGAGAAGACAAAAGGTTAGACATGATACAACAAATCAGAAGACAGAAGTAGACCTGGGCACGGCACATCAGTAGACTACGAAATAACTGATGGACATCGCGTATCAAATGCTGGAGAACTTACGAAAGGAAACGATCTAGAGGAAGACTGGCGAGATGGTGGAGAGACGAACTAGATGAGTACTGAAAGGGCACCATCTGGCAGAGGATAGCGCAAGACAGGGAGATGCATGGATGATGGAAGGCATGCTGAGGACTTTGCCCAACCACAGGACACTATAGCTGCACAATTTTTGGCCCAGTCCCAAGGGTGACCTTAATAGTGAGGTTCCACTGCACTTTGAGCAGTCCTAATGACTGGACACCCAATAGCTGACCTTGACAAACTGTGGGTGACCATGTAGTTCCCCGGTCAGTCCCAGCATGCCAGTGTCTGTTAGGTGTCCACTGCGGTTGTACTTGTAGTTGTCCATGGTGTAGTGAGCTGTCACATACTTCATGTAGACCGGCCAGACCAGGCCACCCATCTCCAAGTGGCGGTTAATGTCAGCGTCCAGTAGGGCGATACGGTAGACCCGCACCTGGAGGGCAGCAAATGACCACTGACTGTATACTCACGACCGGGAAATTTGTGTCAGGTCAAACATCATGTCACTGAAATCTCATGTTCTAACGCTCGTGGCCATTTTTAATGCACTGCCCGATGTCGCACTGACTCAAGTGACACACTCTGGCCATAGAGCCACTTACACACTGCAGATTGGACACAGTTTTTGACGCAGGAGTCTTTTACGAGATTTTGATTCTGCCTGTCGGTCTATTTTTGTAAGTAATTTACACAAAACGACTTTTTTGTTTGCAAAATTGTTATAGAATATGTGGTAGAGATTTAGCACATAGACATCTTATGGAAGAATTTGATCAGGTTTTTGCTAAAATGGCAACAATTTATTGGATGCACAATTTGTACCCTCACCAGTATATAGTCAAGTGCAACACACTAGATTCCCATCCATTATTCATCTGATACTTATACTAACATGTGTCAGGTTAATTAACAAGGCGTAACTTAATTGTTACAGGGCCAAGCACGCATTCCGTAAGATATATTAAAGTATTTCTGATTGTACAAATTTCTATAAATTCCCACCAAACAGTGGTACCTCATCCATTACGCCACTGAAGAAGTTGCTTTCATCCCGTCCCAGATAAAACGTGGTTGAGTTGTCTGCAGATGTTGTGTTGCTCTGAAATGAAATCAAACTTCTTATATCAGTAATTGAAGCTGCTTAAAATGACCGGTGGCTGAAAAAATATTTATTGTGTCGATAAAGGAAATGCAATTGTCCCTATACTGCTATTTAGAATAAACAGTGTTAGCTTTGTAAGGCAAAAATCAGGCAAACTAACATTTGAATCATTGTCCATGATCAATATTTTTATACCTACCCACATCACGTTTGTTGGGTAAATTCGAGATAAAACAATCACAAAAAACATACATGAGTAATTTTAATTTCACCCGAGATATATCAGCCCTCCGTGACACAGTGTCAAAAAGATGAACAACTGGCACGCAAACATGTCATGTCTTCTTAAAATATAAACAACAATATAAACCCTGTATTTACATGCAGAGCATGACGACCACCTTGTGAATAATATACCTTGTCGGATATAGAAACAGCAGCAAAATGCTACAAGAAGGAACCTTTTCAGCATCTCATATCTTTAAGGCATTCATTCAACTGTTGTCCGGGGCACTAGAATGAGGTGAACTATATATTTTACTAGGTAGGCAGAGAGACTTGACTGACCCAGACAAGTGGAGGAACACTTGAGTGAGTCGCCTCGGCTCCACTTGAGGCGCCGTTGATGAAGAGATCCAGAGTGTGAGCTGCGCACAGAGACACACTCAACATGTACTCACACATGAGACCATGTACTCACACATGAGACCATGTACTCACACATGAGACCATGTACTCACACATGAGACCATGTACTCACACATGAGACCATGTACTCACACATGAGACCATGTACTCACACATGAGACCATGTACTCACACATGAGACCATGTACTGTTGAAGCATGCACAGCATTTTGTTCTCAATCACAATTAATGTTGCATTTCAATAACATTTTCACTCAACTAATTCAGGTAAATTGTTCACACTTTTGAAGCCAGATTACAGAAACGTTCACGACCAATATAGAACATATTTTATTGAATTATCAAAACAGAACTTTTTTATGTGATCTGTTCTAAAAGTACATAAAGCAGAGGCAGTCATAGTAAAATAAATATAACTCATATTCCCACATATTCACCCCCTCACCCGTGCACAGTTATAATATCGTAACTTGATAACAATTATACAATAAATATAAATTAAAAATGAACATACTTTCTGCTTCATATCGCATCGCCAGGTGGTACCATGTGTCAACGCTTAGCACAGTGCTGCCCTCTACTGAGTGTTGGCCAACTTGACCACCGATTCGACTGTCGTTCACATACAGACATAGCTGACTGGAGAGCAGACAGACGATTGGCTGCTTGCCTGCGAGACCCGCTCCACTCAACTGAACCCACACGCCCACAGTGAAACTGTCAACACAGAGAACACTGCACTGAACTCACACGCTCACAGTGAAACTATCAACACAGAGAACATGGCATTGACCCCACATGACCACAGTGAAACTGTCAACACAGAGAACATTGCACTGAACCCACACGCCCACAGTGAAACTGTGAACACAGAGAACACTGCACTAAACCCACACGCACACAGTGAAACTGTGAACACAGAGAACACTGCACTAAACCCACACGCACACAGTGAAACTGTGAACACAGAGAACATTGCACTGAACCCACACGCACACAGTGAAACTGTCAACACAGAGAACATTGCACTGAACCCACACGCCCACAGTAAAACTGTGAACACAGAGAACTTTGTTATGAATACATACAGACATACTTGTGTAAAGAGGCAGGAGAACAATGTTTGGCCTCTCTAGACAAAACATACCTGCGTTTCACTTGCAGTGTTTCAACATCCGTCATTTTCACATAATCTTGTGAACCGTCAAATGACAGAGCTTCATTTTCACGCTCAATGCACTGTGCAACAAGGTTCGACCATGTCACCTTTGTCTGGTTGAAGACAAACACTCCAAGTCGACCCCCGGTGATACTTGTATCATATAGGTCTCCAGAGTCCATCAACGTTTGATTACTGTCAAACACCTGCAGCCTGCAAAGGAATGCACATTTCATTTTTATCAGTCACCATTCTGGCTCTGCAATTTGAGCATTAATTTCAGAAGCAGGCCGATCACTCTGTGACTAAAAAGGGCTGAAATAATAATATGAACATAGTCCACTAGTACTGCAAATAGTTTGTTAGTGAAGTGAACATTACAGCTAACAAATGTTTTAAATGATTTATTCACCAGCAGGAGATGCCCAAGATTGGTATCACGACGCAATTGATTATACCTATTTTATACTGTAAATGATGCAGTGTTATCTAAATTATAATTTCCATAAACATCACACCTAGGAACTGCGTCAGAAACAGGTTTCCAGACAGTGGTGACACAGACAGTGGTGACACAGACGGAATTACAGAGGAAATGTACCTGATGAGACCACGAGTGGGCCGCCAACTGAGGTGCCACCTGTAGGCCATCTTGTGCTGCCATCCCAGCATGCTCGGCTCGTGCCACAGAAGTGTCGCCTGATTGGTCGTGTCTGCGCTGTGCCACAACGCACGGGCCAGATTCGTTCCTGGACCAGTCTCTGAATTCACAACCTGAACAAAATTCACCAAACTTTATATAGATCTTAGATACATTTACATATTGTCTTTGTACCTTAGTTGGTGTGTGAAGCCTCACATTTTAGACACAGATCTACAGAGCCATCCTTTTGCTATAGAAAATTGCAATTGGCAAAGTAGTAGATCAGCCTATACAACTGAGTGCTGCTCATACAGGGCTGTTACATGATATCACACTCACCCTGTGTGTAGCATCCACCAATCCAGTCTTAAACTAGTAGATGACCTTCCCTGCTTCACATGAACAAAACACCAAGTCTTACTACTAGTAGATGACCTTCCCTGCTTCACATGAACAAAACACCAAGTCTTACTACTGGTACTAGTAGATGACCTTCCCTGCTTCACATGAACAAAACACCAAGTCTTACTACTGGTAATCTTTTTAATATTGCCTCCTCAGCTTCCTAACATTTTCATCCATCTGTTGACGACTCACGCATTGTATATGATAACAAGATTGCTTAATCCTTTGGTTTTGTTGTGCCATTGAGCCTGATTTTACTAGGATATTGGTACATAAGAAGTCACTATTATAATTATTATAATAATCTGCCATCCTCTCACTGTAACTAGCTAACTGCAATTGTCTCTTTCTTGGTCAAGTCAAGTCAGTCATGAAAGGTTTTCCACCAATCAATTGGGTATTGGTTGTTAACATGGTCCAGCTATCTGACATAGAACTCCACTGGATGTAGTATCCATCAATCTGGTCTTCACATTAGTGGGCGATCATCCCTGCATCTAATCCAAACACACATGAGCACTGTCCCAGGCTGTGACACACAGACAATAAATAGGCCCACCCACCTTAATTTGCACTCCCTTGATGCCGGCTTGGTAGTTTGCATCGTAGTTGTGATTCTCATGTCTCCACAAGACCGCGTAGAATTTCTTGTTGGTCTGGTAGCCAAAGATGAAGCCAATGTAGTCATTCCCCTGGTCGCTGTCGACAAACCACGTGCCAGAGAAGTTGAGAGCACCATATGCAGCTGGACCTGGGGAGGACAAAGTGTTCTTTAAGTTAAAAAAATAAACAGCATATTTATGCCCGAGAAATGTCACAACAATAACCAATGACAATGTCTGATACCTGATGACATGGTCAATCAATCATATGTACTAGATGACTAGAACTAACTTTGATCAATCAGAAAGACTGCCTTGACGAATCAAATAGACTGATACAAGAATGCAACCAATGAGAGCCATGGAAACACTCACCTATGAGCATGACAGGGCGGTCTATGTCCGCCACCTGTCTGATCTCTGCTCCATTGTCAAACAGAAGCCACTCCGACTGGTTCACCCCAGGTAAGAGGTCCACCACTGTGTAATTGTGAAAGTCTGTGCCCTGAATGTTGGGGTTCTTGGGACAGTGGTCGTCGTTGTCTACGACACCATCTCCATCAGTGTCATCCTCACAGACATCTCCAATCTTGTCCCCTGAAAACACATCAATATGATATCACACATGGACTATATCACACCCTACTAGTGTGAGATATCACACATGGACTATATCACACCCTACTAGTGCGAGATATCACACATGGACTATATCACACCCTACTAGTGTGAGATATCACACATGGACTATATCATATCCTACTAGTGTGAGATATCACACATGGACTATATCACACCCTACTAGTGCGAGATATCACACATGGACTATATCACACCCTACTAGTGCGAGATATCACACATGGACTATATCACACCCTACTAGTGCGAGATATCACACATGGACTATATCACACCCTACTAGTGCGAGATATCACACATGGACTATATCACACCCTACTAGTGTGAGATATCACACATGGACTATATCACACCCTACTAGTGCGAGATATCACACATGGACTATATCACACCCTGCTAGTGCGAGATATCACACATGGACTATATCACACCCTGCTAGTGCGAGATATCACACATGGACTATATCACACCCTGCTAGTGCGAGATATCACACATGGACTATATCACACCCTACTAGTGCGAGATATCACACATGGACTATATCACACCCTACTAGTGCGAGATATCACACATGGACTATATCACACCCTACTAGTGCGAGATATCACACATGGACTATATCACACCCTACTAGTGCGAGATATCACACATGGACTATATCACACCCTACTAGTCTGAGATATACTCAACCATCTCATATTAAATAATATATTACGTTTTGGAATAAATAAGCAAAAATATGACGTGGGAACTTTGGTGCACCCAATTCATCTCTTCAGACATCATTTTCTAAAATTCAGTAGTTCAACAAAATTAAGAATAAAACATTATTAACGTACCATTGGTGTCCTCCTGCCCAGGGTTGCTGACATAAGGACAGTTGTCAACAGCATTGTCAACACCATCTCCATCGATGTCACTGTCACACAGGTCACCTGTAAATAGTCATGTACCTCAACAAACAGCACTGCAAATATAAATTTTACATAGCGTAGTGTCCGGTCCTTACAACTGTTCACAGCATCACATTACATCTCAACCCTTGGCAGACTTGTTCAACTGAACAGCTTCTGGCGGCGTCAACCTGTTTCCAACGAGGCAGTTTTTACTGTGGTTTATACCACTGTTTACTGTCATTACATCGCATAAATCCTGCAATCCTGAAGATAATAATAAATCACTTGTACCGCACCAACATCCTCAGACAGTCTGAGCTCAGTGGCCCATCAATATCCTCAGACAGTCTGAGCTCAGTGGCCCATCAATATCCTCAGACAGTCTGAGCTCAGTGGCCCATCAATATCCTCAGACAGTCTGAGCTCAGTGGCCCATCAATATCCTCAGACAGTCTGAGCTCAGTGGCCCATCAATATCCTCAGACAGCCTGAGCTCAGTGGCCCATCAATATCCTCAGACAGTCTGAGCTCAGTGGCCCATCAATATCCTCAGACAGCCTGAGCTCAGTGGCCCATCAATATCCTCAGACAGGCCGAGGTCAGTGGCGCATCAAAACCAAAGGATTAAGCATTCTCATACTCGTGTGCTAGGCGAAAGTCGTCAACAAATGGATGGATGTGCTAGGAAGCTAGGGAGGATAGGCGATATTGAAAAGATACGTTTTCAGGTGATGACGAAATGTTATTTAACATTAACGGGAAACGAATTCCATATAGTTGGCGCTGCAACTAAAAAAGTTCGAGTTCCAGCCTTTGTTTTAACTCTGGGAACAACTTCGAACTAGACGACCAAAGTTGTCTGCCTTGTCTACCACCCAATATTATGAAGGACGGAATTGCAATAATCTAAACTGCTGCTAACAAGAGCTGTTGCAATAGGCTTAGCGACAGAAAGCGACATATGTCAGTGAATGCGGCGAAGATCACGGATATGCTAAAAACAGCAGTGGCATGTTTGGGATATGTGTTGTCTGAAATTGAAGTCGCAATCAAAGGTCACTCCTAGATTCCGTACTGATGCTGCTGGTGTGATATTTTGACTCAGGATGCATGTTAGAAAAAAGTCATTAAGTTTACCTCGTTGCATTGGAGTACCAATGATGAGGAATTCAGTTTTGTATGCATTTAACTTTAATTTGCTGTCGGTCATCCATAAGAAAACATCTTGGAGACAATCGTTGAGTCGGTTTAGGGAGTGACTTGTATCGGGCGTGGCCAAGGAAATGTAGATCTGTGTGTCATCTGCATATAGATAAGTAAGCTTAAATGAATATGCTTTTTAGAGAAACAATTGGGTGGCCACCTGCTGTAAGAATCTAAGCCCAAGAACTTTGTTCATGCAATGAATAACCTAACTGTTTCTCTATAATATACAATACTACAAACTTCTGTTTGTAGAAATGACCAAGAACATTTCAATCAATCTCACCCATTCCATCGCCATCAATGTTTGACTGGTCAGGGTTTGGTAAGTCAACACAGTTGTCAAACAGGTCGTGAATACTGTCTCCATCCCTGAGAGGTGCACAAAACATGACACTATTAAATGACAAAATACATACCCGTATATTAATATGATAACTTAAATTACTAAATGGTGCATATGTTTACTACAGTTCAGTACCAACATGACATTGTTGAAACAGGTATGACAAATCATAGATGTCTTATCATTTCAACAGTTTTCAACTTCAGCTGTTTTAGATTTGTTTTTAATAATACAATTCATAAGATTTCAAGTTATATCTTTTGGAACCTGAGTTCACAACAGGACCAACATCACAACTTAGGCAACATCAATAATTAGTAATTAGTTAAGTCTGCAGTAGTTGGTGGATGGAGGCAAAGCAGCTATGAGGAAAAGAAAGACTGAAAACTGTTCAACTGAAAACTCATTATGTTCTGCTAACTTTAACAAGATTTAACAAGATTGCCACCCAGAGAATTAACTCCAGATAGCAGGTGGACAAGCTCTGCTGCCAGAAACCTTCAAGGCAAGCCACAAATCTAGATCCTCCATAGTTAGATTAGGAAGGGGTATGGATCTTATTTTAATTATTGATTTACTTATTTATTAATTTGTATTTATTTGTTTAAAATTGTATTCATTTGGGTTTTGTTTTATTACCTATTTTAAGTTTTTATAGTGAATATTCTCCATAGGTCTGACTCTCTAGATATTCTTCTCTTGATAAAAACAATTCCTACCTCCCCACAACCCCCAAAGTGGGGCAGCATAATCAGCAAGATTATTTTGGCCGCCAAAAGGATGATGATGATGGTTTAGTGTTGTCAAACCACATTCTTTTAGGTGTATTTCGTAACTAAGATCTCTCAGTTTTTGTATAATTTTAGTCGCTCTCTGCTGTACTCCTTCTAGCATATCTATCTTTCTTGTGATATGGCCTCCACACTTGTAGACAATATTCTAAATGAGGCCTCACTATTGTTTTGCACAGCGGTATTATTAGTTATTTTTCTTTATATGTTATATTTCGCCTAATCAATCCAAGGATTTGATTTCCCTTTGAAGCTGCAATTCCAGACTGTTCTGAAACCTTCATATCTGCACTAATTGTTAACCCTAAGTCCTGTTACAGTAGTACTTAGTACAGTACCCCCCATTGTATATTGTACATCTTTGTTCCCATGTCCTTTGGGGAGGCATTTACATTTCCCAAAATTGAACATCTGCCATTTTTCTGACCATTTCACCAACCTGTCAAGACCATCTTGTAAATGCTGTCTATCTCCATCACTTTTTATCCTTCTAATGACTTTTGTATCATCCGCAAATTTCAACACCTTACTTGTTACATCATCATCCAAATCGTTGATATATATTAAGAATAATATAGGTTCCAATACTGATCCCTGTGGTACCCCACTCAAAACCGATTTCCAGTTTGAAGCCTCCCATCAACTACTACCTGTACCCGTTGTCTTCTGTCAATCAGTCATTTTTCTATCCAGTTAATAACACTATCCCCTATGCGATGGGCCTTTAGTTCAAGCAGTAATCTTTGATGTGGAACTTTGTCGAAAGCTTTCTGAAAATCTAAGTAGATAATATCTACTGGTGATCCCTCGTCTACCCACTGTAGCTTGGTTTAGTGCTTCTTTATAAAGGTTGTAGTCTTCGTCATTTCCAGTACGTCTATATGACTTCCACATCATTTGTTTATACTTAATTTTTCTAATGGCTTCTTTTGATAAGTGTTTCTTTTTGGACCGTTTCCTGTGTTTTTTAAGGGAACAAATTTGACGATGATGCATTCAATTTCACTCTTTAAGATATTCCAGCATTCTGTTACTGTCTTATTCTTCAGTGTGTTATTCCAGTCTATCTTTGCTAAATATTTCCTCATGTCCTTACATCTTCCTTTGCGGAAGTTTCTCCTGTACTATTTTTATTATTCATTTCTGATTTTACTTTGATGGTAAAATGTATCTGGTTGTGATCACTACTCCCCATTGGCTCACATATCTTGACATTGTCAATTAATTCATTCTGTGATGACAAAACTCTGTCTAACACATTTTCTCCCCTGGTTGGTTCTAGCACATGTTGAGAAAATAAACTATCTTGTACTAAAAATTGTGTGGTCCTCACTCCCTGTTCTGTAGAGATTTCCATTGTATATGACCACGATTAAAATCCCCCATAATAATACAATCACATTTGCTCACTTCCCTTATAGCGTACACGCAATCAACTGAAATGATCTCATCTACGCCCAAACACTATACAATATGTTTTCACCTACTCACTTCGCCACACACTACGAACATACACCCCAGCTGCATACAAAAACACAACAATCCAGTTTTTTAGTGTCGATGGATATAACTACATTTTATCTTTTAAGTTTTGTATAACACATATTATATATTATTTTCTTTCAACAGTATTTGAAGTTAAATATCAACACTGGTGGCTGCTGCGGTTGTGACTCTCAACAAGTCTTAGTAGGAGTCTCCATGATCCTTTCTGTACACCGTCACTTTATAAAAATATATATTATTATTGAGCGCATGTTCATGCAGTTTGGATAAATAAATCCACTTCTGTTTTGTTCGTCACACATCTGCCGAACTAGTGCATTGATTGCCATCCTCTTGCAGTTTCTATATGTTTGCCCCCTTCCTACCAGTACTGGCAAAATTCCTGAGAGAATAATCTGTTCTTCACTTGTGTGCTTTAATTTCCTGTCATTTTCTTCTTTGTCACTTTTCCTTCTGTCTCCTTCCGTCCTGTCAATGCTGTCTTCCTGCCTTCAACAGTTTCCTTGGCTTCTCTCTCCTTATCACCAGCCTCCGTGTCTCTGTTCTCACTGATCTCTCTAGTCTCACCATCTGGGTGGACTTTGTCCAAGTCACCATTTTCTGTCATCATCACAACCAACTCCTTCAGTTGGTCTACTTTCGCCAGTAAGCACTCCAACCTCTTACAACCTCGACACTTCCATGAATGCTCACACCCCGACTTTGCAAAATCTACCCAATTATCACATTTCGTACATGTCTTGGTGTCGCATAGCCTTTATTTTATGATTGCACAGCATCGTGGTTTTGTGTAGTTTTATAGTTTCTCCAAGGTAGAAATTAAGATATTAAAACTAAGATAGTCTTTAGAAAGACTATTTCTTGTGTACTACAGCACACTTTATGTTACAGCAGATTTTAATTACACAGCCGACTTATCAGCAACAAGGAGTTCCTTAGAACCGCAGCATCAACAGGGGCAGCTCTACAGGAGTTCCTTAGAACCGCAGCATCAACAGGGGCAGCTCTACAGGAGTTCCTTAGAACCGCAGCATCAACAGGGGCAGCTCTACAGGAGTTCCTTAGAACCGCAGCATCAACAGGGGCAGCTCTACAGGAGTTCCTTAGAACCGCAGCATCAACAGGGGCAGCTCTACAGGAGTTCCTTAGAACCGCAGCATCAACAGGGGCAGCTCTACAGGAGTTCCTTAGAACCGCAGCATCAACAGGGGCAGCTCTACAGGAGTTCCTTAGAACCGCAGCATCAACAGGGGCAGCTCTACAGGAGTTCCTTAGAACCGCAGCATCAACAGGGGCAGCTCTACAGGAGTTCCTTAGAACCGCAGCATCAACAGGGGCAGCTCTACAGGAGTTCCTTAGAACCGCAGCATCAACAGGGGCAGCTCTACAGGAGTTCCTTAGAACCGCAGCATCAACAGGGGCAGCTCTACAGGAGTTCCTTAGAACCGCAGCATCAACAGGGGCAGCTCTACAGGAGTTCCTTAGAACAGCAGCATCAACAGTGGCAGCTCTACAGGAGTTCCTTAGAACCGCAGCATCAACAGGGGCAGCTCTACAGGAGTTCCTTAGAACCGCAGCATCAACAGGGGCAGCTCTACAGGAGTTCCTTAGAACCGCAGCATCAACAGGGGCAGCTCTACAGGAGTTCCTTAGAACCGCAGCATCAACAGGGGCAGCTCTACAGGAGTTCCTTAGAACCGCAGCATCAACAGGGGCAGCTCTACAGGAGCTCCTTAGAACCGCAGCATCAACAGGGGCAGCTCTACAGGAGCTCCTTAGAACCGCAGCATCAACAGGGGACGCTCTACAGGAGTTCCTTAGAACCGCAGCATCAACAGGGGCAGCTCTACAGGAGTTCCTTAGAACCGCAGCATCAACAGGGGCAGCTCTACAGGAGTTCCTTAGAACCGCAGCATCAACAGGGGCAGCTCTACAGGAGTTCCTTAGAACCGCAGCATCAACAGGGGCAGCTCTACAGGAGTTCCTTAGAACCGCAGCATCAACAGGGGACGCTCTACAGGAGTTCCTTAGAACCGCAGCATCAACAGGGGCAGCTCTACAGGAGTTCCTTAGAACCGCAGCATCAACAGGGGCAGCTCTACAGGAGTTCCTTAGAACCGCAGCATCAACAGGGGCAGCTCTACAGGAGTTCCTTAGAACCGCAGCATCAACAGGGGCAGCTCTACAGGAGTTCCTTAGAACCGCAGCATCAACAGGGGCAGCTCTACAGGAGTTCCTTAGAACCGCAGCATCAACAGGGGCAGCTCTACAGGAGTTCCTTAGAACCGCAGCATCAACAGGGGCAGCTCTACAGGAGTTCCTTAGAACCGCAGCATCAACAGGGGCAGCTCTACAGGAGTTCCTTAGAACCGCAGCATCAACAGGGGCAGCTCTACAGGAGTTCCTTAGAACCGCAGCATCAACAGGGGCAGCTCTACAGGAGTTCCTTAGAACCGCAGCATCAACAGGGGCAGCTCTACAGGAGTTCCTTAGAACCGCAGCATCAACAGGGGCAGCTCTACAGGAGTTCCTTAGAACCGCAGCATCAACAGGGACAGCTCTACAGGAGTTCCTTAGAACCGCAGCATCAACAGGGGCAGCTCTACAGGAGTTCCTTAGAACCGCAGCATCAACAGGGGCAGCTCTACAGGAGTTCCTTAGAACCGCAGCATCAACAGGGGACGCTCTACAGGAGTTCCTTAGAACCGCAGCATCAACAGGGGCAGCTCTACAGGAGTTCCTTAGAACCGCAGCATCAACAGGGGCAGCTCTACAGGAGTTCCTTAGAACCGCAGCATCAACAGGGGCAGCTCTACAGGAGTTCCTTAGAACCGCAGCATCAACAGGGGCAGCTCTACAGGAGTTCCTTAGAACCGCAGCATCAACAGGAGCAGCTCTACAGGAGTTCCTTAGAACCGCAGCATCAACAGGGGCAGCTCTACAGGAGCTCCTTAGAACCGCAGCATCAACAGGGGCAGCTCTACAGGAGTTCCTTAGAACCGCAGCATCAACAGGGGCAGCTCTACAGGAGTTCCTTAGAACCGCAGCATCAACAGGGGCAGCTCTACAGGTTTACATATTACATAATTTTATGAATGTAGTGATACATTATGCACATCACCACTGTGTCGTCACTGGCAAAAATTCACTTGTGAAACAAACAGTCAACGATATCCAGGTGGTGGACACAATCTACACTTACATGCAAATAGAAGCATCAAGTAGAGAGCAAAAGAACCACACTGTCACTTATAAAGTTTACCTGTATCAAGCTAAACTTATGTGGTGACAATCACACTCACCTGTCTTTGTTTGTGCCAACCAGAATGTCACATGCATCACCAACACCGTTCTGGTCCGTGTCTGTCTGGTCGGCATTGGCTACGGTTGGACAGTTGTCACACACATCACCAAGCCCGTCACCATCAATGTCAGTACCATTATTGAACACCAAAGAGCAGTTGTCTGCACCATCGTCCGTACCTACAACAAATCAACTCAGGTACACATTTTTGCAGTTGGGTCAATGTGGGATAATAAAAACTGCACAAGTTTCAAAACAGCAGCGAAAGGGTTCAACCCTCAGCACTCTTGGTTGACTCTGACAGTACAAAAAGTTGGTTTCTCCACTCAATGTTGGATAATGTAAACACAGAAAAGGCCACAGATTTTCATAAACAGATGCTTACGAGGATAATGTATTTGAAATATTCTCACAACAGAGACAACGCCCTCCAGAATAAAAAAATAAGGACAAGAATATGGAGTTGGATTTGTCACACACCTAGAAAAAACCCCGTCCAGTGTCACCAGAACCCCGAAAGGAAGAGAAAAAGTAGAAGGCTCACCATCATTGTCATCATCGTTATCACAGGCATCACCAAGCCCGTCACCATCCGTATCCACCTGGTCTGAGTTGGTGAGATTAGGACAATTGTCACATGTGTCACCAACTCCGTCACCGTCAGTGTCGGTCTGGTGATAGTTAGGGGTGAACTGACAGTTGTCCTGGTGACATGAAACATTCATTGGTAGTATAACATTATATGACAGAAGTACCTCAATTGTATGACTCACTTTATCAATGTGGTCTTAATGTATGCAAGTCTCCTATGAAACAAATCACTGCAATAACAATAATGCTGCATAAATAGATACCAAAGTCTTAACGTCTTACCATAATAACATAGTGTGTTGTCTCACATAGCACCAGTATCCACCTACACAAGACGCTCATGACAACCATGACTTCAATGTCTTGGCAGTGGCTAATGCAGCACACACACACTATGGTTTTTATAGATCCGATCTATTAGCTGCGCAAGGCCATCATAGGTTTTCCATTTCTCTGTGTGTTATATTTTACTTCATCTTGCAAAGATACCTGTTAAAAGGGAACTGATAGCTACAACTTTCAGTGTTTCTTTTGACAGACACTTACAAATTGGGGTGGACATTGAACAACACTTTTTGAAACAGCACATATTCTTGAGCAATGATCATAGCTATTTACAATGTAAGGGCAAACTCGAATATTATGGCATTACAAAAACTCAGCTAACGGAAACATGAACGTAGCTAGCTAGTCATTGTTATCTTATACTAAAGATGTAACAATAACACAGCATTTATCTGCATAATAGATCTGTCAGCTTTGGTCATTCAGAGGTGAATTACAGCACAAACATATTACGACAATTAAAACATCAGTGATATTGAAACACTGTTACATAATACTAAACTACTTACACATGAATTCCAAGAAAGGGAATCAATATTGTGACACTTAAAGCGTTAAAGTAATATGGAAAGAATAACACATAAAACATGTACCACATCATCATAGATGCTGTCGTTGTCATCATCAAGGTCACAGAAGTCGCCAATGTAGTCGTGGTCATTGTCCTCCTGTCCACTGTTGGGTCTGTCTGGACAGTTATCCTGGACAAAGCCACAACAAGCACTGACCACACCTCAAACAACCAGCTCTTAAACAGTCACATTGTTTCTACTGTAAACATAGTCATGTTATTTAGTAGCAACATAGATATGTATATCCCACCTTGACTGGCTATATATGTTTTGCTTTGACTTGACCATGAATATACCTTATAAATGTCATAACTGTGCAGCATAAATCTCCAAACCACTATTGGAATAAGCTGCATTAGCAAATATTACATATGTATTCATAATTTATTAGAATGAAATAAATTCAAGCTGAGGGGGGATTTACAATGCTGGATTTGGTACACAGAATCGTGTCAGAGTTTCTGTATAACTAGGTAAGTTAGTCTACCTAGTAGAGTGTACTACGTACCCAGACACAGGCAAGTTGTGAGCAGTGGACATTCTTGGAGGGTAATCCATCCAGATCTGGATCTGTTCCACATCCCTTGCCATCTCCAGCGTAGCCATCTCTACACTGCACGCAAATAGAAATATTAAATTTATTTTAAACTACCTCCCTGACCGATTTAACACATCATGACTCAGGTTAATTGAAGTTTAAATGGGAGGATTGCATGAAGAGGGACATGAGAAGATTGGGAGAGGATGAAAGACAGAGAGAGGGAGGTAAGGATAGAAAACTTTGGAAAGAAAAAACACAGCAAGTGGTTCAGCAATACTGTACTGGACCCCAACCCCTACTGGACCCCCACCCGTACTGGACCCCCACCCCCCACCCCTACTGGACCCCCACCCCTAAAGTAAAGTAAAAAAAAGAGAAAGGTAAGTGTAGTATCCAGTCCTCAGTACTGCTCAATGCGCTTTACACTTTACTCTCTGGCAGACCTGTTCAATCGAACATCATCTCGACTTCTCTGGGAACCATTCAGCCATGGTGCAATCAATGTGCAAAGATTCTTCGTACACAAATATCCACTATTACCTATAGCCAGGTAGACATTCATACAGCTGAGTGAACTGAAGCAATGTAGAGTAAACGAATTTGAACAAGGTTCGAGGCCGCTGCACAAGATTCGAACCCGCGTTCTCTCAGTCGAGAGTCCGGAGCCTGTACTGCTGCGCTACTGCACTCCACATGCAGAGAACATGGTGGAGAGCAACAAAAACATATGTTCCATTTTTTGCTAAACAAGTCTGAAATTAAATCAAATTAAGGAACAACATAAAGCCAATTTTAAATGTAGTTTGTACACTGATGTCCTTCTGTCCATAACATTAGAGAGTTGTCATTATAATGTGATATACCTCGCAAAGGAAGAGGCCAGGCTCTGTGTAAATACACTCTGCGTTCTTGTCACAGTCGTGTCTATCGTTGGTGCAGAAGTTGTCGCTGTAGCAGCCGTAAAAAGCATCTCCCAGATAGCCTTCATTGCAGGCGTCACATGAAAAGCTGCCCTACAAAAATATAACTTTTGGCTGGATTTACTAGAATTTAGCTTTAACTCAAGTGAGAGAAAACTACTTTAAGACATGTTTTACAAAATGCTTTACACCTGTACAAGTGTTAGAGTGTGTGTGGGTAAGCGAGCGTGCATGCAGGCATGCATGTGTGCGTGTTATATACATGTCAACAGAAACTAATTTAAGACATGTTTTACAAATTGCTTACATCTATACATGTGTGAATGTGTGTTATACACAGGTCAACATGACTAAAACATTTCAGCAATCTCCCACCATAGTTATATATTAAATAGAAAATAATGATCATGACATATTTAAGAAGCTACACTGACCACAGTGTTACTACACTGAGCATTGACGTCACAGCCGCCGTTGTTGAGAGCGCACTCGTCAATGTCAGCACACGTCTGTAGCTGGATGGTGCTGTATGTCTGGCCACAGAACACATAGATGCGGCGGGTCGAGTTGATGGAGATCGCATCCTCAAAGCTGCCTCCGTAGCCAGGTGGACAGCCGTGACATTGGTAGCCAGGGATCGTGTTCACACACGATGAATTCCAGCAAGGGTTGTACTCCTGACACTGTCAAGTACAGACAGTTGAAGACATAAATTTACACAATGGATGTAGTTCCAGCAAGGGTTGTACTCCTGACACTGTCAAGTACAGACAGTTGAAGACATAAATTTACACAATGGATGTAGTTCCAGCAAGGATTGTACTCCTGACGCTGTCAAGTACAGACAGTTGAAGATATAAATTTACACAGTGGATGTAGTTCCAGCAAGGGTTGTACTCCTGACACTGTCAAGTACAGACAGTTGAAGATATAAATTTACACAGTGGATGTAGTTCCAGCAAGGGTTGTACTCCTGACACTGTCAAGTACAGAGAGTTGAAGACATAAATTTACACAATGGATGTAGTTCCAGCAAGGGTTGTACTCCTGACACTGTCAAGTACAGAGAGTTGAAGACATAAATTTACACAATGGATGTAGTTCCAGCAAGGGTTGTACTCCTGACACTGTCAAGTACAGACAGTTGAAGACATAAATTTACACAGTGGATGTAGTTCCAGCAAGGGTTGTACTCCTGACACTGTCAAGTACAGACAGTTGAAGACATAAATTTACACAGTGGATGTAGTTCCAGCAAGGGTTGTACTCCTGACGCTGTCAAGTACAGACAGTTAAAGACATAAATTTACACAGTGGATGTAGTTCCAGCAAGGGTTGTACTCCTGACACTGTCAAGTACAGACAAGATTTAACAAGATTTAACAAGATTGCCATCCAGAAAATTACTCTGGATGGCTGTTGGACAAGGAAGCCTTTTGGCTTATCGAGAGTCCAATACTTTTTATCTACATGTATCCCGCCTTTTTAAGGTGTGTGTCGATTTTATTTTTAAACATATTCACGCTACTAGCACCAACACAATCAGGAGATAATCTGCTCCATTCATTTACAGTCCTTTGTGAGAATGAGAACTTTCTTATATCTAATCTACACTGCTCCTTTACTAATGTAGCTTCATGTCCTCTGGTCCTTCTATCTTTCTTAACTGAGAAAAAAATGTTTCTATCAATATTTTCATAACCATTCAATATTTTAAACACTTCTATGTGATCTCCTCTCAATCTCCTGGTCTCTAGTGTTGTTAAACCACATTCTTTTAGGCGTATTTCGTAACTAAGATCCCTCAGATTTGGTATAATTTTAGTCGCTCTCCTCTGTACTCTTTCTAGCATATCTATGTCCTTCTTGCGATATGGCCTCCATGCTTGTATACAATATTCTAAATGAGGCCTCACTATTGTTTTGTACAGCGGTACTATTAATTCTTTTTTCTTATACGCTATATTTCGCCTAATTAATCCAAGGATTTGATTTCCCTTTGACGCTGCAATTCCGCACTGCTCTGAAACCTTCATATCAGCACTAATGGTTAACCCTAAGTCCTTTTCTTTTACAGTAGTACTTAGAACAGTACCCCCCATTTTATATTTTACCTCTTCATTCCCATGACCTGTGTGGAGGCATTTACATTTCCCAAAATTGAACAGCATTTGCCACTTTTCAGACCATTTGATCAACCTATCAAGATCATCTTGTAAATGCTGTCTGTCTCCATCACTTTTAATCCTTCTAAACACTTTTGTATCATCCGCAAATTTCAACACCTTGCTTGTTATATCATCGTCCAAATCGTTGATATATATTAAGAATAATATAGGTCCTAGTACTGATCCCTGTGGTACCCCACTCAATACCGATTTCCAGTTTGAAGCCTCCCCATCAACTACTACACGTTGTCTTGTGTCATTCAGCCATTTTTCTATCCAGTTTATTATACCATTTCCTATGCCATGTGCCTTTAGCTTAAGGAGTAATCTTTGATGTGGTACTTTGTCGAAAGCTTTTTGAAAATCTAAATAGATGATATCTACTGGTGATCCCTCATCTACCCACCTAGTGATGTCTTCCAAAAAACATAACATATTTGTTAAGCATGACCTCGCTTTTAAAAACCCATGTTGAGATGGGTTTATCAAGTTATGTTTAACAAGAAAATCCACCATGTGATCTTTAATTAGTCTTTCTAATAATTTGCAAATCACTGATGTTAAACTCACTGGTCTATAGTTCTCCGACTTGTTTCTCGAACCTTTTTTAAATAACGGTATAATGTTTGCCTCTTTCCATTCTAAAGGAACCACTCCCTCTTCTAATGACAAATTGAAAACTGTTGCAAGCGGTGCGCTAATTTGTTCTACAATTTCCAATAGTAGTTTGGGCGGAATCCCGTCCACTCCAGGTGATTTATTATCCTTCATAGCCCTTATTTTCTTAGCTACCATTTCCGAGGTTACAACTAACTGTCCTAAATAGTCTGAATCTGCCCCCTTGAACTTAGCCTCTGGTACTGGCAGTGAACTAATATCTTCCCTGGTAAACACTGAACTAAAATACTCATTCAGGTCTTCTGCCATTAAGAATCCCTCTGATATTGTATTTCCAGCACTATCTTCTAGAGGACCGACCTTATCCTGAACTTTCTGTTTGCTTCGAATATACGCATAAAAACTCTTACTGTCATGTTTTATATTACTAGCTAATTTTTTTTCATAGCTTCTTTTTGAATTTCTAATTTCAGCTGTAGCTTGATTAAGTGCTTCTTTATAAATGTTGTAGTCTTCATCATTTCCAGTACATCTATATGACTTCCACATCATTTGTTTATACTTAATTTTTCTAATGGCTTCTTTCGATAAGTGTTTCTTTTTAGACCGTTTCCCTTGTTTTTTGAAAGGTACAAATTTATCGACTATGCACTTAATTTCACTATTTAAGATATTCCAGCATTCGGTTGCTGTCTTATTCTTCAGTGTGTTATTCCAGTCTATCTTTGCTAAATATTTCCTCATGTCCTTATACCTTCCTTTGTGGAAATTTCTCCTATACTGCTTTTTACTATTCCTTTCTGATTTTACTTTGATGGTAAAATGTATCTGGTTGTGATCACTACTCCCCAGTGGCTCACATATCTTGACATTGTCAACTAATTCTTTCTGTGAGGACAAAACTAAGTCTAACACATTCTCTCCCCTGGTTGGTTCTAGCACATGTTGAGAAAGGAAACTATCTTGTACTAAAACTAAAAACTTGTGGTCCTCACTCCCCATACTCTGTAGAGATTTCCATTGTATATGCCCATGGTTAAAGTCCCCCATAATAATACAGTTCCGTTTGCTTACTTCCCTTATAGCGTTTTGTATTTTTTCATTCTCTTCTGTGCTTATGTTTGGACTTCGATAAACTAACCCAACTGTTAACGTTGAGTTTCCTGTTTCTATGTTACACCAAACAGCTTCTTCGCAATCTGCTTCTCTTTCTAATTTTATTTCATAAGCCTGGATAGATTCTTTATTATATAAAATAACTCCACCTCCCTTTCTTCCTATTCTATCTTTCCTAAACATTACATATCCTGTTAGTCCCAATTCGGCATCTGATATATCAGTGGTGGCCCACGATTCGGTTATACCTATTATGTGCGGGTCAATATCTTCTACCATAATGTTTAGTTCACTTCTTTTGTTTACTATGTTCCTTGCATTTAAACAAATGCATTTATATCCTGATTCAGAACAGTTTTCCAGGCTGTTCTTTGCCGATTTATTTCTGCTGTCTTTATCTATGCCTCCAGTTTCAGGCTTCTCTGTGAATCCCCCCTGCGAATCTAGTTTAAATAGATGCAGCCTGTCCCACTGTCAACAGTTTGCAGCAAGTTCTCTGAGAAAACTGCTGCCCCCTTTCCACTTAGATGTAGGCCATCTCTCATGTACATATCTTCCCTCCCAACAAAGTATCCCCATAAATCTACGAATCCGACCCCATCTTCTTTACACATCTGCTCAACTAGTGCGTTGATCGCCATCCTCTTGCAGTTTCTATATGTCGGCCCCCTTCCTCCCATTACTGGCAAAATTCCTGAGAGGATAATCTGTTCTACTCTTGTCTTCTTTAACTTCTTCACTAACTGTCTGTACTTCTGAACTGTCCCAGTTGTTCCCTCCCTCTCTGCGTTATTTGTCCCTACATGTACTAGTATAGACCCTCCCTTGCCATGCCCCAGTACCTTCTCTACCCTTTCAGTTACATGTTCTATCCTAGCCCCCGGTAGACAAACAACGACGTCCTCCCCCTTGCTTAGAGTCTTATCTGTCTTTCTCATAATCGAATCGCCCATAAACACCCTCTCTTTCCTCATTGCCCCCTCAATCACTGCCTCAGTGTAGCTCTTTCTACGGTTTGCATCTGTCTGGTTGTAATCTTGTTCCCCTGTCTTCTGCTCTCCCGTCACAATCTCGTCCGTTCCATTCTTTCCTGACGCTGTTTCTCTTGTCACCTTTCTTCCTGTCATCGTCCCTCCCGACTTCTCTTCTGTCACATGTACTCTCACTTCCTTTCTTCCCGTCATCTTTCCTCCCATTGCATTTCCTTCTCTCCTCTCCCGTCTCTTTTTCCCTCCTACCTCTTTCTCTACGGTCACTTTCTCTCCTGCCACCTTCACACCTGTCACATTTCCTGCAGTCGATCCTCCACTTTCTTCCCCTCCGATCACCTTCCCTCCTCTCAGTCTCCTTTCCTCGGTCTTGTTGCCACTACTCTGCTCCTTCAGTTTCACAGTATTCCCAACTTTATCCCTGTCATCTCTCTCCATTCCGTCTGTCTTCTTGCTGATTCTCATCTCCATCCCCTTCACAATATCTACCAACCTAGCTACCTCTTTCTCCAGACATTTCACCTTCCAACACCCCACGCACTGAAAGGTGAATCCCTCTTCCTTGGTTTCTGTCCATGACTTCGTACAGCCGGATAAGGCAAAATCTACCCAACTGTGGCAGTCGTCGCACACCAAGTGTCTCTTTGCCTTGACTTGCCGCTTGCAAGGCGCCATATCAGAATTTATTTAATAATAATAATCTAATTAGCTATTTAAAATAGTTTTGTCAACTGTGTTTACACCATTCACTGTCTATGTAGTCTTTAAGAAGACTGTTTTCTGTGCACAAATGTTACACTTTTCGTAAGATTGCGTACGCTAGACTGCCTTATTTATTTAGGTTATACAGCGCCCTAGCGAATAAGAGAGACACTAGCTACATAAACTTAGTTCACCCGCTTATCGCAAATGCTTAATTTTAACAACAAAGCTACCTTATCAAAATGTCTAGCAGGTACTGACTTACACAGATATTATCTTATGTAGGTAGTTTATGGTTGTTACTTTATCACCTATATATTCTACCACATAACGAGGTTTGTTAAATCTTGTTTACAAACTTATCGTAGCCGTAAGCTAACGTACCCTATTATCACTCACTAGACTAAAGTGTCCTAAAATACTTTATCTAACTAACTTTAAGCACAACTGCTACTCAATATATGTTTACTGCTACTTTATGAATGATATTAAGGCAAGAATAATACTTATCAATCAGTAATTCCACTTGCTTATGAACTTTGATACACCACCAATTTCAACGATCTATCTCCGCCAAACAATGCCCCAAGGCAGACAGTTGAAGACATAAATTTACACAGTGGATGTAGTTCCAGCAAGGGTTGTACTCCTGACACTGTCAAGTACAGACAGTTGAAGACATAAATTTACACAATGGATGTAGTTCCAGCAAGGGTTGTACTCCTGACACTGTCAAGTACAGACAGTTGAAGACATAAATTTACACAATGGATGTAGTTCCAGCAAGGGTTGTACTCCTGACACTGTCAAGTACAGACAGTTGAAGACATAAATTTACACAATGGATGTAGTTCCAGCAAGGATTGTACTCCTGACGCTGTCAAGTACAGACAGTTGAAGACATAAATTTACACAGTGGATGTAGTTTCAGGATTCTAAGATAAACATAATGCATGATTTTAAGCTATTTTTATCTCTTGTATTTGAGGGAAGCATACTGTTCAGCAGAATGTATAAAATTGTTTGCTTCCCATTATTGCACAACATAATTAGAAATGTAATGATATCTAGAGTATATAATACCCAGATATTGCCACCTGACAATTACCATTTGAGCAACACATTCAGCCTTGCAACAAGTTGAAATATTGGCACTAGCAATCAATTAGATACATAGTTTATTAATTATATTAAAGATCTATAAACAGTTACTATGTGAACTTTTAGCAATTTTGAAAAGTACCTGCCTACCTGGGTACTTGCCTAGTCTATTTTTATGTGAAAAGGATATATGTCCATCTTGTCATTTTGAATGTACCATATTCATTCTATTAAGTGTACAGTATGCCTAACAAATATTTGAGACGCAAAGATATGTCAAATTGTGCATTTTAATAAGCATACAGGGGTGTACATCCATTTTATGGGGTTCCTGGGTATAGTCATCTCAGCAGACATGACTGGCAATTTTTTTATTTATTCACATATGAGCAAAAATATACCAGAACACTGTAAAGTATTAAATATTTAGGTGGACCTTTCGATATTTGGTTCATCGTTGAGCCATGAATCTAGTGTGACATTGGTAGAAATTAAATTGTAATGATGGATTCAACAGTCAAAGCTGTCACTGTGTCTGATGCTGCTAAAAGGGGGTGTATGCTAATTAGGGCATGTACACTTAATAGAACGAATATGGTATATACATCTGCAATTTAACCTACCTCATCAATATCTGTGCAAGTAACCCCATCGCCATGGTAACCAGGAGGGCAGACATCACACACATATGCTGGAGTGCCACCATCCTTGTAGTTGAAGCAGCGGGCCTCTTGGTAACAGGGGTAGGGGTCAGTGAGACAGGGGCAGTCTGACACCCCCGTACATGTGACACACGCCTCCCCCGAGCCGTCTGACCAAGTGCCCTCTGGACACGCCCCACAACGATCCTTCATCTTGGAGCTGATGTAGCCGTGGGAGCAGTTCACACAACCTGTCTGTCCCGGTGCATTCTGGTACGTGCCTGGCTGACACATCTCGCAGTAATCTGGCACAGAGACAGACTTCATCATCAGGGAGCATGGGTGAGTTTGTCCGTGGAGCATTTGTTTTTTCATGGAACATTTGTTTGTTTGTTCATGGAGCATGTGAACATTTTCCCATAGACTTCTTGAATGTTTGTTCATTGAGCATGCGTATCTTTGTTCACACAGCGCTTGCATATGTTCGTTCATTCACATCTGTTTATTCTTGAACTATGTATATTTGTTCATGTAGCATGAGTATGTTTGTTCACAGTGTATACATGTTTGTTCATGTGGCATGTATTTGATTGTTCATGGAGAAAATGAGTTTTTTCATACAGCAAATCTGTTTGTTCATGGCTCATACTTCTGTTTGTACGTCCTTGTTGTGAATTTTTATTTTACACAATTAAGTAACATCTATAATGCTGCATAAAGACTATAAGTTCTCACATATTTCTCATATAATTTTACAACTTAAGGAAATCAGTATTATAAATTTGTGTCCCACCTTCCTGCCCTGCCTGTGCCACACTTGATGTATAATGTCATGCAAGGTAGCTTCTTTGACGCTTTTCCCAGTTACAGATAAGTACAGAGGTTTTGTCTAGGCTTTTTCCTCTTACTGTGAATCAGCAGTGTACTCAGGGTTTTCAGTGCGGTAAATAAAGTAGGTGTGTAGTGGTCCAGGAGGGGGAGTGAGGCTTAGGCGAAGTGACCCCACCGATACGGTGTCAATTGTAAATATAGTGTAATGATCTAGTTAGTGGTGGTTGAAGTGACACCCACCGATATGGTGTCAATTGTAAATGTAGTGAAATGATCTAGTTAGTGGTGGTTGGTTATACTGCTAGGATTTGTAGGTATTGGTTAGCAGCACCACTGGAGCCGGCATGCTGGCTGTGAACATGTATTGATGTATATGTGCTGTTGTTATAACCTGTGAAACAATAAATTAAATTAAGTTGGCCTATTCCAATCTACACTTGACTTGCATTACTGCTTTGTACAGGAGGGTGTATTTGACAGTGAGCACATACAAAATATAAGTTCTCACATATTTCTCATATAATTTTACAACTTAAGGAAATCATAGGATAGAAAACAAGTAAAAAACTAAAAAATTACAGTCAAAATAGAATGAGATAATAACATATTTTGTAGCTGTAGAAAGCGTTAAGCAGCCTACCCTGCAAGCCGTCGGAGTATGTGCCACTGGGGCACTCATAGCGCACCCCTCCCCTGCAAGCGTACCCCGGCTGACAGGGCGTGCAGGTGGAAGGGCAGGAGTTGGTGCTGCACTGGGCATACTTGTGTAGGGGGCAGGGGGTGGCGTAGCCGTCATTACACAGCTGGGGACAACACAAATCAGTCTACACTAGACGGCAATTTAATCCCAAAACACATAAATTGATAACTGAATACAAATTAATTCAACCATAGTTACACATCCATACACATCAGCTCAACACATACACATCAGCTCAACACATACACATCAGCTCAACACATACACATCAGCTCAACACATACACATCTGCTCAACACATACACATCAGCTCAACACATACACATCAGCTCAACACATACACATCTGCTCAACACATACACATCAGCTCAACACATACACATCAGCTCAACACATACACATCAGCTCAACACATACACATCAGCTCAACACATACACATCAGCTCAACACATACACATCTGCTCAACACATACACATCTGCTCAACACATACACATCAGCTCAACACATACACATCAGCTCAACACATACACATCAGCTCAACACATCAGCTCAACACATACATGTCAGCTCAACACATACACATCAGCTCAACACATACACATCAGCTCAACACATACACATCAGCTCAACACATACACATCAGCTCAACACATACACATCAGCTCAACACGTACACATCAGCTCAACACGTACACATCAGCTCAACACGTACACATCAGCTCAACACGTACACATCTGCTCAACACGTACACATCAGCTCAACACGTACACATCAGCTCAACACGTACACATCAGCTCAACACGTACACATCTGCTCAACACGTACACATCTGCTCAACGCATAATAAACACCAATTCAACAATGAATACACACCAATTCAATACTGAGTTAACAGCAATTAAACACTGAATAAACACCAATTCAACACTGGGTAAACACTAATTCCACACTAAATACACATCTACTCAACACAGGGTAAACACCAATTTACCACAAAATTTACACCAATTCAACACTGGGTGAACACCAATTAAACATGGAATAAACAACAATTAAATAATGAATATATACATTGATTCAACACTGATCGCATATGAATTGAACACCGAACTCACTTTGGTTCAAAACTAATCTAATTCAACTCTCACCCAGCCTACAAGTCTAGAGACACGTTAGACAGAGATGAGTGACATTCAGAGAAAAAACCGGAAATTTTGCTGTGGCCCACATTTCAGCCCGAGAGGACTGTCTCATCTAATCGGGGGGAGGAGGGGGGGACTCCTCAGAGATGTTTTTTAATTGTAGACGACATATGGTGTATTTTGAGCAATATTAAACAGAAAATCTTAACATTTCCAATAGCAAAAAAAGCACACGGACTCACGCACACATTGTCATAGTACTAACTCATTTGTTAATGATAATTTCTGGGCTTAACAAGAGTTGGCTGACGGGCAGCTTTCTCCTTGGCCAGCTTTGTCAAAACAGCCCGTTGATGGGCCATTCTAGCTTTCTTCGTTGCCAGCTCAACTGCTTCCTTAGCTTTGTACTTGGTGGCTGCCTTCGTCTTTGACATGTTCAGCTCAGTTTTCTTCTCCTCCTTCATCTTTCATTCCTCGGCAAGAAGGATGGAGTACATTTTGTATGCACCCCTCGTGTTGTGAACGAGGCGACCAATTCTGTTTGTGGAAGTCCTGTATAGCAGTCTTGTTGCTTGCCATGAGTGAGTACTTCACTGTTTGGATAGTGTTGAATGTACTAACATTCTTTCTGGCAGTGGCAGTATTCATGATGCTAGACATGTGACTAAAACACCCTTCCACTTGAGAAAGCAGCTCATCATTGCAGCCACCAGCTTTGACAAGGCTGGGAACTTGCCAGTAGAGAATATTGTAGCCTACCACAAGTCCAATCTGGAACTTGTGGGTGCTTGTGGAAGTGTGTTGTCTACATGGAATCGGCGAACTTCCATGTCATACGCCCTCTGTTCAGGTTCTAATAGAACATTGGTGACCAGCGTGGGCAGTCCCAGTGTGTGTACTTCAATGCCTTCAGTTCCCCTCTGACTGTAGCCTGCAGGATCCAATCCGCATAGCTGACATCGGCCTCGCACTACAAACAGTAGGCATTCCCTGGTGCTGATAATTTACTGATGAATATATCCAACATAGTGTCTCCAGCCGATCTCTCCAGCCACGTCCAATTTGACTTATTCTTGACACTTTTGTCAATGTCCTTCACGCAACATTTGTCTTGCCATACAACAAATCATCGATTACCCATTGTGTTCGAAAATGATCGACATCTCCACAAAATACATCGTCGTTTCCTATTGGTCCACTGCTTTTGTGTGCGCACTTCGAAAGCGCTGAAGCAAACAGCCGACAGAACTAAGGGTTTTACTTCGCAGATTCACGGGTTCAGTTGGGTCGGTTCCGTCTCTAATCGCCAGGCAGCGTCATTAACACGTGGCGACACTCGGTGGATAGATGGTTAACTCAATCTGCAGATAGATCGTCAGTGAATTGTCCAGGATTGTATATGTCCTACCCCCCCAACATTCATTTTTTTCTCCCCGGATTTACACAATTCACAAAAGTGATCTTTGGAGCAGTATAAAAACCGGAATTCCAGCAAAAACCGGAAATTTCTCATCCCTTATTAGAAGAAATTGTGAGAACTCACACACATTGTCCAAATGAAGTGACGAATTCTCATACTTAATCTGTAACAATAACCAACTGAACTCACCCAACCTTCAGGACATGTTGTACATTCCAGAGCCGCACCAAACGAGTGTTCAGTTGCATTCTGCCCACAGGTGGCGCCCTCACAGCGAGCACATGGCAACCGCGATCCATCTCCGGTGCAGTACCAACTGGCAGGACACCTCTGACAGGTGGTGTCATCTACCAGGGACACATTAATGGAATAACAATACAGAGAGAGCGAGAGAGAAAGAGAGAGAGTGAGCAAGAGAGTGAGAGAGTGCAAGGGAGAGCGAGCGAGAGAGAGCAAATAATAATTTTAAGAGTGTACAATATCAGAAATTTGCATTGATACACTTAATTTGTGATGAAGAAGCAACTTATTACAAACTCAGAAGATAGGTGTTACTCTTACTTACAATGTTCGACCTTACAATGCCTTCCATAAATTTAGCAGGGAAGATATGTTTATATATGTTTGTAGTATTGTTTATTTTACAATGATGACTGTGATTATGTCAAGTTGATTGTGTCAGTTTTAATGTAACACATTCAGATACATGTTTATATACCCCATTATATAACAACAACATACACCAAAACAGCCTGTTATGTACAAAACATATTTCTGTGTTGCATGTTATATACATACTATGTTTCTGTCTTGCCTGTTATGTACATCAATGTTTCTGTTTTGTATGTTATATACATACAATGTTTCTGTCTTGCCTGTTATGTACATCAATGTTTCTGTTTTGCATGTTATATATATATACAACGTTTCTGTCTTGACTGTTATATGTACATCAATGTTTCTGTTCTGTCTGTTATGTATATACAATGTTTCTGTTTTGTTTGTTATGTACAATGTTTCTGCTTTGCCTGTTATGTACATACAATGTTTCTGCTTTGTCTGTTATGTACAATGTTTCTGCTTTGCCTGTTATGTACAATGTTTCTGCTTTGCCTGTTATGTACATACAATGTTTCTGCTTTGCCTGTTATGTACATACAATGTTGTCGCATTGCCTGTTATGTACATACAGTGTTTCTGCTTTGCCTGGCTACATCCCATGAATTCCAGACGCAGTGAGATTCCTCCAATCCAGGCCTGTGGGTTAACACGAATAAACCTGGCAAGTATTGGAGAAACTAGGTCAACGGTGACAATGCCATTTCGGTCAGAGTTGCCCAACATCAACTGCCAACAAAAACACAAACAACATAAATAATCTCTCAGTACAAGTAGCAGCTCAATTCACAAACATGACATCCACACTTTCTTAATTAACTGCTAAGAGCTTCTAATCTTTCTTTGCAATTCTGACAAAAAATATTAGTAGAGTTTACCAGTTTCTTAACATTATAAAATCAGCATGAAAGTCTGTAGAATAACTTTTATAGTCCTATAAAATACATATTTTAGTATTAGTGATAATACCTGCAAAATATTTAAAACAGTGAAGATGTTCATACTACTGATTACTGAGCTTAATTACTGGTGGGAGACAGACTTACAGAAGTAGCTAGCATCCAAGAAGAGAACAGTACTTACCGATGTCCCGTTGATGTTCTTGTACAACTCAAACACACTCCCATCGTTGCTGTGTGTGATGGTGAACTCTGTCACCCACATGTCTTCGTCCTCTCGACCTTGGATCATCAACTTGCGGAACTTGTAGGGCGTTGTCATGTCAACCTGCAGCCACTGGTTGCCGTCGGTTACGGCTGCCACCCAGCCACCACTCAATAAGCCAGTTGCATCTGACATGCAAAAGAAACAATCACATTTCTTTTGAAATATCTCATACAACATACAGTCTAGTTTTTATTATAATGGTATAGGCCAATTAGCATTTTTCAATTGTGAATTATTGAGTATAAATGTAATACAGGATATGTAAAGGTCTGGGAAAGATTCTTTAAAGACATCTGAGAATGGATGAAGTTTCTGCTAAACTCATCACTTGGGATGACCATTGAAGATAGTTTTAGTATTGCTATGGTATTGCGATAGTTGTATTAGTATTGCAATACTATTGCAACAGTGTCGTAACTACTGCAAAAGCGTCATAATAGTATCATGGAATAGTTATTATTAAACCCAGAAAAAGCAGTCCTAAAACATAATTTATGAGTGACAGTCACACCGTCAGGTGACCTTAGATGGTGTCTATTCAAAACGGTAAATCCAGGAATGACCCTACAATTACCAGCGATTGATGATGTTAGGAAAAAGTAAATAATTAATTAAATTACAAAATGTAATTTGAAAATCGTGTCAGCTATCACTGTTTTTAAGTGACAATAAACGCACTGCTTATTGGTTTATCAATATCAATGATAGTTAAATTACTATTATGAAATACAATTTGATATGTAAGTTTGTGCCAGCACAAGACATATAAAATATGTAAAGGCATGTGTCTGAGTGTCTGCCACGCACCATATGTGAGGTTGAGCCGGGCTCTGTCGGGGGGACTGAGCACTTGATGGGTGGACGCTGTTATCCATGATCCCAGCACGAATCCTTTCTGCATCCCTGTTTCTCCCAGACACTCTGAGTGCAAAGACAGGGGATGAGAATACACATCAACATACATGCACGCACGCTCACATGAACTCACATGCACGCACGCTCACATGAACTCACAAGCACGCACGCTCACATGAACTCACATGCACGCACGCATACACACACACACTGCTCACAGTATATTACATCATACAGGGATGCAGGTGATGCTATTTAATTGTACTACCGGTAGTGCCATAACATGAGAATACAATAATACGTCACTTTACGGTCACCTTGGTAATACAGCCACCTCACAATTAAGGTCAACCTGGGACAGTCCCAAATTACTTTTGTAACAATAAAGTATATGAAATTAGTTCCACTAATATGGTCACCTCACTATTCAGGTCAGTTTTGCTCAATCCCGAGGCTGACCATGATAGAGAGGTTCCACTGTACCACTGAACTTAACACACTCATCCTATGTAACCTCTCAATTACCCCATACCCTGAGGGGCAATCTCAAAACTTAAAAACATTGATGTATGACATTACATGAAGCACATGATTTAACAGTGACACCAGCTACCCTGCTACTTATGAAACCTTCAATTCCATCAATCTATGTCCAACTTTAGCAACATTGTGACACTATAATCGTCACAATTCAATGCACCACACACTAGAGTTGACATTCTTATGAACTATGATCGCAAACTAAACTAGTTTTGTAGGGTGACAACTTGCCACATTGCTATCATACACATCATACATTGCTGTTTTGAGAAACAGTTTTTATTATCGGCAATTTTCGACTTATCTGCATACCGTAGTCGTAGACCCAGTATCGCGGGAGTTGCAGCGAGAAAGTGCCCGTGTCTCTGTCCAATACCGCAGTCATGTCTAGCGCCTCGTACAAGACACTGAGAAGACACGTGTTACTGAGTGTCACACGTATTGTGGCCATGGAGCCTCGTGGCGGACTGCCACGGTCTATGACGACCAGAGTGAAGACGAAGTCACTTGTTTCATTGTAAACAACTCTGTAGAGGTCGTCTGACTCATTATAGCGTGTCAGTGGAGGGCTACAAAACATCACATTAATTTACTCTTGAAATCAGGTCACGTTGTGAGATTAATATCACGCCTATCAGAATCATATTTGGTCATCTAACCGGACTTTCCGGAAAAATGACCAACCCTAAAAATGTAGATGACACTAAAAGTTCATCTCAAGGAAAGTACTTCATTTACATAAATCCAAGCACAAAGAACATATTTTTCTCCCCCCCCCCCCTCCGGATCCCGACCCAATCTCAAGCTATCAAAATGATGAAAATATGTTTTCTCATACTGGTCTGAAGAAACTGTGGGTACCATTTACGTACCACCAACAACACCTACAGTGCAATGACACTCGCTGTTGACACTTACTCAACATGAGGCTGGGACACCATGTACATGAATTCAGCGTTGACACCCACATCAGTGTCAGTGGCACTGAATACAATGTTTGGCTGTTTGCTGAGCGCAGGCAGTGGCTCAAACTGGTAGCTGGTGTTCAAGACAGGGCAGTTGTCATTCTCATCAACCACAGTTAACTGCAAGACACCAGTGTAACCGTCTATCACATATCAATTCACGTTTCAACATTCATTCACTAAATATATTTCACCATGAATTTAATAAGGATTTAAGAACTTCAACTATTGCACCTCCACAAACCTTAAATCTGTCAATGTATATAAGCAGGGCAAACTGATTGAAAAAAGAAAATATGTATGAAGAATTGATCCAATATTTTCTACGTAAAACATAAAAATATGAACATTCCACATTTCTAACAGACTACTTGTTCCCTGCTGTACAGGGGTGAATGTCAAATACAATATTGCTCAACCACTAACTTCAACAACCATTTGCAATACTCACACTAACATTCACTTTAATGCCCACTTGTCATACTCACTCTAATGACCACTTGTCCAGTGGCTGGGGGTGTGGCTGCGGAGTCAACCACCTGTAGAATGATCACATATCTCTTTGCTACTTCGTAGTCCAAAGTCAATGCCAAGGTCATTAGTGCTACTGATGTACTGATGGCGAAATCTTCAGTTCCGGTGACATTTAGTTCTTGTTTCGGACTGGTTGGGTCACATTCTAAAACAATTCACAATGTGTTTCATTTAGTATAACCGATTTATTTACATTTTCTTAGCAGCTGGTAAAGCTAACAAATTAAAGTTGTTTGCACTGTAAAACCCCAATAAAGAAAGCTAAAAACTATGACATAAAGAGACTAAAGACAGGCTCTGCCATTTTCTGATAACAAGCTTATCCATATTATTGTCAGGTAGCAAACAAAAGGAATTATTCTGATTAGCTAAACGACTGTATAAAGCAGATAAAAAAAATAGTTCTGGGTTGATAAGGCGTGCTCTGACCAAAAACAGAAAAACAAGAAACATTGAAAAACCTTTACTGCTGAAGAACATCAATTCATCACATGTGGATGGATTATTTGCCACATGTGGTGAGTGGGGAACATATTTGGATATTCAATTTTCAACAAGTGGCTGTAAGGTCTGTTACATACCAATGAATGCAATGTTGACATCAGGAAGAGACGTATAGTTGAGAGTCACATTGGGTGGTGCTGCAACACTTGAGTTGTCTATTATAGTCACATGACGTGCCTCGTTACCTGCACGACATGAAGGGCGCTGTGATTAACCAACGAATTACAACTCAGATAAAAGGTTGCAGTTGTAGACACTTCAGTGTCATGTCATTCTGCAGTTGACGAATTTATGTTGTCACACAATTTCAATACAATTAATAATTTTCAGCTTGTTTATTCTCACAATAAAAGAAAATCAATTGTACTAAAAGACACTAGCACAATATATTGCATTGTGTATGGGAAACTTTATTGACAAGTATGCAAAATAGTTTTTTATTTGTTTCTTCAATATTCAATGTTGTATTATTCATCACGTTTTTACGAACACGATTTCTCAATTTAAGTTAACAAAACACAATTTTTGCTGTTTCGACTAGGAATATGCAGGGACATTTCAAGCACGAGATTGAACTAGATGTTACTGGCCGAAATTTCATTATACAGCAGAACTAACAGGTGCAGCTATACAGTAAACTGACTGGACTTTTCTTGCATATATCTTGGAAATCGTCAGTTCAACTGTGCGGTGTTCATTATACAGAGTAGAAATCCAGAAAAAGACATGTTTCTCAACATATATCTTTGAAAAGAGGTTCTACTGCATTAACTTGTGTCAATCGGATGAACTTATACTTTGAATATAGATTCTTCATTACTAGAATGTGACGATATTGTTGGAAGCAATACCCAGCAAAACTCAATGACTAAATAGCTGTTTATTGTATAATCCACTGTTTAATGAACTGATAGCGTTTAACTGGTCACCCAATGTGTACCTGCATGGCGTTTGGCCATAAATCTGCTCACAATGGACACAATCACAGACCAACCTTTTGTGATGGAGACATCAAAGTTTGGACCAGTAGAGAAGACATCTGTCAAAGGTATCTCTGCCACGAGACCACCAATGTGAAGGTCCTCGGACACTGATACAAAATGGTCCATGGGAGGGTCCTCAGTGAGAGGGTCCTGGTAGAAGACCAGGTCCTTGGTCTCAATGAACAGCTGAGAGCGGCAGAGTTTACGCTCCGCGTGGAACACGCTTAAGTGATACGTGTCACCGACCTAGAGGAAATTTTTTTTAAAGTGGATCATGTTGGTATTTACCAACATTTGCAGGCATGCAAACTACATATTTTTGTGTGAAAAGTGTCAAAATACATTTATTGTGCGTTTCTCGAGTAATAAACAAACTCAACAAACTAGTTATGATGTTTGTGACAGATAAATATAACTTGACAAATTAAAATAACACAATTTTCTTACTACACAACTAGAAATTTTCGACTTACAAATTTTCACTGATAAAGGCGACTGAACATCGATTGTGAGTTGAAAATTTCTAGTTGTGTAGTAAGAAAATTGTGTTATTTAATTTCTTCCAACTTGATGAACATTTTCACGAAAACTAGACAAATTATTCTGAAATAATTGTTAACAAAAAGAATTACGAAGTAATTTTGTTAATAACTTAATACGACCATAAAAATGTGAACAAAATAGCACTGTCAAATAAGTATGAGAAGTGAATAATGTGTACGACTCCATCACAAACAAATGCAGCAACTCATAATGAAGTGACCTACCTCCAACTCATACTGTGTCATAATGAAGTGACCTACCTCCAACTCATACTGTGTCATAATGAAGTGACCTACCTCCAACTCATACTGTGTCATAATGAAGTGACCTACCTCCAACTCAGACTGTGTCATAATGAAGTGACCTACCTCCAACTCATACTGTGTCATAATGAAGTGACCTACCTCCAACTCATACTGTGTCATAATGAAGTGACCTACCTCCAACTCATACTGTGTCATAATGAAGTGACCTACCTCCAACTCAGATTGTGTCATAATGAAGTGACCTACCTCCAACTCATACTGTGTCATAATGAAGTGACCTACCTCCAACTCATACTGTGTCATAATGAAGTGACCTACCTCCAACTCATACTGTGTCATAATGAAGTGACCTACCTCCAACTCATACTGTGTCATAATGAAGTGACCTACCTTCAACTCATACTGTGTCATAATGAAGTGACCTACCTCCAACTCAGACTGTTTCATAATGAAGTGACCTACCTCCCAACTCATACTGTGTCATAATGAAGTGACCTACCTCCAACTCATACTGTGTCATAATGAAGTGGCCTACCTCCAACTCAGACTGTGTCATAATGAAGTGACCTACCTCCAACTCATACTGTGTCATAATGAAGTGACCTACCTCCAACTCATACTGTGTCATAATGAAGTGACCTACCTCCAACTCATACTGTGTCATAATGAAGTGACCTACCTCCAACTCATACTGTGTCATAATGAAGTGACCTACCTCCAACTCATACTGTGTCATAATGAAGTGACCTACCTCCAACTCAAGCAGAACTTTCTCTCCATCCAGTGATGTTGTCACAACACATTCCCCATTGATCACAGTGCCACCTTGTGGCACAACATAGGCGCCACCTACAGGAATTCACAAACACAAATTTTCATTCACTATATTTTGAAATAACATTCTTCCTTCTTCTCTAATTATGGCTTGTATATAAAGTATTGTCGTCACATGTCACAAGTAGACTTACTTGGCTGGGAGACTGTCACAGGTAGACTTACCAGACTGGGAGACTGTCACAGGAGACTTACCTGGCTGGGAGACTGTCACAGGTGGACTTACCAGACTGGGAGACTGTCACAGGTAGACTTACCAGACTGGGAGACTGTCACAGGTAGGCTTACCTGGCTGGGAGACTGTCACAGGTGGACTTAACAGACTGGGAGACCGTCACAGGTAGACTTACCTGGCTGGGAGACTGTCACAGGTAGACTTACCAGACTGGGAGACTGTCACAGGTAGACTTACCTGGCTGGGAGACTGTCACAGGTAGACTTACCAGACTGGGAGACTGTCACAGGTAGGCTTACCTAGCTGGGAGACTGTCACAGGTGGACTTACCAGACTGGGAGACCGTCACAGGTGGACTTACCAGACTGGGAGACTGTCACAGGTAGACTTACCTGGCTGGGAGACTGTCACAGGTAGACTTACCAGACTGGGAGACTGTCACAGGTAGGCTTACCTGGCTGGGAGACTGTCACAGGTGGACTTACCAGACTGGGAGACCGTCACAGGTAGACTTACCTGGCTGGGAGACTGTCACAGGTAGACTTACCAGACTGGGAGACTGTCACAGGTAGGCTTACCTGGCTTGGAGACTGTCACAGGTGGACTTACCAGACTGGGAGACCGTCACAGGTAGACTTACCTGGCTGGGAGACTCTCACAGGTAGACTTACCTGGCTGGGAGACTGTCACAGGTGGACTTATAGGACCGGGAGACTGTCACAGGTAGACTTACCTGGCTGGGGGACTGTCACAGGTAGACTTAACTGGCTAGGAAACTGTCACAGGTAGACTTACCTGGCAAGTAGACTGTCACAGGTAGACTTACCTGACTGGGAGGCAGCACTGATATCCACCCTCTTGCAGGGTGGGGTGGCAGAAGAAGAAGTTGTCAATACTTCCAGAAGAAGCACTTTGTTGACATAGAGCCACATCTCGTCCCCTCCACCAATGCTGATTCTACCTGATCCCTCAAACTTGAACCCAGCACGTACGGCACTTGTGAATCTACAACCACAGCAGCAGAAACTATAACCATACAGCTGCCACAGCAGCAGAAACTACAACCACATCAGCAGAAATTACATACACACATCAGCAGAAACTACAACCACAAAAGCAGAAACTACAGCCACACAGCAGCAGAAAGTACAACCACACAGCAGCAGAAAGTACAACCGCACAGCAGCAGAAACTACAACCACACAGCAGCAGAAAGTACAACCGCACAGCAGCAGAAAGTACAACCACACAGAAGCAGAAACTACAACCACACAGCAGCAGAAAGTACAACCGCACAGCAGCAGAAACTACAACCACGCAGCAGCAGAAACTACAACCGCACCGCAGCAGAAACTACAACCACACAGCAGCAGAAACTACAGCCACACAGCAGCAGAAAGTACAACCGCACAGCAGCAGAAAGTACAACCGCACAGCAGCAGAAAGTACAACCGCACAGCAGCAGAAAGTACAACCGCACAGCAGCAGAAACTACAAATGCACAGCAGCAGAAACTACAACCACACCGCAGCAGAAACTACATCCACACAGCAGCAGAAACTACAACCACAAAGCAGCAGAAACTACAACCACACAGCAGCAGAAACTACAACCACACAGCAGCAGAAACTACAACCACACAGCAGCAGAAACTACAGCCACACAGCAGCAGAAACTATAACCACACAGCAGCAGAAACTACAGCCACACAGCAGCAGAAACTACAACCACACAGCAGCAGAAACTACAACCACACAGCAGCAGAAACTACAACCACACCGCAGCAGAAACTACATCCACACAGCAGCAGAAACTACAACCACACAGCAGCAGAAACTACAACCACACAGCAGCAGAAACTACAACCACACAACAGCAGAAACTACAACCACACAGCAGCAGAAACTACAGCCACTCAGCAGCAGAAACTACAGCCACGCAGCAGCAGAAACTACATCCACGCAGAAGCAGAAACTACAACCACAGAAGCAGAAACTACAACCAAACCGCAGCAGAAACTACAACTACAGCAGCAGAAACTACAACCACACAGCAGCAGAAACTACAACCACACAGCAGCAGAAACTACAACCACACGGCAGCAGAAACTACAACCACACGGCAGCAGAAACTACAACCACACGGCAGCAGAAACTACAACCGCACGGCAGCAGTAACTACAACCGCACGGCAGCAGAAACTACAACCGCACGGCAGCAGAAACTACAACCGCACGGCAGCAGAAACTACAACCGCACGGCAGCAGAAACTACAACCGCACGGCAGCAGAAACTACAACCGCACGGCAGCAGAAACTACAACCGCACGGCAGCAGAAACTACAACCGCACAGAAGCAGAAACTACAACCGCACAGCAGCAGAAACTACAACCGCACAGCAGCAGAAACTACAACCACACAGAAGCAGAAACTACAACCACACAGCAGCAGAAACTACAACCACACAGAAGCAGAAACTACAACCACACAGCAGCAGAAACTACCACACAGTAGCAGAAACAACAACCGCACAGCAGCAGAAACTACAACCACACAGCAACAGAAACTACAACCACAGCAGCAGAAACTACAACCACACAGAAGCAGAAACTACGATCACACAGCAGTAGAAACAATTTTTTTTTCATCAATGCAGTCTGTTAAAATTAGACAAAACAAATGTCTGCAATTCCAATGAGAGTTTGGCAACACCAAGGTGATATAAAACAAATTCGTTATTACCCAAAGTTGTGCAGTTTTCCATCACAATCTCTGTCTTCATATCCGAGCATGTCAACTGGGAAAAATGAGTCATTCCAGAACCTGAAGAAATAAATATACAGGACATCCACGAATTGATCTTCTCAGCCATTCCTTCCTCATTTAATGACTGATCTAATTTTACACCTAAGTATTTAACATGCGTCTGACACGTCAATGTGTTGCCAGCACATTTCACCTGGATGGAATTACACGTATGTAGTTTACGTTTTGACCCAAACAGGATGGATTCAGTTTTCCCTAGACGGAGTGACAGTTTGTTGTTTATCAGCCGTTCTCTGGCAGCCTCAAGCTCTGAAGAAAGCCTTTCTTTGATTTGTTCTGTGTTCTTACCCGTTACAGTCGCCGGCTGAGATAAAGTACCACCAATTTCCACTGATTGCTGTCGTTCATTTAAATGTGACTGAAACCACACTAACACCTAGTGATTTGTGATATTCTTAATTTTAATTGACAAATTTAAATATCATGGTATACACGAAACAAATCTGAACTTATTCAGCAGTTACCTAACAAATCGTAAACAATATACGAAAATGGACAACATAAAATCAAATATGTTATCAATAACAACAGGTGAACCACAAGGCTCAATCTTAGGACCCCTGTTATTCATCATATACTGTATATCAATGATTTTGCACAAGCCAGTAACATTGTTTAATTTCATAATGTATGCTGATGATACAACTCTATCAAGTACACTAAACACTTTCAGCGATAACATACATGACGAAAATAAAATAAAAATTGTAAATTAAGAACTTTTTAAAATAAATGAATGGCTAAAAATAAACAAATTATATACAAACAAATATTATATAATTCTTTAATAGTGCCACATATTAATTATTGCATCATGGCATGGGGTTTTCAATCAGATAAAATAATAAAAAAATGCCCTGAGAATTATTACCTTTAGTAATTATATTTCCCACACAGAACCACTTCACAAAAATCTCAACTTGTTAAAAGTAGATGACATCCTTAAATTACAACAATAACAATTTTACTATAAATATTTACACATGACATACCAGCTTATTTACAAAACTGGAGGATAATGTTTAACTATGAGGTACATAATTATGATACAAGGGTAAAGAATAAAATATACAATTATAAAATTAAACATGAATTTGCAAAGAAGTGTCTTAGAAATAATTTGCCACTTTTACTAAATAACATTCCCGATATAGTCAAAGAAAAGCTTAGTACACATGGCCACAATTATTTGCCAAGTATGTTAAACTTATTTTTTTACAAAATTATCACGTAACATGCACAAGACTAAATTGCTATTTATATATGTATGTAAAATTAAGAACCGACAACCACCTTGATACAGTACAAAATAGTGCCTTAACGACAAACACAATAATCATGTAAGCTGGCTTGCACTACACACATGCTCACATTTAAATTATGTTTTTGTTTCTTTTTCTGGAAGAAATTGATTACGGGGTAGGTGATGTATTGATTCAGTTAAAGTTTCATCCCAAAAGGTGGCTCCTCGATAGCGACTACCAAAGTCTTAGAGGAGTCTCCTGACCCTACTTTTTGTTATTTATCATACATTATACCATGTTTACCATAAGGTTATATATTTGTTTTGTTTTTTGACATGAATATATTGTATGTATTATTTGAAATGTCAAATAAAACAAATTCTTCTTCTTGCCACCCATATTTCCCATTACTTGGTGGAAGTTGATCAACCAGTTGGTCAACCAGTGTTAGTAAGAAAACTGTTAAAATAGGCAGACACCTTTAATTTATCAAAACAAATGTTACTGTCGATATCAAGTCTTATGTTCCGCGGCTTAGGTTGACATCGAGACAAAGTTCCGAGGCTTTTTAGCATTTGCCATAATTTCTTGGGTTGTTGTTTACACACAAAGGTTAGGAAGTCACAAAGAGACGTATAAAAACGTCACAAAAAGTACAAGTATATTAAGTTTGTTATGTAATATAGTGATCAAACACATTGCACTTTTTCATGCAAGATGGGTATCAACAATCCATTTTTGTTTTATAGTATTAGATAGTCTTGTTTTCATCATTACAAAATGAGGCTATTTTCTGTGTGAAATGTACAGTTACTATACATTTATCACATAAGAAATTGATAGCTTGTGAAAATACTTAAACCATGCTCGATCAATACACGATGTCCAGTTCTAGTTGTTTCCAATGCTCGGCAACGTTCGATTAACTGACTAGTCTGTATTATTGTGGTTCCAATGTAATAGTCTTATGACGTCTCATTTAACTAGTCAGCCTTTTTCAGAACATTATTGCCAAACCGAATTTTATATGCTGTTATCATTAAAAACTTTCTTCGAACACAGGAACAAGAAATTGCAAATTCCTCTGACCTGTTGACTTGCTCCGCTGCGATGTACTTCAACACCAATGTGCTCTGAACCACGTGATTGTAGATGGGCACACTTCTGAACCAATCAGAGAAGGAGTCACAGGAGGGCGTGTAAGAGATGGCCAGCCATGCCCCATAAGGACTTGCCACATACATTGGTTTACTGATGTTGGTGGAACTGTCGTAAGCGAAGTCCTTGTGAGTCTTGTCAAAGTCGTAGTAGCTGATATCAAGTTGATTGTCGCCCGTTTCAACAGTGATGTTCACATTGACTGCAAAATGCAATATAACTAATGTATTCAATACTGCACCGTTGACATGCTTCTTGTGGAAAGAAAAATCACATTTCATTTGTTATTAATAAATATGTTATGCTGACGAATGCTTTCAAGTGGTATTTTTGCCACATCTACCATGTCAACAAACTTAATAAGGTAAAAGTCACATGAGTCAGGGGTCTCTTAGATGCCCTCATTAATACCCCTTTTCTTTTACACATTGACAATACACTGCTGACTTTGTTTGTCTGTCACCTCGTTGTCTCAGGTACAATGCGATGATAGTCTGGAAATCACCAATTATTAATTTAAATCCCACCTACCAAATATGACAGGAGACATCACACAGACTTGGTCATGGACGTACCATTTAAGGTGTCAGTTGTTACAAAGACCTGTTGGAGCGCGGTAGCACAGCGGTAAGAGCTTCAGACTCTCGACTGAGAGAACCTGGGTTCAAATTCTGTGCGGCGGTGTCGAATCTTGGGCAAGTTTGTTTACTCTACATTGCCTCAATTCACTCAACTGTATGAATGAGTACCTGGCTATAGACAGTGGTGGATATTTGTGTACGAATAACCTTCACGCATTAATTGCTATGTGACTGAATGCTGAAGTTATGATGGTGTTCAATTAAACAGGTCTGCCAGGGAGTGAAGTGTAAAGCACTTTAAGCATCCTGAAGACTGGATACTGCACTATATAAGAACTTATCTTTACTTGGTCATTGACCTACCATTTATGGCATGATATGTCATAAGGACCTTGTCATAGACCTACCATCTATGGCATGAGAGGTCATAAAGATGTTGTCACTGACCTATAATTTATGGCATGAGATGTCATAAAGACCTTGTCATTGACCTACCATTTATAGCATGAGATGTCATAAAGATGTTGTATTTGACCTACCATTTATGGCATGAGATGTCACAAAAAGACCTTGTCACTGACCTACCATTTATGGCATGAGATGTCATAAAGATGTTGTCACTGACCTATTATTTATGGCATGAGATGACCTTGTCATTAACCTACTATTTACAGCATGAGATGTCATAAAGATGTTGTCATTGACCTACCATTTATGGCATGAGATGTCACAAAAAGACCTTGTCACTGACCTACCATTTATGGCATGAGATGTCATAAAGATGTTGTCACTGACCTATAATTTATGGCATGAGATGTCATAAAGACCTTGTCATTGACCTACCATTTATAGCATGAAATGTCATAAAGATGTTGTCATTGACCTACCATTTATGGCATGAGATGTCACAAAAAGACCTTGTCACTGACCTACCATTTATGGCATGAGATGTCATAAAGATGTTGTCACTGACCTATTATTTATGGCATGAGATGTCATAAAGACCTTGTCATTGACCTACTATTTACAGCATGAGATGTCATAAAGATGTTGTCATTGACCTACCATTTATGGCATGAGATGTCACAAAAAGACCTTGTCACTGACCTACCATTTACGGCATGAGATGTCATAAAGATGTTGTCACTGACCTATAATTTATGGCATGAGATGTCATAAAGACCTTGTCATTGACCTACCATTTATAGCATGAGATGTCATAAAGATGTTGTCATTGACCTACCATTTATGGCATGAGATGTCACAAAAAGACCTTGTCACTGACCTACCATTTATGGCATGAGATGTCATAAAGACATTGTCATTGACCTACCATTTATGGCATGAGATGTCATAAAGACCTTGTCATTGACCTACCATTTATGGCATGAGATGTCATAAAGACCTTGTCATTGACCTACCATTTATGGCATGAGATGTCATAAAGATCTTGTCATTGACCTACCATTTATGGCATGAGATGTCATAAAGACCTTGTCACTGACCTACCATTTATGGCATGAGATGTCATAAAGATCTTGTGATTGACCTACTATATATATGGCATGAAGTGTCACAAAAACCTGGTCGTTGACCTACCATTTATGGCATGAGATATCACAAAAACCTGGTTGCTGACCTACCATTTATGGTAGATGTCACAATGACTTAGCCATTGACCGACCGTGTATGGTGGGAGATGTCACAAAAACCTGGTCATACAATTTAAAGTGGGTTTTGTTACAAGGATCCTGGTAGTGGGCCTACCATTCAGGGTGGGAGTTGTCACCAATGCTGGTGGACTGTGGCCACTTGTCCTTGTGAAGTTGTTGATACTCAAGGTGACGTTACACCTGTACTCTATCGCTGCCTCTACACCATCTGTCTCCGTGAATGTGTGTGTCAGCGACGTTTCATTGATGCCACCTGAGTCATCTCTCACCACTGTCATGAGTGTCGATGCCATGTCACTGCGACATGTCACTGTGTATGTCCTGGCAGAGAGTTATGTCACATTCTTACAATGACATTCAGGCAGACAGGCACATCAGTTGGCAAGTTTGTCGACATATGCAGTGAAATTATCAACGATGAAGTAAAAATCGTGGCTTTAAATATTATATAAATCTGCTGAAAATGTGTGATTACTGATCTAGTCATAGTTATCTAACCAAATAACCAATTAAAATGCATCAATCACAAAGTGTATTATATTTGTAATTAATAAAAAGTAATACTGCTATTATTGTTACATGCAAAATGTGACTTTGGAAGTGTTGCCACATGTAGCAAATGCAGACAAACGTGTACCCACAACATGTCAAAGACTGATCTAAAATCCAGAACCACAAAGAGCACACCAGAGACTGACAAGAGTAGCACATTATGAAAGCCAAGCATCAGACTGAAAAAGACACTGTCTTACTATCATCAAACACCAGCAGTACCTCGTCATGCATTTGGGACACTGCATATGTGTGCACAGATTGCTTTAAAGGATCATTTAGGAAGTCTTATGTAAGTTTGCTCTGTTGACAACACTTACCATGCGCCAGACATTCCTGGGTCTCGACTGATGGGCCCTGATGAGACGTCAGTGCCATTCGATGGGTACAGATACATTGGAGCATCCCACTCCACCTTCACCTGAGAACTACCAGGAGAACTGGCAGTAACTCCTGCTGCCGCTACACCAGACAATAGAATTAACTCATCAATGGTAAACAGCTACACCAGAAAATAGAATTAACTCATCAATGGTAAACAGCTACACCAGAAAATAGAATTAACTCATCAATGGTAAACAGCTACACCAGACAATAGAATTAAATCAATGGTAAACAGCTACACCAGAAAATAGAATTAACTCATCAATGGTAAACAGCTACACCAGACAATAGAATTAACTCATCAATGGTAAACAGCTACACCAGAAAATATAATTAACTCATCAATGGGACACTGCTACACCACAAAATAAAATTAACTCCTTACTGGTAAACAGCCACACAAAACAATCTAATTAACTCATCAATGGTAAACATATAGTATATTACTTGGTTATTAGTTTGCTATCTAATCCACCGACATATAATTATATATTTTGCAAAATGTTCAACTGTAAATAACCACAAAGGAATAATCCATTTTAGAACAGCAATTTCAACAACAATTCTAGCTGACATGTTTGGTATAAGGTATGGTTTTGTTCATTATAAAACACACCGTTCAGGTGTAGTGATCGAGGAAATTGAATAACATCCTGTAACTCTCTGTATTGTAAATATCAATGGAATTGTGCAAATATAGTTTGTCTGTCTGTTTTGTGATACATCACTGGTGTGGTTGGACACTTACAGCAAATAAACATGTCCAAGTTGACATTGAGGTAGTATGTAGGCTTGAGTTTGTCGGGATAACGAAATGAAAGTCCAGCAGCAGTGTCTGGTGTTGAGCAGAGACCACTCATGGTGTTGACAGCACTGAGAGTGTCGTACAGGTAACAGTCACAGTCCAGGGGGTTGCCAGCCAACTGCCTGTAAATGGTCGCAGAAAGACAACACTCATACCTGGGGTAGTCATCTAATCACCTCATGGTACAGATAAATCCAATGATGCCATGAAACAATATAAACACACAAGCCCAATAACCGTCTCAATGGTATCCATCTTAAAACGGTGGTACCTAATCAACTCTTTCAAATCACTTAGATTTAGAATTAGTCTATGTGACACATTCTTTTTTGCTCTGATAAAGACATTTGAAATAAACTCTGGCTCGGTGTGTACTGCCTTTTCAACAACTTTTGCAAAGATGTCAACAATTTGTTTATTGATAACCTCAAATTCATACTGTGAGAAACGCAAGGGCTTTGGGTTTACCGTTTGATATGGAATAGCATCAAATTCTAACGTTGCTCCTGCTACCGTTTGTAGAATTAAATTATCTGACGTTAGTCCCCTCCATTGTTCGAGACAATGTCTGGTACCCCCGGCACTGAACACTTGGGTAGACAGCAGATGTTACCTTGCTCATCACAGGATTCATGAGTCCCTGTTGCATTGGCCGGGACAAGCTGTCGGTTGTGCAGGATGCCCCCGTCTTGGGTATGGCCTTCCACTGTAACTGTAGTGGAAGCCCCGCTCTAAAAAAGCTCCACGGAATCGCCCCATCCGGTTGTGCTTTCCACGTGCCGGATACAGTTTTTGCCTCTGGCCATAACGACTCTGCGTCGACTGAAATTGAGCAAACAAGGGACCTGCCGCCAGCTTACTCCCGACTCTGTTGATCTCTTTGATCCGCAGCAGACTTGACATCCCCGGGTCGTTGTTGCCCTTTGTAGGCAACGTTAAGATTGGTTCATTGGTCCTCACGCCTCCGCTGATTTAGCTCTTGAGTGGCATTTGTGATCTGTGCAATTCCGTGAATGAGAGCCGTCATCGTCATCGCCATCTTCGCTTTCGTGGAGATCCTGTCCGACTTCATGCGGCGACGAGAATATCGGTGGCGATCATAGTTTGCACATTCGCGTTTTGCACTCATTGCAATTTGATGTCGGTCGGTCGACCGCATGTTCGGCAACAACTTCTCCCAGATTTCTGGGTTGACTCTTGGCAAAGCCAGCGCCTCAATTCCCCGGCCTTATGTATGCGTTAATCTTCTCTTTCAGCTTGTCATCAGACATCTTTGTTTTTCAAAGGTTGCCCACGATGTTAGCCAGTTGCCCATCGACATCTGGTGCAACCTGCTCGCTCATGTTGTAGAATGCCTCAAGCCCGATCAGGACGTCGACCGTCTCCCTCTCCCGTGGCTGTGTCGACGACGTCGAAGTGACCAAGACTGTTTCCATGTTTCTGTCCAGTGTTGACATCGTTGTCCGCGTCATCGTCGGCGACAATGCCATCTTCAGCGAGTTTCGACATAAACCAATTCATCTGTTCCGCTAATGCGCTCACCGTTAATTGCAATTGTGCAACCTCCGATGGCTTGGTCGTGGCCGCCATTGCCGATGTGGATGGTGTCGGTTGAGCCATCTGGTGCACTTTTTCTTTTGCGTGGCTCACAATGTCGGTGTTGGCAATTTTGCCTACCGAGTCACGAGACGATTTGTCTGTCAAACGTGACTTTGTCCCTCTCGATTTGTTGGACTTTGACGAAGGGGCCTAAAGCCGAAACTCGATGCCATCCAAGATAGCACCTTCACTGTTGGCATGTCGCAAGGCATTAGTTGGTGCTGTTTTATTTTTAAAACAGGCCGGCCAACATAAGTAATACTATTTCTATTCGCTCAATGAAGGAAACAATTCTATAGTATGATAAACTTAATCAATGTTGTTTGATTTAAGGCCAGACACGGCAGGTAGATAGGAATATTTTTTAATTTGTGCACAGTTCAATTTTTTCTGCCCAATGCATGAAATGGGTTTTACTGAATAAAATATATATTGAAATGTTTTCAGCCAGACCCCCCGTTTCCATGGTAACAAACAAAATGACCACCATTTTGAGCAAATGTTGGCAAATTTGGAAACACTGACATTTTTTATTTAATCCATATACAGTTATAATTCTTGCAAATCCATGTTCTATATAGTAGGGCATAGCAACACATAAGTCTATGACTTCAGCTATGTCCTTTCAGCAGCAGCAGCAAACCATACTGTGCATGTATTATGTTGTTGTTGTTGAATAAACGTTCATTCATTCATTCATTCATTCATTCATTCATTCATTCTATTGTGCAATGAACAGAGCATTTTTTGAAATGTTGTGTTTTTATTTATTTTTTTATTTTTGGATAAAATACGAAAAAAAATCTTGGTTTTTGGCAACCAATATGCCTATATCTTTCAAACTATACATGATTTTTTGTCTGATCATTGCATACAGTAGAATATGCTGAATGCAACACTGAAAACATGATTTAAATAGCAAAATTATTCCAAGAGGTATGCCGTTTCCAAATGCAGAAATTTGAAATTTTTTTTGCAGAAAATGGCTGTCAAAGATAGCATAATGGATTTCATTACATGATATCGACATGCTTGATCCATGATTAAAACTCACTTAGAAGTACGTAATTGTCATAGAAGTGAACTTTATTGATAGTATGCATACAAAGGTATAATAATCTGGCAGAAAACCATTTTCAGTATTTTTTGTCAAAAAACACCATTTCACCTGGGGTGTCTGGCCTTAAACTATAAATGAAACACGACTGATACTTACAAAAACTAGCAATGTACTGATCAAGGAAGCTGTGCACGCATCTCATGGGAAGCCTACCTCCAAAGTGATTGGATAAAATAATATAATATTCTTAACATTATGTTGAAGGTATGCTGCCTGCCAAATTGTGTTTAGTAAGCCTGTAACAACGTTTGGAATTTGGAAGAGACACCCCAGAGCGTGTTCAAATAGTAAACAACATCCAGTTTCAAAAGAAGCTTTATTGGCAATAATGCCGCGGCGGGCTGAGTTAACAGCAATACCCTTTGATGTTTAACAATTTCCCATTTTCCCATGTTCAATCCAGCAGACTTCCTGTTACAAATTATTATGCTGGCTAATTCCGGGTAGAGGAACAGACTACCTCCCTTTAACCCTCTCAAGGCCAGATTAATGCAAATATGTGCCTGTTATTGAATCCTATTAAATAAAGAGAATGTGCTGTGAGTGAATCATGTGATATACTCGGGTTACATGATTGCAAATAAATAATTTTTGATCCGATTCAAATAAAATGTTCACTACATCTGAAGAACTAATTTCTGGTGTAACTAGCCAAGTATGTGACATATATGTCAATTTATTACCCAAATATGAATTGCTAAAGTTTGACAAAAATAAAATACTAACTGCCGAAATAAATTGCCGTTATTGGATGACACTGTTTCACGGTACCAGTTTAAATGTGCCCCTGTATTCGGGCGTATTCAGGCATTCTGGCCGTGAGTGGGAGTTGGGTTGATTCGGGCGTTCTGACCACGAGAGGGTTAAAGCAGTACTTCAGTATCATTACAAACATGAGTTCCACAAATTGCTATAAAACGTCAGCACAAAACAATGAAAGTGTAATGACGATAACAAAAGCAGTTTGTTACTTACACTTCGCATTCATATGCACTTGAGCCTATGCCACTGAAGGCATCGTAGCCCAGCACATGGATCTTATTGTTGCTGAGGTCCACTGTAGAGAGAGCAGGAACGTTTGACAAGGAAGGGAAGAATGTGAGGTTATTCTCCTGTAGGTAGATTTCCTTCAGACTTGGCAGATTGTCGAGTGCTCCTTGTTCCACAGACAACAGCATGTTGTTGTTCCAGCGACTATGAGAGGGAGATGTCCGTGCATTAGGTGATGTCAATCAGTGGAATGAAATTCTTCATATTTGTGCATCTATATGTTTACAAGGTGCAACTACGCCATGGCACTGTACGCTGTGTGATTAGCTGCATGCTCTAAATTCTAAATCTCCACTTGCATTGTGCTCTTTGCTGTGGTCAGATGTTACATCAGATACACAATGAATACGAGCTGCACCTATATTAGACTTAAACTAATGTAAACAATGCCCCTCTTCCAGGAATTATTCTTAGACATGCAGGCAACTCAATATTTGTAAATATTGTAAAGTACCCCAGAACAATGATATGGATGAAGTGCTATGCAGCGGAACCTCATTATTAAAGTCACCCTTGGGACTGTGCAAAAGTGGCCTGAATGGCGAGGTGACCTTATTATTGAGACCAAGTTCCTAATCTGTGCTGTTACAAAAACAATTTGGGACTGTTCTAGGATGACCTTAATTGTGAGGTGGCTGTTTTACTGAGGTGACCATGAAACAAGGTTCTACTGCTTAGAAATGCGTTATTATGATTACTAAGTAGCTACCTATTATGATTACTAAGTAGCTACCTATTATGATTACTAAGTAGCTACCTATTATTAGGACACAGCATAGACCAGTTCTACATATCAGTTGCTCGGGACTGTTGATGACTAATGGGCCGTTAATGCAATGGTAGTAAGTGAAATGTACTCACAGTATCTGGAGACTGGTGAGTGGCTGAAGTAGACCTGCAGGCAGAATGATCAAATGGTTGTAACGCAGGTCAAGTTCTGTCAGCCCCTGGTCCAATGTGAATGTGCCAACAGGGAGGTCTATCAGCAGGTTGTGTGTTAGAGAGCTGAACACAGGAAAAAGTAAAGATATGTTCTTATATAGCGCAGTATCCAGTCATCAGGACTGCTCAAAGTACTTTACTACTTTACATTTTACTCCCTGGCAGACCTGTTCAATTGAACACCATCTCGACTTCTCTTGGAAGCATTCAGCCATGTTGCAATTAATGCATGCAGACTTTTCATACACAAATATCTACCACTGTCTGTAGCCAGGTACTCATTCATACAGCTGAGTGAACTGGAGCAATGTAGAATGAATGAACTTGCCCAAAGTTCGACACAGCAGCACAGGATTTACTCTCGGGGTCTGTTAATTGAGAGTCCGATGCTCTAGTCACTGTGCCACTGTGCTCCACAGAACACAATGAACTATATAAACATGTGAATGTGTCGATCGGGAGGTCTATGAGTAGGTTGTGTGTTAGAGAGCTGAACACAGAACACAAAGAAATACATAAAGATGTGAATGTGTCTACAGAGAGGTGAACACAGAGAACACACAAGGCAACATTAATTAAGCAACACATTTGGAAGGCATAGGTGTGCCAGGTGGTGAAGTATAAAACACCTTAAGCACTTCTAAGGACTAGATACTGTGTTATATAAGAAGTACAATTACATGTTTATGAAAGTGGTGCTCTTTTTGTGCAATACTGCATTATACTGCACTCCCTGCATTACACTGCACTCCCTGCATTACACTGCATTACACTGCACTCCCTGCATTACACTGCACTCCCTGCATTACACTGCACTCCCTGCACTCCCTGCATTACACTGCACTCCCTGCATTACACTGCACTCCCTGCATTACACTGCACTCCCTGCATTACACTGCACTCCTGCATTACACTGCACTCCCTGCATTACACTGCACTCCTGCATTACACAGCACTCCCTGCATTACACTGCACTCCCTGCATCTGCATTACACTGCACTCCCTGCATCTGCATTACACTGCACTCCCTGCATCTGCATTACACTGCACTCCCTGCATCTGCATTACACTGCACTCCTGCATTACATTGCACTCCCTGCATTACACTGCACTCCCTGCATTTGCATTACAATGCACTCACTGCATTACACTGCACTCCCTGCATTACACTGCACTCCGTGCATCTGCATTACACTGCACCTCCTTCATTACACTGCACTCCCTGCATTATAGTGCACTCCCTGCATTACACTGCACCCCCTTCATTACACTGCACTCCCTGCATTACACTGCACCCCCTTCATTACACTGCACTCCCTGCATTATACTGCACTCCCTGCATTATACTGCACTCCCTGCATTACACTGCACTCCCTGCATTACACTGCACTCCCTGCATTACACTGCACCCCCTTCATTACACTGCACTCCCTGCATTATAGTGCACTCCCTGCATTACACTGCACCCCCTTCATTACACTGCACTCCCTGCATTACACTGCACCCCCTTCATTACACTGCACTCCCTGCATTATACTGCACTCCCTGCATTATACTGCACTCCCTGCATTATACTGCACTCCCTGCATTACACTGCACTCCCTGCATTACACTGCACCCCCTTCATTACACTGCACCCCCTTCATTACACTGCACTCCCTGCATTATACTGCACTCCCTGCATTATACTGCACTCCCTGCATTACACTGCACTCCCTGCATTACACTGCACCCCCTTCATTACACTGCACTCCCTGCATTATACTGCACTCCCTTCATTACACTGCACTCCCTGCATTACACTGCACTCCCTGCATTACACTGCACTCCCTGCATTACACTGCACCCCCTTCATTACACTGCACTCCCTGCATTACACTGCACTCCCTGCATTATACTGCACTCCCTGCATTACATTGCACTCCTTCCGTTATTTCTCTCAAATGTGAGATCCCTGAAGAACAAGCATGACAAACTGTTTTATTTGATGAAAACCAGACGTGATTTAAGAGACTGTTCTGTGTATTGTTTCACAGAAACATGGCTTGACCCCTTGACCCCAGAGTCACCCGTCCTTCATCTGGGTACACATTTCACAGAGCCAACCACTCACCAGAACTTTCATGGTAAATCAGCGATGGTGTAATGACTCACCACTTTTGCCTACTACTTGCTCCCCAGAACATGATACTCTTATCAAGTGTAAACCGTTTTATTTGCCGCGAGAGTTTACCTCCCTTGTCATGGTGGGTGTGTACATCCCACCCCATGTCAACGCTACTGCTGCAATTGGCGCTCTTGTCGATCACATCACCACAGTGGAAAACTCTAACCCTGACTCACTTGTGCTAGTTCTCGGTGACTTCAACCACACTCAACCCGCGATCACTGCTACAGTACAATCAGGGATGCCTATCGTGCGGTTCCACGTGCGCCCCTTGGCTTCTCTGACCACTCCATGATCTACCTTCTTACCGCCAAAAGCTTAGAACAGCGAAACCCTGCGTTTGCAATGTCAAGTGCTGGGACCCTGAATCTATTCAACGTCTCCAAGGCTGTTTGGCCAGTACAGACTGGCACTCGCTTAAACATGCATGCACAGACATTCATGAATATGCAGACACTGTGATGTCTTACATAAGCGTCTGCCAGGATTTGTGTAGACCAGCAAAGTTTTCAGCAACGATAAGCCGTAGTTCATCAGAGACCTGAAAGTGAAGCTGAAAGAGAAACAGGATGCTTTCAAGAATGGAAACTGTGCACCATACAAGAAAGCCAAGTACGATATCCAAAGAGCGATACAGGGAGCAAAAACTGACTACAGGCATTTCCAATGACACCCGCGCTCTCTGGCAGGGCCTGCAGAGTGTTATTGGCTACAAGCAGAAGCCATCCACTCCTGGCTGTGATTCTGTAACATCAAACAACCTCAAAATCTTTTAGGTTCGCTTCGACTGTCAGAATTTGACGCCTGTCTTGGTCAGCCTGCCCAACCCTGCTATGCCACTGCCTCCTCCCTTTATCATGCAGGAGTACGAGGTAAGGAAGCTCTTCAAGCAGCAGGTCCTGACAGTGTTTCCACCTCTACACTGAAACAGTGCCATTTAATAAAACATGGTCGACCATTGTCATGTGACCATGGTAGTTCATGGTCAACCATGCATAGTCCATTATGGCTGGGTCTGCATTGATGAACTTACTCATATATTCACGGAACTGTTTAACTCCTCACTCCATCAGCACACTTTTCCTGTCTGTTTCAATCCAGCCCTTCACTTCGTCTTGCAGCGTCAAAAGATCAGGCTTGACAGAGTGGTAAAAACAGCATCGAAGATCGTTGGCAATGAACTCACCCCTCTATCAACTATGTACAGTGAAAGAACCAGGAAGAGAACTGACCAAATTATCATGGATCCAACACAACCACCATCTCTTCGAAAACCTCCCTTCAGGCAGGTGATTCATCAATATCCATACTAAGACAAATCGCTTGCGAGACAGTTTCTTCCCCCGTGCCATGGCTGTCTTATCGGGGATTAAATATACACTATAGTGACAGATAGACACAATGGAATATTAATTTTGTCAGATGTGTTTTATATTTCTTTTATGTGTTAGGTTTAGCTTAACCTGTAAATTTTAATGGATATTTTTAGACAATTTTAGATTTAATTATTCTTTTATTATATTTGTTATTGTAAGTTCATGGTATGTTTAATGTGACTGTATGTTTTAAGACACGGCAAGTAGATGATTATATGCCTGTGCGATGTGTTAGCTAAGACAATTTGCTAAATGCCCGGGCTGTCTCTACCTTCACTACTATTGCCTCCTAATACTTTCAACCCTGCAACACACTTCACATCATATATTGGACAACAACTGGACTAAATCCCTTTTGATATCAGTCTATGATTTATTCCTATGCTCTGAATCAGCTAAAGCATGCACTATGTTCAGACTGTATACTAAACAGCCAATCCTGTGTAATATAGGCTTAGAGTTTTATGTCATGGACTATGATTTCAGCAGACAAACAAGACACTCACATTTTACTGAAGTCTGGGATGCTAAGTCTAGGGTACGCATCCAGTAAGTTATGGTCCAATGTCACTTTCGTGATGGAGGCACCATCTAGCAGATCAGATGGCAAACACGTCAACTTGTTATCGCTTAGGTCCAGAGTCTCAGAGACTGATGATGTACCACCAAATAGCTTCCCTTCAAATTTCTCCAGTTGGTTATCTTGCAGGTAGCTGAAACAGATGTTTCTCCTTCAAAATCATCTAATTCAAAATTGTATTATGGCGTGTTATGCTGAAAGATGATGTCCATTGTTGAAACGCTAACAACTATATGACATGATATGTTTTTAAAATTGTATTTTCTGCCTAAATCTTTGGTAATTCCATATTCTGATGATGACTTTGCCTGTCCCTATGCAAGATAACCATAACGATTCTGGTTTTCTACGCCTCTAAGCTCACAGATGTTACATTACCATATAAGTACAGGTATTGTAGTTGTTGAGTCTACTACAGATATACCATTTGCACAACAAACACCCAACATACACGCAATATAACTTACACAAATCTCTAAAAACCCAGATTTTCTCTGGCCACAATGTCTACAAGACACAGCAATTGACTACATAGATTGTTATACATTTAGTGAATATTCAACAGCATTTACTGGCACCAAACTGATTACAACAATCTGGTTCTAGTGCATCTTCTATGATGTACTCACAGGTATTTTGTGCTCACTGAGCTGAAGGCTTCAGCCTCAATGGACTTGATGAGGTTGTTATCGAGTTCAAAGGACTGTGTGACACTGACATCCCTGAAGGCCTGACTGGGCAGAGTCGACAACGCCATGTCACTCATCAGCAGTCGATTACTAATCAGAAACAGATGTATATTAATAATAATAATATTGATTACTTATAGAACGCAATTTCCACAAAATGCTCAGTTCTGTGCAATCTCAATGTAAAAAATTAGTTAGCTGTATCAAAACTATTATTTAAAGACTTTATATTAATAAAATTAAATAAATTATAAATTGAAACTAATTATTACTATATACATGCATGCATACCTATATATACTTACCTACACACACACACACACACACACACCACAGGCACGCACGCACACGTTAGCGCACACACATATATGCATACATAAATACTGATACTTGCTCACCAAATAATATAAATAAAAAGTATGATGGTCAGATAAATGTCCTCAAATGAAGTGCAATGTCCAAAATGTCAGCAGTATTCAGCTTTAAACATGTATGTCTTTAGTGTCTTTCTAATGATACCTGGATATGCAGGTGTGAGACACTTAACATATAGAAGAATAAAAATACTTAACAACTTACTACCCTCACTAGCATGCACACAGATGTCAAAGATGAAACATGACTGAAATGTTCAAAATACGGCATGAACTGTAGGGAAATGATCATCACCATATATTTTGAAAAGGGAAGATTAATCACGAAGGACAGGATATAGAGGGCACTCTCTAACATGCAAGGAGTAAAATTAAATCTAAGAAAGAATGAATCCCTTATTAGTGTGGATAAATTAAGGAATAGCCTACCCAACTATTACATACATGCCAGATAGTTACTCATTAAAAAATCACGTACATAAATATTTACTTGTGTTTGTTCAAAGATACCTATGAACATGGCACATGTGACACTGCATAAGTCTTTTTAATCAAAAATTAACAATTGAAAAAACATTAAAAAAACACTAATATATATAGTTTTTACTCTTACATTTACTTACACGTAAGTACAAAATTTTCCCACAAACAACCTTCATATTTAGTACCTGAGCAAGGATGACTCACCAGGAGACGTGGTGGAAGGAGAGTGTGTGGAGAGTTTGTAGTGGGTTTGAAGTGAGGTCAAAGTCGTATAACACACTAACATCTTGGAAGGCCTCTGATTCAATGACCTCGATCTGGTTACTGCCGAGCTGACTACAGAAACATACAAAACAGACAGCTTCAGTCTATTAAATCATAATCAATGTGTACACTCACATTATACCACTTACCACTTTGGCTGGCATGTTTATGCTTTGCTAAAAGTTAAAATATTAAATCATCTTGGTAAAATAAATGACACTTGGTTCAGTATAGCCAAACAAACCAATCTATCTTTTTAAAATGGCTTAAATTGTTCATGTTTTCCATATGAAAGCACACACAAAAATCCCAAAATCAAAACAGAGAAGTTGTGACAACACCAAGTAAACAACTGTCATCTAACCTATTAGTATTAAGGTTATGTGTAGTATAATTTTATTCTGTATATGGACTTGTATTTAATCATGCATACACAACTAATAGATGTCTGACCTAAAATTCACATAAAAAACATTAAAATTTAAGTTGGCGAAAATGTGTCCTCTCTCACTAGTTGGGAAAATGTCCCGGATTCTAATACATATCTTGGTTTATTACTAAGCTGTCCTCCAACTGAGAGATGCGGTAATACTGCAGAACACTTTGTTTGGTACAATCTTGCTTATAATGTTGCAAGTTTGACTTCATGGTTTTGTTATACAGTTGCAGATCACTAGTGACAGCACATCTGTTACGATTAAAATGAATCCATAACAAAGTTGTCAGCAGTATTACCACATCTCTCTCATCCCACAGGGTGTATAAAAATTAGCAGATTAGTGACAATCAAAGTTACATATACTTACTACTTTATCCTCCTCGTGCCTGGATAAGGCAGAAACAAGACATTTCCTGTTCTTTCAGTGTATACACCTGTACCTTGCTTTGTAGCCTGCCCTTAGCTTTGTTTTGTTGACAAAGCTAATTATTTAATTGTGTAATCAATGGGCGAGTCTAAAGAAAATTTTCTGTTTTAAAATATAGTTTATGACAGACAATAAAGTATTTTTGATTTGATTGATTACCGGTACATGCATAATTCTTGTTGAATGACTACACACTCATTAGGCCGTCAACAAAACTCACAACACAAGTAATAAAATATCATGGTGATTAACCCTCAAGAAAATAATGTATTCTCTCCAAATACTCTCGACCTTTATTAGATGGCTGAAATTTATGAAAAATAGACAAGTTCCTTAATAATAGTAAACAACATTTTTTTATAAAGCACCATTTCCAGTAAATGCTCAAAGAAGTAAACACTCAATCACATGAATGTTAAATATCATATTCCAAGAAAGATTTCAGAACAACTACATATTTGAATGTGTACTCACAGATTGCCATTGAACTTGACGCTGTCACCCACGCGTACGTCTACGAAGGCCAGACTTGGGATGGTCGATAGGTGCATTCCATTTAGCACTAGGCTATCACTAAATCCGAAGAGGAGAATTAAGCCAATTATATGTTTCCTTCAATACCACAGAACTATAGCCAGAATTATAAATAAAGCACAGTTAAAAACGGAATGTCCCATTGATGCAGTTATCATTTTAGTTGGGTCACATTTTTATGTAGCAGTGCCACTGATCTGGCTGCAATTTCTACTTGTTTCATTCTGTCTAACATCAAAGTGAAGCTTCTCTAAGTCATTCACAGTATCAATCCATATGTTAGATTTAATTGTTGTATCAAACCTCACACACACTCACTCCCACACACACAGGCAGCATCAGCACTGGGACTTAGGTAACAAAGTGCAAAATGGCCATCAAACATATACTTACCCAATGTGCAGCCCATGGAAAGAGTAGGCATGCAATGTTCTTAGCTGATTTGAACCAAGGCTGAGGCTTTTAGATACAGTAACGTCACGGAATGCATCTGACTCAATGATCGCAATCTTGTTGCTTGACAAGTCCCTAGGAGTACACACAGGGGCTTAGCCAGAGACCTGTCTGCCAGTCTAGAAGACTGTCACTTGACTAGCCAAGACTGGTAATTACAATTGATAAGACTGGTGGAATTAAGAGGGGTCAGCTGGCCACTAGATTAACTAATAGTTATGAGCCTAGAGGCCCACATTAATGATTATCATTGGCACAACTGGTAGAAATGAAATAATGGATTATTATTCATTTACATAAATGGCTCAAATAAACCATGTTTGTCATTGAAAAACTAAACTGGCCAATAATGGCCATGATTGACGTGAATGGCTCCCACACAAGCCGTTCACGCGATAAAAAAGGCACACTTTTGATTAATTCAAGATTGGCAAAACATTATTTCTGGCTAAGGGCCTGAGTACAGATCTGTCACAATATGCTGGACATCATCAGACCGACAATAATCCATGCTCCAATTCTACGACAATGCTAATGAAAATAATTGACAAATTCTTTGCTACTATTAAGTATGTTTGATAGGTTACCATTTGATAAGTGGTTAAAATATCAGCATGACAGATAACTAGTGTCAGAGACTATTACTAGAACAGCTACTAAATTAACACCAAATGAAAGGAGGAAATTGTCAGTTCTCCAGCCTATGTTCACAGCTCGGAATATTTAAGTAAATTGGGTGGACATTTTAAGTATATATTTCTTTAATGTTATGTAAATCACTTATTCTAATCAACATCAAACATTTCTTAAGTCCTAGAACACCACAAAACATTGCTCTTAAAATCATCAAAATTTCTGTTTTGATGCAAACAAATAATTATTTATATTTCTGGTTATTTTTAAGTTAAACATTATATCCACACAACCAGGGATCAAAACTTGGCTTGTCGCAAACGTAATCACCAGTTTAGCCCAGCATCTTGATTATTAGGGACCAGTGCCTATGCCTTAAACCAGTCAGCTGGTGTCAGCAGTGATCAGCACAAACATACAAACAGAGAACCGGATCTTTTCTAAACAATATATAGACAGGGAATCCCTCTAAAATTCCATTTATATTTACGTTCAACAAAATGTGCAACATACATTTTCCCATGTCCATAGCAGCAGCCCAACTATGTCTTCTGCACAGCCCCTCACTCTCCCCCCGCCCCCAACTACAGAAAGTGAACTTATCTTTACTGATATCAGGAACAAAACTATAGCCCAAAACATAGAATTCTGGTGATTTGCAGAATAATTTCAACCCTGAGCCCTTAAATTCTCCTGCACACCAAGGCCTTCTAAACATAGCTAGAGATGTCCACACACACATATGTGCATGTATCATTGAGTCCCATCATTATTCCAAAGAGTGACAGTGTTGAAAGGGTTCCTTACAGAGAGTCACATCGAGTGTTATTGAAGACTCCAGTTGGTAGGAATGTCACTCTGTTGTTGTTCAGTCTCAGGCTGAGGTGTACAGTGATGTCACAGAAGTCTCCTCCATTTGGCAGTTCTGTCAGTTGATTTGAGCTCAAGTCTCTGTAAAATACACACCAATAACTCCCTCAAACCTTCTGTAGTCCACCGGTGACTCTATATCACGTTTTACATTGTTATTTAATTATTTCTTATAATTGTTATAACTTAGTTGTTTATACATTTTTTTAAACTTATTTTATTTTTAATTTATCTAATTATAAAAAGCTAAGTATTTTGTATACCTATTTATGTGTACTAATTGCTTATGGGTTATGCATGAAATAAATGTATTCATATTCAATTCTGACTTTGTGAATCATGTTCATCGACATTCAAATCTGTACCTTGTAGTTGAAGTACATCATGCAGTCAGTTTAATAAGTGAATAATTCTATTAAAATTGTTGAAACGACTGACTTAGATCGGATAACGTGTGATAGTGTGAATAGCCTTGTTGTAATAAAACTGGACCACATTTTCATATTTCCACTTGGCAAACAAAAATAACTGATCAGTTGATCAATCAAGCCTAAATGGCACATTTGCACAAACGAGTTGGCACGTTGTTGTGGATACTAACTAATGGTTTAATTTTTCATGAAGTGAATCTGAAACGAGGCAAACGAAAAACTAAATAGAGGAAGAACTTAAATTAAGATATAACATTATGAGCAAACTTTGTCGTATACATGTAAACTACAGCTGTGCATTCAGGGAATTAAGTGTGTATCACTTTGTTGCCGCATACAGATATGTGATGCTGGTAATATGGTCTATTGTTCCATCTTCCATGTAGGCAATCTCGTTCATCTGCAGAAACAGGCTTCCTGACAGTGGGCAGTCTTTCAAGTAGATCTTCAGTATACGTCTAATATGGTTTGATGCCAAATTCCTGCAAAACGAAAATCTGTGTCATTCAAAAGAAATTCACCCACATTTTGACCAACTTTCTGTCTACATATATCACAGTGATGAGATATATTAAAAATGTACTCCTTCACAAACACACCATGGACAAAGAACATGCATGCATACATGCAATAAGAGCTGGCAGCCTGTATTGGGTAAATCTAGGTTGATTTGCTAACCCCAAGTCTCACCACTCATAAACGTTATACATTCTAGCTGAAAACCACCTTATTTACTTACGTATTTACGGATTCTACCTTTGTTCCCACATCAATGTATTAGCTAAGAATAACTATCATCCCATCCCAATAGAAACTTCCATTGCCATTGCAACATATATGAGCCTAACTTGATTATTCCTTTGTAAACATCATAAATAGTTGACTTACAGATTGTTGAGGCTGGTGAGATTGTGAAATGCTGTGTCAGGTATGACAGTGATCTGGTTGTTGGACAAGTACAAGGCTGACAGGTGACGCAGGTTGGTGAACGGATGCTCATGTTGGAAGCGGAACTGGTTTGACTGCAGACCACTGAAGGAGATGCATCTCAATAATACATTCAAATCAACAATATTAGATTAACACAAGTTTGTGAATAACATATATAAGATATGCACTTCTGTATTACATTTTAATTTTAGATTTTGTTTAACAAAAACATGTTCAGCATGTGCAGGATAGATGAAGACCTTGACTGAGTGTGAATGACAGTGTTAAGAGATTTGGCAAGATTAGGAGGTCAATGGAGAGTGACAGTTGGGGGAGTGAAAAAGGAAAGGTAAGTTCTTATACAGCGCAGTATCCAGTCCTCATGACTGCTCAAAGCACTTTACATTTTACTTCCTGGCAGACCTGTTCAATCAAACACCATCTCGACTTCTCTGGGAAGCATTCAGCCATGCTGCAATTAATGTGCGAAGACTTCGTATACAAATATCCACCACTGTCTACAGCCAGCTACTCGTTCATAATTATAGCTCTGAGAACTGGAGCAATGTAGCATGAACAAACTTGCCCAGGATTTTACATGGTAGCACAGCATTCGAACCCAGGTTCTCTTCATTAATCCGAGTCCAATCCTTTAATCACTGCGCCACTGCGCTCCATGACAGGTGGTGGAGACATAAATAAAACAGGAACAATGCTTGAAGGGGAACAACAGAGGACCAGTATTAGAGGACAGGGACAAACAGGAGTGTCAGAAATGCTTCAGTCCACTGACATAATCATTAAATGGACACTTTAATATGAGAGCATAATAATATATCTGGTTTTTGAAAATGCATATATAATATTGACAATGACTTAATAAAATGTATGTGCAGTTGTCCATATATTGTTAAAGGACCCATGTGGACTAATTGGGCAAAAACACTCTATACGGTAAAATAATGATTTTATATCCTATTTTTACATATTTATTTATTGAACTGTTATAACCTCTTTTTTTATTTTACCCTATAAACAGTTTTAACTTATTTACTTTTTTAACTTCATATACCTATTTGTATGTACTCGTTTATTTTTTTACCTGAAATCAACGTATTCGTATTTGAAATGTAACAAGAACCTTCACTTACAGTGTCACTAAACTGGCAGGGAAGGTTCCATCCTCAATTGTAACAATTGCATTTGATGAAAGGGACCTGAAAAAAACACACACATAAATGAAGATCAAATAGGTCAGATGGTCTGAATCTGAATTATATATTTCAACAGTAATGTGTAAATAGCATATTCATCACCTTCCCAGTTCAAAGTAAACTTTTTTATGAAAAGCACTGCACCTGCCATAAAATCCTCTTTTTTATTTAAAGGATATAAAAACAAGGCATTAGCTAAAATCCGTTTTCCATGTGTACACAAAGTTTAACATTGTATGTAACATTTGAGAACATACAAAAATACAGAAAAATACATTTGTAGCATAAACTCGATTTTAAACCTGTCTGTGTAGCGATTCCCACGGAAAATATAAATTTATTGAGCTAGGGGATCACGTGGTATCGTGTCGTCACACACATGACATATACTCGCATCAGGCTGACCCTTTCAATGCCGGTTCAAGCCTGACACCGAATCATTGATTTTCTCGACACTTTTTGTTTATGTTTTCACGAAGTAATATAAACCAAATCATTTTTATACTATGATGCACAGTTTGTAAATATTTTTTTATTTCCGTAATAATTATTTATTCGCCACAAAAATATAAATATGGTAATTATATATAACGATGCATTTGTATTTCTAAATTTTATTTATCCAGACAAATCACAATTTGTTTTCACATATATAATTACAATATATTACTGTACATTATACACATATAATTAATAAATTATATATCCATTACATTATATTTGTCTGAATTAATAAAATTTAGAAATATACAAATGTATCGTTATAATTAAAATAGTTTTATTTTTGTGGTGAATAAATATTTACTAGAGAAATTTTAAAATATTTACAAACTGTGTATCATAGTTTTAAAATGATTTGGTTTACATTAGTTTGTGAAAACATAAACAAAACTGTTGAGAAAATCAATGGTTCGGTGTTAGGCTTGAACCGGCGTTGCCCAATTGTAAAACAAATGATACGAAACCAACACGTCTACCGCTTGAGCTATCGAGGTCAACGGAATTTCGTTGACTGATTTAAGTTATAATAAATTGAATAACACCTCCTTCATACATCGATATTCTAGAGATATTATGAGATTATACACATTACTTTCTGTAGCTGGATACAATATCTGTTTGTTATGTATGTTTATTGGTGTAGATTATCTCCTGTGGGTTGCAACCGATATAATTATTCTGAAAACGACCCAAAGGTCAGCGAAACCTCGCCAGCTTGTAGACCCATTTGCATTTTTTGTTTTTAATAAAATTGGATTCACGTGGAACCGTAAGATAACTGCTTGTTTCTCTATGATGACTAGTGTTTGTATTACATCGGAATATCGCACAATAACTCATTCTGACGCTCATTTCAACCAAAAAGCTCTCCTTATAAACATGCTCTGAATGCATGGAAAGGGTCGGCCTGATGCGAGTATACGTCATATGTGATGTCACATCTTCGCATCCTGAAAAGCGCATCAAAAATATGCATATTCGAAAATGTCCGGGATGCACAGCATAAAATGAACTTCTAATTCATTGAATTTTTTGTTGTTGTTGCTTAAATTGGTAGACATATATAGCAAGATGTAATAAAATATGAATTCAAGCAATAGGTATTTTTATACCCTTTAATATCAGCTTTGTGACAACTTGCATCATCATGCCCAAGGTATTAATGGGACTTGGTCACATTTCAAGTTGCTTTTTATTCAGCTAATGGTAGTTACAAAACAGCTATACGCTGACATGTTACAATCAATTAGATTAATGACAATATTTACAAGTTATATTTTGTTGATTTTTACATAGAAATGAGAAAAATGTCAACTCACAAAGAGGTGAGTGTAGTGACATTGCTGAAGGTGCCCTTGAGCAGGAAGGTCAAGTGGTTAGAGGTCATTGACAGTGAAGTTAGACTTGGCACTCTCTCTGCTGTAGTCACTGCCACGGGCACGTACTGGCACTGGTTGTAGTCTAAAGTACTGCAAACAGACAGTGAGGTTAGACTTGGCTCTCTCCCTCCTCATCCGATCTCTCTCTCCCGCCATCCCTCTCTCTCTCTCCCTCTCCCTCCCGCCATCCCTCTCTCTCTCTCTCCCGCCCTCCCTCCCGCCTCTCTCTCCCCCCTCTCTCTCTCTCGATCCCCCTCTCTCTCTGATGTGGTCATTGTTGTAGTCCAAGGTGTTGCAAACAGCATCAGTTGTAGCAGCACAGTCACTGTTGCATCTGAATTCTCCATAAAAATTTGTTACACCAAATTTCTATGGGTTACCTGCAATTTCCTACTATTTCCAATGTGAGATCAAGTTTAAATCCCAAAATACTGAGTTTATTTACAATCCTGTCTACAGTGATATTCTGGCCATACAGCAACACAATTAGCATCCGTTGTTGTCAGCATGGATGTTAACCACAGACCTAAAGAATATTCTGTTTATACAGCAGTCAAACCACCCCGTTCAACAGCCGGCCACCTGACTTTTCCAACCCTTTTTCATTGATGGTCTATGCTGTATAAACCACCCCATATTAACGGCGACCTGGATAATGCGACTAGGTGGCAGGCACTGGCAACACACTTATATTTCTTCAATATCACATAAAGCACATGGTTACAACAATGGAAGACCAGATTTTCATTTGTTGTCGTTATTATCACTTTTGACTCTAATCCGCAGACACAACCACATCACTTGTGTACTGCAACACAACATATTATGTAGATTATTTTTCTAAATAGCGGCCGTTCTATGAATTTATTGACAAACTCCTATTTTGGCAACAGTGTAATTTGTGTATTTAGTTATAACATTTGCCTAAATTTGAGCCCCTACTGAGGCCTAGCATCCAAGTAGTTAAACCCATCTTGACAGACCACCCCTCTTTTACGACAATTCTATTATATTTTAGATGGTCTTAAATGATGGGTTCTATACACATTCATATGTATCAAGATTGTCATGTAGCTAGTTATCTACCCCATTACAAGGTCCTTGGACTTGTACAACAGAAATAAATACTTACAGCATGCTGAGTTCCCTCAGACAGCGGAAACTCTCTGGGTGAATAGTGTCCTCTGTCAGTTGGTTGCCCTCCAGGAAGAGGTCATGTAGGTGAGACAGCTCACAGAAGTCTTCCTCCTGCACCTCTCTTATGTGGTTGTTTCCGAGGTAACTGAAGTAGCAGCACAACAGAAACCTTTCTGAGTGTCAACACAAGACACACTTATCAAGCATTGGCAGGAAATCTTGGGCTCGGTTCATTGTGGATATCGGTGCAGAAATTTAGGAAAATACGTGGAAGGATTGAAGAGAGAAGTACTGTTAGTACGTAAATATTATTCGTAAACTATCCATAGAAATATATTAAGAAACAGTTTTAGGTAAACGGTAGTCAGATAAACATCAACAAACTCAGTTTCCCCCACTGAATAACTGAAACAAACAAGGCAATCTAGCGTAAAGTGTAACGTTTGTGCACAGTAAACAGTCTTCTTAAAGACTACATAGTGAATAGTGTAAACACAGTTAACTAAACTATTTTGAATAGCTAATTAATTATCATCATTATTAAATAAATTCTGATATGGCACATTGCAAGCGGCAAGTCAAGGCAAAGCAACACTTTGTGTGCAATGACTGCCACAGCTGGGTGGAGTTTGCCTTGTCCAGCTGTAGGAAGTCATGGGCAGATACTAAGGAAGAGGGATTCACCTTTCAGTGTGTGGGGTGTTGGAAGGTGGAATGTCTGCGGAAGAAGGTAGTTTGGTTGACAGATATTGTGAAGGGGATGAAGATGAGAATTAGCAAGGAGACAGGTGGAATGGAGAGACGACAGGGAATGCTGTGAGACTGAAGGTGCAGAGCAGTGGCAAGAAGACTGAGGAAATGAGACTGAGAGGAGGGACGGTGATTGAAAGGGAAGTAATTGAAGAATCGAAGGCAGGTCATCATTGTTTGTTTACTGGGCGCTAGGATAGAGCATGTGACTGAAAAGGTAGAGAAGGTACTGGGAGTCTATACTAGTACATGTAGGGACAAATAATGCAGACATGGAGGGTACAACAGGGATAGTACAGAAGTACAGACAGTTAGTGAGGAAGTTAAAGAAGACAAGAGTTGAACAGATTATTCTCTCAGGAATTTTGTCAGTAATGGGAGGAAGGCAGCCAACATATAGAAACTGCAAGAGGGTGGCGATCAACGCACTAGTTAAGCAGATGTCTGAAGAAGAGAGGGTGGGATTCATAGATTTATCGGGATACTTTGTTAGGAGGGAAGATATGTACATGAGAGATGGCCTCCATTTAAGTGGAAAGGGGGCATCAGTTTTCTCAGAGAACCTGTTGCGATCTGTTGACAGTGGGACAGGTTGCATTTATTTCAACTAGATGCGCAGGGAGATTCACAGAGAAGCCTGAAACTGGAGGCATGGATAAAGGCGGCAGAAATAAATCAGCAAAGAACAGCCTGGAAAACTGTTCTGAAGCTAGATATAAATGTGTTTGTTTAAATGCAAGGTGCATAGTAAACAAAACAAGTGCATTAAATTATGGTACAAGGTATTGACCCTCACATAATAGGTATAACCGAATTATGGGCCACTACCAATATATCAAATGCCAAATTGGAACTGACAGGCTATGTAATGTTTAGGAAAGATAGATTAGGAAGAAGGGGAGGTGGAATTATTTTATATATTAAAGAATCTATCCAGATTTATTAAATAAAAATCAGAAAGAGAAACAGATTGCGAAGAAGTTGTTTGGTGTAACATAATTACAGGAATGCTACATATTGCTATATGGATGTGAATCCTGGACAATAATCAAAAGTTCACAAAAAACCATAGAAGCCACTGAAATGTGGTTCTTAAGAAGAATGCTGCGAGTACCATTACTGCAAAGCAATGCAATGAAATCTTCGTGCAGCGTGACTTCTTTTTGTTTGAGCGTGGAAATGCGAATTTATCATAACGCTGTTTCTTATTGGTCAGATTACAACAAGATGCAGCGAATGAAAACCATGCCACAATAAGCTGCATATATATGCTGCCACCTGTTGAATATAGTGGAAGCTAAATTTGAGGAGTATGAAAGTGATTGACGATCATTGCGATAAAGAAAGAAGCCGTAATATTTTCATCCCTCGCCGTAATACCGTAATTTGAGGTGTGTTTCCAGAATGATTCCGGACAATCCGGAGTGGTAGGCAGGTCTGACAACTGAAATGCTGCAAACTACAAAAGACCGTGCAGTTTGGAGGGCCATGATCGCCAACGCCTGCGACAGACATGGCACATAGAAGAAGTTACAGGAAAATTTACGTTAACGGTTGGGTTAGTTTAATCGAAGTTGAACTATAAGCATAGAAGAGAATGAAAAAGTACAAAACGATATAAGGGAAGTGAGCAAACTGGACTGTGTGGGGTATTTTAACCATGGTCATATACAATGGAAACCTCTACAGAGTACGGAGAGTGAGGAACACAAATTTTTAGTTTTAGTACAAGATAGTTTCCTTTCTCAACATGTGCTAGAACCAACCAGGGGTCAGAATTTGTTAGACATACTTTTGTCCTCACAGAATGAACAAAAGGAAGATATAAGGACATGAGGAAATGTTTAGCAAAGATAGACTGGACTAACACACTAAAGAAAAAGACAGCAACAGAATGATGGAATATCTTAGATTGAAATTGAGTGCATCGTCTATAAATTTGTTCCCTTGAAAAAACAAGGGAAACAGTCCAGAAAGAAACACTTATCGAAACAAGCCATTAGAAAAATTAAGTACAAACAAATGATGTGGAAGTCGTATAGACGTACTGGAAATGATGAAGACTACAACATTTATAAAGAAGCACTTTATCAAGCTACAGCTGAAATAAAAATAATATAAAACATGACAGCAAGGGTTTTTACGCATATGTTCGGAGCAAACAGAAAGTTCAGGCTAAGGTTGATCCTCTAGAAGATAGTGCTGGAAATATAATATCAGAGGGATTCTTTATGGCAGAAGAGCTGAATGAGTATTTTAGTTTGGTGTTTACTACCAGAGAAGATATTAGTTCACTGCCAGTACCAGAGGCTAAGCAAAAGGGGGCAGATTCAGACAATTTAGGACAGTTAATTGTAACCCTGGAAATGGTGGCTAAGAAAATTAGGGCTATGAAGGATAATAAATCACCTGGAGTGGATGGGATTCCACCCAAACTACAATTGGAAATTGTAGAACAAATTAGCTTACCGCTTGCAACAGTTTTCAACTTTTAATTAAACGAGGGAGTGGTTCCTTTAGAATGGCAAGAAGTAAACATAACGTTATTTAAAAAAGGTTCAAGAAACAAATCAGAGAACTACAGACCAGTGAGTTTAACATCAGCGATTTGTCAATTATTAGAAAGACTAATTAAAGATCACATGGTGGATTTTCTTGTTAAACATAACTTTATAAACCCATCTAAACATGGGTTTCTAAAAGCGAGGTCATGCTTAACAAACATGTTATGTTTTTGGGAAGATATTACTAAGTGGGTAGACGAGGTATCACCAGTAGATAGCATCTACGTAGATTTTCAGAAAGCTTTCGACAAAGTGCCACATAAAAGATTACTGCTTAAACTAAAGGCCCATGGCATAGGAAATGGTATAATTAACTGGATAGAAAAATGGTTTATTGACAGAAGACAACGTGTAGTAGTTGATGGGGAGGCTTCAAACTGGAAATCGGTATTGAGTGGGGTACCACAAGGATCAGTATTAGGTCGTATATTATTCTTAATATACATCAACGATTTGGATGATGAAATAACAAGCAAGGTGTTGAAATTTGCGGATGATACAAAAGTGTTTAGAAGGATTAAAAGTGATGGAGATAGACAGCATTTACAAGATGATCTTGACAGGTTGATCAAATGGTCTGAAAAGTGGCAAATGATGTTCAATTTTGGGAAATGTAAATGCCTCCACATAGGACATGGGAAAGAAGAGGTAGAATATACAATGGGGGGTACTGTACTAAGTACTACTGTAAAAGAAAAGGATTTAGGGTTAATCATTAATGCCGATATGAAGGTTTCAGAGCAGTGCAGTATTGCAGCGTCAAAGAGACATCAAATCCTTGGATTAATTAGGCAAAATGTAGTGTATAAGGAAAAAGAACTAATAATACTGATGTACAAAACAGTGAGGCCTCATTTAGAATATTGTGTACAAGCGTGGAGGCCATATCACGGGAAGGACATAGATATGTTAGAAAGAGTATAGAGGTGAGCGCCTAAATTGATACAAAAACTGAGGGATCTTAGTTACAAAATATGCCCAAAAGAATGTGGTTTAACAACACTAGACACCAGGAGATTGAGAGGAGATCAGATAGAAGTGTTTAGAATACTGAATGGTTATGAAAATATTGATAGAAATATTTTTTTCTCAGTTTAAGAAAGATAGAAGGACTAGAGGACATGAAGTTACATTAGCAAAGGAGCAGTGTAGATTATAAATATAAGAAAGTTCTCATTTTGCACAAAGGACTGTAAATGAATGGAACAGATTATATGCTGATTGTGTGGGTGCTAGTAGCGTGAAGGTTTAAAAATTAAATCGACACATATCTCAGAAGGGCGGGATACACGTAGATAAAAAGGGCTGGACTCTCGATAAGCAAAAAGGCTTCCTTGTGCACCTGCCATCTAGAATTAATTCTCTGGGTGGCAATCTTGTTAAAGATCTGGGACACTGTGTAATCTACATATTACACTGCTTTGTCTACCTAAAGGACAAATGATGAGTTATACAATATACAGAACTCTCACAGCAATCATAATACATGCATGACTGTAGAAACTTTATAATTATTACTCATTTGGATTAAACCAATTTTACCAAAACACCTTAAATTTTATTAAAGCAAATGTTTGACTGTTAAAATCAAATCTTTAAAGATCAGTTTCTTGAGTTAATTATCAATACAAGTTTCGTTTGTTAATGATCAATATATATGCCAGGGAGTAACTCCAATACATACAGAGTTTGCACGTTCTTCGTTGTGGCTAATGGAACGAAGCTCTCCTTCTGACGCATGTATGACTCCTTGCCTAGGTCTGTCACGTCGACTATGAGATTGTGGTCAGCGTAACTGTGAACGTACACATTTCAATAAAGCAATTATGATTTCAAAAGTAACTATGCAAGAGATATCAGCAGTTTGTGATGTGGTATAGTGATATTTGTGATGTGCAATAGTAAACATCAGGGGCCGGTTTCATGAAGCGTTCATATGTACGAACCTTTGTATGAAGGAACTCTACATAGTGTTGTGCAACTGTTTGCAAAGCTCTGGATCATTTTTTTTTGTTTCAAGTTAGTAATCGACATCAAATGTCCTCGTACTAACCATCATTTCATAAAACTGGCCACTGAGGGGTAATCAGTATTATCTTAAATTTAAGCCTTGTCGGTGTTTTGTACAGGCGACACAAAACATTCTAATTTATAAGACTAAGCAATAATACTGTTAGAAACAGTACTATAAATAAACCTATTTTTGTAACAATTATTTTCATGATGGTCAAGGCTTATCATTGGATAGCACTGGCAAGATGAAACAACGAACAGCACATTAAATCACAGACACTTGAGTTTGAACCAGAGCTTAAGAATCGCTATTACCACTGCATTACCCTTTGCTATAGTTATGAAACATTAGTCATACAAATATTTCCAACCAACAAATGACAGGAATCCACATTCCACACTGAGATATTACAGGCATGGTTTACTTACATCACTGTCAGTAAAGGGTAGTTTCCTGCAGCCAACACTTGATGAGGAAACACAGGTAAACTGTTGTCACTCACCCAACTGAAACAATTCACATCTTGTTATTAGAAACATCCATGAATAAATCTATAGATATGAATACAAACCCACAAAGGACACCTGCATAGATGTGACTTGATATGTGAAACAGTTCTGAACACATGAACAAATTCTGTGCCATTCAACACGCAAGTATATCTATATATTAATATGCTAACTTTGGATCATTGTAAGTGTATCTCCTCTCAGACACTGAGGTTCATGTTTATTCACTTCCTTGGATCACTGGATTCTGATCTACCAATTGGTGATGTATAATAAAAAAACAGGAAGGGACTTATTTAGAGTTATCCTGGTTGTGCCCATGTTACAGCAGCGTGTCGCAGACTGTTTCTGTCTTTTTATGTGAAGAACATGGCAAAGCCATGTCCACCTCCTTCGTTTCACTTCATCAACTATGTTGTTGGTGTTGGTGCTTTCTGAGACATTCTTGTTTGTGGGGGGCAAGGAATATGACTGTAATAGACCTGGTTAGGAGAGACATGGAGGTGACAGAGATTGTGGAGGAGGATGGAATGGACAGGGCATCGTTGTGAGGAGAGACATGGAGGTGACAGAGGTTGTGGAGGAGGATGCAATGGACAGGGCATTGTGATGAGGAGAGTCATGGAGGTGACAGAGATTGTGGAGGAGGATGGAATGGACAGGGCGTTGTGATGAGGAGAGACATGGAGGTGACAGAGGTTATGGAGGAGGATGCAATGGACAGGGCGTTGTGGTGAGGAGAGACATGGAGGTGACAGAGGTTGTGGAGGAGGATGCAATGGACAGGGCTTTGTAATGAGGAGAGACATGGAGGTGACAGAGGTTGTGGAGGAGGATGCAATGGACAGGGCGTTGTGATGAGGAGACATGGAGGTGACAGAGGTTGTGGAGAAGGATGCTGTGGACAGGGAGACAAGGAGATGAGGATCCAAGCAGCCACTACCAATATGTAGGGAATACATGATTGAAGGAATATGACCACTTACAGGCTTTCCAGCTTAGATCCAATGTTTCTGAAGGCGTCGTATTGTATGAGCTCCATGCCGGGTTCCTGTGAGTGTAGAATCAGTGTGATCAGCTCGGGCAGGTTGGTGAAGGCTTCTGTACCCACAATCTTCAGGTCATTGTGATTCAGCTCACTGAACAAATAATTCATCACAAATATCAATAATCAAAGTGTCAAAGGTTTACATTTAACACTACACAACAGTTCCCAAATAGCAAGGGTAAAGTTTTCATATTTTTATCTTTACATAACTCAATTAGTACACAACAAATGTTTCCTTTTCAGAAAAATAGAGTACAGCAGAATCTCGCTTTACGGTCACCTCTGTAATACAGCCACCCCACAATTAAGGTGACCATGGGCAGGCCCAAATTATTTTTGAAACAGTAAAGAATGGGAAATTAGTTCCACTAATATGGTCACATTGCTATTCAGGTCATTTTTGCCCAGCCCTGAGAGTGACCTTAATAGTGAGGTTCCACTGTATATATAATTTCCACGATGCCTTCCGTTATGATTTACTGACATGAATGTGAAATTATAAAATGAGTACATTCTTAATATAGTAAATGACTACAAAAACCTAAATAAATAATGGTGGTTCGCAAGTAAAATGTGATAGAATCAGAAATATGATTATGCGGTGTGTCCCAATACCGAGATATGAGTGACAGCTGTCAATCAACCTACAGGTGAAACAGCTTTGCAATGTTGTCAAAGGTGTAGGCAGGGATGTTCGCCAACTTGTTCTTGTGCAGCTCTCTGTGGCCAAACAAAAGCAGTATTTATTATCAGGGATGAGAGTGACATTCAGAGAAAAAACCGGAAATTTTGCTGTGGCCCACATTTCAGCTCGAGAGGACTGTCTCATCTAATCGGGGGAAGGGGGGGACTCCTCGGAGATGTTTTAATTGTAGACGACATATGGTGTATTTTTAGCAATATTAAATAGAAAATCTTAACATTTCCAATAGCAAAAAAAGCACACGGATTCACGCACACGTCATAGTACTAACTCTCTTGTTAATTATATTTTCTGGGCTGAACCCGAGTTGGCTGACAGGCAGCTTTCTCCTTGGCCAGCTTTGTCAAAACAGTCCGTTGATGGGCCATTCTATACTATAGCTTTCTTCGATGCCAGCTCAACTGCTTCCTTAGCTTTGTACTTGGTGGCTGCCTTCATATTTGACATGTTCAGCTCAGTTTTCTTCTCCTCCTTCATCTTTCATTCTTCAGCAAGATGGATGGAGTACATTTTGTATGCACACCTCGTGTTGTGAGCGAGGCGACCAGTCCTGTTTGTGGAAGTCCTGTATAACAGTCTTGTTGCTTGCCATGAGTGAGTAGGTCACTGTCTGGATAGTGTTGAATGTACTAACATTCTTTCTGGCAGTGACAGTATTCATGACGCTAGACATGTGACTAAAACTCCCTTCCACTTAAGGACCATGAAAGCAGCTCATCATTGCAGCCACCAGCTTTGACAAGGCTGGAAACTTGCTAGTAGAGAATATGGTAGCCCATCACGAGTCCAATCCGGAACTTGTGGGTGCTTGTAGAAGTATGTTGTCTACATGGAATCGGCGAACTTCCATGTGATACGCCCTCTGTTCAGGTTCTAATAGAACATTGGTGACCAGTGTGGGCAGTGCCAGCGTGTACTTCAATGCCTTTGGTTTCCAGCTGACTGTAGCCTGTAGGATCCAATCCGCATAGTTGACATCGGCCTCGCACCACAAACAGTAGGCATTCCCTGGTGCTGATAATTTACTGATGAATACATCCAACATAATGTCTCCAGCCGATCTCCCCAGCCACGCCCAATTCCACTTATTCTTGACACTTTTGTCAATGTCCTTCACGCAACATTTGTCTTGCCGTACAACAAATCGTCGATTAGCCATTGTGTTCGAAACTGATCGACATCTCCACAAAATACATCATCGTTTCCTATTGGTCCACTGCTTTTGTGCGCGCACTTCGAAAGCGCTGAAGCGAACAGCCGACAGAACCGAGGGTTTTACTTCGCAGATTCACGGGTTCGGTTGGGTCGGTTGTCTCTAATCACCAGGCAGCGTCATTAACACGTGGCGACACCCGGTGGATAGATGGTTAACTCAATCCGCAGATAGATCGTAGGTGAATTGTCCAGGATTTTATATGCCTTACCCCCAACATTCATTTTTTTTCTCCCCGGATTTACACGATTCACAAAAGTGATCTTTGGAGCAGTATAAAAACAGGAATTCCGGCAAAAACTGGAAATTTCTCATCCCTGTATTATACAAAGGTAAATACCACATTCGTTCTATTAAGCACATAGTACGTTAAACAATTCTTAAGGTTACATTAACATTTCTTTCTCGAATTAGTGTGAGAACAACAACAAAAGTGGTACTGATTGGTCCCATTCCAAATTCACCATTTTCATTTTATAAACAATGAGGTGTTATTTAAAAAAATCAATTGTTACTAAGTATAGTTGTTGCATACATTGACTCTATGCTCCATTAAATTGTACATTATTGTATATCTGAGCTGGTACGGAAAGCAGTTTAGTTTGCCCACTGAAATCTTTGAGAATCATTTGCACCAGGTACAAAGCATCAAAGTAAAAAGATAAAAGTACATACTTATACAGTGCGGTATCCAGTCCTGAAGACTGCTCAAAGCACTTTACAGATCTGTTTATTAGAACCGACCACCTCGATATCATTTGGAAGCATTCAAACACCTTTCAATTACTACGTGAAGCCTATTTGTTAGCATATATCCACCACTGTCTATAGCGTCATTCATACAGCTGAGTGAACTGAAGCAATGTGGAGTGTCCAAACTGCCTAAGTTTTGAAATCACTGGAAGGGGATTTGAATTCGGATTCTCTCGATTGAGAGTGCACTGCTCTAAACTCTATGCTACTGTGCCCGGCAGCTAGTAGAGCCCACAGTGTATTACAACCTATTTTTCATGGATACCATACCACATTTTCCCCTTGTCTCTCATAATACTTCTCAAAGATATGGTAATGTGTCTGAATTTTCAGGGCATCTGATCAGTTAATAATCTGGCCTTTTCCCATCCTCATCAGTTTCTTATTGATTAGTTGTAAACCTAAGCTGTATCAATATATCATATATTGCTGTAATCAGTCACAGTTTTGATGTCACAGATCAGTACTTACAATATCTTCAGTTCGGGTACACTGCTCAACACATGCTGCTCAATGAAGAAAATGTTGTTGTTGCTGATATTTCTGAAAAAAGTATCATCTTTTATCAACATATGATATCATTTTTTATAGCATATGAATACAATAGCAAATGCAATGAGAAGCATGAACGTCTGCAAAGCAATTATGTTAAAATCTTGGGAAGATGTTTTATCATTAGATAATGGAACAAGCGACATATTGCGAACAGTGATTTTGCAGCCAGGTATCAGCTGGTCCTACTAACAATAGATACATTAGTTTGTTCAGTGACTTTGCATAAATAAACTAGCATATCTTAATCGATACCAGATAGGTCCGATTTCACAAAATGTGTTTGAACTAAGTCATGTGAAAGACTGCATTGGGGAGGAACCCAAAAGTGGTGCCGAGAGACTCACAGGTGCTGAAGTGGGCTGGTGGACAGTGCCAGCATGTTAGCACGGGAAATAGCCTTTAGCTGGTTGCCATCCAATCCCCTGTAACAGTACAAGTGTCTGTTAGTCACTTGTGGGATTCACTCAACCATTTACACAATAATATTGTATTGTATGTTGCATGCGTGAAATACAATGTTTCTCATCATTTCTTCAATGTATTAATTTACATGAGGATCTATGAGGCAACATTGTTAACAACCAAATAAATATTGTACAGTTCAGTTTTCCATCTTAGCTCCCTGGCTTATCGATCCATCTGTTGACGACTTTAATATGATTATCAGTACTCAGATTGACAAATCCTTTTGCACTGATGCGTCTCTGAGCTCGGTTTTCAAGGTTTTAGGTGCAAAAAAGGTTACCTTATTATTATTAAACACACCTCACAAGAATATCATATACATAAAAGGAGCATATTAGAACTACCTATCAGCTTACATAATTTTCAACACTAAATATGGCAACACAGCTTTCATAAGATCTGACACCATCTGAGCACTTTTTGAACGGGACACATAATTCAAGAATTCACCAACATTGCGCAGTGTTTTCATCAACATCAGCAGACAAACAAACCAGGACAGTCCACGATAGCTAGAGGCACCAGGCACATTCTATTAGTTACACAATTGTTGTAACTTGATTCTAAATTCAGAACAGACACTGGTGGGAATGCTGGCGGAGTGGTACAATCAAACTGTAGGCTTGGCAACGTCATTGTTGATTATGCTATTTTAACTGTCAACTTGTGTAACGTAAATTAGTTTCAAACAAAAACTCCTTAACTCCGTTTCTAATTTGTCTACACACACATTATTCATAATTTAACTATAATCAAGCTAGCATGTGTGTTTGTGTGTGCGTGCGTGCGAGTGTGTGCATGCGTGCTATGGGTTCTTACTAGTTTTATGCTGTGTTCCAGTGAGCTCGTGTTTATCGTAAGCACAACTTTGTAACACTTAAGCCTGCTTGACCCAGTTGCATACATGTACCAGTAGTAAAGCCAGGCTGCTCCTGAACTTTTGAGTTCACCAAGTCGTATTCACAACATACACGAGGTGTTGGGAACACAACATACATGAGGTGTTGGGAACACAACATTGGGGTTCATGAAGAAAATGGCTGTGCAAGGTGTTAATTGTAAACAAATCATGTTGTTTGGCCCTCATCATTCTGTAACACGTATGTAGCACAGTAACACTTACAGATAAAGTAGGTTGGGCATATTCATCAGAGCCTCAGTTGGGAAGAAAATAAACTTATTGTAGCTCAGGCTCCTACAAATAAAGTACATGTCACATCAAAGAACTGATTGTTTGTTTTGGTCATGTCTTAAACAATGTTTATTACTATTTCGGCACTTTTTCACTTACCTGGCATAAATTATTAACTGTGTTAGCCAGCACGGCAGTCCCCTAGGGTTAGGATTACTGCATGGACAACTAATTTAGGCAGGATAAATAAAAGATAATCACCATTTCTCCATTCAGTTAGGCGGTGAGGGCACCAATGAATCTATTACCATTATTAATGCACCCTACTGTCAGTGAGCCCCATTTCATATCACAAGTTTGACGAGCTGCTTCCACAATTCAACTTTACCCATCATAAAAAAGAATTGTTGATGTTCAAATCTGTAATGCGAGCTGTAGCAACATATAAATTGTTTTTTAAAAGTGCATACTTTTTATGGAATTGTGGAAAGAATTGCCTCTGATCATTGATTACATCTGCAAAATTTTAAATAGATCTAGATGAAAATAATTTATCAGTTTGTCTAATAATTTTATTGCAAAATAAAACATTTTATTACAAAAATTATTTTATGCATGTGAAACAAGTAATAACCTACAGGAATCTAACGTTGCTGTTGCTGAACATTTCCGGAGGGAGCCAGTAAATGGCATTGTTCATCAGCGCACTACAAGAAGAAACAGAATCATCACAAGAACTGCAGATCATAACGCATGATATATATATATATATATACAGTGCAAGTTATTTTCAGGGTCGCATTGCACAATGGTAACCATGGTAATAAAATAAATCTGTGAAATTCTAACAGGAGTTTTGTGGAAAGTCCCATGGACAACTGAACTTATACATTTTCATTATTTATTTTAACAAATAATAGGCCCTATATTACGTTGTGCAATGAAATACTTTGGTATAGTTTTTATAAAATATTGTTTTTATGTTATCATGTTTTGTAATTTATAAAAAATATTAAATAAATTTTACTATAAAATATATCTTTATATATTAAAAAAATCCTATTTATTATTAATTTATTATTATATATTATTCTTATTTTACCCGAACTACTTAATAGCAAATATATTATTAATTATTGATATATTTTTGTTCGAATAAGTAACCTACCATGGGACTCAAACAATGAAGCGGTATTTTGATGGACAATGCCACTACCAACGCCTGAGTTAATATGTATTTTGATGGACAACACCACTACCAACGCCTGAGCTAATATGTATTTTGATGGACAATGCCACTACCAACACCTGAGTTAATATGTAAGTTCTTCAGATGACCAGCCAAAAAACAACTATGAAAAATAGTGGGCTGTTTCCCTTCTTTGATTGCAATCGATGCTGGCACGCCTTCTTGCAGTTGTTGTGCATATAGCCTGCTAAGGGCCATTGCTAAGATACAAGACCGGATGTCATGTGATCGGTAATTGCCCCAATGAGAATACATTCCACATCGCAGGTAATCTCACACACACAGGCACGCTTATGGGGGTCGCGCGATAGTGTACGGGGGGGTCATGTGATAGTGCAGTGGTTAGCACATCCGCCTGACATGCCGGCCCCCCCGAGTTTAATACCCGGACTGGGCAGGTATGGTATAAAAACCTGGCTCTCAACATTTGAGACTGTGTATCCCTCGTGACTCGGAGATCACGTTAATGTCGGTCCCGTCTCAATATGGAACGTAAAAGAACCACTGAGGACGACAAGCACCCTGGCAGTGACCACCCTCAGTGCCAGCATAGAAAGGTCGGCTTGGCGATAATGTTCTGAAAAAGGCTGACTAGTTGAATGAGACCATTACATTGTAACCACAATATATACACACTAGTCAGTTACTAGAACGTTGCCGAGTGCTGGAGAAAACTAGGAAAGAAAAAACAGATGTTTTTGCATGTTTTATAAAAAGAACTTACACATGTGTGAGGGTGGATGGCAGCACTTGATCCGTGTATGTCAACGTGTCGATAACAATTTTGTTCTCTGCAAGATTCCTGGAAGAGTACCCATAAAACAGAATGATAATCCTACACTGTAAAGTTCAAACTATTCATAAATGAAGTCAAACAAAGAATTTTCTTCTGAAGTTTTATATTTAATTAAAAAGGAAACACAAATTAAAGCATGAGCCACACATTCTGCGTACAACTACATCAAGTTTATCAGTACAGCTAGCATAAAAGTTTGCACTTACAAACAAATCAATATGTATACCACAGATAGCTTTGAAAATATGGTTTCATTGCAATGGTTTTTCAATCAAATCACATTTTCAAATCTTAACATGTACACTCATACACACACGCACATGCACACACACACACACACACCAAAAAACACACTCACACCCACCAAACGCACATGCATGCTCGCTCACATGCACGCACACACATACACACAGTACACCGTGTACACATTTTTTCCATATATAGTGTCCTACTTACAGAATTTGCAATGCTGTGTTTGAAATATCAGGAAACCTGTCAATTGCTGTGAACTGAATCACACTGTAATAAAAAATAAATTCCAACAAATACAAAGCCATACTGATAAATAATTATTTACAAGTTATTTCTTACTGCATAAGTCTTAACTATTCATGTGTGAAACCAATTTAGGATATAAAATTGTTATGCAATGGTATTATCTGTATCAATATTTAACTGAAAACATTACAAAAAAACAGAACATTTATACTAAATGTATACTAAATGATATACAATAAACATTAAACAAATAACTATTCCCAAAGCTTTTTACTTACTTGGCAAAGAAAAACATTATTCGCAATTAATTAATAAATCATCACACAATTATTACTACCGACATTATAAAAATTTGACATATTCTACTAATATAGGTATATTTCGTATGAATACATCCTAGATAAATTTCTCTATCTCCAACATGGATTTTGTAGAGTTTCCTGCTAGAAACTGGGATTCAAGCGCAGACTCACAGGTGAGTAAGACTTGTCAGCTTGTCGAAGGTATCATTGGCAATACGTGAGAATGATGAACAATCCAGGATTGTGCTGCAACAGAACCAGATTCGCCACCAGTGTTGCATGGCATCATGGAACCAAAAAAGGACATACTTCACCAACATGTTTGGTACATATAACAACACAGGTGCTGGGATTAAAGGGACGCTATCTGTTCCATTAAGTAATTATCAACAGGAAGTTCTTTGAACCAGCATACCTTCAATATATTTATGTCTTGTCCTGTATCGTGCAGATTGATATGTAAAGGTATTGTGGCCGCAGCTTGTTTGATGTTGGATTAAGAGACAATGGATTCATATATATAAGGTTGGTAATGGGCATATTTTATTGCCAGTTGCTATGAATATCAAGCATACCAAGGAAGTGCATATATATAGTGAATTGTGTACAAAAAGCTGTTGCTGTACACACATAAACAATTATCAATATACAATGCCTCAAACTGCTGATCTACGACATCAAAGGTGAGGGCTACTTGCCCAACTCAATACTTATGATGATCATGAATACACGGCATGTGTACAAAACATCACATGTAACAGACTTCTGGAAGACAAGTTAATTGTAAATAACACAATTGTAAATGAAGTCCCACAAGTGGTGGTGGAGGAGAGGAGGTGGTGGAGGAGAGGAGGTGGTGGAGGAGAGGAGGTGGTGGAGGAGAGGAGGTGGTGGAGGAGACGAGATGGTAGAGGAGAGGAGGTGGTGAAGGAGAGGAGGTGGTGGAGGAGAGGAGGTGGTGGAGGAGAGGTGTTGGAGGAGAGGAGGTGGTGGAGAAGAAGAGGTGGTGGAGGAGAGGAGGTGGCGGTGTCTGATAGACAGTCAACTCAAAACATTCATAAGTATGAACAGAAAAACAGTGAAAGCAAGACACAAAATTACACACAACTTACTTCGATCGATTCAGAACTGGACTGAGAATGAATGATGGACTTTTCCCATCATGCCAAGCACTGGGCTAGGCCACAAATCGATAGGGGTGTAAGGTTAGGTAACATAAATTAACTTTTGGTTGCACCAAGAAGTTGTTATTTATTTTATTATTTTATTAAAAACAATTGCAAAATGTTGTTTGCTTGGAAAGATCTACCTACATGCTGGTAATTGCAGTACTTGTAAAAGTAGCAGGTGTGAGCTCCTTGAATGCCATTTTCTTCAAAACACTGAAACCCACAAAAAACAGCCAGGCATAGATGAATAAAAAAAACAACCAGCCAATAATACATGTTATAATAAACAAATCAAATTTGGATTCCACAGACCATGAGTTTTAAATTGATGCCTCATATTTTTGTTGAAATATCTTCAGTAGTTTTTATTTACTGCTAAAATTGAAGCACATTTAAAAAAACTGTTTTGAGAAATGAGGTCATTTTAACTCGCACTGTCTGTTGTTTCGTAATCTGTGGGTCCATAAATCCATGTAGTTTATTAGTTTTAGATTATTTGTTGACAAATATAAACAGGACATTAAAAGATGAGACAATAAGGTATGTATTTCTGCCAAAATCAAAAAATTGATGGGACATGACCCGGACAGCCTGATTTGGCTCATGTGTAGGATAGGTTTGTGTGACTTGATACCAGGGATGAGTGACATTCAGAGAAAAATCCGGAAATTTTGCTGTGGCCCACATTTCAGCCTGAGAGGACTGTCTCATATAATCGGGGGAAGGGTCCTCAGAGATGTTTTAATAATTTTAGACGACATATGGTGTATTTTGAGCAATATTAAATAGAAAATCTTAACATTTGCAATAGCAAAAAAAGCACACGGATTCACGCACACGTCATAGTACTAACTCACTTGTTAATGATATTTTCTGGGTTGAACCCGAGTTGGCTGATGGGCAGCTTTCTCATTGGCCAGCTTTGTCAAAACAGCCCGGTGATGGGCCATTATAGCTTTCTTCGTTGCCAGCTCAACTGTTTCCTTAGCTTTGTACTTGGTGGCTGCCTTCATCTTTGATATGTTCAGCTCAGTTTTCTTCTCCTCCTTCATATTTCCTTCCTCGGCAAGATGGATGGAGTACATTTTGTATGCACACCTCGTGTTGTGAATGAGGCGACCAGTCCTGTATTACAGTCTTGTTGTTTGCCATGAGTGAGTACGTCACTGTCTGGATAGTGTTGAATGTACTAACATTCTTTCTGGCAGTGGCAGTATTCATGATGCTAGACATGTGACTAAAACTCCCTTCCACTTGAGGACCATGAAAGCAGCTCATCATTGCAGCCACCAGCTTTGATAAGGCTGGGAACTTGCCAGGAGAGAATATGGTAGCCCACCACGAGTCCAATCTGGAACTTGTGGGTGCTTGTGGAAGTGTGTTGTCTACACGGAATCAGCGAACTTCCATGTGATACGCCCTCTGTTCAGGTTCTAATAGAACATTGGTGACCAGTGTGGGCAGTGCCAGCGTGTACTTCAATGCCTTCGGTTCCCAGCTGACTGTAGCCTGTAGGATCCAATCCGCATAGTTGACATCGGCCTCGCACCACAAACAGTAGGCATTCCCTGGTGCTGATAATTTTCTGATGAATACATCCAACATAGTGTCTCCAGCCGATCTCTCTAGCCACACCCAATTCCACTTATTGTTGACACTTTTGTTAATGTCCTTCACGCAACATTTGTCTTGCCGTACAACAAATCATCGATTAGCCATTGTGTTCGAAAATGATCGACATCTCCACAAAATACATCATCGTTTCCTATTGATCCACTGCTTTTGTGCGCGCACTTCAAAAGCGCTGAAGCGAACAGCCGACAGAACTAAGGGTTTTACTTCGCAGATTCACGGGCTCGGTTGGGTCAGTTCTGTCTCTAATCGCCAGGCAGCGTCATTAACACATGGCGACACCCGATGGATAGATGGTTAACTCAATCCGCAGATAGATTGTAGGTGAATTGTCCAGGATTTTATATGCCCTACCCCCAACATTATTTTTTTTTCTCCCCGGATTTACCCGATTCACAAAAGTGATCTTTGGAGCAGTATAAAAACCGGAATTCCGGCAAAACCGGAAATTTCTCATCCCTGCTTGATACCCAGTTTGCTGTGGCAGGTCACATGTAAGAGTTACTGTATTTGTTCTGTTAAGCATACAGTACACTTTACAAATATTTGTGATGCAAAAATAAGCAAAATTTTGTATTCCAGTAAGCAAGCATACACCCATTTTCTGGAGTTCCTGGGTACAACCAGTCCAGCTGATGTGACTGGCAAGTGATATATATTCATCCACAGGATACCAGAATATGTACTGTAAAGGCCGATAATTTAGGTGGACCTTTTGTTTCATCGATGCTTAATAGAATGAATGTATGAAGACATATCTTACATTTTTGATCCATGGCAGTTGGTGAGGTTAACCCTATCTGGGGTGCATGAACACCCATCACAGGTACCACCATAACAAGTGGTGCATTTGCCTTCGCTGTCACAACACGCCCAAGATGAAGAACTAGTGTCATAGTAGTTGTTGCTAAACAGGTAGTGGCCCCGCATATCATATTCATCTGACCACATTCCATTGGTGCTTTCCACTGAAAACACAGCATGCGCATGACCAAACTTCACACAGACAGTCGCAGATATATGGTTACATATTTTCATGTGGATTTCTATATGGTTTATTCATTGCAAATTAAGGAGAGATATGGTAGCTAGATAGGACATTTTTTAAATGCACAATTAATGCAATGTTTTGTGCCCAAGTTGTAGAGTATACCTTATTGAATAAAATATATTGAATTTTTTTCTGCCAGACCCACCATTTCCTTGACAACACTCAAAGAAGGCTGCCCGAGAGGGAAAATATAGCATAATTTGGAAACATTGTAGCTCCTTCAATGCAGTAATCAATATAATTTTTGTCTAGTCCTTATAATTTACAACACCTCATTCTATGCAATGTCGAAGAGATATTTTATGTATTGTCCTTATTTAATATTTTTAAAATGTTTAAATTTTGTTGGTAAAATCCATATTTTTATTACGATCAGTATATGTTCAGCATATAACTAAAAAGAAAATTAAAAATATCTCCTTGACATTGCATGTTTCCAAATTGGAAAAACAACGGTTTTAATAAACAGGTTTAAACAGTTCTCAAAGATTCGGTAATGGGATTTATCACATGACAGAAGCATATTCTATCCATGAACATAAGTTACGTAGAGGTATGTAAATGTTATAAAAGATATCTTTATTAACAGTAAACATAAAATGCTATCAGAATACAGAAGAATCACACCTTGAGTATTTCTTCTGAAAAATGTAATTTTAACTCCAGTGTCTCTCCTCAAGTCATATGCAAAGGTGATGCTTCTTTATTTTTTAACTTAACAGAAACTTTCTGAGACTGTATGGCAAGTTTGATCGATTCAACATAGATCTACATGACATTTCAACACATGTCAGACTATAATTATTTATATTGTCATATTCCCATCGCATGGTGCTAGGCATTTGTATGGTCATTGTGGAACTATGCAAGAATAATCTGAGGGCAATTAAGGGATAATAAATCAATACCTGTAGATGTTTTTATTAATTTATGATCATGTTATATTTTGTCACTATTTTACTGCTGCTGCTGCTGTTCTTGCTATTGCCCTGAATGCTTCCATGATGCACTTAGCTTGCTGATTGTATGTACTTACGTGGTGTGTAATCTACATAGTTGAGCTTCCCCGAATATCTGCTATTCCAGTAAGTCTCTGCAGACCAGTATTGCGCAGTACAATGGCTGCAGCAGAGTGACCACACCAACCATGCCCGTACAAACTGAAACGGAAAGTAACAGGAAATTTAGTGATATTGCAATGTCAAGGAGACTTCCCCACTTCAATAATATAGTTGCAGTGAAATAAACAGATTTTGAATTTTAAGAACCATATATTTGGCAAACTGTTGACCTGCATGAGTTATGAGGCCATGTTAAGATCAAAATGCCTTGTAAATATTTCACAAACTCTCAATTTATTATTTCAATTGATGTGATATAGCCATGACAACACTTCCACAACAATTTAGTAATATTTTGTTCAATAAATTCACCAGATGGATGGTCCAAAGTTCAGAAAAATCCTCTGGACTGGCCAAAATTTAACAGGTCTGGGCCAAAGTCTGGTTACCGTAAACGCCCCTATCTAATCTATAATATGCACCTTGACTGTTGCTAAATTTTGATAGAATTTCTATACCACCATGTATAATACACACCACGACTTTTGACATCAATCCCCGATTTACCCGCTTCTAATATTTTGCTTGAACCCATGAATCCATTATAGCTTGACGACTGCGCAAATGAATAAATCAGTGCTTGTTAAAACTTACATTGTGTCGTTCTAATTTCACTTTTAAATTAACACCAAGTTCTATTCTGAAATGCTACATGCAAACCTGGTACATTCAACTGCGAAACATACATGCACTACATTCGTCGTTAGTTACATTCACAACTTTAAACATGGAGTCACACTTGTTGACACTCGACCCGTGACGCAGGCATCATTCACGTGATTCCGAAACAGCAATCATAATCATAGCGGGACGCTTCCCGGGCTGCACTTCCTGGTCTCATAAGCTTCCTGCTCATTGGCGTTATTCGCGAGGCCAGACTTCCGAGCTCTCATCTTTGTAATTTCTCGCTACTAGTTTAGAGCTAGAGGGCGGTTACGGGAGTGCGATTCTTGCCTTTTGTCTGCATTGCTGCAGTGGTTTACGTGATTGTGACATAACGCCGACTTTGATAATATTACTAGTTTTCCAGCAGTGTTATCCTGGTCTGCAAACATTGATGAATTGGTCAGAGACATTTTTTTTTAGCTGTAGCATGATGTATAATACGCACCCCGACTTTTGAGTAAAAAATGAAGGGAAAAAATGCATATTTCACACCGAAATTTACGGTACTTTAAGTTTTAGCAGACTTGTATAACAATTGTAACAGGTCTTTTTATTTATAAGTTTGTCAGGAAATGATCACATAAAGGTAGCATTGATCATAAGTATCTTGGTATATGTAGAGCGTGGAAACTGTGGCAGTTAGAGCTGGATCTCAGTGTGAGAGTGCATCATAGAAATCAGCAAAAATTACTTTTTGATTTGTTTACATATTTATTACCTTTAGTACCACTTTAGTTGACTTTTTAATGATATATGACATTTTAATAATTATTTACTCATTGTGTTTATTTATATGTATTATTTCATTTTCTTAAAAAAAATTGCCATTGTACATTTTGGGAATGGCATAAATTTATTAAACAAACAAGGTCATATGCAAAACGATAAATTTATGAGTGTGACGTACACAAAAAGCAGTTGTAGCAATTGCAGGTCGATTACCCCAATTACTCATGTTATTAGCAATATATAAATTCTAACAGACTAATTGTTATTTATTACTTTAGTAAAGTATTTTTCTAAAATCCAGAGCAAGTATAAAATTGAATGTCAGCTGAACAATGGCTGAAGGGTAATTCTGTGTGAACACAACCAATGCACCCATTGGTTGCGACGGCAAAACCATTACGTTACGCTGTCATCGACATCACCTAGACTCTAGTCTACTCAACTCTAGTATATAAGCCTATCCCTGTATTATAGCCTGATAGAATGATAAATGATAGACGGGGGAGGGGGGGGGGTAGCGACGGCAAAACCATTACGTTACGCTGTCATCGACATCACCTAGACTCTAGTCTACTCAACTCTAGTATATAAGCCTATCCCTGTATTATAGCCTGATAGAATGATAAATGATAGACGGGGGAGGGGGGGGGTAGCGATGGCAAAACCATTACATTACGCTGTCATCGACATCGCCTAGACTCTAGTCTACTCAACTCTAGTATATAAGCCTATCCCTGTATTATAGCCTGATAGAATGATAAATGATAGACGGGGGAGGGGGGGGGGTAGCGATGGCAAAACCATTACATTACGCTGTCATCGACATCACCTAGACTCTAGTCTACTCAACTCTAGTATATAAGCCTATCCCTGTATTATAGCCTGATAGAATGATAAATGATAGACGGGGGAGGGGGGGGGGGGGTAGCGATGGCAAAACCATTACATTACGCTGTCATCGACATCGCCTAGACTCTAGTGACTGTATGTCTGTATGATAGGCTGTAAATGATAGACTAAACTCCTCAATAAATACACTAACTTAGTCTTAGTACAGTCAGTTGGTCTAACACTACAAGTACAACACTCACTAAAATGTTGCGTTACACGTTTCTTTTGGGTTGGAGGTGGCGTCGTTTCGCTGTCAGCCATCATTTCGTGCCGCGTGACTTCGTTTTGTTTGATCGCGGAAATGCGAATTTGTCATAACGCTGTTTCCTATTGGTTAGATTACGACCAGACTCAGTGAATGAAAAACCATGTCACAACATGCTGCATACATATGCTGCCACCTGTTGAATATAGTGGAAGCTAAATTTGAGTGATTGGCAAACATGGTGACAGTCCGTAATATTTTCATCCCTCGCCGTAATACCGTAATTTGAGGTGACTTTCTGGAATGATTCTGGACAATCCGGAATGGTAGGCAGGTCTGACATATGCAAAGATGGTATGTTGTTATATTTCTTAAAAACTTCCGAAACAAAAAAACAGTGAGGCGTAGCATGTATTGTCACAAAACTTGTTCTAGGTGTAAGCTTGTCCCTATAACATAAATAACTAATAACTCTCAATATCCTTCTGTACTTCCTTTACAACTAAAATGGGATACTTCCGGGTGCCCCAAATTTTTCAATAAATCACTAGCGATTCACGAGAGTTTTCAGGCATTGATTGCAAGCTAAATATAGATGCCTTAATCAACTGTTGTAAATATTTGGTATCTATGCATACCAGTGTGTAGCATCAGAGCAATGTGACCTGTCTGACTGTCTTAATTACGAATCCACACACACTCAAAAGTGCTGTGTTGTTATATTTCTATACAATTAGCCAACTTCCTACCATAAAAAGTCAATGTGGGATAGAAGATATTGTTATGAAAGTTTTACTAGACATTTAAACCAGTGCTATAACACAAATAACAAGTAACTCTCAATACCCTTCCATGCTTCTTTCTCAAGAAGAATGGCCCTTGGGTACCCCAAATGTATTAATAAATAACTCGCGAGAGGGTTTTCAAGCATTGATTGTGAGCTAAACTTACATGTTGTTGTTAATATTTGTATATATTTGGTATCTATGCATGAGTGTACATTCCCACAGTATTATGACTTGTTTGTCTGTCTTAATTATGAATCTGTACATATTCAAAGATGGTACATTATATTTCTTTTAAAAATAACCAACTTCTGATTAAAAAAAGTGGATTTTGGTTAGAAAGTATTGCTACAACCTTTTATGAGGCATAAAGCAAATGCTTCTATAACACAAATATCAAGTAATTCTCAAATTTCTGATCACACACAAATTGTAAGTGAGCTGCCAAGTACTTCCTTATTATGTAACAGTACAGACTGGGCATGCTTTGACCCAAGCAATCTTTATCACTGTTTAATTTGTAATAAACAAACTTGTACAAAATCTCAAATCCAAATATTTTCATCATATTTCTGGATACAAAAACTTGCATAAATATTTAAATAAATATAACATATTATTAGTGCCATATATATCATTATACGCATGACACCGATCTAATACCTACAATTAACTGTATCATGGAAGAATGAAAACACTCTTTTGGTACCTTAATAATACATTAATGACATTAATGTTTTTGTTTGGCCCACTATCTTTCAAAAAGATGCTGCTACTTGGTGTTATTTAGTCACTTGGAGTTATTGCTTGGTGCTATTACTTGGTGTTATACAATCACTTGGTGTTATTGCTTGGTGTTATTAGTTGGTGTTATACAATCACTTGGTGTTATTGCTTGGTGTTATACAATCACTTGGTGTTATTGCTTGGTGTTATACAATCACTTGGTGTTATTGCTTGGTGTTATTACTTGGTGTTATACAATCACTTGGTGTTATTACTTGTGTTATACAGTCACTTGGTGTTATTGCTTGGTGTTATTACTTGGTGTTATACAATCACTTGGTGTTATTGCTTGGTGTTATTACTTGGTGTTATACAATCACTTGGTGTTATTGCTTGGTGTTATTAGTTGGTGTTATACAATCACTTGGTGTTATTGCTTGGTGTTATTACTTGGTGTTATACAATCACTTGGTGTTATTGCTTGGTGTTATACAATCACTTGGTGTTATTGCTTGGTGTTATACAATCACTTGGTGTTATTGCTTGGTGTTATACAATCACTTGGTGTTATTGCTTGGTGTTATACAATCACTTGGTGTTATTACTTGTGTTATACAATCACTTGGTGTTATTGCTTGGTGTTATTACTTGGTGTTATACAATCACTTGGTGTTATTGCTTGGTGTTATTACTTGGTGTTATACAATCACTTGGTGTTATTAGTTGGTGTTATACAATCACTTGGTGTTATTGCTTGGTGTTATACAATCACTTGGTGTTATTGCTTGGTGTTATTACTTGGTGTTATACAATCACTTGGTGTTATTACTTGTGTTATACAATCACTTGGTGTTATTGCTTGGTGTTATTACTTGGTGTTATACAATCACTTGGTGTTATTGCTTGGTGTTATTGCTTGGTGTTATACAATCACTTGGTGTTATTGCTTGGTGCTATTACTTGGTGTTATACAATCACTTGGTGTTATTGCTTGGTGTTATACAATCACTTGGTGTTATTGCTTGGTGCTATTACTTGGTGTTATACAATCACTTTCCATGGAAGTGTCCTGTGCAAAGGAGGGATTATTGACACTGGTCAGAGTAGCTAGAAATACAACTTTTGGGATTTATGATTATTTAAGGTTGACAGTTATGTTGTAAATTGGACTGGTTTTTGCCAAATAAAAGTTTGCAGCAATATTTTCTATCCCACATCCATTATTTACCAAAGTTGTATAATGTTAAGAGAAATAGAACATTGTACCATCTGTGAATATGTACATAATTAACCACACAAGTCATATTACTCTGAGAGTGTACACTGATGTGCATAGATACAAATATATACAAATCTTAACAACAGCATGTATGTTTAGCTCGCAATCAATGCTTGAAAACCCTCTTGCAAGTGATTTATTTATAAATTTGGGGTACCTAAGGATCACCATTCTTCTTGAGAAGGAAGCATGGAAGGGTATTGAGAGTTATTTGTGTTATATATGACTGGTTTATGACTTGTAAAACTTTCATAACAATATATTCTATCCCACATTGACTTCAATTTTTAAGAAATATAACAACATACCATCTTTGCATATGTACATATTCATAATTAAGATAACCAGACCTGCCATATTACTCTAATTTGCACATTTGCATGTTTATATAAAGTATATATACAACTAGATTCTGAGGTTTGTGTATTTTGCTCACTATGTTTATCAACTTGGTGCACATTAACCATACACTGTATTTATGTTCTAATTATATTCATGTCATCTATACATTGCAGAGGACAATTCCACAAAGTTTCATTGACACATTTTAAATAGTTCAAGAGATATTAACCTGTGAAATGTGATTAATTTTATTTATTCTTAAGAAACCATCACAAAGTCCCAAATTTAAAAAACTACTGGAGCTAGAACACTCAAATTTCGGATTCTTGATTATCTTACCAAAGACTTTCACCACTTTGATTTATTCAAAAAATTAAGAGATGAGGGCAACAAATTACATGAATTTTGGTTGCGTTCACATGGAATGCCCCTGAAACCTGTATTTCACCAAAACATCTGAAACACTGGATACTTGTTTACAACAAAATATAGGAATTAAATAACAGAAATTGATCAAATGTGCAGAAGGAATAAAAAAGTACAATCTTTTTATTATTTGAAGTTTGAACTGAACATTGGCCTGGATCCCCCAAACTGAAGGCATTTGTTGTACACGCGTAGACATGCACAGACTGCAAGCAGTGAACATTGAATAAGTGACAAGATAATTACTGATAACACATTTAAATATTTATAGTATTTAGTAACCTAAACTTGTCAGTTCTGTGCACACTGTATGTGCCTGGCATTAGTAAAAATCATTAACTGGAAACAGGACATGTCATAGAATAACAATGTCATGCATGACTGATCTGTCATGCATTGGTGCACTGAAAACAGTTCATATATAGTCTGTGTGAACAGTTAAAATGCAATCAATCAATCAATCAATCACAATATTTTTGTCCCTTGTGTGAGAAATTCATTTGGAGTGTAAAGCAGCATATTAAGACATAAAACAAATGTACATGCAATATACTCCCTCCTCAGTCACAAAGCAGTTCAACATATGTACAAATTTATAGTGTATGAATAGCTTAAATCATTATGTGCAGCTGATGTAATGAAAGAATCAACGCTTGTAGAGGAGGTTTTGCCTTAAATATCTTGTTCATCCTCACTGAGTTTTCAGTAGAGCAACCAGAATGATTAGGCGATGCATATGATTATATTTGGATTCCTTGAAGTCCACTTTGTCTTTGATATGGGGCGCAGTCATCTGCACAGTTCTCTTGGGTCGTATAGTCATGACTGACAGAGTCAGTTACTAGGAACAACTACAACTGATTCTGCTAACTTCCATACATTGCATAGGATATATGTTTATATCTCTGTCAGCTGTAGTGCAGTCAACTATCACCCTTGACTTGCGAGGATGACCTAAAGTTTATATATCTGTACTAAGCCTAGTACTAAGCCTAGTACTAAGCCTATGTATGGCATTCAAATGGAACAATTAGCTACTGACCATCTCACTAACCCATACATATTTATATCTTCAAATGTCAGCATGAATTAAACTGTAGAAAAAAAACATACTTTCACACAAATATATTTTAGCTTCATACTTTGCTAGCACTAGATTGATGTGGGCTAGTGCCTAAAAAGCTGATATAGTCAAGCCCAGGTATAGAGCACTCTGAACATTTCCTCAGGTGATCTAGATTAAGCTTAAGCAGTGAAATGTGTGTGTTGATTCCATATCATTACACCGTATAACTCTAATGTCATCAACATTAAGTCCGGCTTTTAATTAAGGTATTATTTACCTTAGACTCTTGGAGCTGTCCTGCTAACCATTTAATTGCATATATCTTATTGGATTAGTAGAGATTAGCTTGCACATGAAAACTAAAATATAAATCTGTATTTAAAATTAACAAACGGTTTAATCTCATATATTTTATATGCCATACATTTATTTGGGTTCCCATTATGCAATTTTTTTATTTTATTATAGGTGAAGTCAAAATGTGTATTTGATCACTGGAGAACTAACTTGTCAAATGTTTCTGTATTTGACTAAGAAAAACTGTTCTTCTGAATTTGTATCCCACTGTGCATTTTGGCGTTCATAAGAATTAGAATACAATTCTTGGTTCTCAGCTTTAAATTAAGCCAGTGTTATAATAATGCATTTTCCAAATCAAGAGACGTCACTCATCAAAATGTACAATCTCTTAGTCTTACCTGTGGATCTGACTAATTGTGAAATAAATAAATTAAAATATAAATTATGTTTTAGTTATGGTAGTTAAACCCTAGCATATTATACCTTTTATCCAAATAATCCTGCACTGATCCTGCACAACCAATATACAACCTGCGACAACAACCCTCAGAAAACACAACACTCAAATTAAAAAAGACTCATATGTACTTACCATAGTATAATAATCCCTTCGTACAAAGCACAATGTATAATTCTCTAGTATTGTCAGAACTTTAGTGCCATTCTGCTTCAGGAACTACTGCAGACAAGTTACATGTGTTTGTAACACCTGTAATACATTATATTGCTACCAAGCACTAATTTCAACCAATGGACATGTTATAACAAACAACAACTATAGTATCCATGGCAAATATCTTCAAACATCTAGGCTACGATGACAAACGGCAGTATGTCACTGTAGAATATATTATATGACTCCTACATAGGTTTGACATTTTGCCAAATAATACGTAATTGTTTGACAGCTCGTCAACTATTCATTTGCTAAAGAATACCAAGCAGTTTATCTGATGGGCAGGTGACAGTGCTCCAAACAATACCTTGTTGTCTGATTTATGAGTACTTCGTACTAAGCGCACGATATTATAATATAATCCATAACTTGTATACATTCTTACAAAACATAGTTATAAACAAACTGATTGCATGCAAGTGCTTTTGAACACAAGATACAACTTAGGCTTTACATAATTGTTACCTGGCAGTTATTCACTATTTCATTTATAGAGAACGTCAGAGATATTCGTCAGTGTCAAAGAAGCCAACTATCAGACAGCAATTCCGTTCCTATAATTACTTACTATAATTATTTTGCTCTGCCGGCTCTGGCTATACACAAACTACTGCAGTACTGTGTATCCTCTATTACCAAAGGTATATATTTATAGGTCATAATTGGAGAAGTACAACCAAGCCACATGATTGGCTACAAGCAAACAATGCTTGGTACGCTGGTACCCAAAGTACACATTAACGTCACTGTAAAACCTTACTTCCTGGTACATAAACTGACTAGTCAGGCCACTTAATTATTAATACTTAATAGTAACATATTTAATTATATATTTCAATACAACAGAATTATTGTCTACCTAAGATCAGAAAATGTATTACCATATTGTGGGGGGTAATCACATGTTTCGATGACCAGTGGCGTAATGACCCCACTTATAGGTTTAAGCTAAATCTTGATATAATGTAACTCTTCAGCAGGTAGTTTGGATTACAGTATAGTTAGTGTGAATGAATGGTGTGCTTGGTTAGTACGGTACAGTGCATAAGGTCTACTGTGATTACAGTAGTAATGCTGTTGTTTTATATATCTATAACAATACTGCTAATATTGTATATGCCGAAATGTAGGCTCTGTCAGGAGACTAGTATGAGCTCAGTCACAGGCCTGGCCTTGGGATGTAGAGCCCACATTTCTCTCTCTTTAACTTAATCTCTTTAATATACGTAATTCATTTGGCTTTTTTCATCACTATTCATGACTTGTGTTGGTGCTTGCATAAATGCATTGTACATCCACACTTCACTGCTTATTTTTCCTTCACAAATGCTGTTGATGATTACCAGATATTGCCTAGATAATCTATCAAAAAGTTTCCGAAAACTAATTGTTAATGTGACATAAAAATCCATGGATTTTTATATTTTGTCAAAAACCTGCAAACCAACCCAGCCACATCCAATATTAACTAAAAATGGATTAGCACATGTCAGATTTTATTTATAAAATAAATAGCATGATGTTCATATGATATTTATTGTGATGTGTTATATTAAATATATGTATAATTAAATATATAATGTGTGCATATCTTCAACACTGGGCAATTTTGGTACGATTTCAGCATACCTTACACAATTATACACGAATGCACACACAACAAAATATAACTCTAGGGCATGTTGAACTTGATATGGAAGCTATAAACAGGATAGTTTGAAACAGCAAAAAATTACAGTTTTGACTCGATCTATCTTCTCAGTGAAATGGATAACTGAAAAAGTTTAAAATTGCTTAAGTTATGGTTTCCACGAATCCTTTCTAAAATAAAAACCTTTACCAGTTTTTTTCAAACAAAAGTTGAGCTCAAAGTCTAAACACAAAAACAAATTTCATCAGCATAAGTTATTTTAGTGCTTAGTAAATGATGCTTAATGGAATTAAGTATTGGCTACAGGCAAACACTGGTACTCAAAGTACACATTAACGTCTCTGTAATACCTTACTTCCTGGTCTACAGATAAACTGGCCAGTCAGGCCAATTAATTCACACCCTTCCACTCTCCCCAACCTCAGTCTTCTGATGTCATGTTTGACCGAACCGACAGCGGAGTGCTGAACCGAAGCCCCAGGCTCAGCCCCCTCAATATTAATTTCAATGTTCCAACACCAGTGTAGGCTTCACAACTAACAAAACTGCTACCAGGCAGACGCTGTCAGATTTATTGTACACAAAACTTGAATTGATTATATAATTAATTAAACTTACATATAACAAATGTATATTTCTAGAACTGACACACAGTTGTGTCAAAGATTTTGATTACTTATATCCAAGATAATTTGTTGAAGTTATTTTGAATGCCAGTGACATGTTAGTGTCAAAGAGACGCAATCAGATAGCAATTCCGTTTTTAAATTGCTAGGTAATTACTCTCCATAATTACTTTGCTCAGCCGACTGCACACAAATTACTCTTTCATCAAGATTGCAGAGTCGTGTAGCCTCTGTTACAAAGGTAATTTATAGGTGTATAATTTGAGAAATATAACCAAGGTACTGTAAATGAACGGCTACAGGCAAACATTGCCAAGTACACTGATACTCAAAGTACACATTGACGTCACTGTAATACTTTACTTCCTGGTACATAAACTGACCAGTCAGGCCACTTAATTATGTTATTAATTATAGTTATAATAGCAACATATTTAATTATAGGGTCATTCTGTTTGAACGCAACCAATGGGTGCGGCACTCATCTCTTCAATTTTTGAATGAACCAGCTTGTTGAAAGTCTTTGGAAAGGTAAGCAAGAATCCGAAATTTCAGTGTTCTAGCTTCAGTAGTTTTCTAGTTATGGCAATTTGAAAATTGGGCCTTAGATATTTGTGACGGCTTTTTAAAAATAAATAAAATTATTCACATTTCACAGGTTAACCATTTCAGTACTACAGCCCTGACCAGCTGTGATCACTAAATACTGCATTCCCAGTGAATATGCAAGATAATGGACTACCGGGTACCTCATTTCAAGTCAAGATTTGAGCAACAAAAATGCAATTTATGAACAGAAATGTTATATATTTTTGGAAAGTATGATAATCAGCGAATAAAATGAGCCATATCATTTTATATTCCGTCGTCATGGTAACCAACAATCCAAGTGGCCGCCAATATTTCAACGTTTTTTGCAGTTGCTGAACTCAGTTGTATACTAAGTTCACCAACATCGTTATTATGTCGATCGTCAACATCCGACAACGATTCTTCCATAAAACTATCAAATAATCTGTCCAAAACATTCGGTGGTAATTCGCTTGTTGAAGTAATGCCGTCTGCCATTGTGGCCACCGCAGATTTTGATAATCCATCATTAAAAACCGTGAAAATCACCGTAAACTATTATTGAGCGATAATAAACGATGACCACTGCTGAATAGCTAACTTATTTGCCTTGACAACCGTACACAACAAGTGGCTCCACGTAGCGGATTATTATGAATAAAAATGACTTGAATAGCAGACATCGTCAATGCCGAAAAACCGGCCTGTCGTACTGAAATGGTTAATATCTCTTGCACTATTTAACCTGTGTCAATGAAACTTTGTGGAATTATTATCTACAATGTCTAGATCACATGAATATAATTATAACACAAATACAGTGAATGGTTAATGTGCACCAAATTGATAAACATAATGATTTATTCAATAATTCACTCGCGAGACGGTTTTCAGACCTTGATTGTGTGGAAAATACACATACCTCAGAAATTAGTTGTATATAATTGATATATACACATGCAAGTGTGCAAATCAGAGTTATATAGTGATACCATCAAACAATGCGGCCTTCACCTTGCAGATGTTGGTTACGTTATGAAATACACTTTTTTCACCAGTAAAATTTTGATTTAGGCCGTATTTATTTGTACATAAAGAACAAAAATTGTGCCTAACTCTGACCGAGACAACTTCCAAATACTGTAACATTTTGTCCAAACGAAAATGGCATCCAGTCTGACTCTTTGAAAATTGCACTGCCGGTGGTGATGCCACTGATGTTTAGACTTGGCATTCATTAGCTTTGCTATTGAATGCAACCGTTCACGCGATAAGAGTTCAGTTTTGACGAACTATTGTTGAATTATTACCAAAGTTGCGTTTACCGTCTCCTATAAGTGAGTCGGGTCTAAGAATTATAACGAACTAGGCATTGGATGCACTAGCTGTGTCCGCTAAGATAAACCGGTGACATTTGTGAACAGGCAGTGTCGGGCCGATAACTTGAACATTTTGGTGAATTCAATCGGCGGGACGGATTTTGAATCGGCAGCCGCCGATTCAAAGGCCTTTATTTCAAACACTGATCATCTGTATGTCTTCAAGAGTGGAAGATGACTGGCCTAGACTGGTAATTACAATTGATAAGACTGGTGGACCGTGGAATTTACAGGGGGCCAGCTGGTCACTAGATTGACCAATTGCTCCATATCTAGGAGCCCACATTATTTACTATAATTGGCATAATTGATAGTCAAACTAATGAAATGGATCAGTATTAATTTTAAATAAATGGCTCAAATGACACTGGTTTGTCAATGAAAAAAATAATCTGGCCAAAAATGGATCTGATAGACGTGAATGTTTTCCACACAAGTCGTTTGCATGCTAAAAGGCATAGTTTGGATTACCGTAAATCCTGTATTTGTAGCCGCAGCTTTAATTACAGTAGTGTGTAGCCGAAATGATAACAATGACGGCAAAGTTGGGATGCGGCTTTAAATACAGTAATTTGCCAAAAATATTGTGAAAATTGGCTAACTGGGTTGTCAGTAGTAACGTTTATAATAAATAAAAAACTTACTGATAAAACAAAGTTGGATGTATCAATAAAACATTGTATTACAACTGCCACTGGTGCAAAAAATAATTACATAATGCATAAAAACCTGTGTCCATAAAAGTGTTCAGAAACAAAGATCAAAACATGTGAAAACATTAAAATCCATCGTCATCGAAATCACTTTCATTGTCACCGTTGAAGAATGCCATGCCGTTTCGTCGTGGTGTCATTCCATGTATCCAGGACGCGCGCACTGGGCAAACATCTTCTAATATGATGGCATCATCCATCTCACAACTAAAATCCTCCAAAGTCACTGTCATTGCCACTATCAAAGAACGCTGCCTGGAACGGCATGGCGGCGTCATCCCGCGTATCCGTGTCTGGGCCGTCAGCATCGCGGATCGTGGCCGCGTGCAAACATCTTTGAAATTTTGAATATGATGGCATCCGCCGTTCTTAGCAACTGTCCCACACTAGCAGACATCAGCTGTAACAACTGTCTGCTTTGTTCAGACGCTTGCTCCTGGTATCAGGTGTTGATGTTTTAAGCCAAGTTCCAAGCACAACGTTCACACCTTAGCTTTGCTGGAGCCAGGCTTCACCTTGTACGGAATTAAGCTTTGCATAAATTCCTAGTAATTACTTGTCCATGAAATATAGTAATTATTACAAGAGAAGTTATGTTCAATAAGTATATGCTTAGAACTGCTTTAGTCTAGTAGCTTGTGTTCTTATAATTAGATCTGCGATACAGGATGTTCCCTTAGGTTTAGCTTAGGTATTCTCCAAAGATAGAAATAGCTGGGCTGGGCAATAGTCCGGAGATGAGTCAATTAGCAGATAAGGTAATGCTGGATCAGAGACCAGATAGCCAGGTAGCCAGGTAACCAGGTAGCCAGGTAGCGAGTCCGACTGTAGGGCGCCATATTAAGAAGTGCAGAAGAGGCACTGACCAGTGGGAATCGCAAGTCACTAGGAAGAGAGGGAAGTAGAGAGTATTTAAGGAAAGAGTTGTGCGCAATTGGGATTGGATTGAGAGAGGCATTGGAGGGGAGCATGTAACATTACGTCTGGTTCCCACGGAGGACCAGTATTGATTGTACTGATCTGTATTGTGCTAACTGTCTGTATTAAAGTTCTTGAAACGAACAGTGGAAAGTCTTCTGCGATAATTGAGTAATTAGAACCTTCCTCTGTGAGTATCTGATTTCTATTAGACAATGACACATTGGCTGAACTGAGTAGGTCAATGTCTAAATTGTCTAGGAAATCAACGCAGAGGAAGAACGTTGCAATACGTGCCCAAATTAGAATACCGAGTCTACAAACGGAATAGGCAGATGCGATAAAGGGAAATAACAGTAGACACCGGGCATTCCACAACCTGATTGTCAACACCATTACAAGTGCCCCTTTGCACTGGAGTAAATTGCACTTCCCCTGGTACAAGATACAGTATTATTATCCCACATGCCTGGGTCAACCGTCTGGAACTGGAAGAAATAGGCCAAACCACAAGATCATATCTGTTCTCACAGCCCCGCAGCGACAACAATTATTCATTGTAATTACTAGCTGTCAATCAAACACTTTTGAAGTCAACACAGCTGGTCCTACTGCACTAAACCAGCTCTAGTCTTTTAAATGCATTTATAACATCGACTTTATACATGATTCTACATAAAATGGCATAAAAATAAAACTTCTCAAAATGTTTTAATAATTCTAGCTTTACCGTATAGCTTAAATGCATGGCTACATTTCGTTCACTGGGTGTATGGACATTCAGCCACCCAGTTATTTTCTGGTAGCATGGTGAAATTCGTTTTTTTTTTTCTTCTCCATTTTGACAACATTCACATATAGTAATATTCCAACGATAATATAAAATGTGATGTAGTTATTATCAACGCATTACAATCAAGTCTTTTTCCAATAAAATTATACCTTATTCATTCATTTATTATAATTAAGACAAAGTTATGACTTTCTTTATGGAACCTCTTAATTTTTCCTAATTGTGTGCACTACGGAAGTATGTCACAAATGGTCATTCAAAGTCCAGGTGCAGCTTTAACCCTCTCAAGGCCAGATTAATGCAAATATGTGCCTGTTATTGAATCCTATTGAATCGAGAGAATGTGCTGTGAGTGAATCATGTGATATACTCAGGTTGCATGAATGCAAATAAATAAATAATTTTTGATCCGATTCAAGTAAAATTTTTCACTACATTTGAAGAACTAATTCCTGGTGTAACTAGCCAAGTATGTGGCATATATGTCAATTTATTACCCAAATATGAATTGCTAAAGTTTGACAAAAATAAAATACTTAAATAATTGTCAACAATTCATTAAAAAAAATATTTTTCATTAATAATTAGCGGTTACATGCTGCGTATGAAATGTTCATAAATTACTATGCTACAGAATGGAAAACTAACTAAATGTCTATGGTAAATAAAACTGAAATAATTTCAGTTTTTCAGAGTGCATGTATTTTCAAGATTTTATACAAAATGGCGTTCTTTGTGATCATAGCCGTCATCCCGTCTGAACTATTAAGTTGGTGTTATATTTAAAATGTGTAATCATAGTACAAAACATTCCCCTTCGATGGCAGCGTTCGTTATAAACTTGATTCGAAAATTCCATCAAAGTCCAAATTACTGGAGTTCGACATAATGACAATGTCGAGAATTACAACAAAGCTAAAAAACACCACCCGCTTCGTTGCGCGGCGCATTAATACTTCTTTACAACAAAATAGACTGCTCAAAAGTTAGCATTTAATCGTAGAAATCGCCTGCGGACGCGTGTTTTGGAATAATTCCTGGGTGCTTCCATGTTTATGCCTGCAGCAAATGTTAAACTTTAATCTCATTGGCTGAAAATCACCATTAAAATATTCACTGCGTGGCATAAAAGAGGGACCGGAAATTGCGTGTGTCACTGCGTTCGACTACAAAACCGCGTGGTGGTTGGCGCTATTTAGTCACAGAAATCGCCGTCATTTCTCACTTTTGAGGCTTCCCAGTGAAACTTCAATATTATTATATGCTAACTGCCGAAATAAATTGCCGTTATTGGATGACACTGTTTCGCGGTACCAGTTTAAATGTGCCCATGTATTCGGGTTGATTCGGGCGTTCTGGCCGTGAGGCATACTCAGGTTGATTCGGGCGTTCTGACCACGAGAGGGTTAAATAAGGTTTTTGCCTGTGACAAACTGCATGGAGGAAAGTAGGTGGTTAGGTCAAAAGTCGGGGTGCGGCTTTAATTAGGGGTGCTGCTACAAATACAGGATTTATGGTAATTCAAGACTGGAAAAAATTATTTTCTGGCGAAGGACCTGCCTATAGGTATATTTAGATAACAAATTAACTGTCTACTCCCACCAATTAGGGCCATTGCCAAGTTATTGAGGTGAGAATCGGATAATGTTTTTTTTTCTCAAAAGATGGGTGGTACTAGTGTCAAATAAAAGGAAAGCCACTAAATGAACATTAAAAAATATTTTTGGGCCATAGAACCCTTCCTCAATTGATTTCAAGGTTTTTTCATAGAATCTGTTTTGGCCTCCAGTTTTTGTGGTGGGCCCCTATATTTTGGAAAATAGAGGTCCTGCTGGGACCCACTAATTCTAGGCTAAATTCTAACCCTGACTGACCTTATTAAAACAAATGTATCACTGACCAGAATCAACAAACATGACTTGACTCTTCAAGCTTCAAAGGCTGGCAGCTCTGGTCTCTGAGTGTACATAACTCAAATCATAATCATGTGCTTTTGGATAACATTCCATAAACTTTAGTTGATCCACTGAAAACTATACACTGTGCCAAAAGGAAACTGTCGCAATTAATGAACTTTGAACATACACTTCACTAGCTTTAGGAATAATTCATGAACATTACAAACTGCACTGCAGACAATTATTGATACACATGGGAATTACAAACATTGCTACACTGGCATTGTCTGGACCAACTCAATACTGCTACACTGCCTCGGAATTACAAACATTGCTACACTGGCATTGCCTGGACGTAAAGAACACTGCTACATTGCCTTGGAATTACAAACATTGCTACACTTGCAAAACCTGGTCCTAACATAGTAACAGTAACAATCATTGCTATACTGGTTAGGAATTATAATAGGGTGGAAAGGTCTCGGAATTTAAAATAATGCCCTTGAACCTGGCCAGGACATAGCTAAGTTTTTCACTAGTTCATGTGATCAATATAAATCATAAATTTATTTGCATAATGCTGCGAGACGTTCTTGGGAATCCCCCAATCTTGGCAGGAGCGGCAGCAATGGCAACCAAGAGCATCACAGATTCTGGTCTAGAATCTGCATACAAATTTATGCTGCTGCCCTTAGCAGAATGTAACATACACTGTACTTATTATAATACAGCAGTTTTTATGAGCACTTGGCAGTGATTTTTTATACGAAAGTTGCAAGTATTCCAGTAAAACCAATTTGTTTGTATACCTGACTTACTTGACTTAGAGCTCTTGCTGGGTCTACAACGTATAGGTCACATTCTCTACCACCGCCCTCCAGGTGAGGTGGTCAACGGCCACCCACCCAGGCCATCTAGATCCTGCTTGATGCAGTCAATCGTGGAGGGCGACCATGGTGCCTTTTCCAGCCGGTGTTAGTGGGTGGGATTGGTACATTTGTGATGCAGGGTAGTCTGGTGCAATGCATTGCATACCTGGTAACATTAAATAAATGAATCTCAGGATATCTGAATACTGGTTGCCCCTCCCCTTCTTCTTCCGTGTTCTACGTAACCTCATCACGTTGAGGGTCTTAACGTAGGCACAGTGCAAATAATAAAAGAATAAATAAAATAATACCATGGTAATAATATTTTTATTTCAGACAAAAGTCCATATGTACATACAAATAAAAAATACTAAATAAATAAAATAAAATAAAAAGATATAGACATACACAAATAAAAAAATATGTATGTGTGTTCAACTTTAAGTATACAATTCGGTAGTCCAATATTTAAACATAAGACTTCTAAAATGTATATCAGTATCAAAATAATATAAAAGTAGATTTTCAGATTGTTGAAAACGACATAATAAATTATATATATCATTATATGGATGAACGCATACGTTCATTAAAAGATTTAACATCGTTTGTAGCAAACATAAAACTTGCACTACAGCATGGTAACAAATTGTATAAAATTATAAAAATGTTGTTATACTTATAGGCAACAGTAAAACCTTTCAAACTCTGTTTTTTATTTATTTTCAAACTCTGTTTTTGGGGGGGTACATAGTATCACAGTAAGAGAAAAACAGGGAAGTTTTAAAGGTAGAGCTGCAAAGGCAAAATTGTTGTGCTAATACGTTGGCCTGAGCATATAGGCTTCTTTTCTGTCTGGCAATGTCATCATCGTCAGTAAGATTAGTGTTAATTATATGACCCATATATTTGCATTTAATAGTTTGAGGTAACAGACGATTATTGAGAGTGACAGGATGAATATTTTTCATGTCCTGAGGTTTGTTATCAATAACCATACAATATCAGCGTTCGAAATAGCACTTGTTTGTTTGTCCGGGACAAGTGATTTTTGGCCCGGACATGTAAAATGACTGTAAATGGTTATCCGGTGGAGAAGTGAAAATTTACAGTAAATAGTGACGGGTGCAACATTGCAAACTTCTTATTTGCGGAAATTCAAACGTAAATGAAGTTATCTAGCAATCGCGCGCGTTGCAATTTTGTTAGTGTGTCGACGTCTTGTCGTTCCACTGCCAGTGTGTTGTACGTCAGTGTTCGACCAGGTTTAATGCCTGTGTTAACAGGGTCATCCGCTGAACGCACTGACCAAGCTCTGTCATACGTGTAGGACAGACTCCGCATCAGCCATCGTTGATCGAGGCTGTATTTCACAAAAATCATAAATCGTTCCGTTTGGACGACGTACAACTTGCTTCCACTCACGGATCCTATTTGATGAACTTTGAAAATAGTAGGCTTTGTATTGCTACCTGTTATTTGAAAACTTATATAGTTTTATCCATTATTACGCCTAACCCACGCGGTCTCGGCAGTCTTCAAAGTCATCGAACGTTAGCAGATCGAGATCGGTGACAATTTTCTAAACTTGTAACTGGCTCTCTGGTAAAGCTATGGTGCTGGTTGATCAACGGAATATCAGAAGCGTTGTTGTATCTATGTAACATTTATTTTAACCATAAATTGCGAATTTTCGAAACCGAATTATGCAAGAGGCGCGGCTGGGGACAGGGTGCCAACCGCCGTTGGCATATCGGCTTCCGCCAACTACGGCGGTCTGCACGCGGCAGCAACGTTACGACGTAAGGGGTTAGGACACTGTTAGACTTCCTGCTTGGTTACAGACATAAAAAGTGCAGTATATTTTTGAGAAATTACTTTTTATAATATTCACTTGCTCTGACATAAGTGCATTTGAGTAGTCAGATTTATAGATTTTGACTAAACTCGACCAGCATATCAACGAGATGATGACAACGGCAGGTGAGAAGTTTAATACATTTTTTAGGTCACGTTTTCTTACAATCAGACAAAACGTTAACATGGTCGCCAATGGGAAAAACTATCAGTGTGCTGACTCCGTAACTAAATCTAAAAAAATTATATTCCACCTGGTAAATGTAATTCGGGCACCGTTAAACTGTTTTATCGACATTGAAATGGTAATATAACAGTTAGGAAAAATATGCGTTTGTTTGCTGATGATTAGTTGAATATTATCTTCATTTGTAAAATACAGAACTTTGTTAATATTGAAGTTAATAGAGGTTGAACAAAATAATATCAGATTATATAGTTTATTATGATTTTTGTGACATTTCCTAACTTGGCATTGGCCATGTTCCTGATGGTTGAGTGGCATCTTCAATTACATCAGTGTTATGTATTATATTAAACATAAACAGTTTTTGCAACATTATAACAAATAGCAAGGAAAACAATTGTTTCATTCCTATCACCGTAATAATTATTTGTTATTAATAAAAGTGTCAGCATCACTAAAATATTGGTATACATCATGTAACGTGTCTACTTTTAATATTAATGATGAATAATAATGATAATGGAACGAAAAATAGTTGCAAATATAATTTTGCAATTTCAAAATTTGCAGATTAAATCAAATTGTGTCTTTGATCACAAGTCATTCAGATGTACCTTCAACGAAACAGCAGGAACATTGTGTTGTTGTCATAAAAATAAGACAGTTTTTTCCGAAGCTTCAATTCCCCTTGACAACCACTCAGACAAGTAACATTTTGGCAGAGAAGTAGATTTCGGTGGACAAGTAAATATTCTGGCTTATTTCTATCGCTGAATATACATGACTTGTTGGCATTAATGCCATTGTATGTTATGTTAAAAATTTTGCCATACTTGGCACAACAATCTGTTAGTTTTTCAACCCAGAAACACTAGGTAAAAAAATACAGAGATCATCTGCATACATCAAATATATTGGAGACATTAAAATGTAAAATAAATAAAATTTAAACAAATTACTTTTATACAGTAACAAATCCATCTTTTCCCTTGTAATTGTACTGCCTGTACTAGTATATTGGTACTTTTCCATGTTTTCTTTTTAATTATTTTCTGTTTCTTTTCTTTCTTCCTGTGTCTTGGTAACATGTCTAATTGTCAACTTTGACAGCTCGACGTAAACATAAAAGATTAAGCCTAGCCCTAGCCCCTAGCCTAGGCTAAGTCAAGGCTAAGCCTAAGCCTCAGGCTAAGGCCTAAGGCCTAAGCTTAACCTAAGGGCCTAAGGCTAAGGCTAAGCTCCCAGTATTACAATTAGTAATGGATGGAAAAAAGTTCCGAGAGCAACGTTGAACGTTCAAACAAATTGACTGTAACGATGTTTTCATCTGTATAAAATAAACTAGACAGAAGTCAGAACGACAAATGTGGCTATATTTAAACAACCCCCTCCTATGTCTATGATCAAGGACTACAACTGTATAATATAGGCTGCTATTATAATAACTATATCGAAGTCCTAACTATATTGTACAGTATACACATTGCACAAACGACAGAAGCGCTCGTGGATCAGCGGCGGTGTTTTACAAATTACTTCACGACAAGAGTTCAGCAAGACAGGTCATAATATGCATACTTGTAAGTTGTAGTGGTTGTAGTCCTTGAATAATAATATAATACCAAGTCTTACTGTACAGTAGACACATTGCATAAACGATTCAAGCGCTCGTTCCAGTCGTGGTCTGATCAACTGACAACTTATTCAAGTTTTAGAACTAGACTAGAAAGTTTAGTTATGGAACTTATGCGAAGTTAAGTCATTTATCAGTATTATAATATATAATAAACAGGTAGACACAAACACAACTTTACACACTAGATTATTATGAAGCTACATAATTACCAACTGGTTCGGAGAAGTATTTTTCCGCGCACTTGTCGTCTGGCGGCTAACTTTCACCGTTTCACTTTCTGCGGGTCGTCATAAATTAAAAACCGGGCCGCGGCTACGGAATCGCGAACTGCAAGTAGTGCAAGGGACCATCCTCGACGATTCAATTAAGGGATGAGAAAAGGCAGTGAGTTACAAGTGCGAGAGTATACCTGCCAACTCTCCCGGAATTTCCGGCAGTCTGCCGGATTGTGTGTGTATATCTCCCGGTCTCCCGGAATACAAGCATATCTCTCGGATTTTCGCTGAAAATCTCCAACACCATCCCCCGTCTTTGAGACAATGCAACACCACGGGCGACGTGCTGAGACAACTGAGACCTAAGTCGTGCTGAACCGCTGAATTTCCATCGAAAAATCTCCAACAGCACACTCCCCTTCCCCCGTCTTTGGGTCTTTGAGACAGCGAATTAACTGGTGATGTTCCGTCAAAATATCTCCAACAGGACGCCCCGCCACGAGACAGTGCGACACGGTAAGCGTGCTGATCTCCCGGATTTCAACAACAAAAGTTGGCAAGTATATTATTATATACTGTATATTTAGCAGTTTTCTGCGTAATTCAATCATCTTTAAGATAAGCACAACTTTTAATGTTACGAAATGAAGTACACAAATTTTAAATGCCAAAAAACCAGGTGCATCCATCGTGGTACGTGATTGTGTGTGCGCTCTGCAAAAATTCGGAGCACGTTTCATAAAATGACGTAATAGTTCATGGGCCAGACCAGATGTCGGTGCCATATGGGTGGGCAAGATCTATCATAATAGTTATGATTTTTGAAACAGTTCATGTCTACGGAACATATTTTGACATGATAAACATTGCTGAGCGGGTGCTTATTGGCTTGACGATCATCTTTAAAAATGGCCGCCAAATCCAATTTCCTCGTGTTGTAATAACTGCGTCACCTAGAACCATACTTTTGGTGTGAATATATATATAGGTCTTAGGATCAACGATTTTTTACACCTGACCTTCTGCGACATTCACATCCGCCATTTGTAAAGATGGCGGTCGTCAACACAAATATCACTATATCTTAGCATCTATTCAGAACGACGTAGCCTAGAGCCACATAGTTAACGTCAAAATAGGTTATTTTCAGGTACGGCTATTTTATGGCTTTAGGTAATTATGGTCGAGAATTTGCGACGCCTGCTTCGAGCATCAACAAAGGAACACTCGGTGCTACACCTGGCGTCTATTCGTGCAATGATCCCATGATATTTCGTATATGACAGACTTAACTACGCAAGCTATCCCCCGTACTACTATGCTCAGCTGACAGAACTGCCCGTCGAAATCCCAGATGGCCATGTTAAAGGTGGCTTTTCGGTTCAGCTTGGCTTCGGAAACCCTTTTGGGCGAATCCTTTTCGACCAGACGATCGATTGAGTTAACAGTTAACGAATACACCCAAACGCTTCGTGGAACAAATGGGTTCAATTTGAAACCATGAGCTGTGAACATATCCTAACAGCCGAGTACAGGACCATGTATTTGAACGAGCTGAGAGACATGATTGGTCTATAGACAGTTCCACGCTGGCTCGTCCAGATCTTCAAACGTCCCGCATCCGGAAAGACGAAGTAGATGTTGAGTTCCTGGTTGACCTGATGGAGAATAGTTGGCTGAATCCAATGTGTCCTGAAGAGACAGAACTTGTCAGCCTATCCATCCATGTAGCCCATGAAGATGTTGCCAAGGATCTTGTGTGAGCTTATCAAGTAGGCGAAGAAGCAGATGTACAAAAACACACGCTAAGAAGAAGCTCCACCAACAAATAAATTCCACAACAAAATGACAAAGCAAAATTTGAAGTCATTCTCTAGTATAAATGCAAAGAAAGCCAGTGGAAGAAGAACAACCAAAGAGATGACCTTGAAGGCGGAGAGAAAATTATTTGGCTACATGATCCTTGTTGCTCAGAGTTGACAGCTGCATATGCTAGATGTCCTGGTTCACCCACTAGGCCCTCTATGCTGGGAACTCGCAAATGCTGATGGGTCTTTGCGGAAGACGAACAAGGCTTCATACGCTAGAGAATTGGAGAGAAACATTTCACCAGCAGAAAATATCCCTGACCCATCAACATGCATCATTGATGGAATGAGCTTGGGGCAGAAGTAGCTGAATGGCAACATCAAAACATTTGCACAGCTGGCAGAATCTGTCGTGCCTCTTGTCCTACATGTTGGGTCACAGATTCACAGGATTGAAGTGGTATTAGACGTTCAAGAACATTGCAGGAGGCCACGCTAGTCAGCAATGGAAGAAGTTCCTGTGCAGCTCCTGCAACAAGTTCAGTCTGACTAGCCAGCCGTCGATCAGAAAGTACAGGGAGAAGCTACAAGATAAGTCACTATATGTAACATGTGAGGATGTTTGCTACAAAATGACCAAAGATGATGAAGTCGCAGAACTGAGATAGGAGAAAATGGCAAGAACAGCACAGAGAAGATGCCCCTAGCAGTATTACTAGAAGAAACTACGTCACATGAACTCGCCCAATCCGAAGCAAACAGCATGGAGCAGTCATTCAAATCGGTGAACATAATACAATCGAAACCATTCAGGCCCAAGCGGAAGCCATATGCAAGTGCACAGACATAAAACAGCAAAGTCGGGTTGATTTTGTAGGGGAGATTATCCGCACAAGCACGGTTGTCTTGCAGAAGGACAATCATGCCGAAAATGCTCAAAAGTTGGACACTTTCAAAAAGAGTGCCGCTCCAGGTCTACCTTTAAACTACCACCATCAAAAGGTAAACCCAAGCCGAAGACACGTGCACAGAAGCAAGTTAAATTCATGTAGCCGGAAACACCAGCAGTGATTCGTCAGACGAGGAAATATTTGCCGTCCATGGGAAGAACAAACAACCTGCTGTCATGGTTACATTTGGTGATGAGCAGTTTGCAGTACAAATGGTTGTTGATTCTGGATGTCCGGAAAATCTTATCGATGAAGCAACATTGAGTTCATTCACTAGAAAACCAAATCTGAAAGAGTCGAACATTATGCTGTATCCATACTGCTCGACGAATCCGTTCGACATTGTTGGCAAGTTCAAAAGCCGCATTCACTGTGAAAGACGTATACTAGTGTCTTATCAGTGGAAAGACCGCTGAAGCATTGAATTTCCTTGGAATCATCATCCAAGCAGTGAACAATGTTCGTGTAGTGTCATCGTCATCTCAACAAATTCTGAATGAATTTGAGGACAGATTCACATGAATTGGCAAGTTGAAAAACTTCAAAGTGAAACTGCATGTAGACACCGAAGAGAAACCAGTCGCTCAACCACACCGAAGACTTCCCTACTCGCTGAGGAAAAAGATCAGTGCCAAGCTGCAAGAACTTGGGCAAGATTACATCATCGAACAGGTTGATGGACCTACACAGTGGGTGTCTCCAATTGTCAAAGATCCCGAAGAGATCCGATTGTGTGTAGACATGCGAGCTGTGAACACTGCCTTTCATCGCGAACGCCACATCTCGCCAACCATCACTGAGGTGATTGGTGACATCAATGGATCAACCCTATTCACGAATCAGGGGTAACACCAATTGGAACTTGATCCTGAAAGTAGACATCTGACTACGTTTTCAACTCATGATAAGTTGAGAAGACTCAAACACTTGACCGATGGCATCTCGTGTGCGAGTGAACTCTTCCAAAATGCCATATAACAAGCTCTGCTAGGATTTCCAGGTGTCCTCAATATCAGTGACGACATTCTGATATACGCTAACTCACAGGAACAGCACAATGAGAGGCAGACAGCCACTCTTCAGCGTCTGAGGGCGAAAAACCTGACGTTAAATCGCGACAAACAAGACAGCATTCTTCGGATGTGTCTTCAGAGATGCAGGCATGGAGCCTGACCCAAAGAGATTACACGACATTCTCAATGTCAAGGAACCCAAGTATGTCGCTGAAATTCGCTCATTCTTGGGAATGGTTGCGTATGTTGCTCGCTTTATACCCAACATGGCAACATTGGCTGAACCGCTCCGGTTGCTGACAAGAAAGACAGAAGCATGGGGTGGGAGAAACCTCAGTCAGGTGCGTTTGAGAAGCTGTGACAGTGCTTAGTGAGTGCCAGAGTAATGGCATACGTCGACACTACAAAACACACCACGTTGGTTGCATGTGGATGCTAATCCCGTTGGACTAGGAGCTGTGTTGGTACACGAAGGCAAGGTTGTCTCATAAACAAGCAGATCTCTCACCGAAGTTGAATCAAGGTATTCACAGACTGAATGTGAAGCCCTAGCTATACTCTGGGCATGCAATCACTATCATCTATATGTCCATGGCCCTCCAATCGATGTCATAACCGATCACAAAACATTTGAGCCAATATTCAACAAACCGAACTCAAAACCACCGCCACGTATCGAGTGATAGTTGGTGAAACTTCAGGATTACAACGTCACAGTGAAGTATTCAGCAGAGTGTATGTCACGTCATCCCATGAAAGGCAGCTCCAGGAAATGCGAAGAAACAAAGACAGAAGGGCATATGAACTTCATCATGCAAAACACAATGCCAAGAGCAACCACAAAAGGACAGGTATACAATGCTGCAGAGAATGACTGAACGCTCACCCACGTCATGCGTGCCTTACAAGACGGTCGCTGGCATGAACTCATTGGTGATAATCCTACTGCTAAGTCACTGTACAGGCTACGTGACGAATTATGTGTGACCCAAGACGGTATTATACTACGTGGCAATCAATCTTCGACGTCGCTGGTGCAATTGGCTCACATCGGACACCAATTCGTAGCGAAAACCAAAAATCTGTTGGTTCCCAGGGATTGACAAACTAGTAGAAGAGGTAGTAGAAAATTACACCAATTACGAGTGACAGATGAGAAAACTGTCGATGGACTTCTGTGGACCTCTCCCCACAGGAGAGTATCTAATGGTGGCGATAGATGACCGTAGCCGATATCCAGAGGTAGAAGTCATCAGTTCAGCAAAGAATATTATCCCTAGTCTGGGTTCCGTCACAGGAAAGTGACCCCACTATGGCCAGAAGCAAATGGCGAGGCGGAAAGCTTTATGAGGACACTGATAAAACGATTCACGCCGCTGTGAGTGAACAGAAACCATGGAACAATGAATTGTACACATTTCTGAGAGTGTACAGAGCTACTCAACCCCAGTCCACTGGAGTGTCACCGTCCATGGCCCTCAACAATCGTTAGATGAATGTTGAGTTTCCTAAGGCTGAAGCTGCCCCAACACTTACCGAAATCACCAGAGCCAGAGTGATTATGCATGACCGAGATGCGAAGGAAAATGCGAAGCTATGCAAACATGAGAAGGCATGCAAAGTATTCTGATTACGCATGGTAACTCAACAGAAAGGCGACATGATAACAGCGACATCTGGCAATAACACTATCACCAGAAATAAATCGCATTTCAAGAAACTTTATTTGCCCGGTACTATCACACTCACACTCTCAGAGGAAGACTCTGATGACAAATCACCTGCTGTGCCAGAAAGTGAGCCAACAAACATTCGTCTACGCAGAGAACGACGAGAGCCAGCAAGATTGAGTGACCATGAACATTACCGTGTTCCTGAACAGTATTGACATTTCCTTGGTGGAAAATATGACTGCTTAGTGCTACTTCAAAGTAACAGTTTAAACACGAGTCTGACTGCTCGGTATTAGTCTGATGTACCTTTGAACATGTTATCTGGTATTATTAATTGTTTAGCATAACTGTTTAATGGGAACATTCCAGTATTAATTTACACTAACTGTTTATAGCTGTCCAAGTACAATTATTCAGTGTTACTTGAGAATAACGAGTTAACGCATATCTGTAATTGCGTACTTGCAGTAATTCATACAGACTTTAGATAGTGCAGGTTGTGATCATCTGATTTTATCATCTCGGCACCAAATCGTAAACACCTGCATGACGTTTCGTGTGTTAGTGTATGCGGATGTAACATTGTTCCGTCACCGACCATCCGCAACATCGGGATTACAATCGACTCTGGACTAACAATGTCGTCACACGTGTCACAGATGTCCAAATCAGCGTACTACCATCTCTGCGCAATTTCAAGAAATAAGACATTGTCTTACTACTGATGCATGTAAGACCACGCCCTGGTGACATCGCGGCTAGATTACAGTAACGCGGTCCTGTACGGCATCACCGAGGCACTTATGAACAAATTGCAGATGGTACAGAACTCGGCAGCAAGACTAATTTCAAGACACCGAAAGCACCAGCACATAACACCTGTGCATTGGCTTCCAGTTCGCTGGCGTATCCAGTACAAATTGCTGGTCCTTGTTTTCACGGCTTTACATGGTCTTGCTCCAGCGTATATCCAAGATCTCATAATACCGTATACGCCCATCCGCAACCTCCGATCTGCTGATCTACATCTGCTTGTAGTCCCGCGCTACAACTTAGAGGGCTACGGCAGACGAGCTTTCTCCGTGTCTGGACCTACGCTCTGGAACGCTCTACCAATAAACGTTCGTCAAATAGAGACTTTGGATAAATTCAAAACTTGCCTTAAAACGTATCTATTTAAGCAGGCGTACATCGACTGAGGAACTGTGCTGAATGATACTTTTTATGAACATGTATTTAATCATTTAATTTATTTATATTATAATGTATTTTAATTTATTTATTATTATTTATCTTTTAATATAATTTTATATATCATAATATATATTCTTTTAATTAATTATCTTAATATTTGTGCAAATATGTCATGTATTTTAGTCACATTATATAATCTTGTCAATCTTAATAATTATTACATTTACCGGCATCTTTATTCTTTATACATATATATTTTTACATTTGTTTCCATGTACGTCTTACAGTGTGTGTACCCGCCTATGAACGGGCTGGTCCCGGAGATATGGCGCTATAGAAATGATAGTAATAATAAATAATAATAATAATCTGATGATTCGTGTTTAGTTGTAACTGCTGGTTAAGCGTGTATTAGTGTTAATGATTTGTTCAGGATAGAATCAGATGTTCTCAACAATAGCCCACATAGGAGAGGAGTGTAGTGTTTAGACTTGTGTCCAACTACTCAAAACTGAAGACATTTATCGGACGAAACAAACCAGAAAATTATTTTTTTTAATTGCCGAATGTGACGACTGAATTCGTTCTTAAACAGCTACGAAAGATGTCAGCGGTAAAAGCAACAGGACTGGATGGCCTCAGTTGTAAATTAATAAAACTGAGTGCTGAAATCATTGCACCGCGCATAGTCAACATTTGTAATGCTAGTATCAATAAGGCGCACTTTTCACGATCATGGAAGAAGGTCAGAGTGGTCCAACAATACAAAAGCGGAGACTCGAACGACGTCAAGAATTATATACCTATATCCGTCTTGCCAATTATGTCTAAACTTCTGGAACGACACGTGCACAACCATGTATACGCTTACCTTACAGAGTTTAAATTGCTGCTAGACGAGCAATCCGGCTTTAGAGAGAATCGGTCTTGTGAAACCGTATTAATAATTGCTTAAGCTGACCGACTATTTTCTGAGCAACATTGACAAAGGCAACTTGTGTAGCATGGTGTTAGTCGACCTGAGAAAGGCTTTTGACTTGGTTGACCACGATCTGATTTTATTCTAACTGGAGTTGTATTGTTATCATGAAAACGCGCTAACCTGATTCCGATCTTATCTTAGCGAACGCTACCAATGAGTGAAATATGACAGTGTGTTGTCAGACCCTCTTCCGGTAGCGATAGGTGTGCTGCAAGGCTCAATACTTGGACCCTTGCTTCTTCTTTTTTCATGAACGACGCCATTCTCGAAGTAGCAAACATGCGGATTGAACAAGAAAGTTTTATTTAGACCCCAATTACAATATATGTATAATATCAAAACATGATATGCCGATGACTCGACACTACATACGGCCGGCAAATGTGTTGCAGACATAAACCGGTCACTAACAACTCACTCAAAACCACTGTACAAATGGATAAACGAAAATCGAAAGAAGATTCTAAACGCCGATAAGACAGAGCGCATGCTACTTGGCACCAGGCAGAAATTACAACGTGCAAGTCCGAACTTGTGCGTACATGGAAACAACTGTATCATGACGCCCGTCCAGACACACAAATGACTTGGCTATACGTCGACAGTAACCTAACCTGGAATGCACATGCACCTGCCCCCATAAAACGAACAAGAGAAGACAGTGCTAGGAATCTCTAAAGATGACGCGGAATTGTACAGGATAAAACAGAGATTCAAACGTGTTTGAGTGATGTTAGGTACTAATTTATTTGATAATATCTGCATTCGCCATGCATAGCATGCTGCAATTATTTCGAGGTAGAGCGAGCAAGCGTATAGCCTCTACGACCCCCCTGGTGTGTCTCACCAGTAAATCTTCTTCCATATAACATACCTATATGCAAGATAACCGATGTATGTATGCGAAATATGAAACATTTGATCGGTAAAACGAAATCGCAACACCGCCAAAATCCCTGGTGCGGCATCGTTGCCCATGCATGTCCGCGCCATGGCATGAGGTGCAGTAGCAGTGCGATTAGAATACCGGACTGTCGATCGAAGGAATTTCGAGACTTCGTTCACCTCGTGTTTTTTGCGGAAGAAACTCCATTCGCTGTTGGTCTTATAACTAATTCTGGGGTGTTTGCCTAGTGTCTACGCTAGGGGGAGTAAAAGATCCCAAGTAGGGAGTAAATGTCTAACCTGTAGTGGACTTACTAACTCAGTAGAAGGAAAACTCTGAAAATAAACCACTCCTATGTTAGCCTTAGATAGTGCTGTTTGGAGTTATACAACATATGACATGGCACACCTGAACATAAGAGAAAACACGTAACGGCGAATATAAACATACACATTTTATATCACAAATACAGTGCGCGCGCCGAGTGGCCAACTACATGATATGTTTCACATCTTCTTATAAATCTATACGACGTATGTCGTAGATAACAAGTAAACGGTATTTGTCCACGTATGTAGACGACTTTGTGATAAATCGTGTTTTGTGTTCACATCGACGTGTTTCTACATGAAGTATTTTCCGAGTTAACTACATAGACCCCTGGTGCCTTTCAGAGACAATAGCCACACATTGCTGCGTGAGACGCTGCGTTAGATAATTCCAATGTCGCGTTCAGACAGACTTTGCAACTGCAGAATGTCACTAAATCATAGAAATGTATATAATGTTAATTAACCCACTCTTTGCTTTTGATCAGTTGAGCTGTGACTTCGGAAATATGAAGTTGCTTTGGTTGTGCTGTGGACTTTTTCCTGAAAATGCAAGAAGTGACAATTGCTGCAAAAACGACACCAGTCACAGTAATTCATGCAACGCTAACCTTTTCTATTAATTACCACTATACATTATACGTAAACATGCAGTGGCAACAAAGTTGTGATCACGCAGCGTATCGCTCGCTTGTTTGAAGGTATCCAATCTGAAATTATATTTGTTGAAAATGGAACAAATAAAAGTAAATTCCACAACAAACATGTCATTAAAACATCATTCGTGCAATTTTCAACGAAAATAATTATCAGTAACAACATTTTGAAGTTCCCATATATTATTTACCTGATCATGTATAGAAAAACAATTTAATGAGACAACGCAGCATCAGAAACCAAAAAAAAACGACAATGATATTTCAGGCAATATATAGCGAAATCAAACGTAAATCCGACGTTTACACACCCAATATACACAATAATTGCCAGTGTAAACTCAGACCCGTACCACTGAAAAACAATCTAAATTACAGGGCGTCTCAAGATTGGTAAAATTTGCAGCGATTATAGATTTATACAAATTTGCTGTGATAGGCCAGTCAGACATAAGCATCATTATAAAAAAGAAAGTTGAGATATCTCTATATAAAAAGAGTGCAAATGCCCTTCCTATATATGTCAGAATTAGTAGTGGCAACTTGGAATTCTGCCTTTCCGCCGCGTGACGTAAAATGCGTGCAACGGCCATGCTCCATATAACCAAGTGAAAAGTAAAAATAACTGGATCCATAACATCGGCAACTTTGGCCTTAGTTCGGCTGTTCTTATAAAATGAAAACATGAAGCCACGTGTGTTGTCAAATCAGCTACGACGTTTGCAAAGACCCGCCGTCATCCAACGGATCCCCTGCCGTGTTGAACGCCTGCTGCAGTGCTGCCGCCTGTGAGAGAAGTCCAAGCCCCGTTTCTCCGCTAGATATCAGGCTGGTTGCATCACCTACCATCCCCCCCACCGTTGTGACCACACAATCGTCCTTTCTGTCGGCGCCACTACGATCGCTATCGGCGGCACAGACCGCTCCCTTCAACGTCCTGTTATTGCTGACGTGAACACGATCCAGTTTCTTTCGCTCCGAATTCCCGGCGCTTACTTGTTCGCCAGATGGCACCACGCATGCACTCTGACCTTCCGAAAGTTGTGTTATTGAAACGGGCAAAGACCCACTGCCTGAGGGATGGTTTTGACGAAGAGTCACAGCACCCGCCCCCTGTACTTGTATCACGGTCGACTGCTGGTGTTTCGTGGGAGACATCAACAGTCCTTTAGACGGAACCACGTGTGCGCCAGTGGGCGCTGTCGCCAGCAGCATCTGGGGTTTGTGGACGGTCGCGTCATCGCGTCCCACGCTGGGCAGACTGACTGCTCCAGCCACCGTCACTCGGGCGGTGGTCATTCCCGACGGGAGGGCGATGGGGAGAGACACGGGGATCCCCTGCGCTGTGACCAACTGCCCACCGACGTTGTACAGGACAAGTTTAGTGGGGGACTGTACTCCGCCTGCTGCCTGAAAGATCTGGGTGACCCCCGTGGCGCCGGGGAGTCTCACATTACTGTGCTGCTGAGGGTGCGGCCTCGTTGTCAAGTTACCCTTCTTCACGGGCGACTGCATTCGAATCAGCCGAACGATGGTGCCCGAAGTCGGCACGACGGTCTTCACTGGGGATGTCTGCTGGACGTACACGTGACGTGGGCTCGTAGTGACCGTTTGTAGAACTGTCGCGGCCACGGGCGACGGCGTCAGTACGAAAGCCTGGTGGGCGCCAACACTGGAATGTGACAGATGTGAGCGGTTTGTCGGTTGAGCAGTGGATGCAGCGTTTGACACGTGCGTGGTGCAATTGTTCAGAGTGGCAGTGCTATTCTGTTCGCTTTGGGCAGCACTGGTGGTCACTCCATCATGATGCGACGATACAACCGTGGAGGACGCTGTCACTACAGTCAACCCACTTGTCCTGGCAAGCTGTTGGTGGCTGTACATCACCTGATCACCGCCGAGTGTGCTCACGTGTCGCGTCATGCTGACAATGTTGTCGGGAACCGTCTGATCGCGACCTACACCGACAGCCAGCCCTGGTGTGCCCAGCACATTCTCGCTGGAGACACTCTGATTGACGTTAACACGTACCTTCTGTCCTCTCGTGGCAACAGGAAGTGAAACAGACGGAGCAGAGACAGATATGTTAAGTTTTTCCGGCTGAACACTAGCAGGAGCTAGGGGGCTTGGACCGATGCTTCTGCCCGGACCGGCGCTGCTAGAACGAGGCACAGCCACTAGACCCGGAGCCCGCAAGGTCGGTGTCGTCAATACGTTCGTCTGTGTCTGACTGACGCTGCTGTTTGCTACCGCGACAAGACCGGGAGCTCGGAGCACGTGGACATTAGACGGCTGTGTCGCGCCTACTGGAAGACGGATGATGCGAGTCTTTATTCTGCTGGAGCTGCTAACGGGCACGCGGATCTTGACCGGCGATACTCTCGCATGCTCCGTGCAGGCGAGGGAGCTACGGATCTTCTGCGTCAGAGGCGCAGTCGCCCGCACGCCTGCCTGGGGCGAGACCGCGGTGACAGGCGCGCGGATCAGTTGAGCAGTGCCTCCTTTGCCGTACTGAAGCACCAGCGACCCGGGTTGCTGGCCGTGCACGCTGGCAAGCTGTTGCAGGAGCTGTGGCGTCACCACAACGCCCTGGGGCAGCACCATCACCTGCTGTGGTGCTGCGCCACGCGGAGTGCCCACCCTCGGTGGAGCCAGCACGCCCGGCAGTGAGGCAGTGGTCATCTTCTGCTGACCAGCAAGCAGCTTCGACGTCGTGTTGAGTTTCGCTCCGCCGATGACCGGCGACTGGACTGCGGTCAAGATATTCGCGAGCGAGACCGAGCTGAAATGTTGTGCCGCAGTCGTCACGCTTGACTGGACAGAGGTAGTCCTTCCAGTCAGCGCTGACTGATGACCGTTTGTAGAGTTGACCACGCAGACTGGAGACTGATTGGTGGTGAGTGGACCCGTCTGCAAAGTTGTAAACTGTTGTTGTCCAGTGGACACGGTTGGCTGAGCAGTGTTTGATGTCAATCGTAGATGCTGAGTGTTACAGGTTATGGGCTGTCCACTCGTCACTGGACTTGTCCAGAATTGACCACTCAACGGATGAACGGCTGCGGTGTTCGAAATCGTTCGCTGACCACTAAAGACACTGACCGCACAACTTCCAGGTTGACCACTCATTTGGAGAGCGCCCTGTTGCAGTTGCACAGAACATCCACTGGTGGCGCCACTGTTCAATACTGTCAACACCTGTTTTGTCGTCGCAGTTTCAGAGTCACCTGAACTCATGACCCTCTGTACGGTTGTTCTGCCTTGCTTCGCCAACTCTGTCTGGCTTGTCTTCGCTGCCTGCAACTGGAATCGCAACTGTTGTACCGCACCTCCTTGTCCTGACACCTGGTGACCAACAGCTGCGGAAGTCGCTGGTCTGAGCTGTAGACATAACTGAGGCAGTGCGCCAACCGAAGGGTTCTTTCCGCCGGACTGTGAGATCGCACTAAGCATCAGCTGTGGCTGCAACAATTGCTGCGCTATCGTCACCGGCAAGGTCATGACTTTCGCAGCGCCATCTGCAGGGTTAGGCTGTGTTGCTAACTTCACTGCTGTTGTCATGGCGACGGGAGCAGTTGGCTTGATGGTGACATTATATTGAGACATCATAGGCGTGTTGCCTTCCATTTGTTTTGCCTCGACCTCAGTGAGGGCTGCTGTGATGTCCTTGACCCCATCTTGACCTCGCTGCGTGGCCGCGGCCCGACTCTCCAGTAATGTTTTCACTGTCACGTTACTTGCGTACTTCGGCGCACGCTGCGGCGAGAAATGGACAGTCGACAACCCACTGCTGTCACAAGACCCTGACAGTCTCGCCAGCAGTTCAGGGTTCACCTGCCCTGTTTTCGTGAGTTCAGTTGCCGCCTCACCCGCAGATCTAGCAGGTGAAAGTTTTGCCGGAGAACCGACATTTGCAGGTGTTTCTTTAGTGTCACTCGAGGTTTCTACACTGACATTTGCAGCGAAGTCTGCTGCAGATGTTGGAGTGGTGTCTTGGGATGTCTGTGAGAGATTACACTGGGGTAAAGAGGCGGTCGCTGGCAGAACACCCGCTGTGATCAGATTTAGCAGCAGTGCATTTTTGTCTCCCATCGATACCTCCGTTGCGGCAGTGCTCACTGCCGGAACTACTTTACTCTGGCCCTTGATGCGTGAGTCCTGCGTTTTGAGGATATGTTGAATAAGACCTGGTGGGAGTTCACTCAGGCTGTTGTAGTGGAAGAATCGGGGGCCGGAGGCCGACATTGGGGCGCTACTGTCAGTTATGTTTGCCATGTTGACAGGGGTTTTTTCCCCCTTCATGACCTTCGCTGGTGACACCTGGCGGACAGCATTGGCATTGGGCAAGACAATGATAGCTGGACCGGATGACGTTTGAACCAGCTGCGGCTGGATGGACGTCAACCCGCTTTTTGTCGTGACGACGTTGAGCGGCTGCGTGCCACTAGGTGTCACTGTCATGAACTGGTATGGCACAAACTTCGGTGGTGTATTTGTGGCAGGCGCTCCTGCTGATGACGACAACAACGCCTTTATCACATGTTGTCCCTCGCCTGGCAAGACTGGTGGTGTCTTCCCTCCCGGTGACTTGTTACCACTCACCGGCTGGGCAGAGAGTTGAGCCAACAGTGTCGCACTCTCAGCGCTGAGATTCGTCTGACCTGCTGTGGAGGGGGGACTTTGTAAACGCAGTTGAACGCCGTGTTTGTTGAGAAGGTTCAGGTTCAAGATACTGTTCTGTGCACCAGTGAATGGTGTCGATCGGACGGGCACTGACGACGCCTTTGTGTTCGGGGTGAGCTTTTGTGGCGTTCCCTGCTCCGAGGTGTTTCCAGACTCCGTCTTCTTGCGTTTTTTCGTGGTCTGGTCCTTCGTTTCGTCGCCAACGAGACGACGCTTACGAATGCGGCCGCGCGTACTCTTCTCAACTGCCACCTGTGATTCTTCCACCGGCAGCGCCACCACTTGTGACGATATGGGGTCGCGTTTGGGTGGTTCTTGCTCGCAGGCGGAGGATTCTGCGTCCGAAGCTTCCTCCTCCTCCTCCTCCTCCTCACCAGATGCTTCTTCCTCACTCTCCCAGATGTCTTCCACCTGCAAGAGCAAATGTCAGAATGAAGGACAAACAACATGGCTGAAGGCAAACGCTGGAACTCGAGCCTTCCTGGTTGCCGCACCAACTTTGTGGAAATTTCTCCCTATCAGCATTAAGTCAGTAAGAAATATACTTCATTTTGCGTCATCTAAAAACCTATCTTTTTAATACTGCATAGCCTCCTCACTTTCTTGGCAATTCCAACAATCTGTTGATAACTTTTGCAAAAACATAGTCCAGATGTATTCAAGTAAGTACCCAATATTGGCTAGTCATATAAACAGATGATGGTTCAGACATGTACACAAATCTGACCATCACAGCAGTTATACAATGAACACTCAAATTTGACTAGAGTTGTTGACTATTACCACATTAAGTTTATTTTATAGCAAACATTAACAGTTAGTTTTAAAAGCCTGAAATTGAAATTTCAAATGTCAAATTTTTTTTCAACGAAATATTTTATACGTTCTGCCGGTAGATGTATTTTAATCCTAAATGTGACCTGCCGCAGTGCCGTGGGTGTTAAGTTGTGAAATGCACTTTTGTACCTTTTTTAATTCAACAGATCATAAGCTTTAAAATGATACCTCATCTGTTGAAATATCTTCAGTAGTTTTTGATGTATTACTACAATTGAAGCAAACTGTAAAAAGCTACATTTTGACAAATTTAGGTATTTTGATTCACATTGTCCAGTGCTTTTTAATCTGTGGGTTCGTAAATGCTTCTATTTTATTAGTTTTAGATCAATTCTGTCGACAAAAATAAACAGAACATTGAAAATTAGATTGCAAGGTAGGAATTTCTTTCAAAATAAAAAAATGTATGAGTCCTTAAGTAGACCGCAATTTTGGCTCATGTACAGAACAGGCGTGTGTCATTTAATACCCAGTTCGCTGTGACGGGGCAAAAATGTCGACCCCTGCTCCAACCCCACCTTCTCTTTCTCTGCGGCCTCCTTATATGTCTCCTGCTCCTTCTTCAATTTGATCCGAGCCCGCTTAGTTGCCTGCTGCAGCTTGTGTTCCCATGGCTCTAGTTCCTTCTGCAGAAACAGTAGGCGCTTGTGTAGCTCGACTACACAACGTTTCCTCAGTGGCGGAGTAATCAGCTGCAAACAGTACTTGTTCAATTAGTTCTATTTTGTAGAGGTTTAACTTTAAGACAGACCTATATATTCAAACACCATCTCAACTTCTCGGGGAAGTGTTCAGCCATGTTCTAAATACTGTTCGAAGACTACTCATTCACACCCTGTGAGACAGAGGATCACCGACTGTTAGCTAGTCTGGCAGCTGTGAATGTGAAGAGGGTGCAGTAGGTGGCATGATGGATGATCATGTTGACAGAAGTGAATGGGTGGCTGTGGACAATCATGATGGTCACGCAGATCAATTTCATTTACATTTCTCTTGGTTTTGCTACAGCATAAATGAGTATTACACAGTTCTTGAAGTTGTTAATCATTTCAATTGCATAGGCCAGGAAAACGAATTGCTCTCCTCCGAGCTTTCAGGAGAGCAATTAACCAGGAAATAAATTGTTTCACTGACGCCATTTAAAAAGTGAAACATGTTAATGCAAATTTGCACTGATAGCAATTCTAGATTGTGAAAATCGCAAGTCCCACACGATGCAATGACAGGGGTGGTTTGAACCAATGCTAAATGATTTTTGTTTACTTTGTGAACTTACAAGATCATCCCAGATAGTCAGGTACCTTAGTAATTTGATGAGGACAGTACCAGATAGTCAGGTACCTTAGTAACTTGATGGGGATAGTCCCAGATAGTCAGGTACCTTAGTAACTTGATGGGGACAGTCCCAGATAGTCAGGTACTTTAGTAACTTGATGGGGACAGTCCCAGATAGTCAGGTACCTTAGTAACTTGGTGCGGACAGACCCAGATAGTCAGGTACCTTAGTAACTTGATGGGGACAATCTCAGATAGTCAGGTACCTTAGTAACTTGATGGGGACAGACCCAGATAGTCAGGTACCTTAGTAACTTGATGGGGACAGACCCAGATAGTCAGGTACCTTAGTAACTTGATGGGGACAGTCTCAGATAGTCAGGTACCTTAGTAACTTGATGGGGACAGACCCAGATAGTCAGGTACCTTAGTAACTTGGTGGGGACAGATCCAGATAGTCAGGTACCTTAGTAACTTGGTGGGGACAGACCCAGATAGTCAGGTACCTTAGTAACTTGGTGGGGACAGACCCAGATAGCCAGGTACCTTAGTAACTTGGTGGGGACAGACCCAGATAGTCAGGTACCTTAGTAACTTGATGGGGACAGTCCCAGATAGTCAGGTACCTTAGTAACTTGGTGCGGACAGACCCAGATAGTCAGGTACCTTAGTAACTTGATGGGGACAGTCTCAGATAGTCAGGCACATTAGTAACTTGGTGGGGACAGACCCAGATAGCCAAGTACCTTAATAACTTGACTGGATAAAAGCATTAATTTTTTTGTGCTTCCTTGAACAATAAGATTTCACTTTTTGATCGGAGTCAGCTATTTTGTTGGGTGGGTCCATAAGTTTTCACCCCTTCAAACAAATATATTCCGTGTCACTATATCATTCCAGGGGATGTGTTACAGACCAGATAAATGTGCCAAATGTTTTGTGTTGCTTCATCAAACAATAATATTTCACTTTTAGATTGGAGTTGTTTGGGTGGTGGGTCCATCATTTTTACCCCGTATTCGACCGAAATACGCTGTTTTACTAAATTTGTCATGGGGTTATATGGGACATACTAAATAAAAGCAGCAACTTGTTTTTGTTGCTTCCTTGAACAACACAATTTCAATGTTTGATCAGAATTAACAAATGTTTTGTGTGGGTCCATAATTTTTCACCACCTCCTCCGCTGAACCCTTAGCCCTGTGTTGTTTTTATTAAATTTTCCCATGACATGTTATGTATAATGTACCATTTTGGGCTGTTTCTTGTAATTGTTTTTCATTTTTGTTATTGGTGTCAGCACATTTTCACCCCTCACTGAAGTGAACCGATATATTCCGTTTTACTAATGTTGTTCACAACAAGGGAGAGGCCGGTTAAATTTAAAGCACCACATTTTTGTTGCTCCTTCAATAATAGCATTTCACTACTGTCGGTACAAATTTGGGGGTTCATAATTGTTCACCCAATTTGTTTCATGGGATGTGTAATAAACCGGAAAAAACACCACATTTTTGCTATTCACTTGAACGATATGCTTTCACTTTTGAACTAAAGTCAGCACATTTTGGGTGTGTCCATGAACCCGAATTATCAGAGTCTGAGGAAGCATACCTTTCTGAAGTTGACGAAAGCCAGCGTCATGAGGAACGCTTCTTTAAGGTAAACACCACCCGTGCGATCGAAGCACTGGACAAAGATTAGTGCGACAACAATGATCACTCGGGGATTGCTGACATCACACATTCCATCCATGACCCAATAAAGAAGAGCTTAATTGCCCTCTACAAAAGTTTTGGACTGTGACGTAGGACATTTAATGCCACGGTCTAATAATGGACCCACCCATTATGATTCTGTTCGAAAAGCTAAAGCTAATAACCAAAAGATGCAGAAAAAAACTGATGAAGTTAACGTGATTTTATCCATATCCAATGCAGAAAAGTGGTAAAACAGCAGATTTTGGTTGATAAGGGGTGAAAAATAATGGACCCATCCAAACAATGGTCTGACTCCAATCAAAATGTTGACGTTAATAACAAAAGGAAGCAGAGAAATAAAAGTTTGGTGACGTTACCCGGATTGTGTCCATATCCAATGGAGAAATGTAGTAAACCGGCAGATTTTGTTTGATAGGGGGTGACAAATGTTAGACCCACCCAAAATAACTGCTGACTCCAATCAAAAAGTTAAAGAAACCAACCTATGGAATTTTTGGAAAAGTTTCGTGTCACAGGTGTGAATGCATGTATTACTGTATGTGCACATGCATATATCTACAAGGACATTTTGGGTCTGGTAGAACTTTGATCCTGCATAAATACCTGCCCCATGCTACGACTGAGCACCAGGCCAACACAGTGTTTCGACACAAACAAATAAAACAACAAGTGAAGCAGCGTTTAGGTCTCACCCTCTTCTTCTTCCCTGTTCCCAGCTCATACGGCTCCAGTTCTGCAAACTGCACAACGAGTCTCTTGAGAGAGTCAACCCCGTCCACCACCAACTCAAACTCTCTCAAGTCTGGCAGCTACAACACATCAAACCACAGTTGTTAGCTATTAAGTACTGTATAATATCATTGTACTAAAGGTTCATCTCAATGTGGATGTCTGATAGTAGACTAAATTACTTTCATCCGGTCTCAGACCCCCACACCACAGATGAACATTTGTAAACATCGACATGATGATATCTATATTAACAACAGTATTGGTCCAAAGCTTAAAATATTGATGTCCGACACCAGACGAAACTGCCTGTGACCCCCCTCCACAAATAAAAGTAATTTAGTCTGTTACTCAACACTGACGTTCTGAGATGATCCTTAATTAATATTTAATTAAGTTAATATTATGCCTATAACAAGCTTTGCAAAATAAATAATCAAGCACGGGAACACAAAGGCCTTGGACTTCGAGACTGCCTGTGTGAATACGAATATGTCTTACTAATGTTTATTTCAGGTAAACAACACACCAGTACATACATATAGGTACAAAAATTAAGACAAGTTAAAAATATAAATAGGTTAAATATTTAATTAAAACATTAAAAAATAAATAAGTTTTTAAAGAAATAATAAATTACAAAATATTATAGAAAATAATAAAATCAAAATTTTTCAATAAAAGTGCTTTTGTCAACTAATGTTAAGGCAATTAAAATAAAAATCCTTGTAATTTTAAAATGTTATGTTCCCTCTGTTAGTGTTACCCTATCCTTCTGTGACAAGACTCACAATGGCACGGAAATTGGAGTAAGTGAAACAAAATCTTTAAATAAACGGGATTAAGAAGATTCTAACAAAAACCTGAATGTACAGAAAACATCAATAAATAGGATCAAACGACACATCTGGGGCGCTATTTATCACTATGTGAATATTATTACAGTTTGAAGTCCATATATATACAACAGTTTACATAGTATGACATATCTACAATTAATTTCAAGTTAGCTGTTATTTATTATTATAACTATTATTACAAGTTAATTATTTCAGTTAAAAACAAACTTACCACCTCTTCCATTTCTTCATCACTTTCTTCTTTTACGTCTGCCGCAACTTTCATGTCCTGATCTGCTTTACCTATTTCAACAGATGCGGGAGTTTCTTCATTCTTTTCGACTTTCAGAGTAGTTTCTGATTTTGGCACAACTAAATTACCCGTACCATCCATCAGTTGAGCCTGCGTCCCTTCAGCAGCAACCTGTGTCTCAATTTTGACCTTGATGCCAGACTTGTCACGTTCAGATAGAACACCATTACAAAGATTGTTTGTTTCGAGCTTTACTTCAGAGCACGACCCTGAAACGGTGGCGTTTTCAGTATTGCACATGTCAAAGTCAATTTCACAGCTGTCAAGTTTCAGATGTGCAGTTTTATCACCGTGTGATTCTATAAATGCATATTTGGCGTCGTCAGTCTCCATCTTGATTGCTGTTTTCGTTTCGACCTCTGACCTGTCACTGATATATCCGTTAACAACAGGACAGGTTGTATTTACGCCAGCTTCTAGTTGCTCTGTTTTCACGAGATCAAAGGTCCTCTGTCCATCTCCACATTTACTGCTAGCACCACTAGCTCCAACATCACCAATTTCATCAACGTTTCTGGTTCTATTTTCCACAGAAATATTCACTGTATTTTGCTGAATGTTCTGAGGCTTTCCCTGAGTTGTGGTGCCACTTTGTAAACAGCCGTCATTGTCTAGTATTGCTTGAGCACCATCTCCTATCCTCTGGCAGTTGCTATCTCCACGTAAATCACCAGTCTTTTCCTTGTCACCCACATTTTGATCATTTGTGCTGTCGTCAAATGGAATGTCCATGTCATTGTGTTGATTCTTTGATGGCGTTTCTATGGCAACCTCACACTTGACAACCTTTAAGCGTTTCTTCGCTCTGCGTTGTCGATTCCATCCGACTTTTCGACGGCTGCGTTTCTTTCTACTACTAACGGCCACATCACCGGCTGGCATGCTGCAACATGAATCACTGCCAAGGTCACCAACAACAGATGGCGCTGGGGTGCTGGCACACGAATCGGGGTCAGCCACACAGCTCCCTCTGGTGGAAATCAACGGACTCGAACCTCGTGACGCCGTCAATGTGTCCTTCCACCGATGTCCGCGCCAAACTGGCGGTGTTGGCGTACTGTCCCTAGAGGGCGTTGGTGTGCCATCGCTCGACTCTGCATGGTCGTGATTGCGTCGCCAACTCCGTGCTAGTATCGCGTCCGTCAGCTGACCAGATCGGATGAACTCGGGCGTGCGGATCTTAAGTTGATGTTTGGTCTGTGCGGATCTACGCGAGGTTGGCTCCCCTGAATCGACTTCGTTCTCGCTAATTCCACTGTCGCTATCGCTCTCGGCCAACTCTGGACCACTGCTGCCTCCTGGTGACGGTTGCACAGTTGTCACGGTTTTTGGGTTCTAAAAGCAGACATCTTGGGTTAAAGGCTATGCGAGGTTACAGTCATATACACCTGTGATTGTAAGATGTAAGAAAACTTGTTATGACATGGTTTGTCGTTAACTTTACAATCATTTATAACCAATCGAATTCAGAGTATGTAAAAAGGAAAACTACAAATAACAATACAAGAAACACTACATACTTTGATCATACAAATGTGACCCATCTTAACGAAATGAGTCGGATGTCGGTAAAACTGATTTTCTGTAAATGCCGTTTATGTAAAAAAAAGTCGTGAATCTACAGATTTTGAGATTTCCTTTTAAAATGATTCCTTAATATTCGTTTTATCGATTGCCACCACTGCTACTCTCTAATTAATTCTGTTCTGTGTATTTTAATGTCACTTTTGAGGAGCTATGCAAAATGTTCCACTCAATTTCCATAAAACAAACCCGAATGTGCTGCTAACTGCGATGATGATCCCTAACAAATCGGGTATCCCTGCATAGCTTGACATGTCATCTCTCCAAATATGGGCATATATATGCTAATAAATGCGAACTGTGACCTACAGAAGCGAGGGAGATACCCCCTCTAATGCCAGATGTTTGAACAAGTTCGGATCATGTCGTAGCAACGGTTTCACACAATGTTTCAGTCAAGAGATTATTTCAATAATTAATGGGTGAGAGTGTGATGTGTGAGAGAGTGATGTGTGAGAGAGTGATGTGTGAGAGAGTGATGTGTGAGAGAATGAACAAGTAAGAGAAAGTGTGTGAGAAAGTAAGTTGGTGAATGAGTGTTATTTAAATAGTTACGTAATTTGGTGAGTGTGGGAGTGAATGAGGGTGTAAGGGGGTGTGTAAGTTAGTATGTGTGTGAGTACGTGCGTGGATAAGTGAAGTTACCCTTGTGTCTGACTAATAACACTGCAGCACTTGGTGTGCACCAAGTTATTTACTGTACATACGATAGGAAAAATACAATAATTAATTTACCATGACTGTCCCTACCGGTAGACCTTGTATTGTCTACTGTTGGCCACACCCACCTGTCGCAGCCGACTGTCTCTGTAGCGGGGCATGCTGGGAGGAGTAGCAACCTCTGGTGGTGGCGGTGCTGGTTTCTTCTTTTTCGTCCTCTTGCGTGGAGATTTCCGATTGCTCGACAACAACTGCAAAGTGAAAATCAAAATTACATCTTGGTACCAGATTTTAGAAGAATCTAAAATAGCTGCTGAGATAAAAATGAAACTCATTATATCCAGAAAACAATAATCAATGTACCAGAAGGGCAGACATGAGTATAATGTCCAAAAAATAAAGTCTGAATTCATACTCCACACTCAACTGACCAGAGGCAAAACAAAATTAATTTCATTCAATTCCACAGAGACCAAGTTTTGCATCCAACTTCCCTAACAAACTGTGGATGGGGAGAGATTATCAACCAGCTGCAACTTCTGGTAAACTTTGAAGCACACCCTGCAGTTTGCCTTAGTAATAGAAAGGGATAAATGTAATGCAGACATTTCTTGTTAATCAGCACCTTTGCAGTTATAAAACTTAGTTTATAGACCTAATTTAAACCTCAAAAACATGACGCAAATTTTATGACACCAATTATTTTCCAAGCAGGAAAAGCCCATTTTATAATTGTTTGCTCATTCATGTAATATTTTTTTGCAAAGTCACCTTCAGAAGTTTGACATCTGACAACATTTCTTCCTCCTGTGGTGGTCTCTCCATTTTTGGCAAGCGAATCGGCGACTGTCGGTAGATCCTCAAATCTGCCCCACAGAACTGTGGGAAGTGTAGATAGCTGTTGCCGTCTGCGTCGTGCCCCACGACGTACGCATGCTGGTCCTCAATGGGTTGTGTCTCAAACCCATCGCGAATCGACTGTTGTGTCTCCTGGAAATAACAAATTTAAATAAGTGGAAAGTGTTAATATTGCGCTGGAGTGTGGAGGGTGGGTCATATATATGTTAACTCCAAGATCCCCACCACTCCGGACGAATTTCAAAAAAAATATAAATCTACGAACCACCCCAAAGGGCCCCGCTAGATTGAATACAGAATTTTAGCCTCGTATATGCAAAACTGACAGAGATAAGGACCCAGACATGGGGTCAAATACATTGAAAAGTATTTAAATGCAAAAGCAAATAAATTATAAACTTTCATTTTTCATATCCAAGAATCATGTTAAATTAGTGGTATGAAAAATGAAAGTTTCTAATTTGAAAACGAACTATCCTGAAGAATGATCAGTAAAGCAAAAGCAAATACTTTTGACATTTCAAATGCAAATACATTTTGTTTATGTCAAATGCAAATATAAATACTTTTCAATAGTATTTCAAATACTTTTGTAATTCTCTTGACGTCCTCATGCCCATGCACAATGAATAATGACAAAAAAGAGCTATACTTGACCATTGTTTATCCTGAATTAAGGGAGTTCATCGAGTCAATAGTACCATGCTCTAATTGGTAACACTTTATTAAATTTTTCCCTTGTGACAGGTTAATCCTGTTTTCCATTTTCTATGCCCACTGATGTACTGTCTTTCAATAAAATTAGATTAAGCCACACACTGTCAATTAAATGCTTGCTAACCTGACCCTGTGGCATGTCAGCTGATACACTGATCATCCATCTGACAATGACCCAAGTTAAAGCTGAGTTCATGATCAAAGCATGCAACTGGCTGCAGTTGGTCAGCTACTAAAATAGCTATAGGAAGGCCAGTTTTCTCTCCGTGAATATCATTCCTTGGTGATCACATAAGTAACATGAGTGACCTGTATCAACTGCCCAGACCAAGCAACAATTTCATTAAGCACAGCTGTGATAACAGTTTTCATTTACAGAATTAAATACTACAAGTATTTGAAAAAGTATTTGATTTTTCAAATACTTTTAAAATGAATTTAAATGCAAATATTTTTGGCTCCAAATTTTCAAATGCAAATACTGAATCAGTCGCATTTAAATGCAAATGCATTTGACCACATGTCCGTAAGGACAGTAGCAAACTTGTGACCCCCAAACTCCCCAACCCCAATTTGTTTTATGAAACACCCCTAAGGGCCTGCTAGATCACAAACAAAATGTCTGCTCCATAAATGTAAAACTAACAGAGATAAGGGGCACAGACAAACAAACAGACAGAGAATCGTATTGTTTTATAATATAGATGGCAACAAGTATGCCTCCAACCACTACTAAACCAGTGAGTTCAACTTACCAAGCAAACATCACACAGGGATTTCATGACCCAAACTCTCTGGTAGAATGTCAACTCGTGGTATTTCTTCTTCTCCATTGGGTTCTTCATTCCTACAATGTAAGGGTGCACATTCAACACAGTTTACTGACGTGACGCCACATTTCCTATGGTGCAAATAATCAACAGACACCAGAGACTATTGCAGGGCAAGATCTGCAGGGTTAGTGTGGGTGCCAACAGGTATCCTGTGTGGATGCAGTATTAGTGTGGGCTTGTATTATGGGTCAAGCATGTTAATAAAGAAATAATATCAATATTCTCAGGTTGCCATTCATGCACAGAGTTTTAACGTAACATAACTGAAATCTAATGCGGTCATGTCCAGCCTGACCACATGACCCCTGTCCATGACTACCACCGTGGTAAATCATGTCCAGCCTGACCACATGACCCCTGTCCATGACTACCACTGTGGTAAATCATGTCCAGCCTGACCACATGACCCCTGTCCATGACTACCACTGTGGTAAATCATGTCCAGCCTGACCACATGACCCCTGTCCATGACTACCACTGTGGTAAATCATGTCCAGCCTGACCACATGACCCCTGTCCATGACTACCACTGTGGTAAATCATGTCCAGCCTGACCACATGACCCCTGTCCATGACTACCACTGTGGTAAATCATGTCCAGCCTGACCACATGACCCCTGTCCATGACTACCACTGTGGTAAATCATGTCCAGCCTGACCACATGACCCCTGTCCATGACTACCACTGTGGTAAATCATGTCCAGCCTGACCACATGACCCCTGTCCATGACTACCACCGTGGTAAATCATGTCCAGCCTGACCACATGACCCCTGTCCATGACTACCACCGTGGTAAATCATGTCCAGCCTGACCACATGACCCCTGTCCATGACTACCACCGTGGTAAATCATGTCGCCTAGATGACAATTTTCAACTGAGCGCAGAAATTATAAAATGGCCCGAAATGATGACTGCTGGGTGCACTAGACAGGTGGCTCCTCTACATGGCTTGTACTAATGATAAACACTTAATGCCACTAAAATCTGAGTCTGCTGGAGGGTGAGGAGATGAACAAGAGGGGGTCTACTAGAGGTTGAGGAGATGAACAAGAGGGGGTCTACTAGAGGTTGAGGAGATGAACAAGAGGGGGTCTACTAGAGGGTGAGGAGATGAACGAAAGGGAGTCTACTAGAGGGTGAGGAGATGAACAAGAGGGAGTCTACTAGAGGGTGAGGAGATGAACAAGAGGGAGTCTACTAGAGGGTGAGGAGATGAGCAAGAGAGAGTCTACTAGAGGGTGAGGAGATGAACAAGAGGGGGTCTACTAGAGGGTGAGGAGATGAACAAGAGGGAGTCTACTAGAGGGTGAGGAGATGAACAAGAGGGGGTCTGCTGGAGGGTGAGGAGATGAACAAGAGGGGGTCTGCTGGAGGGTGAGGAGATGAACAAGAGGGAGTCTACTAGACTTCATTTCTCATAAAATGCAAGATTTAAAACTAAAATTTTTTGACAAACAATACAAGACAAAACTCACCCAAGACATGAAAGAACTTCTCTTCAAGACCCAACTTTTGTATCGTCTACAAAACCATGTTAGGTTGCATTTAAATGTCATAAATCATATGAGTACAAATGTTTGAATAAATGTTTACAACATCCCTGCTTCCACTATCAAATCACACAGGTCTGTCAAAAGCACAATTTTGTATATTTCAAACTACGCAGAAAGCATGTAGACGAGCAAGCTTGAACAAACGAATCAACTAACTACATGTTATATATAATTACCTCTCAACAACCTTGGTATGAGATCTGAATATTCTGACCGCATCCCGTAGTCTTTTTCAGCTTGTGTCATATGACCTATGTCATGTGACACACCCGTAACTTCTTTTTGCTGAAGACCGCAGGATGTGATCAAAATATTAAGATTGCATACTTGAGTTTCTTGAGATGTAATTATGTATAATATTAATAACCGAAAAACAAGACCATCAATCCATTCAAGGAACAAACTACATCTTTCTAACACTACATTTCACTGCCCTGATCCACTTACTTTGTTGGTGACCTACTGACCTTGTTGATGTCCTGGTGATTGTCTGTCAGTGTCTTGTACCAGTGGCACAGTTTCCCTTGAAGTTTCTCCTCCCAAACGCTGTAAGGCATGACTGGCTTGTTCTCCAAACTATAATCAAAATAAATGTCCACAAACTGAAATAAAGAGACCAAAGTACCTATAGTTTTACCAGCCACATCATCTTTACGTTTTTACAGTTATGAGAATTTTATTATTACTGAACATTCTTCAGGATAGTTTGTTTTTAAATTAGAAACTTTCATTTTTCATATCCAAGAATTCTTGGATATGAAAAATGAAAGTTTCTAATTAGTCATGAAAATTATATTGGAAATAGCATTTACATAAATAAACACTTCCTAAGTCTATTTCAACCATATGAAAATGGCTCTTACTTATTGATAAATATAAGTGTTAGGTGAAAGTATTTTATTGGGATTATTTTTACAATACACATACTCATTAAATCACCATTATTACATTAATTTATTAACTAATACCATAATATTCTTAGACTTATGTTACAATGAATGAATGATTAATACAGCTACTAAAAATGTGAGTAATAAAATATAAATTTGCTAAAACTTCATTTTAAATTGTACTAAGCAAACCTAAGTTAACACTAAAAAGTTATACATATATAGGGACACTGATTTTTGTTTTCAAAAAGCAAATTCTGTTTAAATTCCGTTTCAGAAAATGGCAAATTCTGTTTCAAATGACGCATTTTCTCTTTCAGAAAAAGGCAAGTTCCATTTCAAAAGATGTATTTTCTGTTTCAGAAAAAAAATTATGTTTCAAATGACGCATGTTTTGTGTCAAATGACGCATTTTCCGTTTAAAAATGGTATACTGACTAAAGAAGCCCATTTCTGTTCAGAAAAGAAATATTTTATTTCAAAGTTAACTTTGAAAAATAATACATTGTGTGAAATCTCTAAAATATCACAATGTTATGATCTCTGCATCTAAATAATGTTTTTTTACGGAGTGGCTAACTTTTCTAACAACATCAATTTGTGCAATATTTGCACCACAGTAACAACCGTACAAAACAATTTAGATAATAAAATAATTCTTTTCATACAATTACATATAAATAACTGGTTGTTTCTAATGTAGCAGTGCTTAATATGTAAGTTAGTAAATGTAAATTATACAAACAATCACATTAACAATTATGAATGTTCAAATCACAGCTGTTTCACTAATAATTTTTAGCGCTATATATCCAAGGGAATTTGTTAGAACTACGAAACGCGGACTATCTCACTTTGAGCCAGCGTAACCTAAGCTGTTGTTATTCCTTCACGTTTTGTGTTCGAAACCGGAATATGTACATTATGCATGTTCTAATGATGTGACAACTACATTTAATTAGCAACATGTCTTCCATGCATTTATCGGACAGCCAGGCAACGATCGCGAAACGGTTTATGTTAGCGCCTTCTGCGCGTGTCCCTGTTTACGTTGGTCGACACGAGGTAGCACTGACACCATGACACTTCGCAACGATTTGCCTTGCGCGTTTTTTTAAATCCTGCGTCATAAATCCACAAAAATAAATTAACATTGTTGCATATTAAACAGTTGCTACAAAGAGGGCACAGCTATCAAAGTGTCAAGAAAACATAATAAGTAATTATTCAGAACAGCAAGCATGTGGTCTGGAATTAAAATTATGCAAATTGTAAGCCATAGTGTTAAGGCAAGGTTATCTGCTCCGATACCTGATTAGCAAGTAAAAACAGTTTAGGATAATATGAACCATGCAAATCTGTGTACAACATTAATATATTTATTAAACCATCACACACAACTAGCCATTTATCAAGCTGTTCAAGCACCCATAGTTTAGAGATATGTTGTTAGTTGTAAGAAATGAATGAATTAATCAGCCTAAAATATATTATCATAACACAGAAGTTTTATTCCATATAAATTATATAGTATTTAAATTTACCCTGGTGTTGACGATGTATGCACACATGAACAGTGGGTTACCTGGTGTTGACGGTGTATGAACACATGAACAGTGGGTCACCTGGTGTTGACGGTGTATGCACACATGAACAGTGGGTTACCTGGTGTTGACGGTGTATGCACACATGAACAGTGGGTCACCTGGTGTTGACGGTGTATGCACACATGAAAGTGGGTTACCTGGTGTTGACGGTGTATGCACACATGAAAGTGGGTTACCTGGTTGTTGACGGTGTATGCACACATGAACAGTGGGTTACCTGGTGTTGACGGTGTATGCACACATGAACAGTGGGTTACCTGGTGTTGACGGTGTATGCACACATGAACAGTGGGTTACCCTGGTGTTGACGGTGTATGCACACATGAACAGTGGGTCACCTGGTGTTGACGGTGTATGCACACATGAACAGTGGGTTACCCTGGTGTTGACGGTGTATGCACACATGAACAGTGGGTCACCTGGTGTTGATGGTGTATACACACATGAACAGTGGGTCACCTGGTGTTGACGGTGTATGCACACATGAACAGTGGGTTACCTGGTGTTGACAGTGTATGCACACATGAACAGTGGGTTACCTGGTGTTGACGATGTATGCACACATGAACAGTGGGTCACCTGGTGTTGACGGTGTATGCACACATGAACAGTGGGTTACCTGGTGTTGACAGTGTATGCACACATGAACAGTGGGTCACCTGGTGTTGACGGTGTATGCACACATGAACAGTGGGTCACCTGGTGTTGACGGTGTATGCACACATGAACAGTGGGTCACCTGGTGTTGACGGTGTATGCACACATGAACAGTGGGTTACCTGGTGTTGACGGTGTACAAGTAAGTGTTTTATTATTATTATTACTAACACCATAGCAATAAAAGTAAAAATATGATCGCGTCAGGAAACTGACCGAGTGTGCTGGTAGGAGCACAGAGACAGACAAACATGGACTGTTTCAATCAATCAAAACAGAACTACAAGACTGTGTTAGGCGACTGACCGAGTGTGCTGGTAGGAGCACAGAGACGGACAAACATGGACTGTTTCAATCAATCAAAACAGAACTACAAGACTGTGTTAGGCGACTGACCGAGTGCGCTGGTAGGGAGTACTGATGAGGAATGTCATTACTCGCTGCATGGTGCTGCTCTCTCGTGGCATCAGGAAGCACCGCTCCAGCTCGTAGTGGATGATCTCGCCGAGGTTCAACGGAATCGCACACAGGAATAGGAAGTGACCGATCTGAGCGATCTGCCAACACAAACGACTTTGTCGATATAATCTTCTTTTCTTAGTGTTCAGCAAGATATTTTCCAGCAGTTGGTAAATCCTATCTTGATGTGATAGTTAACATGTGATTTTATTTTACAGTCACCTCAGTAATACAGCCACCTAGCAATTAAAGTACTAAAGTAGTGTCTACTGTATTTATTTTGTACATTTGAAATAATGAAGTTAGTTTAAGTTACCATGTAGGCAGTCACGAAACCCATAGGCTTACTTGAAATGGGTAGTTGGCAACTTGGTACTTGGCAGAACTGGCTTCAAAGCAGTGAAAGCCTAGTTTAATCCCTTAGTCAATGCAGCAGTCATATTGCACCAGTGTCTCTTGCTAGGTAAATGTTCATAAAACTCTAGGGTAAAACTTCATGAGGGCCATGCTCAAACTGACAAGGGGGAGCAACCATAACATTTGGAGAAATCAGTGGAATCTACAACCTAATCAAATGGAATTGTTATGTAGTTGAAATTTGATTGAAAAATGTTCAATAGTAATATAAAAGTCATAGGTCAATTACTATGACATTGCTTCCTATCAGTATTACATTTAGTTTCTGCTCAACCTATTACTTCAATATTTGTAATCATTAATATTACTATTACCCCAGGCCTGGACAATTACACTACAACTGTAATGAAGATTGTAGATTTAAAAAATATGATAGATTAACTTTTGTCAAATGTTTTAAAAGTTAATACAACTGATTTGGTGAAGTTCCTGCTAATAATTACCACCCCTGGCTAATCAGGTATCGGAGTAGATAACCTTGCTTTAACACTACGGCTTACAATTTGCATGATTATAAGACCACATGCTTGCTGTTCTGAATAATTACTAATTAGGTTTTGTTGACACTACGATAGCTGTGCCCACTTTGTAGCCAAGTGTTCTGTTAGTACAACTATAACACTGTTCGTATATATGTATGCTTTTGTATCAATTGTATGTATACTTTTTTGTCTCAGCTTAGGTTTGCTTAGCACAATTTTAAATGAAGTTTTAGCAAATTTATATTTTATTACTCACATTTTTAGTAGCTGTATTAATCATTGTAACATAAGTCTCAGAATTTTATTGTCAACATCCTTGAACACACTTTTACTCAAGGATTTGAGTGTTAAAATAAATATTATTATTTGAGTGAAGAGGTTCATCAGACTGGATTGTTCAAATGAATGATATTTTGACTTATGTCACAGTTAGTTGACCTTTTCAACAGTCTTCCTCAAACTGCTGAAACGTCATGGAAACAAGGTAAACCGACTGTGAAATAAGTAAAAATATCACTCATATATCATCACCCTGAATAACTATTTGGATAGGGCGCTATATAAGAAATGCATCATTACTATTAGTACGACTCCACCACAGTCACTATATGTTGCCGTCTCTGTACCTCCCACATGGCGTTCAGCTGTTCCTGTCGGCCGTCTGCCAGCAGTATGTCCTCCCAGGCCTGCAGCTCCTGGAGGTACGCCTCCTGCTGGTTCTTGCGCTGTGCAATGTGGAGCCGTCGTTGCTCTCGCTGCCGCTCCTGCTCCTCCTGCCGAATCTGGTTGAGGAGCAGGGAGGAGTCGTGGGGGGTCAGAACCACACGCCGCCTCGTACCTGACCACAGGGAAAGGTAGGTTTATAAATTAAAGGTGGGTGTCATGTATGGAAGTATGGACTGCCACAGACAGAGAGAGATAAACTGACAGACAGACATAGTCCACAACTGAAGACATATGTATGTAAAATATGTACAGACAGACATAGAGACTGACAGACAGACCAACAGACATAGGATCATCTCAGAATGTTGATGTCCGATATCAGACAAAATTATTTCCGTTTGAGGTAGGGGGTTCAGTAGCAGATTCATCTGGCATCAGACATTGATATTTCACACTCGGTCCGCTACTGTTAATATATTGACATCATCATATCAATGTTTACAAACTTGTCTGAGGGGGGTGGGGGCTGAGGCCACATGAAAATAATTTAATCTGATATCAACATTCTGAGATGATACCTATAGTGTCTAATTGTAAAGAAACATATATGTTGTCTATAAAAATAATTCATACAGGAATGATCTTAAACAAATTCACTGACTGTTTAAATCTAACAATATTCCAGTAAGTATCACACCATTCCCCCAATTCAGCAAATAATCTGGGAACAGAGTTCATATTTTAGTGTGACATTTAGTCCAGATATATTACCAATTGTTTTCTCAACAGCAACTGTGAATGTCACAAAATGGTTAAATTAAAAAAAATTACAACTTCAAACTTCAACTTTGCTAAAACTAGGGAAACAATCTAGATTGTGTCGGTGACTAATGTTCAGCATACATCTGTCAGCATAAGTAACTGAGTACAGGTGAGGTAGAACCTAGAGGTACAGTGGGCAGACATTATGTCACACAAAAAAAGTTACGGGAATAAAGTCAGTGTTGGCTAAGAAAAAGTCACAGGAACAACATAATTTTATTAGAAAACTACATGCTAAATACAAAGTGTTGCCATTTTTCTCTGATAATTCAACAAAATAAAGTTTGATGATTAAGACGAATATTCTGATGAAACTCAGTTTGCACATTTGAGCACAAGTGAGATTTATAAATGACTTTTTATCAAACTTATGTACTGAATGTTAAGTTACGTTTACGTTAAATTGAATATTCACCCAAATTTGCTTAATATTTTCTAAATTGAGGCCAACCAACAACATCACATGACTATGTAAGAGCTGCACGGTACACCACCGATGAAAGCACCTTGAGCCAACACAGGACTCAAGACAGGTAACTGTACTTCAAAATGATTCTAGTTGTTAGTTGTTTTCTTTATTACGACTGTGTGAGGTCCTCACCAGTGATCTGTTGTTCTACCAGTGCATGACCAGATGTGGCGTCAATACTTGTCTTCTCTCTCAGTGCTCTGCAAGAAACTCAACATGTCAATATCACAACAGTGACATCACATCTCTATTTATATCAATATGGATGAAGCATTCTTAAAGTTACACAATTACTTGGCAACATGTGTTTGCTCAAAATCCTGTGTTCGCTTATAAAATAAACTGCGTCATTTACTGAGACAATCATCTCAGTTAAGAACGTTCTTACCAGCAAACAGACAAACAAATACAGCTGTCAAGTAAAAATTCATGACAGTCACAAAGAGACACAAATTGTAACTATTCCAGCCAGTAGGTTGCAGGGTCAAACTAAGGGGGACCGAATAAATCTGCAAAGTCCCAAAATATGTTAAGCATCATGTTGGGGGGTTTGGTCATCATGTTAGGAGGTTTCACGTTTGGTCATCACCAAGTATTGAAATACCATGTAGTTACATAACAAATCCGAGAAAATAAAATTAACAACAAACTTTTTTCATACGTAAACAGACAATAAAACAATTCATTTGTATCTGAAATAAATTAAGTATCACGAGTACCTTGAAAGCAGTGTAAGTTTCTGTTCGAGTACAATCTCTAGCCTCTGAGCCTTCTTGGAGATCTGATGGCTCGCTCCGTTGTAACGGTAACAGTTCTCTAGCATCAGGCGAAAGTCAGCCACAAACTCTGTGATACTCTTGTAATCCCGGGTCTCAAACTTCTCATCCACTTCAAGACCACAACCATTCCACAATCAGCAGGCTTTTATGTCACACTTGCTTCATTTAACAACATTTGACAATGTCTACGGGTGCTGATGCACTGCACCATTAATGTATAATATTATATAAATTTACTGCCACTTTACAATTTTATACAGAGTTCTAACACATCCATGTCTCCTCTAGGCTAGAATGTCTTCTTTAACAACAGCGTACAAATCTATCGAGAAGATGGCAACATTTATTTACAAAGTAAATTACACACTAGAAAGGATCCAGTTGTGGGAGTTGAAACCATACTTTATAAACTAACCACAACTTTACATAAAAAGTAATTACATTAATGTTTAGTTAGCTTGAATAACAGTATTCAGTATCTTTATAATAAACATCTGGCAGATGACACCTGCAAACATGTTTGATATTAAAAATAAAATATACCAATTTGTGACACTATAGTCATGAATAATAACTTTCACAGCCAAATACTGTCATAGCCAATGCCATGAACAAAACAAAATGTCATAAGATTCATAATGTTGTGCATGAAAATTTAGGATATATCGAATACATTTTGAAGGCAATGTAAGTTTCATAATATGTACTGAACTCTAATAGTAAAAGAACAACGATAGAAGCATTATCAACAAACACTCAAGTACTTACAAGAAACTAAACATTTTAATATTATGTATTCAATGTTTACCATCACTCACGCATCACAAGTGACAGATCAAACACAATAATCAAGTTTTTATTTAAGAAAAAGTTAATCAATAAGGTGAGTATTCTATTTGATTTATCTTCAAAATGTGCAGGAAAACTTTCTTCTCTGTTAGTGGAACAGTCATTAAACAGAAGGGTGATAAATGTGTGGAAGACGCTTTTTATGAGGGAATCCCAATTAAAGTAGGGGATTCCTCTTCGCGGATTGGCCGATTCCGTATATTACATCATCATCATTACGTTAAACAACAGTCAACACGGGCCACGATGGAATACGTACTTTTTTGAAGCCACATGGGTTGTTTCACTCGCTCATAATAGTCTTCTAAACCTTCTTCGGTATCGTCCACCGCATAAATGAACGGCCAGTTGACAGATTTGTTAGCATCAGACATTATTTCTTTGAGTATTCGCTGGCCATGCTGAAGTTCGGGTGACAGCGGCTCTCTGTTGTCCGGCTGAACGTAACTGTGTTCCGCTAAACTGCCCATCGCCTCTTCCGCTGTTGTTTCGTGTTGATCGTATACACCTTCGTGGTCTCTCATTTCGATATCTAGACTCTCATCACGGCGATCCTCTGGGGGAATACTGACGCAGGCTGCTGCGTCATCGTCGTTCAAGACAGTAACAGAAGTGTCATCACAGACGATGTCACCAACAACGACTTCTTGGGACGCAGAATTGTTATTTTCAACAAAAATAACATCTTCTACGCAGTCAATTTCCGTTGACTGACACATCATTGCCAGAGCATCTCTATTTGCCGGATAAGAGGCATCAGCCCCATCCGGGGGGTCCGGTTCCAACATTTCATCAACAAATTAACTAACTTTCACCAAAACATATTAATTTCGCAAGAAAACAAATCCCACTTTTCGGGGAATCCCTTTTTCTCCATACACAAATCGCATTTGCGCCCGCATGTTAGATTTGTTGAGATCACCATCACACATCAAATTCCTCAGCATAAACATGTATAACACGACCATAAGCAAGTTTTTTAACTTGTCCAACTTTCAATGGACACTTTACGTCGTCACTGTATATTTTGATCGTTTTGTCGCACCTGGAAAAATCTGTCTAAAATTTACATGCTTGAGCAGGAAGGCGGATCACGTAAGACAACACCGATATCAATGCGCGTCATACGATATTTGTAGAATTCGTCCATTAAATTTACGTATTTTAGCATGCTAAAGTTAATTGTATTAGTTATTATTTGCATCATTTTGTGTTGTGCTTGCATTGTTTTACTTAAATGCTTCTCATAATAAAACAGATACTAAAATATAAACCCGAGCGAACGGATATATGCAAATTAAATGAACGATTTGTCACGGGTCAGAATCTCGCACCAAACTCGCGCACCTGCTACGTAATACGTATTCTTTTTAGATATATCGGCTTTGTTATTTTATAAATATGCGTAATAATTTAAGTGTATAGTAAAAAGGATATTGCTGACACTCTTGTGCTAGTGTTTTAAACTTGCTTTGTGTAACAATCTCTCACGTACAACAACGAAAATAATAACCAAACAATAATAACCGGAACGACGTATTCCGTTATAATACGACTGTAAGAACGATGGTAATGCTGCTATAATTATCAATAAAAAAAAAACTAATCGGATAACATATTAACTTTACAGTCTTTTTTGTATATTAATAAACACTAAACACGATAACAAATATAACGATGACATTAAGTTACTTCATGGCAACAAATAATGTTAAATATGCTCTTGTCACCACAGATAAAAACAAATTGGGAATAATTATTGATTCAAAACTTTCATTTGACGATCACATCAACCAAGTGGTTAATAGAGCAACCAGAATGACAACAATAATCAGAAGAACTTTTCATTTCTTAGATACTCACACTTTCGTGCCACTATATTTACAATATTGTACTCTACTATGGGCAAATTCATATAGCACAAACCTAAGCAAACTAAAAATATTACAGAAGAAAGCTATTCGGATAATCACATTATCCCAATATATTGCACACTCAAATCAACTGTTCGCGAAGTTAAAACTATTAAAATTGATGATATATACAAACATCAGTTAGGTATAAGCAACAAATAAACAACTCCCAGATAATATGTCATCAATGTTATTGCGAACTGATAATGTACATAAACACAAGCTGAGAAACCATAATGCATATTACATCCAACAAAAAAGAACAAACACAAGGAAATTCACAACAAATTATTCAGGACCAATATTCTGGAATGCACTACCTCAAAACTTACAACTAATTGTATCCATCAGTCAAGTTAAGAAGAAACTCAAAGAGCTGTTATTGTCAAAATATCATTAATTCTTCTTATAATTTTTTTAATATCGTAACTTTTAAATTAACAATAAGCATACTATCATTTTATGATGGTATAAATGGTTAAGTTTGTATTCATGTTTTACTTGAAAATTAGTTAATTTATTCTTTATATATTATGTTATGAGTGCAATTTAATTAGTAGTCAACCTGTTCCATTTATGTATTGTTAGTAATGTATGAAGATTGATTCACTTAGTTCCAGAAGAACTTACTGTCCTACTTTTATGCTTAAATTTTATGGAACAAGGAAACTATTGTTAAATTACTATTTCTGGTGGTTCTCGCTATAAGCCCCTAGGGGTTTCTAGAGGATCTCCACGGTTGCAATATTTGTTTTTTCTTCTGTTTTTATAATCCATTGCACAGGTGTTCACTAATTTGTACTTGTAACTGAAATAAAGTTCATTCATTCATTCAGTCATATAAGATTCTGGTTAGATCCCATCTAGATTATACAATAACAGTATGGTATCCATATTAGATGAAACATAAAATAGCCATAGAAAATGTCCAGAGAAGAGCCACAAAAGAACTACCTTGGTATGAGGGATTTTTAATAGTTGAAGAAGAAGATCTGGTCATTGAGGAACTGAGAGGATCCTGCGATCAGAACAGTCCTAAGGTATTAACGTGTTTTATAAAAAATTAGTAATGCTACATAACATTGTGTAAAATATACCAAAATTGCAAATCAATAACATACTCAATTAGTTATACACTCGTGTATTTATTATATCACACCGAATGCACATTGACTACAACGAACCAGTTCATGGAGCCAATTTTTTTGCAATATTTTATTTTTTGGTGACTGACAGCTGACATATGCAATCAATTTTACACAATTTAAACTACAAAATATTACAGCCCTTCAGATTCAGATGTTTAATGTGTGAATTGTTTGAATAATATCCACAGTTGGTTTAAGTATGTTTAAATAGTCATAAGTATTGATCGACTTTGGCCTTTCCATCTTGTAGCCAATTGTCAGGCCAACATTTATAGTCTTCAACCCACTGAATTTGTTGGCGACATGTTTTTTTAGAGAGCAAGAATGTCGAGAACATTAACACAGAAACACTTATATAACTGTATCTCACTTTCATGATGAGAACATTAACACAGAAACACTTATATAATTGTATCTCACTTACATGTCGAGAACATTAACACAGAAACACTTACATAACTGTATCGCACTTTCGTGTCGAGAACATTAACACAGAAACACTTATATAACTGTATCTCACTTTCATGTCGAGAACATTAACACAGAAACACTTATATAATTGTATCTCACTTTCATGTCGAGAACATTAACACAGAAACACTTATATAACTGTATCTCACTTTCATGTCGAGAACATTAACACAGAAACACTTATATAATTGTATCGCACTTTCGTGTCGAGAACATTAACACAGAAACACTTATATAACTGTATCTCACTTTCATGTCAAGAACATTAACACAGAAACACTTATATAACTGTATCTCACTTTCATGTCGAGAACATTAACACAGAAACACTTACATAACTGTATCTCACTTTCATGTCGAGAACATTAACACAGAAACACTTATATAACTGTATCTCACTTTCATGTCGAGAACATTAACACAGAAACACTTACATAACTGTATCTCACTTTCATGTCGAGAACATTAACCCAGAAACACTTATATAATTGTATCTCACTTTCATGTCGAGAACATTAACACAGAAACACTTACATAACTGTATCTCACTTTCATGTCGAGAACATTAACACAGAAACACTTATATAATTGTATCTCACTTTCATGTCGAGAACATTAACACAGAAACACTTACATAACTGTATCTCACTTTCATGTCGAGAACATTAACACAGAAACACTTATATAACTGTATCTCACTTTCATGTTGAGAACATTAACACAGAAACACTTATATAACTGTATCGCACTTTCATGTCAAGAACATTAACACAGGAACACTTATATAACTGTATCGCGCTTTCATGTCAAGAACATTAACACAGGAACACACACATAACTGCAATGTATCTCACTTTCATGTGAAGACTCAAATTTTTAAAATCACTTGAATTATTCCTGAGCAGGATTATTCTATGATAATTCAAAATTCATTACACCCACACAACATTTTTACATATCATAAAGGTATCTATTTATTACTGGAATATCAAACAAATCATAGGTTGCCATGCAAAATTTTGATCAATGGGGCATAAAGTGAATCAGAGAATGAATCGTTATGAAAACTATTTTGCTTATCTAGACAAATTATTCATGTCTGACATCCATCAACTATACACTTTTCTACAATGCAAGAAAGATAAAATTAGTCAAGATGCATAAAATAAATAAAACATTATTGTTTGACATTTTTACATTTATTGGTTATTTTATTTGTTATATATGTATGTAAGTCATTACACCGTTATCATCTTTGCACAAATAGTAATGCTGAATAAATATATCAACATGTGACATTAAAATGTTCAGTTACTAGTAAAATTTCTCTACTGTCATGCCTACAAACAGATTGTACTACTCCACCAGCATTCCCGCCATTGTTCATTTTGAATTGACAGTAAATGCCATTGTCAGTGCACGCTACTGTGGTGCTGCAAGTGTTAATATGGTTTGTCATTAAATAAGCTAATAGTTACTATGATTTTATGAAATACACATAAAAACTTGCACAAACAAGCTAGCATGTCATTTAGTGGATACAGGTTAGTTTTGCTTTAGCTTGAAATTAATTTGAAATGAGACGAGCAAAAAATAATCAAACCGAGGAGACATTTTTAACATCTAACTACATCAGACTTTTTACCGCCAGATAAAAGACATTGTTCCCAAAGTGTAGCCATGTGCACTTGGAGAATGCTCAGTATGGTCATATTCAAAATTAAGTTTAGGTTCCATAAAATATATCTGGGAGTCAACACAATACTGTAACCATATAGAACAAGTTTAATGATAAAATAAACAGAATGGCAGGAGCATTATGTATCACAGCAGCAATGATAACATAACCATGAAATACCAGAATGAAAGGAATATGTTGCGCTGAAACGGTACTACACATCAGAAGTGCCATTTACAATTAAGGAATTGGTATGGCAGCAGTTTCAGTTTCCCATCTCTCATCTATTTGGGTTCCATTCTCCCATGCACTTTCCACCATCTTAGGGCCCACCCCAATTTCCTTGCTCCCTAATTACAACCTGTTTCACTTCAACAAGCAATGTACTTATTCACGAAGTCAACATCACCACAGATGAATACATCTTAACTGTCTTTGCACATTAATAAGGGCTCATCTCAGAACGTCGATGTCCGATATCAGACAAAATTACTTTCGTTTTTGGGGAGGGGGGTCAGAGGCAGTTTTTCTAGCATCAGACATCGATATTTTGCACTTCAGACCGATTTTAATATATTGATATCATCATATCAATGTTGACAAACTTTCATCTGAGGGGTGGGGGGTTGAGGCCAGATAAAAGTAATTTAATCTGATATTGGACATCAATGTTTTGAGATGATCCCTAAACATAATTCCATTTGTCTGAGGCGGGGGAGATTGTCCCGTGTCATAGCATGTGATCATTTCCACGTGGCGGCCGGCCTCCTCCCGTCTTTCCCTCGGGAGGCTGTCATCCCAGTCCCAGAGCGCGCCTTTGTGTCGGGAAGGTTGAGCAGGTCTGACTGGGCAAGTTCTTCATCGTATCTGAGAATGTAGGTAATAATAAATAATATCATAACCAGGTAAAGCTACGTCCTTTTATATAACACAGTATCTAGTCCTTATGACTGACCAAGGCGCAACTCTCTGGCAGATCTGTTCAAACTAAACACATCTCAACTGCAGTTAATGCGTAAAGACTATTCCTACACAAACATCCACCACTGTCTATAGCCAGGTACTCACTCACACAGGAGCAATGCAGAGTGAATGAACTTGCCCAAGGTTTTACACGGCAGCACAGGATTTGAACCTGAGTTCTCTCAACTGAGAGTCTGAGACTCTAGCCACTGCACTGATTATACATACAGTCAACCTCTCTTTATGGTCACCTCAGTAATACAGTAACATAGTAGAGTATGAATAATGAGTTTCTCTAATACGGACGCCTCGCCATTCAGGTCCATCCAGACCAACAATAATTATTCTAAAATGTAGTCCATACAAAATTACAACAGTGCTACAATAAACAACATGTGATGAAATATGAAAAAGGTAAATATCAATTAAATAATAATAACAACTATAATAAATGCATTTTTAAATGTTCACACTGACTATACAAAGGTTAAATACTCTAAAATAATAACCCAATATATCAGAATTTAGTTATTATACATTATAGTAACTGTTGTAATGTGCACATTTGTTCAAGTAATCATTGTACACACACACATATATACATTATTATATGTTTATAGGCTTCTAATTTCTTTAAAATAATTTCTCAATAAAATTACTTCTTTAAAGGGTCAAATATGACAATTATATCTTTCACCAGTGAGAAATGGTTGTGTTATTATTTATTGAATGTTCTATACTTACAGCAAATCAAAGTTGCCGTAATGTTCCTTCGATGGAATTTTGTTCCACCTGACACTGAGAAAAATAAAGACAAAACACAATAGATAACATTTGCATTTTGTGTTTGTCTCAGCACTGAAGTGTGTTCAGCAGTACATACATTCTGAAAACAGTGGCACAAAACACATTCAGCAAGAGCATATTCTGTTGTTACGAAGAATTCAGTTACTTAAAAGAGACATTTGTAGTGTTACATTTGCATTCATTGTTTGCCTTACATTAAATAATCAAAACAGTACAACTACCTTTGTATTATGCAGATTAAAAATATGGTACTTAGTAAGAAAATGCAACATTATGGTATATTCAAATATTTCACACAAAAACTTATGAATTACAACTGTTTTTATATAAATGTGTGGTAATGGTTTGTTTCATAACAAGCCTACCTGTACTCTGCATAACAAAACCAATATGTTTTATATGGTTATTATTCAGTATTAATAATAAAATAATGTTTATTGCAGACAGAAGTCCATATGTATACATACAATACAAGTAAATAAAACAAAAATACAAAGATATAGACACACAAGGAATTCAAAATAGATGGTTAATAAAACAGTATATATAAAATGTGCGTTCAACTTTAAGTATACAATTGGGTAGTCCAGTATTTAAACATCTAAACTTCTAAAGTGTATATCAGCATAAAAATAATTCACAAAAAGTGGATTTTCAGACTGTTAAAGACGAAGTAATAAGCTATATATGGGTGAATGCATACGTTCATTAAAAGATTTCACACAGTTTGTGGCAACCATAAAACGTTTTAATGAATCTGGAAACAATTGTTGTCAAATTCACTTACTCTGGCGTCCTCCCATAAGGCATGACAAGATTGATGATGTCTGATATAAGTTTGTACTTCATAATTCTGTCTGACGATGTTGTGGATGTCAATGATGGAGATGCATTCACCTGCAGTTGTAAAACACAAATAAAACAAAGCTGCAGTAATTAGATTTCATTATAATAATTTGTAAATACTCTATGTTAACAAGTGATGATAACAGTAAAAAATGTAGTTGTAATAAAAAATCCTATCATGGCCAGATACCCTCAGATAGCTTCATCTATCCATGTGTCATGTCATGGACAAGGTTACAATCAATTATAATGATAATAATTGTACTAAAAATAGTTATACAATCAACTAATGGGCATCAAAACTTAAATAAAAGATAAAAAACATTGTTTTGGTGTATGATAAATATGTTGTGGAACCATGGTTACTAATATGAAATAATAAGTGGAATTGAAATGTTGAAGGCGGTTGGGAGCAGACAGAGTTGGGGAGGACAAGTGCAGGGAATCAGTGAGGGGTGATTGGGAAATGTGGAAAACAGGAAAGAGAGTAGTAGAGGGAGAAGAACACGCTCAGGATGGATGGAGAGAAGTGGCTTCAAGGAATCTCGAAAGAGCAGGGATGCACAATCGAGAATGGGAGATAATAAAAACTCAGGCGGGAGGGTGGGCGGGCGGGCGGGCGGGCGGGCGGGCGGGCGGGCAGGCAGGTAGTCATGCAGACTAACCAATAAAAGTATATTGTCATTACCTCTATAAGCCATGGCTTCAGATTGTCATCAATGATGATGTCATACCTGAAAATGCAGTTTTTTGTTACAAAGTGTTATAATGCAGTTTTTTGTGAAAATGTGTCTAAACAGACGTCTACTTCACCCCCTATATCAGTAAGAAAAACCTGAACATAAATTCATAAATAAAAAAACACCATACATAATAGTGTTATTAAAATTAGGTTTTTAACTTTAAACTAGTGACTACCTTGAAAACAACCACCTTGAAAACATGTTTACTCACAAATTAACAGTATTTTAAAAGGTTACAGAAACTGGCTGTGATACAAGAACAGTTATTGCATGGAAATGTTAATATCTTTTAATATCTACAACACAATATGAACAACCATACCCATATGCTTCAAAGCAATGCCTGTCATTGGACACCACTCCCTGCAATCAAAAGTATCCCAGCTGTAGCATGCACCAACAGCAGTAGCATGCACCAACAGCAGTAGCATGCACCAACAGCAGTAGCATGCACCAATAGCCGTAGCATGCACCAACAACCGTAGCATGCACCAACAGCTGTAGCATGCACCAACAGCAGTAGCATGCACCAACAGCCGTAGCATGCACCAACAGCCGTAGCATGCACCAACAGCTGTAGCATGCACCAACAGCAGTAGCATGCACCAACAGCCGTAGCATGTACCAACAGCAGTAGCATGCACCAACAGCCGTAGCATGCACCAACAGCAGTAGCATGCACCAACAGCTGTAGCATGCACCAACAGCAGTAGCATGCACCAACAGCCATAGCATGCACCAACAGCCGTAGCATACACCAACAGCAGTAGCATGCACCAACAGCCGTAGCATGCACCAACAGCCGTAGCATGCACCAACAGCTGTAGCATGCCCCAACAGCAGTAGTATGCACCAGCAGCCATAGCATGCACCAACATATGTAGCATGCACCAATAGCAGTAGCATGCACCAGCAGCAGTAGCATGCACCAGCAGCCGTAGCATGCACCAACAGCCGTAGCATGCACCAACAGCCGTAGCATGCACCAACAGCCGTAGCATACACCAACAGCCGTAGCATGCACCAACAGCCGTAGCATGCACCAACAGCCGTAGCATGCACCAACAGCCGTAGCATGCACCAACAGCCGTAGCATGCACCAACAGCCGTAGCATGCACCAACAGCCGTAGCATGCACCAACAGCTGTAGCATGCACCAACAGCTGGTTGTGATGTAACATTAAGACCAGTAATATAACAAGCAGCATCTATTCATTTACTCTTCGAATGAGACATTAAACCAATACCTATTCCATCTAGATGTGTCAGTGAGAACTCACAAACAAGTGATCTGTCTCAGTATCTTGCATTCACCCCGAGACTGTGATGTGTGGGTATATAGATTGTCATGGCAACAAATGATTAAGTTTGAAAATAACAAAGTAAATTACAGTCACATAAGAGGTAGTTGCGGATGGGAGGTGGGATGGGAGGTGGGATGAGGGGTGGGTTGGGACGGGAACCAATGCTAAATATTATTATATTATATTGCATGTACAATTGTTTTAATATGCTGCTACACCAAATGAATTTCCCTCCCAAGGGACAATAAAGTATACTGATTGTGAAATGCATATTTTTTTGACTTTATGATCTTATGAGACCCTCCTGTAGCATCTTTACATGACGACCTCCGAAATTACAATAAAATTTAGCGGTCGGTTAATTGGTGATAATCACGTACCAATCACTACCCTTCATTCAATATATCAGACACAATACATATCAAAATATTGTTTATCAGCATTAATTGTTTCTGCAGTCATATGCAATACTTGATGTATTAATAACATTATGTAAACAATTTAAAATTAAAAGCATGGAGCCCAAGAAACTAAACTCAAATTACCCTTATTGAATGGATGAAGTTATACAAATGAATGAGTGACTGGTCAGATGAGTACACTGCTTTTTGACCAGTGGTCATTGTGGTAAGAAATGTCATTCTTTGACCAGACTTACTGATACAGCCTTGAGAGAATGAACAGTCAACCAGTTGATTTCATCAAACAGTTTGTCAGCAACCTGCCCAGCAAACACAAAGCAACTAACTGTAATCACGCCAGAGTATGTACAGTGACTGTGTGTGCGTGTACGTGTACGTGCGTGTACATGTGTGTGTGTACGTGTGTGTGACTATGTGTGTGTGTGGTGGTGTGGTGTGGTGTGTGTGTGTGACTATGTGTGTGTGTGGTGGTGTGGTGTGGTGTGTGTGCGTGTACGTGTACGTGCGTGTACATGTGTGTGTGTGCGTGTGTGTGACTATGTGTGTGTGTGGTGGTGTGGTGTGGTGTGTGTGTGTGTGTGCGTGCATGCATGCGTGCGTATGTGTGTACAGTATACTGTATAGCATGTATAGTGTGAATGCTTGGATTTTTCTCATAGATGGTTTACATTTTAAGTGCTAAACATTCAGGAATAAATTTACAACCATTTGTAAGAAAATTAATACATTTTATTCCTGTAGGTTAAGGTTTCCTACCAGTTTTAGGGTTCATACCATATATTAGATGGACGTAAATCGATTGTTCATAATGTTATGCACAGTTTCTGCAATTGCTCCAAGTATTGGCATTTTTGCTACTATAATTATAATAAAACTTCTCTAGCCCTACAGTTATGCAAATGTGAGGATGGACAAAAAGTCAGTGTACATATTGCAATAGTATTTGGCCAACATTGCTTATTATTACAAGTCTTACAGGCAGTGAGAAAACTACTTGTTTACTGTACCTCTTTGCCGCGAGTGCTCTCCAGAAATACTCTCAGATTTTGTATTGTCCACTTGCCTCCGTGGACAGCATTGTAGTCATCCTACAAGGACAGACATTAATTTACACTGGCCTATTCTGCACGTGAGCCAAAAATAGCTGTCTACGTCATTTACCATCAATTTTGTGATTTTTGCAGAAATGTCTACCTTATAGTCTTGTCTTTCAATCTCCTGTTTATTTTTCTTGACAAATAATTATAATAATAAAGTAGATGCATTTGCGAACCAACAGGTTAAGAAACAAGACAATAGATGTCGAAATGGCCTCGTTTCTGAAAATGTCGCATTTTAAAAGTTTGTTTAAATTTTATTTATAAATAAAAAACTACTGAAGATATTTCAACAAATGAGGTATCATTTTAAAGCTCACCGTCTGTGGAATCCAGAAGGGTACACAACTAACGACATAATTTTGCGATTGTGGCAAGTCACACATACACAAGGTCGCCAATACAGTGACTTCACAGTCGTAACAGTTAATTATTCTAAAGCTTAGCTTTAGACTACAACCTAAACACGACAAACATGCAACAAAATGATTGTTTGGAAACCCAACAACACATTTTGTATCGTAATATCTATGATTTCCTCAAATACGTCACTACGATGTAAATCAAACATTACAAAACATACCGATTTCTACTTTACTGTGGTTAACAATTTGACTAATAAATATTGTAAAGTCGGCTCCAATAAATTGGGGGGTTGGAAATGCTAAATAAGTAAAGTAAATAAAAATGTTGTCAAAAATAAAATGTTGCTACAGGAAAATATACTGTATTAATTTAATATTGGTCATCATAAGGGTGCCACATACCCCGTGCTTCTGAATAGACACATTTGTGAGATGAACAAACATGTTGTCAAGCTCTGTCACACTGGCATTGTACTTGACTGTACAGAATCGACAGAATCCGAGTTGATACCTACAGTCAATCAGACACATTTTTATGGAATAATTTTAATATAGGAGTAAACAAAACATAATGATATATAATATAAAACATAAACGACATTAAGTGTAGAAATATTTAGGATCTCTCCACACCACTACATGTTTGGTCGTGATTTTCTGTTATTTCCCCAATGCAATTAAACAGTTATATTTTATTTATTATTTAAAGGCGAATAAAATGTGTAATAACAACATCATGTCTTTATAAAAAGATGACATCAGGTTTTTGCAATTTCTTAGTAAATCTTATGGCATAAATTGTATATATTATTGTAAGTCCAATGCGCCAGCATTTACAACAAGAAGCAGCGTTATATTATATTTAATTGATGTTAAAGGTAGACCACAATAACATCACGATTTGCTCACATGTAACATTTCAGTGGTCGAAATGATGTAACAAGAACGTAGAGTCGGAGGTCAAACTTCTTTCCACCAATCAGAAGAGGGTTGTCAATATACCGGGCAATGACATATGTGTCCTTCGAAGATGGTGCTGTAAACCTGCAGAGATTTTGGCATAAATATTATTATATTAATTTATTTATTTATTTAACCGATATAACTGTTATTACTTTGTCTTTTTATTTTTACATTGTATATATTGCATGTACATTTGTTTTATATGTCTTAATATGCTGCTACACTCCACATGAATTTCCCTCACAAGGGACAATAAAGTATTGTGATTGATTGATTGTATAAAATTGTAATAATGTGAATTTAATTGCAATCATTATTTGAGAAAATTGTTAAGCATCCTTTGCATAACTGACCAATTATTAACCAAACAGAATATACATTTTGTAAGGATTGCCAAGAATTATTCTCTTAAAATTTGAACAATTAATAAAGAGATATTTAGTAAAATACTTTCTAGCTCTTATATTGAGACAAGATTTTTCACTGTCAGGCCAAGAAGACAACAATAACGTTGTCGTTGACAGTCAGTCTGTCAACTATGTGTTTGTCACCTACGTGTTTGTCTTGCTGTCTCTTGACCATTTCTTCAACTGGGAGAGTCGGTTGATCAGAAATATTCCAATTCCACGTGCTGCAAAATTTACAGAAAAGAATAAACTCTGAAAGCAATATTGTTATGCACTTAACAGCTGCCAGTTTATATCTAGACTTACAATGTAGATAACATTGGTTGATGATACTGGGGTGGGGTTGGGCCTCTAACACAGGAGGCCGGGTGGGGGAAAATTACCACCCCACATTTGCTAATCTGATTTGTCATTTAATAATTGTTTGTAGTACCTCGATGCTATTATTAGTTGTTTAGCGCTTAAGCTTTATCTCACTGAGTGATGTATTTGGTTTGTTCCTGTTGGTTACAATTATTAAATGACCATTACCAACTACATTAATTCTTGTTCAAGTATTATAGCAAACAAGCTCATAGTTCTGCCAGTAAGCATCAGCAGGGTATAAATATACATTTATTCTTGACATTTTCTCTACAGATATGTGCGTGTTTATTAGTTTACAATAAAATGTTTCTTATCGTTTTGATTGGTTCTATAAAAGAAGAGAACTAAGCTAGATCTTTTAATAATTCATTATAATTGTCAATAATTGTCAAATGAAGTCAGCATGGCCACAATTACCCACAAATACAACTGAACAAATTCCAGGGATACATTCAAAGTGAACTTTGCCATATTATCTACATAACAACGACATACACACAATTTTGTTTTCTGTAATTAATTTTGTTGGTGAAATACAAACATACATGAAACAAAAAGCCATGATATCTTTAATACAATTTATACTGACAAAATAGATTGCCAACTTTTGAGTGAGTGCCAATCAGTTTAATTAAATTACCTTTTCCACATGGCTTCATGATCCAGGTACTCGACGGGTTCTTGCGGAACTCTTCCACAAAGAGGCTGTAATCAGCCGGCAGCAAGAATGTGACAGGGATGAAGTCTGAAGACACACATAGTGGACATCAAGGGTTGAAGACTAAGTGAAATGACATTTTAAATGTACATAAACTTAATACTCCTGTCAAGTAATGTGCCAAATATGGAGCCTGTTTATTGCGAACTCATGTCAATAAGCCCGCTTAAACATGGTAATTTGCGTGTCATAACCTGTCAGATGTTGCCGACGTCACCACAGGCAGGGCCGCTGAGCATACCCTATCCTTTAGCATGGTGAGCGGCGATGTCACCTGTTGTTTCAGACTGTATACATGATATTGCAATTGCGGAATTTAATATTTTTTATATATTTATATTTTATATATAAGTTTGTCGCTGGATGTAGACAGGAATTGTGTTAACCTGAGTTATTGATTTATTGCCGTTTGAACATTGCAAATGCTCAACTTTGCATTATATTCGCTGCTGCGTATACATTGCTGGATTGATCATTCACGACGTTCAAACTGCAATAACTCAAAAACTAAAAACAAATCTGGGTACATCCACCAACAAACTTGTAGATAAGATTATTATCTTTACTGTGATATCAGAAAATATTAAACCCCATTGCAAGTTTGAGCATTTGCAATGTTCAAACGGCAATAACACAAAAAGTAAACAAAATTCCTGTGTGCATCCAGCGACACATTTGTAGGCATGACACCACAAACCCTCATAGATGCATGCCATGCTAAATCCTTGCGGTGCTACCTGCGGTGACGTCACAATGACTGCTAGATGTCGCAACAAACTGTGCAGAAAATGTACAGAAAAGCGCGACCAAAAGGGACCCTGAAACGGGTGATGGAGGGGGTTAAAAAGTTAGTTGAATATCAAGACACTATTTTTAGATTATATTTCATTCAGATTAGGAATAAAAACAGGTTGATTTTGCTTAGTCTTTAAATACTTCATGGTCAGAATCATGTGTAGACATCTATATAATATCAGGCATATTAGATTCCTATTACATTTTTTAATGTAGCATTGTTTTAGAATTATCAATACATATTGTGATGTTTGTGACAGAAAATACCACACTGTTTTTCAACAAATTCTTACAAAAGTTTTTGTATTCTTAACAAAACGGGGCTATGCATTATTGTAAAATAACAAAGTTTCTTAATTATCTGAAACAAACCTAATTAAACTGAGGAATTTAATTGATGTCTGTTGGCATCCTATATAATAACAATGCCAAAGTATGGAAATGGCCTCACATGAAACTATATCAAACAGTTGTCATTGGCCTGAGCTATATATCACACATTCAACACAACAGGCTACATTTAATTGGTCTCATCATTATCAGTGGATTGAGGTAGTCCTAAAGATGAGTCAATGTGTCTCCCACCTAAGTGGATGTAGCGTCCTGTGTCATCCTTCTCAGCAATCGGGTTTCCCTCCCTCTCAAGCTCTCTACGATACCGCTTGATGTTCTTTACCATTAGGTCTTTTCTTGTCAGTTCATAGTGACTTGGGAAATGACTGATTACTCTGTCACAGAGACATAATCCAGTTGGTTGTCAAAGCACGGTCACTGGATGTCAACTGGATAATCTCAAGTTAGTGTATTAATATACAGATTGTTACTTATATTGTAACTGGCTGTTTAGCACCACTGCACAGAATGTACAATAACAAAATAATCAGCACTTGAACAAATATTACATAAGATATGCTACACTAAAGTTATTTCATAAACAAAAACATCCTATTTTCAGGCAATCCTATAACATAAGAGTTGCTTTTGAAATGCTAGCAATCAACCTGTAAACAGTGATCTGCTCAACCCCTACAGTTAATGCTGAACAAAGATGCTTTCTATCTCTTCATATATACTTACTGATCATCTGTAAGTCTGTAGCCAACTTCTAAACTGAACACATTGCGTACTGACTGCACAGTAGCCCTGAAATGTATGGCAGACAATAACAGGAAGGTCAAGTATGTACAGTAAATATTTTTTTCAGATACATAGACACGACTTAAAAGTAGTAAACATATATTAATATGGATAGGACTAAAAGGTGATGTTACAAAATATTTTATTTTTATTACTGAAAAATAAATTTTTTTAATAAATAAATGTGCATGTACAAATAAATTAATTACTACACACATTATACATTAAATGTATGCAATCGATTAATCCAGTATTTAATCATTGGACTTGTATACTATAAATCAGTCTACAAGTATTTTCAAAAGACTGGATTTTTTACTGTTCTAGTGGACTATATTCAGCAGACCAACTAACCAATAGAAGTTCCAGTCTTCTTCAGCGGTGACAGGAATCCAGCCCCTCTTCTCAAAGTTGTTGATGAGAACTGACTTATCCAAGTCACATGCATACTTTAAACGAGGGCCGTTTAAAGCCATTCTGTCACTTCAGTTTCTGGGTGAAAAACTCTTGATGAATGAAATAAAACCAATATTAATTATACCACAAACAATTAAATATGATAATGTTGTCATTGTGTTATAATCTTATAATGTTCATCTTCAACAACCTTCTGTGTTTTATTTACCCGCCAAAGAAATAGCATGTGTTAACGTCTTTAAGTTTAATAACAAATATTTTCTTTGTACCATGATTGGCATTGCATAAAGTTATAGATAAACGACAATTACTAATACTGTTATAGTCATCAGCGCCTCCTGCTTGCGAGGAATCATGGTCAGAATGCCCTACTGCATGTATGCATCAAACCAAATCAAAATATTGCAGTCCACTTTGCATTTTTCCTTGTCAGCTTTCAGACTCGGTTTGTTAAAGTTTGTATTGTAAGCACAGTAACTTGAGTAAGGCACTGGTATTTCGCTCAGGTAGACAACTCGAGTCCACGACACGCATATACAGCAATAAACGTTTATTTATAACCACACAGATCACCAGAAAAGTGTTTGTAGCAGTAAGTTAAATGTTTGTGTAATATTAATGTTGACTACAGCTAATTTAAGCAACATTTTACTGCATTTGTTTACATGTTGTCCAGGTAGAGTCTGCCATTTTGGTTATCGAATTTGATGACATAACGAATCTCCTAAGCATTATACCTGGAAGGCATTAATGCTAAACAAAATTCAAAATTAATGACATTTTACAAACGTCTTGCCATATGAGAAACATGGTGACACATCATGTCCGATATGTAGTTCAATACGGATATAGCAAGTTGTGACTTAACTGTGTTAACCTAATGACCGAAAACAACATATTTTAACAATATGTTCTCCCACAACGTCAATAAAATGGCGTTTTCCATATGACTCATTTACGTGTTGGACATATTAAGGCATTTAAGCAATACGATTTTCTACATGGCGACAATTCTTTATTCTACACAAAATGCGTTCCTACGTTTATATACGTTTTTATGGCTATAGTAATTAAGCTTATAATTTTGATTTTCATATCTGGCAGCTGTTCCATCATAATGTCATCGTGGTATAGATGCTTATCAATATGATTTTGTTTAAAGTTATAAACAAATTAAAACATATGCTTCTCTTTTAGCACATTATTAACACATATGTAAAGAATAAAAGTGTTTAGCAAATAATGTTCCGAAAGCTAGAAATATAATTACTTAGATATTCCTACGTCACATACAAGCCGGTGGCGCCACTTCCGCTTTCGTCCAACATGTCGTCGACGGGACAAGTAAACAATTCGGTGACTGACAGATCTGACAGAGACGGCCCAGGTAGCATCTGCAGGAGTCCCTTAGGTGCCACTACCAGGCCTTCGCTGCCACAGAAATATAGATTCCATAACGGTATCACTTCATATAAAATGGATCAGCCGAAAAATGGGCACACCGTGGTGACATCAAACGGTATGGGTCTCCGAGTCCGGGTTCTGTTTCCGTCCGTGTGACAGCGATTGCAACGTTGACCCGTTCACAGTAGTCTAGATTCACTTTCTTTTGTTCAGGGAGCTGTCATCGTTGTGAGATAATTTCTTTCGTTGTAGGAAATGGTTCGCACCTGGCTAATAATTAGTATCTCATTGATTCTTGGGTATCAACTTGCCTTGAGCCGAGGCTTGAATTCCCTGACCAGGGCAAGGCCAAGGTCTGAGTCTGATCACTGATGGAGTGACGTTTTAGTGAATATAGTGTACTTTTTTGTCTTGACTTTGTTTCCAGTCTAAAGTAGTGAACTGATGTGATAAATCAGATAACAGTAATGTTTTTCAAGTTGAAGTATATATGCCACACTGTACGGATTTCTTGACTATTGCTGTATACGATATTATGTTCAGATTTTTTTAGGAATACAGCTCTATTCCTTTTAATGTGTATTTGCTTTAAAAATGTTTAAATCGTATTACATATTTTGTACATAGCCACAGGGAGCCGTTTTATAAATCACACTTGAAGTTTAAATTTGAATGACAAATTTACAGAAGTACCACTTTTCTTTGTGAAAATTTGGAATTTGTTTAATAATAAAATTAATAATGACTTATCTTATAGAGACAATTCTTACACAATTTATCAAACTAAGTTTTGCAAAGGCAAAGTGCTTCTGTGTACACAGAGAGTAACATTTTGCATTGCAGCTCCCTGATTATTTGAATAGTTAGATAACCTATTGTGTTCTTTTTCACCATAGCACATTTTTCCTGCATGTGATTGCCATAGCTCATCTTCTGTTCTGTGTGGTTTGTTTTGGCATCTAACGCCACTTGAATTCTCCGGTTCTGGTGTAGTTTTCTCATTAGTTTCCTCTGATTTAGCACAGTCGATTAGTTTGTATATTGTGGTTAGCAAAATCTGATGGTTTTACATGATCATCTGTGTGTGGTCACTGTATGTCATCTTCACCATTTCTAAGTCCTAAGTTAAAGAGACTTTAAGACTAAATACTACACTTTACATAGGATTTTTGTAATCTGTTAATTATAATAAATTTTGCTATAATTCATGAAGAACATCAGTTAGGAAGACTAAAAAAAGGGTTTCCTCCCATCATGTCAGTGCTATGGCAACAATAATTTTAGATTGTCGCTGTATGTATGGGAAATATAGCATGATTTGGAAACATTGTACCTCCTTCAATAGTACAGTAATTAATGTAATTCTTTCTAGTTCTTGTTTACAATCGCTCATGCTCTGTAACCATGGAGATATATTTAAAGTATTACCATTACTTAATATAAAATATATATTAAAATTTTGTTGGTAAAAATTACATATTTTCCATTACAATCACTAAGTTCACCTCGTAATTGGCATATTGCCCACCATGCTTCTTTGTCAGTTATATCGTTGCTGTTTGATCCATTATGATGTGCACCTGATTGCATTTGGTACTACCAATTGTGCTTTCAAAATGTTGAGTGTTCCAAAGCTAACAGAACCCTCAGTTGAAATTAACAAAATGAATAAAAACGAAAAACATAGTTAATACCACCACTGCACTGTATATGTTGACATTCTGCATGCTGATGAATGCATAATAAACAATGATATTGTAAGTTTAGATGATCACTATGCGCACATATTCACCCTGCGTGATTGTTCGTAGTTAGTAGATTCACTAAATTCCTGTACAATTTATAATTCTTTTTCAGATTGGTTGTGTAGTATTATCATGTTTTTAATAATACTTACATATGACACAGGATAAATGCATATCTTGGTTTGCATTATTGCTTCCTACCACAAAGATCACATCAACAAAATATTATAAGAATCATAAAATGATTTTGGATAAAAATGCAAATATATAGCCAGGCCCTGCCTGGAGTGTGTGTAAACTTTTCTGATTGCCAAAGTAGTGACATCTGAGATGGAAAGTTTTGTTTGGTGGATATACATACTTCTACTTTTACTATACTAAATGAGTATTTCAAAATATATTTAAATGGGTGTACATATAATTAATTATTTAATTATCGATTTTATCAAGTTATATTAATTGATTGAACGAAGCATTTTGGACATATTATGTTCTGACAGTTGTTTACTTTTTTTGTTTTCCTCAGATTACACACAACTACGAAATCGACACGAGGCAGCACTCAGCACAACAAGGAGTAGTGGACAGTCATTCTTTATTCTCGCCTTAATATTTGGCTTTGCCTCGATCTGCCTAGGAATAGTCTATCTCAGCTTCCCTGACCTGAACCCGTAAGTATATCTGTGATACTGGTATATTAGTTTTGGTTTCTACGCTACTTTGTTGTATTGATGAGCATTACATTTAAGACAACTATCACTACATGTTTGTGTAATAATTATGTATTACTATGTAATAATTGTGTATTACTATGTAATAATTGTGTATTACTATGTAATAATTGTGTATTACTATGTAATAATTATGTATGACTGTAATAATTATGTATTACTATGTAATAATTATGTATTACTTTGCTAACTTTGGAGTATTGCAAGTGAATCTCCTCTGATGTTCTTTCACCTCTTTCTATAAATTGGCGATGTAGTTCAGAATAATAATGATAGTTATTTACTTACATACATTTTATTCTCAGTTTTCTCCTACATAAGATAATGGAGATGTGATCTCCAGATGGCGCCACTGTGATAGTAGTAATTGATGCCCTTGGGTTTTTGTTTTATGGGTGTCGGCTAGTCTTTGTATTATTTTGTATGTTTCAAGGACTTCAGTCTAATAAACTATGTAGTTGTTTAAATAGTACATAATTGTTGTTATATTTTTGCAATAAACTAGGATAGTTGTGTTAAATATAACTGCAACTTGTGGTTCAGTGATGAAATCCAGTACATAAAACTTCCAAGAGACATTGACGATGCGAAGAACTTGGGAGAGGTGTTGTCACGTTACACAGACAGATACTACTACGAGGTGGTCGGAGGATACCTCGTCACATTCATATTGTATCCTTTCATGGTTGTTGAACTGCATTATAAGATGTACATGCACAAACACGCTTGCACATAAACATGCATGCACGTGCACGCACACATACAACCAAGCTGTTATGACTGGCTGTGTATTTTGATAGCAGTTTCAGAGCCAACTAGTACTGGCCAAAGGCATACAAATGGTCATATATCATTTGGAAAACGAGTTGATTTATGTATTGTCAGATATGTCACAAAAGTTAGAAATATTGTTGTGGTCGTTTGAACGATTAGTTTCCAGGTTTCTTTTTTGTGGGAGAAATGTTAGATTGTAGATATCGTGCTCTGTGTCTCTTCATGTGCAATGGCTGTCAGTTTTCTGAATTGGTTTCACATATGAAAGATCCTTAAAGATACTGCTCAGTCTTCAGTCGTTTGCCATCCCTGGCTCGATATTCCTCAGTATCTTGTCTGGATATCTCTTCTCATTCCCGGTGGCTCTCTTTCTTGTCTGTCTGGTGAGTTATGACTGTTGTTGCTTCTATCCACAGCTAAGACATTGTGTCAGAGCTGCGCTATGATAATGATGAGTTGTTTTCCGTCTTGCTCATTGAAGTGTGACCACCTTAGAGTTTTATTCAGATAAATGATGAGTTTTAAACATTTAAAGTTTACAAAAATCTCTGAGCTGTCACTGAAATCTCCTAATAGTGAGCTCGGATAATTTTGGGTGTGTGATGCCAAGCTATGTTATATCCAACTCATTACTAATCAGACCTGAGGCCAGACCTTCTGGGCTGCCATGTAAACAAACTGTTTTCACCTGAAACATATTTCTACAACAACAAAATGGTTTATTAAAACACCTTTGGGCAGTTAGCATTGTTATAAACTTGTAATACTATTACTGTATGATACGATTTTACGTTAAAAACAAATGGACAATCTCCATTTAAGATGTTTAGAATGGTTTACCAATGTATCATCTGAGCTGTTGCTTGTGTGATCCAGAGTTCTGCAACGGGAGCGTCCATCTGTTACATGTTGTCTGACCTCGTTGGTCGTAGACTCGTCTACAGATACATTCCCGACCGAGTCATCGAATGGTCGCACACGGTGAGACACATTACTGTCTATGATGTACCTGCCAACTTTTTTGGTTGAAATCAAGGAGATTCATCAGTGGTTCTCCATGCTTCCCATGTCGCACTATATCTTTACGCTGTCTCTGATCTTCACATTGGAAGATAAGGGAGTGCTGTTGGAAATTTTGTTTGGTAAATTCAGCTTTTCATTCAGCTACTCTGCTGTTTTGGCTCAACTCTTTACATCGGGAGATGGGGCTGGGGGGTGCTGTCTTGGCTCGACTCATGACATCGGGAGACGGGGGTGGGGGGTACTGTCTTGACTCGACTGTTAACATCGGGAGATGGGGGTGAGGGGCTGTCTTGGCTCGACTGTTAACATCGGGAGATGGGGGTGAGGGGCTGTCTTGGCTCGACTCTTGACATCGGTAGATGGGGGTGGGGGTGCTGTCTTGGCTCGACTCATGACATCGAGAGATGGGAGTGGGGGGTGCTGTCTTGGCTCGACTCATGACATGGGGTTGTGGGTGCTGTCTTGGCTCGACTCTTGACATTGGGAGATGGGAGTGGGGGGTGCTGTCTTGGCTCGACTCATAACATTGGGAGACGGGGAGTGTTGTCTTGGCTCGACTCATAACATTGGGAGACGGGGAGTGCTGTCTTGGCTCGACTCATGACATCGGGAGATGGAAGGTGGGTGCTGTCTTGGCTCGACTCATGACATCAGGAGATGGGGGGTGGGTGCTGTCTTGGCTCGACTCATGACATCGGAAGACGGGGGGGCATTGTTGGAGTTTCATAAAAAATCCATGAGATTTGCCTGTATTGCTAGAGACCATGAGATACACACAAAACCCGGGAGAGTTGGCAAGTACACTATCAGCAAAATCTGGATGACGCTACCTACACACAGATGCATGTTCATTTGTTTGACCAGTTTTAAACAATAAACCGTGTCTGTTAAATTGTTAGATAAAAATCAGTGAATACTAAACAGATAGTAAATGAAATAGTAGTAACACAAATTAAATGAAACTTTTATAGTCATGTCAGGTGTACCATGTTCATTTCCTTGTGTCAATCCAATATGTTATTTTTGTTCACTGCAGGTTGAACGACACAGAGAACACATGATAAACTACATCATATTCCTGCGAACGACGCCGCTTTTACCTAACTGGTTCATCAACGTTGTATCACCAATCATCAATGTTCCATTCATCCCCTTCTTTGTTGGCACATTCATAGGTAGGTAAATGTTTCACTGATTCATGGATCCATCATGTGACTAATTGCCTATCAACAAGGTCCGTCAAGCTTACAAAATGGCCACCGCACATGTGTAGCTATTGGATATTCTGTCATATGTTTTGTTGAAATTCTGGTCCCCAATGTGTTCCTTTGTAATAAGAACATGCAGAAAAATTTTTAAGTTGGAAATGTATGCAGAAAACAGTGATATGGCACTGTGTAGTGCACATATTTTAACATTGTAGGTGTAACTTGGCAGAGGTCGTGTGCATAAATTCAGGGCTGAGTCCAATGACACAGAATCAAATCAGTTGCAATTACTTTTCATTAATCATTTCAATTACAATTACACTTCTACAATTTTCAGATCAATTACAATAACACCACTATGTTTTCATTGACAATTACAGAAGCATTAATTTGACATACCAAAAAGTTTATCAGTCATATGGCATGCATGGGTATGTAGGGTCGAACGGGTCAATCACCAAGTAGAATTGAAAAACAAATGGTCTAAATTTGAATGAGATTTATAAAAATCACAAAAATTAATTAATTTGGAATTGAAGTCAATAAGTGAGGTGCAAAGATAGTTTTATATTATAAACTGTATAGTTTTTGCACAGTGATAGCATTGAAGCAACAAAAGCTTTGCGTCAATGGACATACTTTCCCAGTTAGTTAATAACCACAGTTGCAAGTAATTAAACAAACCAGGAAATCCATACCAAAATACCTTTGTTGCTCTCATAAGAGACAGTGCTAACTGCTAAAAACTGCTAGAATCTTCTTCTGAGGGAGTGCTGTGACTCAGACAGCCTCTAGACCACTTTAGCTAGCTTGCATTTGCACCTTGCAACCTGGCCAAAGAACAAATAGTACAGTCGGAAGGTATGCCCCCCCATGCACCCAGTGGATTTCTAAATGAAACTTACTTTTTTGCAACCCTGAAGGTGTCTAGTAAACAGATTTGGATGTTCACATTTCTAAATAATGTCCGAAGGGGTCCGTTTGGTGGCCATCTTGGATTTTGTCACGCGCGACTGGTAAAATCAAGGATACCCATAACGTTTGAACCATTCATCGTACAAAGACAAATGAACCCACTTTTTCGTATAACTGTGGCATGAGGAATCGCTTGAGATGGTTATTTTGACGATTTGAACATATTTATTTCTTCAAAATGCACATAATACAATATTTTCATGCCTGAAATCGAGTCAAATACTAAGTTAAGGATAGGTAATTGTGCATAAGCACTGATTCAACATTATATGCCACTACTAGGCAGAAAATAGGCTAATTATGAGTCCAAGACGAAAGGAAACTACACGAAATCTACCCAATATGATCAGTATCTACGTCTACTCAAGAACTACGGGTATCTACCCGAAACTTACCCTCGACACTACACACTAATCATCATCATCGCCAAGAAGCAGCTCATCATAGTCAATCTGCTGATCATCTTCCTCTTCTCCCTCCTCTTCCTCAGCAGCTTTCTCAAGCAAGTCAATGAGTGGGGGATGCAAGATGGGCCCACACGACCACACTGGCTCCAATACACCCTCCTCAGTCTTCACCCTTCCCTGTCCATCATCGTAGGGCTTGGGTCACTGGTTGGCCCGCTTGTACTTGGCTAGTCGGTAGTTGACCCGGCCAACATGGAGAATTAGCAGGGTGGGAGGAGAGCCAGGTCAACCTTGGACTTGGTGGTGAGCTTCTCGCACAGCATCCACTGATGTCTCGCGAGCCTGACCGTACATGAGGCAGATGAAGGCCTCCAAATCTGCCATCACTTTACCGTCCAGTCATCAACAAGTTTCTTTAAAACAGTGTGATACTTAGGTTCTTCTGGAGCTTTTTCAGGGGCGCAGCATTGCCTTTGCCCCTGAAAGTGCTGGTGCAGTCCTCGCCTGAGAACATGTAGAACCCAACCAGTGTGCTCCAGTGACTTGGCCAGCTCCGTTGACTATCTGGCGGTGCTTGCCCATGCCAGTGTCGAGACAGATGGTGAGGCTGATGGAGTGCGAGTGGTGGAGCAGGATGAAGAATATGTCAGTATCAGGAATTCTCACTACAGCCGACTTGTACTCTTGCTTGGCGGCATATTGGAGGTAGAGAACGACCCGGGTGTTCGTATCCTCCTGGTCTGAGGACAACTCATCGATCTAGCGCTGATGTGCTTTCCCCTCCACGATGGCAACCATTGCCATGCACTTCTCGAGTAACGAGGCCGCTGCCTTGCTGCTCCAGACCCGGAGCAGCAGGTGGCAGAGCTGTCGCTTGTTTTCTTCATTGGCCAGGAACAGCTTGAAGTCGGCGGGCTTCCTGGTGGCCGGGTCAACGATGAAGTACTTCTGTGAGAAGCCACGACGCAATCTCTCCTGTACCTTGATAGAGTATGCATGATAGCAGTCAGTGGAGAACACAAAGTTCTTTTTGGCAGCCATCTGGTCCAGCACCTGGAGGCAAATGTCACCGTTCGTATGGGGCAGATTGGTGAGCACGTGTCAGAGAGCCATGCCATCCTGGATGTGGATTGCGTCTTTTGGGTAGAGCACCTCCTCGGGGGTATCATTTAGCAAGAAGTGTAGCATGGAGGCCTTGTTCATTTTGGCAAAGAATCCGTCGGGGGTGCCGAGGCTGGGAGGAACAGGGGTGAGGGAGTACCGCATCAGTTCATCAAGGTCGAGAGGCTCATCCAGGAGCTGCGACTTGATAAGAAGCATAAAGGCCAGGTTGCTCTGCTCACGGTACTGGATGAGCTTTCCCTGTGTGGAGGTGAGCTTGCAAAGAAGTCTCAGATGACCTATTCTGGAAACGATCACTGATGAAGCCCTTCTTGGCTTCTTTACCAACTGTGTCAGTTCGAAGGACATCAATCTCGACCTCCGGGGAAACAGAAACACCGGATGCGACGTTGTAGAGCAGGTCTTTGTCAGGGATGGCGAAGGGGTCGATGAAGTTCTGGGTAGCAGTGAGTATTTGCTGCACAGCTTCCTCGCTCTTCTTGATCTCAGCAGCCTCGTGCTCGCGATGCTTCCCTGCCTTTGGACACTCGGCGTCATTGATGAGTCCACACATCTCGAGCAGCGAACACTGAGAACAGCCATACTAGACCTCTTGCCGACTTGGCGAACTTCATGAATGTCTCCTCCATGGTTTTGTCGACTGCGCTGAGTGCACCGGGAATGAATGACCGTGTCACTGCGATGCCGTCCTTCTCAAGAAGCTCCTTCGCGCCAGGGTGAGACAGGTCGATGTTGGTGAGGAGCACCTCCAGCAAGGCCAAGTACCTGGAGTAGTTCGGGCCATCAAATGCGAAGAATATGTTGGCCATCTCCCCATTGCACTTGTGGTAGAGCTTGAGGTTGTTGTTCTTCACAGAATAGATGAGGATGAGGCGGGTGTGTTCAATGAAGCCGAACCAGAAGGTAGGGGTCTTGCCCAGCTGACCTGCACGCACCTTGTCCTCAAACTCCACGTACTTGTTGACGATGGTGAGAGTTGAGGGGTCTTGGAGAGCGAGGTCGAGGTTCTCTCGGCTGCAGGACTTGACCAGGTTGAGGAGGGCCACTTGGTTGTCTACATGGACGTTTTCCTCCTGTTCAAACTTCTCCATCAGTAGCCGCTCCATCGCCTCACAGACAGTCTTCAGACAGAATAATGCCTTAGCATAAGCCTTCCCACTGAGGACACTGTTCAGACAGCCGCTGGTGATGAGGCCAGCCGCGAGGATAATCTCAGTGTAGCCCGAGCCCCTGAACTTGTGCCCAGTCATGTAATTCATCACAATGTGGAACTGTCCTGGGGTGACTACATGCGACTTGTAATTCTCTGGAAATTTCCATCTGAGGGGAAGGGCCTTCATGCACCCACCGAGGTCGAACGTGTTAAGGACGTACTTCTGTCCGACCTCGGAGGTAGCTTCTGCAGACCGTCTCAGTTGCTCCTGGATGACACAGTACTCAGTGAAGTACCTTAATCATGTTCGTGCACAGACGCGAACAGAGACCTGCAATCTTGACACAGAACAGGGTCGCAAGACTGCTGCACATCAGCAGGCATTCAGATATGTGGTATAATTCATTGATGATCATGTGATTGAGCAGACTGAGGTGGTGCCGCTCTCCTCCATGCGGCTCCTTCACATCAAGGAACTGGTGCAAAATGGCTACCCAAAGTCTGATTATAGGAGCGAGAAACTCAAGAACCGACTCGAGGTTCACAAAATCAGGAGCAAACATAGACGTAGATACTGATCGTAGTGGGTACATTTTGTGTAGTTTCCTTTCTTCTTGGACTCTTAATTAGCCTATTTTCTGCCTAGTAGTGGCATATTATGTTGAATCAGTGCTTATGCGCAATCACCTATCCTTAACTTAGTATTTGACTCGATTTCAGGCATGAAAATATGGTATTATGTGCATTTTGACGAAATAAATCTGTTTGAATCGTCAAAATAACCATCTCAAGTGATTCCTCATGCCACAGTTATATGAAAAAGTGGGTTCATTTGTCTTTGTACGTTGAATGGTTCAAAAGTTATGGGTATCCTTGATTTTACCAGTCGCGCGTGACAAAATCCAAGATGGCCACCAAACGGACCGCTTCGGACATTATTTCGAAATGTGAACATCCAAATCTGTTTACTAGACACCTTCAGGGTTGCAAAAAAGTAAGTTTCATTTAGAAATCCACTGGGTGCATGGGGGGGCATACCTTCCGACTGTACTAAAAGGGGATATTGACCCTTGGCTAATTCACCCTCTGAGCAAACAGTAGTCTTGGACATTGCCAGATGCATGGCTTCTTCATTAATTAGCACTGTTAGGTAAATGGCACATTGGGATTACACCTTAGGCATTGGGTATTTTGAACTTTTATTACTTTGTAGATTGAAAACAAATTGTGGGTCAGCTGTTTCTTAATAGTTTTTTTAGATAACATAACATTTATAACCTAACGTTTATTTGATCCCATGTAGGTACACAATTTGTTTATTTTTCTGAACATCACTTAAGCTTGTACATTATACAGGCATACATATACATATATCAATATGTGTTCAACATACTCTTAGAAAACACATACAAACGCTTGTACACCTGTTATGGTAATAATATACCATAGAATGTAATCGTACAGCTTATTCAATCGGGGTCGGCGACTCCTATTAAGAGTTTAAGACACAATTGTCGCTATCATAGGAGCTACCCTCTTTATGTAAAGATTTATATTGTCCTTTTACAAGGTGTCTATTTCATCATGTATGTTTATTGGGAGTGCTTGTTTGAAGTGAGAATGGAAGTTTGGTTGTGTGCTGAAACGAGCATCAAATGTATTTTATATATTGGTTGGACAAAGTGTATGATGTCAGAAAACTGTCCAAAATAATCAATTACAATTACATGATATTTTCAAAACCAGAATCAGTTACAATTACAGCATTTGGCTGTAATCAATTACAAATACAATTACATAATCGGACCCAGCCCTGCTCATAATTATGATTACTTCACCAGTTTCTGGATTTGTCAATTGTCATTATGATGATCTGCTTTTTTCACATGTTCGTTCATTAAATGAAAAGTTTGTCATGAACAATATTGACTTATATAAATGTTCCTTCCCAATGAAGTCACTGATGTGTTTGATCTCTCTACAGGTGTTGCCCCTCCGTCGTTTCTCGCCATCCAAGCCGGTACGACGCTGCAGTCTCTGACATCGTCCAGTGACACAGTGTCATGGACGTCTGTAACTGTCCTCTGTGTCTTTGCCATCCTCTCCATGCTTCCGGTCATCTTCAAAAAGTATCTACGCAAGAAGATCGAATGACAGTGATAAAAACTTACAACTTGACTGTATGTTCCAACTGCCCATCCGAAATCTGACTCAAGAATCTCTGTTGTCTCAAGAAGTCTGGTGTTGTGATCTAGTCTCGTTGTTTCCTGGCATCATTAGCTTTCCTGGTGTGTCCTCTATGATTGACAGAAAAATACTCCGCAGCAAAATATGACTCAACAAATCGGGGATGTGTTTAATTTGGATTGTTATTGACTGGGAGGATTTTATAATATATATTGTTATTTTTAAATTAGTATTGTCATGTAGCCCAATAAATTAGGTTGGCAGTTTCTCTGAGAAAAATAATATTTTTGCAGTTTATCTTTTATAGAAAGACACAAACACTAAATAATAAAGTGTTGACATAAGTTGGTGAAAGACTTAATTTGGGGGGATTCTATTTTGACCAAGTTGCTCAGGATCTATTTAATAAATATTATGTTGATGTCTAAGTATGTGTTGGCTAGGTGATGCACCACTTAGGTAACTTTGCAGCCAGGAGAAGTGTTAAAACGTTATTAATTAATACTCTGTTTTGACCATAAGACGGTATACATTAAATAAGGATCTTACGAATCATGTGTTCAGCAATTGTCCAGTCATTGATTGACTGTCGAAAAATGTATTTGAGTGATTTACTTGATTTACACAAAAATAGTGATCATTGGCTTTGTAGAATCTGGAAAACATGTAACACTGGGATGAATTTAATCTGTACAGTAAAGTTAATTAAAGGTGTATCCTCAATTCGTTTTTACACATCTCAATTAAAATGTCATTCAAAAAGCAAACCTACCTAGTATCCACGGCAAATTACCACATTACCTTTTGAATGATTAAATAAAAGTACTTTTTATTAAACCAACTGTTGAGGAAACGGCTTTAAAATAAAAAATATGTGTATAGTACTTTGAAATTTAAACGTGTGCGTGATAGTTGAGTGATAGATTCGAGTGATCATTGAGAATGTGTGGATGCTCGTACGCACATGTTGTGAAAGTGTAGTATGTAGATCTAAACAAGAATGATGCATAATTGTGTCTTCATAATCGGATGCCAAGGAAGTAATGTGCCTGTTCAGAAGTGTTCACAAAGTCATGATTGACTGAAGATACAAAAAGCTGGAATAAACGTACTAATATAAATGGCATAGCATGATAACTTTTGTTTGTCGTGAAATGTGTGTATCTCGTCTGATTTATAACTCAATGATAACTGATGACAGTTTATAGTACCACTAGACTGTCTCTGTTGTTGCTGTTGTAATTATTAACATTGTTTATGCAGCATTTTATGATTGCTTTTGTTAGAAACGACTGTTGCATTAATTACCTGCATTTATGCTCAGTAACTATGCCAATATATAATTAATTTATTGTTTTGAAGCATCTCCTGTTGTATTGTATTTTATGACAGTAATCGTTGTAATGTCACGTGCTATGCGTTGTATGGTATGGACATCCTTGTGTACTCAGTAATGACATACTGTACTTGAGTGAAACAGCAGTCAAACCTTTCTTGGATGACCTCACCTTTTGCGTAGCCAAATTGGTCTCTCAAGGTGTTCTCACAAGACAGGGGTCTCACAAGGCAGGTGGTCTCTCAAGGTATGTGGTCTTTCAAGACAGGTGGTCTCTCAAGAGAGATGATCTCCTGTAGTAGATTGCAGGTATATAGAGTAATGAGGTATTCCATCTGGTAGATAATGAGAGGTATTCCATCTTGTAGATAACTGGGCACTATTAGTAGAGTGTAAAGTTATCTGTGGGCCACTCTACTGTTCTAATCTTTTTAGTAGTTGTTTCGTTATTGAGACTGTGTGAACTTGTTGCATGTATGGTGTTGCTTGGTGATGATTTAACGACCGAATTTCAGATGTTGGTGGATTCTGGTTATTCATAAGAAGTAAAAGCTGTGAGTTTATGATCGGTTTATGTGGTTGTTGGTCACGTTTGAAAGGTTGCCATTCACTTCTTTGTTAGGAACAGCCCATACCTAGGAATGTGGTCATTGAAAAGAGAGTTCGCCCAAAGACAGGTTCGACTGTAGTATCGTTATTGAGCACATGTGTACGTATGTTATTCGTGATGTGTATAGGAATATTTATTGTATTGCAACAAACAAAATACTAGTTATTCCCGGTGCGGAGAATTTGTGATACTAGTTGAATGTAGTCGGCGATTCGCAATTTTTAACGCACAATTGCATCTGTTCATGTATGTGTGACATTGTACATTTCACCAAATGTATTCTCATGTGTCAAAGTCATGTCACGGTTTGAGCACAGGTCAGTGTACATTAGTGTACACGTGGAAATGCATACTTTGCAGCAACGTTACTGTGGAAATAAATAGAGAAAATAAATAATGTGTTTCATGAACAAAATTATAATGTAATGTTTTTTTTCCGATCAGTCATCGTCATTTGCTGGAACAAATTTACATTTGTGCAGCGTTCCCAGCTTTAATTGCAGCATGGCTGAATGCTTCCCAGATAAGTCGAGATGGTGTTCAATTGAACAGGTCTGCTAGGGAGTAAAACGTAAAGCACTTTGAGCAGTCCTGAGGACTGAATACTGCGCTATATAAGAAATGTTTTTCAGATGTAGCACACGTCCTTAACGTTGCATTCCGAGTTAACCTACCGGGTAGATCATTTTTAACTATTTTTAAAATGTGTGTTTACAACACAAACAATATTTACTTATTTGACCGTACTTTCTACTGTATATGTCACTTTGGTAGCTGATATGTTATTCTGCAAGTTATGCTTTTGCAAAGTTACCGGTCGCCAAGTCCAGGCAACTGCACAAAAAACGTATGGCATATGGATATAATTGTTCGTTTTTAGCACTGTTTTATCTAAAAATTGCATATTTTGTGAAGCAACATTTTTTATTTTATGGAGTTGACGATAGTTATGTATAGTGTATGGGGCATGTTAATTCACTTGAAATTTGTATTTAAAAGATGGGCGATTTCAGAATGCAACTTTAATACTAGAATTAATAATGCAGTTGATGTATTTGGTTATACTGCCCGGGAAATTGCGAGGAACAGAAAAAGGCCTGGCTGATTCCGCTAATGGAAATACGCGCTTTATTCTTCTTCAATGTTGGCCTACGAATAACATTCGGTCGGATAGTGCATTTTGTGAGTTATTGTCCCGTGAAGGTGGGTTTGTCATATATTCTTTCCACCAGTCCGTTCCAAGTGGTCTGACAGGGTGCAGTAGTCGAGAGTGCTGGACCGTCGTTAGGAGGAACATGGATTCGAATTCTGGTGCCGACCGGTCGGTGGTTCGGTACTTGTATTGGCCACTTGGGCAATTTCGTTCACCCTACGTTGCCTGTGTATTTCGGAAGAGACACTATAAGCCGTTGGTCCATTCTATATGGTGTCTATGCCAGGGGAAGTAAAAATTCAGGGAAATGGAAAACACTGTCGTGGATTCTCATTCGCTAAATTCCCAATGCTAACAATGAGCTCCAAACTGTTGAAGTTGGTTGGCTAGTTGGAAGATATGTAGAGCTTAGCGGTAGTGGTGTCTGCTGTACGACCTCCGGTGCCAGTATTGACGTCGGTGCGGGTAGATCACCTTCCGTATATAGTACACCTCGTATTCACCTGTAGATATCAAGGCAGTGTTAATGCAGATGCGCACAGCGATGACATAGAATGGGTCAGTTCGCGCAGAATAAAACGCGCAACTTTATTTAATCAAGATTTACATACGACCATCTTCTAAGATGACCATGCAACGACAATAATTATATTGCAAAATGCAAACAGCACGGGCGAACGCTCGTGCTCGCACATACATACACAAACACACGTACACACACACGCACACGCACACACACACTGGCAGACATGTATAAACGTCACGTACGTCACACGCGTTATACACAACAGTTCAACAACACGTATGTACTAGAGTAACTATAGGTACTACAGGCCGCTGTACATATATATATATATATGGCGTCACAAGTAAACGTTACGTTACAGTTGATTTAGCAACGAGTCGCGTATAAAACGAAACTGACCACGATTAGTTTTTGTTATGAAGCTGGGACCTTATTATCTCTATATCATGCTGCATCACCGATACCAAGAAGACAATAAACAAATGTGCAAGACGAAGTCAAAACGAAGGCTAAGCGCGTCTTATTTAATTGTATGACATATCTCCACCGGGCCTGCAGACTATCTTTTCCATATTGTGCGGGTATTTTCGTTCAACATATAGTAGACAGAAGTACATTTCTGACCATACATCATAGTAAATAGTGTGGGACTACGTGGGTATGGACTTTGGACCTGATGGAACTTCCGTTCCATTTAGTTTGCAATACACGATATACACCTACGGTCATCTAGCGGACAGCAGGCGAACGTGCCGTTGCAGAGGAATGGGGTGAACTGCAGACAGGATGACTTCTCGACACACACGCCTCCCCGCCGCGTGCAAGCAGCCGACCGGTCGACCAGGCCGAAGCCGAACAACCCGAAGCCGTAGCTGTGCCACGAGCGACGTCTGTAGCCATGGCCGTTGACGCCCGCTGGCTGCCACACGCCTGTAAGAAAATTATAGTTGATGTAGTTGAGTGGTCATGCAACTATTCTCCAAGGGTCGCCACTAGTTTACAATCAAACTATGTTTTTGCTCTAAGGTGGGTGTAAGCCAGCGTATCCAATTTGTCAAACGCTCGACATATAGTTATTATGACAGAACAAAAAACTGTCTGCAGCCACGGTAGACACTTTTAAAACCAGACTGGGCAAAAGACACATCTATAGTTCCTGCAGAGCTATTACACGTACATATCCTCACCCCAAATTGGCATAAGGTCCTTAGGTTTTGTATCAAATAGTAGGTAGAATTAGATCCATCTTCGACGTTTGGAGTTCACCAGCAGCAAGCAATCAATAGCCCTGCTAAAAAATACTACGGTTTACAAAAATAAATTTACTATAGTAAACACTATAGTAAACTACAGTGTTTTTGCGGATTATTTTACCATGTTTTACCATAGTAAATACTATGGTTTACTATAGTAAATACTTCATTTTACTATGGTGAATATCACGTGTTACCATGGTTTATTACAGTGAATACCATATTTTACTATAATTTACTATGGTGAAAGTATGGTAAAATGCAATATACTATGGTTTACTATGGATGTAACATGGTTTATCATAATAAACTGTAATACATTTTTAGTAGGGAGGACGACCTCCAATTGCGTAAACGGTGAACCGAACAAACAGTGCGAACAACTGCAGTTTACTGTAGAACATATGATTTCTTAGATACATTATCCGCGCAGGATCATAATGAAAGCCTTATTCACGGATACTTTCTGAGCTGCTTCAACTATTTATCCGAGGAGTGCATGCGTGTTTTCAAACCTTGAGAACCTTGACAGTCGTCCGTTCCACCACTGCTTGCGCATAAGGCTTAACACTTTGAAATGACTAGCGCTAGGGTGCTATCGCTGACACCTCAGTCACTATCATGCCAATGACAGATATGGATTCATGCAAGGATTCTTTGAAAATGCGTAGACCCTATGCGAGGTAACACACGGATGTTTTCGTTATTATCACCAATATCAACGAGGAGAACATGCAATTCTACTTGCCTGAATCGTAGATGACGCTGAACACCAGCAGAGCAAGCGCAAGACGAAAGAGTATCATCCTTGTGATGGATTTGGACCCTTGGTGTTCAACCGTCCACGCACTTGTTTCAACTGGCTACTGTGGTAAGCACCCACAGTCACACACGTCTACAGACCCCATCATAAGAGTGGTGTTCAATGCTATAGTAGTGCAATATTATACTATTCAGGTAGTGCACGGGCGTGAATGGTGTAAGCCCGGGGGAGCTATGTCACAGAAGTGCCTATACGTAAGCATACAATGGCATACGTGATGTACATCAGTTATATAATATCCATTTTAATTTAATGCGGGACAAGATCGTGTCTTGCTTTGAAAGCACACTCCGCCGCACAAGTAAATGGCCTCTTATAATAATAATTAATGTCGTCGTCAAATAGGCGGATTGGGGCTAACTAAAGCATGCTGGTCAATATAGCTAGAGGGCTATTACGGAAACTATTCAACAAACAGAATGTACATGTGCATGGCGAATCTTTGCGTTGGAATATAGATCTAACACTTCTATTATGTGTTTTGGCGCATTCCGTCAAGAACAGACACAGAGTAGTGTTGGGCATAGCTCACCCTTTTAGCAACAAAGGCAATTAATTTTCTTCTACTTATTTTCAGCTAAGGCAGAAAGGGTTAATACATTCATGTAGACATTATCTCACTTAAATAATATTAGGATACAGAATCGCAGTAACTACATCACAAACAAAAATACCATATTAGTGCCAGTCCTGCACATTTTGAACATTTCGTCATGTGGAACAAATCGCACCCGACTTACTTTAGCCACATTACTGTATATTTATCATATGGTATGCTGGCTTTAAATGCATATTTATAAATATTGCTTACATTTATTGGAACAGTATGCCAATTAATATCCAACACCGATCTATATTGTATAGATATGATAAAATAATTACAAAATCAGTGCGTAATTATTTATTAGTCAGTTCACATAATAGGGTTTAATTCATTGTATAAATAGTTGTAACAAATGTTATGCTAAATATTAAATGGATTAGTTTATGAAAAAAATATTTACAAAGGGGTACGTTTTGCCTGGCTAACAAAAAGGGTTGCGTTTTGCCCCACATAACACAAATTACAAAATATACTATAGGCCTAATTACAACAACGCGTCAGTCACGTACATTATGTCTGGCATTACGTCTATATATTGTCGCCATTCATGGCATAATATGTGTGACATGTGCAGGCTATATCACATTTTTGTTTAATCAACGTAGTTTTGCTATGGAACCCAGTAGCCATTATTATAAAGATATGTGTAAACAAATTAAATTGGTGTAACTTTTGTGTTGTACCATTTATGCGAAAATCGACAGTGACCAAAATGGTTTGACATTGTGCTGCACCGTTTGGCAGGTAGATTGCGCCAATAAAAATAACATCTGCCGAGATAGATGTAGCTGGGGAGAACGCTTTGCTTACGGGGGTGGAGTGGGGTGTGCTGTGCAATTTATACACGTAATGCACGCACGCACACGCATGCACGCACGCACGTATCCCCCCACACACACCACAGACGCACACGCACCGCACAACACACGCAAACGTGCAATGGTGCTGTTAAAAATGTTTCACGTTGACGTTCCAAATTGTTGAGCTCACCAAAACCTCCAGTTGCACCGCCTTGGGACTCACCAAAGTCGTCTAAAACACCCTAGCTTGAACTGCACCCCCGATCGAGACTCGCCAAAGCCGCCAACAAAAACTCCAACTGCACCACCCTTAAAGAGACTCACAAAAAATAACCAACAAAACTTCCAACTGCGCTATCTTTGATCCTCGCCAAAAAATCGACAACTAAAAATCAACCAACTGCATCCCGCTCTTAATTGAGACTAACCAAAACTCATCAGCAAAAAACTTCAAACTGCACCCCTCCGAGACTTGCCAAATTCGCGGTTTAAACCCCTCTAACTGCACCCACTTGATCGAGACTCGCCAAAATTGCCAAATAAAAATCTCCAACTGCACCTCCTGTAGACTAAAATCGCCAAAATGAAACTTCAACTGCACGGCCACCCCCCATTTGAGACTCACAAAAATCTAAAAAAAATATGGGGGGTTAATCCTGTCTGCAACCCCCACCACAATTATTTGGGGAACTCAGCCCCAAGCCCCCCGGTTCAGGCGCCTATGACCTATGACATTTTTAAACGGTCCCGCCAATTCTGTGCTCCGCTCTCTCGTAGTACAATTTCATACAACAGGTGGCGCAACTGCAAGATGCCACAATAAACATTGCGAGTAGAACTGATACTTACGTGTATGATAGCCTTCATGTATTAATACTAGTTCCACATTTATAAAGAGTACGTACTGCAGATGGTGCTCGAGTAGGAGAATGATACTCTACACCTACGCATATAATTATCGCCATGTCGCAGGTGGAAGAAGGCAAAATAAGTAGAATTACTTATATTATCGCCCAACATTAGGCAAAACGGATGTGTTTCAAAATACGAGCAATATTGAATTAGCGTTTGGTTAATTTCTCAGTAATAAATGTTGGCAGAAGTTCGCAGTCCTTCGGGAACATTACCCGGAAGTCAGGGCTACCACATTATCCAGAAGAAGAAGAATAAATAGTCTGATGTTTGCATTGTCATGAAGCCATTACATTGTCATTGACAATCTAAGGCTCGGCTAAGTCTAAGCTATACCATAAATTAATGCGAATACATGTCATAAAAATACAAAATAAATACGGGACTTATATGTGACGTCAGCTTCTACAACAAATATGACGTCATGATATTTTTCTTTTTCGTTTAATCATGTAGTATTATGTGTTTTGTTAAGGAAACTTAAACATGTAAAGTACATAAACCTGTAATGACTAAAGGTAATGTCTAAAGGTGCACCACCGAACACCGGGAACAAAAGTACGGATTCTTCTGACATTTTCAAGCATTTAATATAAAAAGTAGTGCTATTGCTACATTGAAAATGCGTTATTAAATGTGTATGCACGCGTGCATATGTGTGCGCGCGTGTCGCTGAATTAGTGTCGTGGGGTTAGTTGTATTTTGTAGTATAACTACTAGTACTATCGTAATGCGGATTAAGATTGTCACAAGACGTAAACCTAAAACCTGTGACAGTTTACTTATTGCTGGTGTTGTGAGTTCTGAACTTTATCTTATAATATTCTTTCTGTCCCACTGGGTGTGGTAACTTACCGTGTCAATTATCTAAATCTGTCTTTATGTCGTCAGCCTGAAACACAACGATAACGACACCAGCGGCATCATGAATTCCCAACGGTCACAGGTCATTCGCTTGTATAAAAACGTAAGTATTCGCTGGCCAACAAGAAGTATACAGATTCTACGATAAGTTAATAGTGTTGGACTCTCGCGACAACGAGATCGCACATATAGCTGTACATACAGTTGTGTCCGGACGCACTAGAAAGTGTTATTTTACGAAAGTAGATTTGCGATGTCTGTGTATGACCTTCATTGCATCATAGGCAGTGCAATTCAATTGTGGTCGAACATTTTTCGCCGCCTTGCGCCATGACTTCACCTTCTCTGCTGTCGGTACGGCTCATTATATGTTTCTTGCCTCTTCAGTGTCTCCGTAAACCTCGATTTGTCTTCTTGGTGTCCAAATGTTGAGGGAGGCTAAGTCTTTCTCCAGTTTACAATTATTGGGGGTCACTTCCGACGCCTATGCTATTGTAACATCCCTGGAAATAATATATTATTATGCTAACCTAATGTCCGTCTTGCAGCTGCTACATCTCGGGAAGGATTACCCGAAGGGACACGACTACTTCCGGCAGCGCCTGCGCCAGAATTTCCGTCGTAACCTTCACGTCACCGATGAGAAGGAGATAGAGATGCTGATTGTGAAGGGCGAGTTTATCTCGAAGGAGCTGGAGGCGCTCTACATGTTGCGCAAATATCGCGCCCTCAAAGCCCGTTATTACGACAAGTAGCAGCCATGTTGAGTAACGTTTGTCGGCAAAATGCGGAAACTCCCCCGACTCTTTGCAAAGAGCGGCTTTGACTAGTGCGTTGCGCACCGGACATTCGTACTTCCAGCTGTCTGAAGACTGTGATCGAATGTAGCATGGTTTGGTTGCCGTGAATGTGGAAGACGAATCGTACGATGGACGTTCTTAGACGTGTGTCGTCATGTCCCGTGCAATGTTTGTATATATGCACCGTTTGGATGGAGCTTTGATTGAGACAATTATACGTTCAGGCAACCGTTATGGTTCTGTCACATAGACACTGGCACAGTTAGTGTTTTTGTGACCATTGACATTCTCAGGGAAGTGTTATGCGTATCATCCTACCACTGCGTGCCTTTACAGACGATATGTGCAACTGGTTTTATATCATGGAATCTTCATATATTGCAACCAAACAGGCATCTTGGATTTGGCACGAGTGTGTGTTTAATATATGCAACAACGCGTTTTTTGTTATATTTGGTTGTGTTCGGCACATGCATGTTAGTCACCGACGGTAATCAGTATTAAAGGGAATAAAAACATATATTGCTTGAATTCATATTAAATTAGATCCTGCTATATATTTCCATGTCCAAAAAAATCCCCCAAAATCGAAGAATTAGAAATTCCACATTTTATGCTGTACATCCGGACATTTTCGAATATGCATATTTTTGGCGCGCTTTTCGGGATGCCGAGATGTGACGTCAGAATTGACTCTGCCGATACAGCGACCGCTTGTTTACATTCATTCTCAGCAATATGACAGCAGAGGTGGCTGTGTAATGCGAATATCATCATGGTTCATTGTGCGGCATTCGGTTGTAATGCAAACTCTTCTAAACATAGAGCAACACACAATTTTTTTCGGCTCCCTACGGATCCAGTTTTATTGAAGAAATGGATCGCAAAAATCAAGCGAGCAAACTTCAAGCCGACGAAATACAGCCAGCTTTGCTCCGCTCATTTTGAGAAAAGCTGTTTTGATCGCGATCCGGAGATGTTGGCAACCCTTGGATATCCTGGTGCTCGAATATAGTTGAAAAGCGATGCAGTCCCAACAATATTCCCGGCAGTAGAAGCTGCATTGATGCCGTCAATCCGCAGAAGACAGGCGTCGGCACGGGCAGGATCGACGGCCGCTTTGCTCGAGTCGAAGGCAAGCGGGTCTCGCAAGCGTTGTTCCAGTGCCGCAGTCGCCGCTGCAGGCTCCGCTGCCGCTGTCACTACAGCCGGCTCAGCAACTACACCCATGGCTTCTTTGGGGTACCAGGTTCCTTCGACGAGTGGTGAATTTACGAGGTCTGCTTACCGAAAGCGGCAACGAATCAAGGTAATTCTTACATGTTATATCTACTATTATTATTCTGTAGGTCTAGTATAATGCCTGGACTGGACGGTCTCGTGTGTGTCAAGTGTCAAAATAAGTTATTCAACTTATTGTCATTGTATCCCATTGGTTCCAATCATATCACGGAACTCTTCCTAAGTATCTTGTATTCTAAATGTTGTAGTTATGCACGATACTACTATAATAAATCTACATATACTCAGTTTTGTGGAAAATTTGATAGTGTAATCAAATCGATTCAGGTGACTGTTTTTATCATTATCATGGTTACAGGAATGTAAGGCAATAAAACAAAAACGTCAGCAAATTAATTGATGCTAATTTGTTAGTTATGCATTTAATTAATCTATTTACTTTTACATGCAAATAAGAAATAATTATTTTAATTATACTCGTTGCCGAGTCAGGTTAGTCTGTTATAATAAGTTTTTTAAACCGTAAGAAGCAATACTTGCATGTAGAACATTGCAATGTGAATTTGCAGATGGAAGAATAATTATATTTTCAAATGTATTTAACGTTGAATTTGCATAAATTCATTATTATTTTTCATACATAACATTTGTTGTTTTTTAAATGACAATACTTGGACTTTATGAAAGTGCCATGCATTTTGATCAACATCAAATGTATGTACACATAAAGTACCATGCATAAGATAGATATTTAAAACAAAAATTTTAAAATTAGGAAGTGGTCTGTCTCACTCTCATAGTTGGAACCAGTTGCTGGCAATCTCCTCCTCTGACATATGACTCACTAAAGTCTTGTGTCATCAATGACTTGCTGAAGAATTATCCCCCATCAGTATTCTCTGTAGAAACAGTTTATTACAGTGTTTGGCACCTGTCTGCTAATCCAGCTAATTGGACTCCTTTGTTGTGACTCCTCCACTTGACTGAGGAACTAAGTGTAGTGTTTGCCTGAGTCAACTGATCAAATCTATTTAATTACCAGTTGACATTGCACTTTGTAGGTCTTTCCTGCTATGAATAACAAATACACCAGCCACCTCCAGCTGGCCCACTGCATTCTCCCTCCAGTTAAAATAGTTATCTGAACCTGATCTACTGGTAATTAAAGCATGCTAGGTGGAAATGGCAGGAACTGGGTAACATGGATGTGACATGTCTGATACTTATTATTACTATAATTAACCCATGCAATTAACCCATGCCTAACATCACCCTGATCACCATTGCAATTGGTAAACCTTGCAGGTAGATGTGATTAATTATTATTAATATTGAATGGTTACCACATTGAACACCCTGTAGATTACAGTATGTATTCATCGAGTTAATAATCTATTATGTTTAAGTTTTCAATAATATAATTCTTACAGTAGATGCAGCTTTCATAACACACACTATTGTAACACACAAGTATACTGTTACATTTGTTACTATATAATTCTTACAGTAGATGCAGCTTTCATAACACACACTATTGTAACACACAAGTACTGTTACATAACACACACTATTGTAACACACAAGTACTGTTACATTTGTTACTATAGAATTCTTACAGTAGAGAGCAGCTTTCATAACACACACTATTGTAACACACAAGTACTGTTACATTTGTTACTATAGAATTTTTAATATTTCAATAGTAATTTATTGATTTGTATTTTCATAACTCCAGTGCACAGGCCTATGGTGAATTACATTACAGTGTCATATATTGTTATTGCCTAGTTTCCATTTTATTACAGTTGAATATCGAAGACAATGTACATCATGCAATATATACTATTACATTTGAAGATATTATCATTACATTTTGAATTGGAACTACAGTATGTACCGAGATAAATATTTAGAACAAAAATATAACTATTGTATCTTGTATTATCTACTAACAACGTTTACGGATAGAACATATTTTTCATTTTATGTCTGTATAACATGAATGAATGGAAGACAAAAGAAATGTCACTGCAATTTAATAGATTGCAATCAGTGTAATTACACCTTACTGCTTGGTGCATTGCTAATTACTGGCACAAGTCATGATGTTTTTTTAAACAGAAGCTCAGAAATGTACCAAGGACCATTATTCGGCTCCCACATTATTCATGGGATGGATGTTGGCAATCATAAAACCTGGATAAACTAGTTCAATAGGATACAGAAAGCATAATTAAATTTCTATTTTGATGCGACATATATTAATAAACATGTATATATATTATATGCCAGTTACTATTACATTGTTTCTGTTATTATATTGTGCTTTGTTCAACTTATTGTTACTAATAGGTATTATTATTATTATTACACCACTCCTGGAGCAGGCTTCCTATTGTGACTATAAAATTGAGTATTGCAGGATTGTTCATGTCTGCAGTCACATATTGTTATGATAGTCACATTATTGTTATGATAGTAACTATATCAATGGATAAGGATTCTACTAATGATGTTACAAAATGTCATTAATGAATTTATTTGATTTTTAACTTAATGTTATTTAAAAAATCAAGTAAATTTATCAAATAATAAATATGTTCACATTTGGATGTGGGTTGTTGCCCAGCTACCAAGTGTGAAAATGGTCATTTGTTGTGAAACAATAACAATAAATGCAATGCAAGTTGCAAACCTATATATTGTATATTTAATAGATGATTAGTTATAACCAAAAATAAAATGTCCACAAGTAATATATTGTCACATTTTCCAGGTAATTGTTTGCATAAAAGTGTAACATAACAAAAGTAACTATGTCTCTGTGTAGATTCTGTAAGCGTGATATCAATTATTTATGATGTTTTTATCATAGAATAAACAATACATACCTTGCAACTTGAAATTAATTTATTAATTTGTATTTTTCACAGCTAGGCAGACAGTCTGTTCACACTTGGAAGCTGGGCAAATGACTAGACAAATGGATGTACTCCTTTCTGACAAGATGGTAAAAGACAGGATTTTGTTTGCTTTTGTCAGAAACCTACAACAATTAATTTTTTTGCAAATTCTATAAGGGTCATTTGTTATTTCAGTTATTTGCTGACATTCTGGCAGCAGCTCAAGATAGTCCACCGTCGACCAAGAATAGGTCATCTGAAGATACAGCAACTGAATATGACAGCTCTTGTACGGATTCCTGTGATACAGAGGATTCCACACCTGAGTCAGTCACAGCTTCCACTCCAAAAAGGAGCAGCAAATGCTTTCAGGTTGACATCAGGCCATCAACTCGCACGAGAAGAGTGCAAGCAGTCTGTGCATCAGAGCAGGTTGCTGTGCAGGTGACATCAGCAGTGAGGTCAACGAGTGTGCAGTGCAGTTTGTTGACTGGTCCGATTAGTGACTCGAGTGACTAAAGTGACATCTGCTGCAGATCCAGAGTATGTTTGCTCTGACAATGAGTCGACTAGTCGTGACAGCAGCAACAGTGACAGCGATGACCATGTCGACCAGTACACTGACACAGAGGAGGGTGTTACAAACAAGACACCCTTGAGGAAAGATTGCTGCCCTTCCAGGGAGAGGTACTTCTTGGTGGCAGTCTTCACTTCATCATCTTTTCGCACGTTGCCGAAACTGCACTGGCCAAACCAATGTCGTAGTGCAGCAGTTTCTCGGCTCAATGGGAAGTTGCCCTGTAAAGATAATAATTGGTCTGTAGATGTGAAGCTATGCTATTTATTAGCATGTCATAGGTAAAGTGATCAACAAAATGGACTAGATAACTTGTTTATCAATGGGTATTTGCTGAAGCCATATTCTCATCTGCCTGCAGGGGAAGTATTCCCATGGGTGTTGTTTGGCTTATAACCATTGTCTGTGCACCGTGTGGTGATTCACATTGTGTTACCAGGTCTACACAGTTACCAACATTTGGAATGATTCATCCCAGTAACACTGTGTTATGAAACTTGCTTGATGAATTTGTAATGATTCAACCCAGTAAAACTGTGTTCTGAAACTTGCTTGATGGATTTGTAATAAATATGTCACACAAAAAATGTGATTAAAAATGCTATGTCCTTATGATTTTTATGGACATAGTCGTAGGGCACATATATACCCACTGGTAGCATCTCACACATAAGACCCCTAAGGTTACACTAAACCCCTAGGTCTAGGACATAACCCTTCAGGCTACAACCCATTACCATAATTATTCAATTGTTCTGCATGTTGTTTTAATGTTTATTTTAGTTTATTTTGATTATATAGTAGCTATATTGTTATGTGTCAGACTCAGAGTAATAAAATTATTGTTCCACATAAATGACATAATCTAGAGCTGTCATTATATATGTCATGATATTATGGTCATCTCGCGAACAACTGTCCAACTAAAAAAGTGTGGGTTTTGTCCAGAGGGGTGATATCGTAAGTAGCTATAACGTCCTAAACTCGATCCGCATAAACCAGACAACCATGCTTACGACGTTCGACGGTTCGTAACTTTGTGAAGTTTGTCTTTGACAAGTCTGTTTACAATTACTTCGTCCGATGACCTACTTAGCTACAACCTCTAGCTACCTCTTTGTACAGCTTTGACACCGCATTTTATAATATAACGTCGTACTAAAACGATATAATTGTTGTTGTCGACAGTTTTCACACCATATGTGTCATTATAATGAAGTTGAAGCTTACCAGTCGGTGTTGCATGAGCGAACATTGTGACTGTCCGACTCCGCATCATCTTCTTCGCTACCGTCGCTGAAACGCTCGGAAAGAACGGAATTAGACGAATCATCCGCTGTAACCGTTCCCGCTAGTGGCTCAAAATCGTATGATTTCACTTGAAACTCTGCGAAACTCCCACTAGCCATGATGTTACAAGAGAATGGAGAGAACAACAATGCCAATGGCGATGCATAGATGTCAACAAAGCCGCGAGTCGACATTGACGTCACGATACCACGTGATCGCCTAGCTCATTAAATTTCAACTTTCTGCGGGAATCTCTACACAGACGGGTTTAAAATAGAATTTTGTCTACAAACGTATTTTTTAAATGTTGTCAAATGTTACATACAATGTTAATCTTTGTGTACACATGGAAAACGGATTTTAGCTAATGCCTTGTTGTTATTTCCTTTAAGCCTGGTCTGATACAGTGCGCGACAAACATAATGTCATTTACTAAACTACTTTCGCATATTGACATTATCTGTGAAGTAATGGTAAATTAAACTGGTCGTACCGAAACCATTCAAGTATTATCTACGCCTAATTATTTTCCGCGAGCTGCCGTTTGAAGATCGGTGACTATTTTCCACCGTGAAGACGTGAGGTGTGGCAAACATTATGCAACAACATGGCAAGTCGATGTATTCCACGTCAACGTAACGGATAAATAACATTGGCCAGTCTTGTGATGATTTATATCATAACCATTGCGACATGCTTGCCACTCTGAACCTCGAGATGTACAAAGCTTCGGAGCATCGACACCGTGAAGTCATAATCACTCATACGGAGATCTAACGTTAGTCATCGCAAATGTCACATTTTACTCACATTTTGGAATCAGCACACACATTACAAGTAGTAAACTTACCCAAGTAGCGAGATACATATATATGTAGGCCTACGTATACTGTTTATTTTATATCACAAAACACATTCCGCAGTCGGGTAACGGGATGTCTTGACGCATTGTCGGACATTGAACAGCTTTCATAGTTCTGTTGTTCTGTGTGTTCATCATAGGCCTACAGCCCAGTTGAACGCCCTTTTTGTTACGTGCAATGCCCGTAGCCAGGAGGCGTAACAAGCCTTACGTTAATACGTCCCTTGTAAACACTGTTTCAGATGTTTTTCTTCGAGTCTCACGTAAAAGCTTGCCCACATACACCTGAACGAAACGTGTTTCGTCGGCACAGTCTACATACCACCTGTGCACTGTCAATTAAAATGTACTTACATGAACATATATTTGTTTTCGCTTTGGCATTTCGTATTGTGTTGGTAGTAATGTGGGTACACTCATCAAAGTTCGGAAGTTGTGTTGGTAATAACGTGGGTACACTCATCAAAGTTCGGAAGTTGTGATCAGGAACAAACGTGCCCTAAATGGCACTGTTGCCACGTTTAATGATAGCAGTCACCACGTTGTACAGTGAACATTTATTTTCCTTTTATTGAAATGCTTACAGTTTTGGCCATGTGCCACAGACAAACGATACACTAAGTTACTGTGATGCACAGTGTAAATCTACCTACACGGTAACCCCAGGTGTACAACGGAGCAAACTAAACTTGATTAGTACTCATAATCGCCGGAACGATATAATAAATATTTGAGGGACTGAGCTGGACATTGAGCACCATTCCGCTCTTCTTTGTTGTCGGTCAATTCATGACCTCAGAAAACGGGGTGAGGGGTGCTGTTGATTTTTTTGTCGCGACGTCAATTTTGTAAGTTCGGGGTATCTCAAAACCTCGATTTGCACCCTCCGTTGAGGCTCGCCAACGAAAGCACCAACACATATCGGGGCGCTGATCTTATTTCCAACCCCCACGAACACAAATTACACCACAAAATGCACAACACCCATAATTATTGGGGGCTAATCCTATCTCCATCCCCGCTCCTCAAATATTGGTGGGCTGAGCCCCCGGTTCTGGCGCCTTAGCTTCTCCATTAACAAAACGGATAATTGCCATGTACCTGCATAACAACATATACAAACATAAAGTAGACAAAACAAATATCGCAAATAATGTATCTAGCAATAGACACACGCGGAAAATGCATGTGTAACTCTCACGTGAATGAAGGACGTTTTTCCTCGCACTTTTTGAGGTCCGTGTTTTTGTTTGTCTAGTCTGTTGGTGTAGCAAGTGGTATATTGATCCGATATCACGACACGTGAATAGCATTTAAAACATGCTTAACTATTCACGGCCGACGGAGAACACCATATCATGCATTGGCTTTACAAAATGTGTATTAAACTACGAGAACACATGACGTCATACAATTCACATTTAACGTGTTATGATTGGCTATCGAAATTATTACGTGATATTTTTACTTGATATTTTGACAAGAGTACGTGAATGATCACGTTGGGAATTGACACATTTAATGGTAATTCCGGCAAAGCACGACTGGATCAGACATCGACCACTGAAATAAAAGATGACCACACACAATGGTCCAGATAGTGAAGAGTTGTGCCTGTCCTAAGTAATGACTTCGTTCGGCTCGGAAAGAAGAGCATCGGATGAATACCACGCGGGGTCGGGGACTATGGTAATGACCGGCCTGGCCATGGAGATGTGCTGGAACTCTTTGGCGAACGTCAGGAAGTACATGAGCTCGGTGACACACATCGTCCACTCGGATGCCGTGCTGATCACGTGTGGAGTGAAGCCCTGCCAACAACAACGTTAGAATTCACATACCCACGATGTGACCTGTTGCCTAGCAACAAGGTCCGTCAAGTTTACAAGTTCGGTGGCGAACGTGATAATATCGATATTCCGTCGTGTGTGTGAGTGCGTGTATTCACTAGGTCTGCTTTGTTGAAAGGCTGGTCCGATTTGTTCTTGTTTGCGACAAAGACATAAGGCCGAGTTGTCTTAGCGAGAAGTGTGTGCGGGAAAGACTGACTTGTTAGGTGTCATGCCACCCTTGTAATGCAATGCGTATATACTGTATGTGTTGGTAAGGCTAGGCTTGATGGTCGTCACGCGAATAATTTTGATTGTGACGTCAGTTACTGGATCCGCCAATTAGTCGGTGAGCGCTTATGTATCAAGGCTCAAAGATGTAGTCTATTTCATTTTGTATTCTATTTTACTAGTAACTTTGCCACATATGATGTATTTATCGTATACATGGCGGACGTTTCGTAGGATTACGGTCGTATATCATTTTAATACGGATATGTTTCAAATGTAAACAATACTCGAGTACGTGTATTTTTTAATTCGTTATTTATGGAGAATGTAAGGTAAAAGTACTGATTTCTACTATGAAAATGTGACACGTCAGACTTAGTCCAATACCAAAGATTATATAACCGAACTTATTTTTTATAAAGGCATGCGATGAAGATGTATTTTAGCTGTATATCAGTTGTACGTTGGTCTGACAGGTAGTTACACTTCCTTTAATGTAATAAGCCCTTATTGCAACAGTGGATACAACTACCTTTGTATCAGTCAGTACACTACTGTAGGCCTCCTTGCTTACGAGAGGTCGTGAAGGAAACGTGATCTTATTATAGTTTGATATAGAAATACGTACCCCATCCGCTGGAAACCACTTCGTTTTATCATGGCCGTGATAGTAGTGCACTGCGATTCCATTGAATACGTTTGCTGTAAAATATTGATCAAGGATGTGTAAAGGTTTAAAACATTGTGCTTAACGTAGACATTGATAAGTATGTATATATTAAGGGTGTATTCTTCGTTATTCCCCTAGTCCAACGAGTTATAATGAAGGCCAGCCACACAAGGATACTGTTAATGAAGGCGAGCGAGGCGACGACGCAGATGGCCACGCGGATGTGACATAGGATCCGACTCCCGAGTCGCGGGCACGCGCTGTAGGACATCACCGTCTGGATCCAGCAGTACACCGTGCTGACGCCGAACGCGAGGATGGCGCCCATGACGTGCAACGGCAATACCTCCGTCTCCTACGGAACCACGACATGTCACGAGAATAACGTCAGTGAATCTAATTATAAACGCGGAAGCATGGTGTGTGTGTGTGTGTGTGTGTGTGTGTGTGTGTGTGTGTGTGTGTGTGTGTGTGTGTGTGTGTGTGTGTGTGTGTGTGTGTGTGTGTGTGTACGTATGTATGCGGTTAAGTTAACGTTTTCCTCTTAGACGGCTAGAACCTCGAGCGCCAAACTTTCATGGATTAATCTACGACCTCACGAATACGAAATAAGACCGTCACCTATATATTTAAAAAATAACCTATTCATGTCAAGATCTCCACCGGCAGTTCACTCCAGTCGCGGTGCTGCAGGGCCAAATGCCGAGTCGCTGTTTCCGCTTGATCGCCAGGAACAGTTTGATTGTAGGACGCACATAGCTGAATGTCATCTGCATATTTGTGGTACTGTATTCCATGTCTTTTAAAAATGCGCTACATTGAGTGGTGTATAAGATAAGCTTTATTATTTGCATCCATCTTGCCAAAAGTTGATTACTTTGCAGACTAATTCAAACACGGTAGGTTGGATCCACGTTGTACTCACCTGAAAATTGCCAACCATGCTGATGCCAAGACATGACAAGAGTCCCATGACGAGGGTGACCTTATTCGATCTTTTCATGTGTACGCCACGTGCATGATATTCAACTTGTCTGTAGCGAATGTAAACAGTAATCCCAGCTGCAAAATTATAAATTAAACTGAAAGGTATATGTAGGGATTAAATAAATATATGAAATACAACTTTATCACAAGATCTTATCAAGAACTACTGGATTAATCGACTGTATACTTTTACTACAGGTTACATGTATTTACTTAATATATTTTAACAGCACTTTTTTCTTGTTATTATGTATACTTTTTCATTACTTATATATATTAATTGTACTGCTCGGCCAATGCCTATGTTTTCCCAGTACTCCTTTTAAAGCATGTGCGTGTATATTTAAATATCTTATGTGAATTAAATCCAGGTGGATTTTTATATGTATCTTATGTACGTATGTGATCTTCATAAGAAATAAAAGTACATTATATTTTAACAGTGTTGTGGATTAACACATTTTACCCAAACCCAGGATTTCTGGAAATTTTGAGAAACAGTGTGAATATGCAGACAACTGACTTAGAACCGCTGCAATGTTCAAGAGTTGTCCAAAGATACAGCTCTCTGGAGGCTGAGCTCCCGTGTCACTGCAAGAGAACGAGAACAAAGACGTCACACCATGAGAACACATGACATCACTGCATCCGTTGATTCTCATGGCAACACGAGACTGTCTACATTCTGTGATATATAATAATGTATTGTTCCAACAATTGTGGTTCTCATTTACAACCTCAAAACTGTGGTAACGTGATGCTGTTTGACATTATTTTAATAAAATAATCTTTACGTTTGTCTTAGCAATAATATTACATAGTTTAACTATCCTTTAAAGTTATGTTAATAAAATATTCTTGAATGCTGTTTAAATAAAACATTCTTATAATAACAATGCATAACATATGCATAATAACACTTGGTATACGAAACACTGACAGTAAAGGTTTAATAGCTCAAAGGACAGTAACAACTGTAAACACAATACCTACTTTTACGTTAAGAAAATAACTCCATTATTTATGTATTATGTAGCTTTTAATTTCTCAATTTACGAGACTTGTTCCACTGCCTGTAAATATGTGCATGTTATTGTGTATTTCTTTAACAGTTTCAGAAAAATAATACTGTTAATTTGACTAACCAAAATTATTTTATTATGTATTGTTTTCGATTGCACAATCTTGTTGCCCAAATTACATGTATATAAACAATAATGCTGGATGAACAAATTAACAAACACTACAGATAACAATGTTAATTGTATGGTGCTATCATTACTTACCTTATATATGGAAAATCTGCTTCGACATGCTGTAGCCACACTGCTATTGCATAACTGGATAGAAATCAAATGCAATTATATAATGAATATTAACTTAGATGTGGAAATATTTTGAATCACATCTATGCAGTGTCAACATAATGGAAGAGATAACATGTTTTAAAATATTATGCATCCATAAATATGTGCTTAAACGTCTATGTTGTACGACTTAATTCTTTTCACCCCATCATTCGAGAAAACAGGTGAAGATTATGTTGATGCATCATGATGTCATAAGGTGCGAGTCATGTGACCCTCCGTCATGAAATGTCTTTCACTGCACGAACACTCATTTTAAAATACCCCGGTTCATGTCTAAAAATAACCTGAAGCTCTGAGTGGTTGATTTGGGGATTTTAACTTCTACTAAAAAATTATTATACTTTATAAACATTCTATTTTGTAAATAAATTTTACTGAGAACTGTACGTAAGTACTCAAAATTTGATTTGCTTTTGAAGTAGAGTATCTTAAGATGAACATGTGAATAATCTAGCATTTATTGCATGATTTCTTATAACTGTTTTTTCTGTAAGTACCATGTTTAAAACTGTATACCTTTGCACACATTTAAGGTGGCACCATGTCATTGGTATAATATGAAAGCACCTTCTCACATGATACCAACAACTAGGAAATGTAATTTTGTGGTAGAAGGTCTCCAATATGCACCTGCATTCAAGTACTTTTGGAGTGGCTAAGGATAAGCAAACATTGGACTTCAGCAGCCACTATACATGTCAACCAGTCTAAGCCAATAAATCTGACAACAAACACCATACAGATACATTGTCAAAACAACTGCAGGGTGTTTTATGTTTTATATAGTCATATATATATATGAGACATACCAAAGAAAAGAGGGTATTATGTTGCAAAATTGTTAAATAAACTTTTGGAATATACCGATCATGTGCTTTAAAATGGTACCTTATGTGTTTAAATATTTTGAGTGGTTTTTTATTTACTGCTAAAATTTAAACAAACTTCAAACTAGACATTAAAAGATGAGATTACCCACATATAAGTTATACATTTCTGCCCAAATCACAATATCGAGGGAACACAACCTAGACAGCTACTTGTGCAGAATAGGCTTTTGCAACTTAACATCTGCTTCACTGTGGCACGTGAAATATAACCGAATTTCCCCAAACTTACGTGAGAAGAAATGTTCCTGGCAGTACAATGAAGACCGCCATTGGAAACCAGTGCAAGCCAGGAGTACACATTTTACTTGATCTGTGTATTTAGGCAACTACAACTGAAAACCACCACAAACATACAACCATTTGCATATCATAGATTCTTCAAAACGTGGACAATGAATACACACTGAGAATATTACTAATAATGTATGATATACCAACTACTTAAAACGCAAAAGACTGGTCTTGGAAGGAAATGTACAAGTTTGTATGACATTCTGAGTAAACTAAATGGCTACAAAGAATTTGACAATACATTTTTATTGTTTAAAATTATATATCTAATTTGTTGGGGGAAAAGGTAACAAATAATAAAACTTGCTGATTTTGTTAACATATTCAAATATTAGGAATTTGTTTCTTGGAATGGTACACAATTTAGTACTTATGTCTGGAGTTCATAGAAAATAAAAGTATGCTATGACAGTATTTCTGATATTGACACCTGAAGCGATGCACACACTGTCACTATATAAGGTGTGCCAACGTGTGCTTATCAACACAGGAACAAACTCTTACATGCAGTTTCCCAATAATTCTAGTTAATTACAAATTTACTGAAGCTTTTGTAACATTTCTTAAACATATATGAATGGACTTGCAATTATAACACCATCAATTTCCTTTTAAAATGTTCCACCCACCAGGTGGAACCACTGTGACAATTTATTTTCCACTTTGGCTTTGTGTATTGGCCTCTTAGGCATAGTTATAAGTTTTCTTGTTTGATTTTGTTGAGAAGATTATGACTGCAGAGTATAGACTACAGCTGTATACTCTAGTACGTACTAGTAGTACGTAACATATTAATAATACATTGTGTGTGTGACTGCAGAGTATAGACTACAGCTGTATAGTCTAGTACGTACTAGTAGTACGTAACGGATTAATAATACACGCTGTAACTTCCAATAACACATTTGACACTTGTGTCGAACAAGTGCCTCACATTTTGACATTCGTAGCATTGTTGCGACATCACTAAAAACGACTGACATGTGGACTCTGGCCTGACACTCATTTCTTAACTTGACAGCGTGATTGTGAAAACCTGCTTTGCGTGAATCCCCGTCGAATCTCCCTCTTGCAAGCGATGCACAGTACAGCTGTATTGTGGTGTAGCGGCCTGTGCACCAGATATATATATATATATAATCAAGTTAAAACAGTGGTAAATTAAAACACTTAACATAATGGGCACTTGTGTCGAATCCGGACCCACCTCGCTTTCGCCGTTATAACTTGAATCTTGCCTAACTGTCATACCTCAGTGGGTCAGCTCCATCATTCAACATTATCCCAGGCATATTACGACAAATACTGGGTCTTAGCGCACTTCTGAAGCTCAAATAGCGACCTGTTTTGCGATAGTTCGCGAGCGTAAAATGAGCAATATAGCAGCGTAGCCATATCGACTATGTTTGTGCAAACCGGGGCGCTATTTACGCCTCAAAAGTGCGCTAAGACGCAATATTCATAAACGTATATGTGCCTGGGATAATGTTGAATCGTGGAACTAACACACTGATGTATCAAAGTTAGGTAAAACTCAAGTTATAACGGCAAAATAGAGGGGGGTCCGGATTCGGCATAGACATAGTACGAGTGCGCCTCGAGTCAAATCAAAGACACAGTCACAGACTGTGTTGTTTGTTTTTGTCCGACTTTGGAATTTGGTTAAACGCCCTAAATGTTGTGTAATTATGACATTCGTTCACTCTGTAGTTCTGCTAAATAAGTATAGATACCTGGTTTATTTTCCGACAAGTTCATTGAGTGTTTAGTTCGCACAGGCTTGTGCATATAACATAACGAAACGTCGCCGTCGGGTTACTTCCTTGTAATGTTTACATTTTATCTATGATAACACACACAGCAACTGCGTATTCGTTTCCAAGCTGAATTCTAAATCGAGGTGGACCCTTAACCCGTTCTGATTCCCGCAGACATGCATCTGTACCGGTCGACGCTGGATTTCGAGGCCATATTGTATTCGTCGATCTAAGCGCCGCATTTGACACGGTAGATCACACAATACTACTGGATCGCCTACAACGACGCTATGGCATCACCGGAGTGGTTCTCCATTGGCTGGAATCTTACCTAAGTAATAGAAAGCAGAGTGTCGTCATCGACCGCGTGTTATCGACCGAGACGATTTTGTTAACGGGGGTGCCACAAGGGTCAGTGTTGGGACCACTATTATTTTCATTATACGTGCAGCCGATCGGTGATATCATTCACAAACACGACTTAAAATATCACCACTACGCCGATGATTTACAACTGTTCTGTCACTTCGACCTGGATGCAACTTCTCTGGTGACTGCCGTGCGTCGGATCGAGCGATGTATTGATGACGTGAAGGAGTGGATGACTTGGAATTATCTGCTCATGAATGACACGAAAACAGAAATTCTACCGGTTGTCCCCAAATCAGCATCTGCCATCGTAAGTGGGCTCCGTGTGCGCGTCGGGATAGATGAAATATGTGCAGTTGATCACGTTAGAAATCTCGGCGTCCACCTTGATAGACACCTGGATATGACTATGCAAGTGTCACGTACTATCAGCACTTGCTCACTGCACCTGCGCAACATCCGGTTGATTCACCGTTACCTCACTCGACCGACAGCGGAACGCGTAGTCAATGCTATGATTACATCCCGTTTGGACTACTGCAACTCTCTACTGTTCGGAACCTCAACCAATAACATCGGTCGATTGCAGCGACTCCAGAATGCTGCCGCTCGCCTTATTACTCGACAGGCTCGTTGTGAAAGTGCGACCCCTATTCTTCGCGAATTGCACTGGCTACCTATTCAACAGCGCATTGCATTCAAGATCGCTGTTCTTACGTACAAGTCGCTGCACGAAGACCTCTCGCCTGTCTACATGCAGAAACTCGTGCGTGTCTACATGCCAGCCAGACGTCTTCGGTCTGCTGACTCGAACGCACTAGTTGTTCCGAGAACACGCAGCAGAGCCGGTGACTGTACATTTGCTCACGCAGCGGCAACAGTGTGGAACGCTCTGCCGTCAAGCGTTACTAACAAAACATCACTGGAATCATTTAAATCTGCGTTGAAGACTCATCTGTTCACTGCAGCGTATATGTAGCTCGGACCCTTACCAACACTGTTTTACCATAGCTGATTGATGTTTAACGTTTATTTATTATTTATTTATTTATTTTTCGTATACATTTTAGCCTAATTTATTGATGTTTACATTAATTTTAGTTTAATTATATATCTAAAAATTATCTTAACAATTTTATTTTATGATATAATACATCACATTCCTTTTCTACTTCTACTATATTTATTGTTTTAATTGCTATTATTATTATTAGTTCATTTTATCTATGATATAATAACTATTGTTTTTATTCAAATGCATTATTTTTAACATACACTTGTATATTGTTGTAAAGCGCTGTGAACAATATTGGATGTGGCGCTTAAGAAAATAAAATATTATTATTATTATTATATTATTTATTCACAAGACACGTAATTGTGTTCTCCTCTTGGCTCTGTGCAGAGTACACTGTATCTCAACTTAGCAGTTACGCATCACTGATCATGGTCACTGGTGAGTGCCTATCAGTGATGCATGAACTTGGTCCAGAGAAAGCAACCGCGTTGATCGGTTGGCACGCTCTTACTGGATGCGACACGACAGGACATAATTATACACAAGGAAAAGGGAAGAACGAAATATTCACAGCCTTTCTAGCTTTTAGCCATGCAGTAATCAATGCGATATCTAGCCTTGGTGTAGGACAGAAGCCGTCTACTGAAGTGTATAGGAGGGCATCGTGCCTCTCAAGCGAGATTGACATCAGGTTAAACATTTTCATTCTAATAAATTGCTCTCTACGGGATCACCATCATCCCTTATCTGACTACATCTGTGCTAAAATTTAGCGTATTTTTTTTTAAAATTACTGTATCTACGGGATGTTTAAGAACACCACCCGATTTTTTATTCGCTAAGTATGTGCACATCCACTTGTATTATTTAGCCATCATCACACATTTCGCAAACACATTGTGCATATTCGGACCCTGGCCGGTCATGCGTGGTGTGCGCATGGCACACAGTAGTTACATTTTATCCTTTATCGTCCTTAAACTGTTCGAAAACAATTAAGTTGGTGCATCATTGTTTCTGCTTTGACTTCGAAGCCTCGATACATATTCAGATTCAGACTGTTTATTACCAAGTAGAATTCTTGGCGTTGTGGCGTCAACATACATGCACGCTTGTCTCCCCTGCCTGCCCCCATCATGCACACGCAAAATATACAATCAGAAACATTATGAAACTATGCTAAAAACTAGTATAAATTTAAACCAAGGCCAACTGCCAACATATTTTAAGACAGTCGTACATCTATTGACATAAAGTGAACTGGATAACATAATATTAATACCGTCTGAACATTACCTAAAAGTTAAAAAGTATACATGTAGTTAAATAAATAATAAATAAATGTATAAATAAATTATCTGACGATATAAAAACTAAGCTGACAGTTAAAAAGTATGTATATACATGTAGTCAAGTTAATAAATAATAAATAAATAACTAAAAAATAATAAATAAATAATTTAGCATGGCGACATAAAATCTAAGCCGACTGAAAACAGTATCATGGCATCTCGCGGTTCAAGTAACTCGCAGCCTGCGGATAAAAACTATTTTAAAGTCTAGTGGTCCTTGTCTTAATACTTCTATAGCGCTTGCCAGAGGGGAGAAGTTCAAAGTGATGGTTGGCTGGCTGGGTAGTGTCCCGTACATGCTCTTGGATTTTCGCGCACAGCGAGCATGGTAAGTAGATTCTATGGATGGCAACTCGCGCCCAATGATTCTAGATGCGCCCTTCACAATAACTTCTAGCCGTTATTTCTCCTCGTGACTGGCGCGGCCAAACCACACTACAATCGAGAAAGTGAGGATACTTTCAATGATTGCGCGGTAGAATGGTATCATAATCTCCTGAGCAATGCCGAATCTCCTCAGCTGCCTCAGGAAGAACAGGCGTTGTTGTGCCTTTTTGTAATGCACAGTGTGTTTGTGCACCAGCTGAGATCGTTTGAAATTGTTGTTCCAAGGAATCTAAAAGATTCAACCTGCTCGACCTACACGCCATTTATCGAAAGAGGGTGGATGGGAGTCTTCTTTTTACGAAAATCAACAATCATTTCTTTAGTCTTTGAAACGTTCAATTCGAGATTGTTATCCGCACACCAGCCAACCATTCTCTGAACTTCCTCCCTGTGTGGCGTCTTATCCGCATTCTCAATGCAGCCCTCCACAGTAGTGTCATCGGAAAACTTGATCACAAGGACCGATTCGTCCACGGAGACACAGGAGTCCAGGAGGCCGTCGGTGGCCGACTTCAGGTACTCGAGTACTATGCGCTCGAACACTTTCATGGCGACTGAGGTCAGTGCCACTGGACGGGAGTCGTTCAGCCCGGTGATGTTGGACTTCTTGGGAATGGGTATGATAGTGGAAGTTTTGAAGCAGACTGGGTCTCTGCACTGCTGGAAAGAGGAGTTGTAGATGTCCGTAAACACTGAAGAGAGTTGGTCGGCGCAGGTCTTCAGGTTAGATGTGAATATGTTGTCTGAACCCGAAGCCTTCCGCGTGCTCTGTCTCCTGAACAGTTTCCTCACCACAGCTTCCTGGACTATAAAGGGCGGAGACAGAGAGGTACCTGCTGGAAGTGGGCGCTGCTCTGGTGAATAGTTAAGCTTGTCGAATCTGCTGTAAAAGTCGTTCAGCTGATCAATGAATGAGGGGTCACTGCTGTTGGTGGCCGCTGCGTGTTCCTTGTACTGCGTAATCTGCCACAGGCCATTCCAGACAGATCTGGTGTTGTTGGAAGCGAACTGGTCCTCGAGTTTGTGTTTGTATATGAATTTGGCCTTCTTGACCGCCTTATGCGCCTCGCACTTAGCTCTCCTGAATTCTTCCCTGCTGCCGCTGATGAACGCCGCGTTCTTCGCCGCCAGTTTCAGCTTGATGTCCCTGGTGAACCAAGGTGTGTCGTTGCCATACAGGGTGACAGTCTTTGTCTCCGTGCACAGCTCCTCACACCAGTTGATGTAGGATGTCACGGTGTCAGCGTACACGTCTAGGTCAGGACATGCCTCTTTAAACATGTCCCAATCTGTGCACTCCAGGCATCCACGGAGACCTGCAGCCGACTCGGCCATCCGCTTCTTGACAGTCTTCTTTGATGGCTTCACAGTTTTTAGTTTCTGTCGGTACGTGGGGGATGAGGACGACCGTTGCGTGATCGAACTCTCCGAGCGGAGCCCTGGTGGTGGCACGGTACGCATCCTTAAAGACTGTGTAGCAGTGATGCAGGACCTTGCTATTGCGTGTGGCACACTCTACGTGCTGCTTGTACCTGGGCAATACCTTCTTCAAATTTGTGTGATTAACGTCACCCAGAATGATGACTACGCTGTCAGGATAGGTCGATTCTGCTGCCACCACCTGAGCAGCCAACTGGCTGACTGCCTTGATAGCACTGGCATCAGGGGGATTTAAACACCCAACAGCACGACCGAAGATAACTCTCTCGGGGAATAGAACGGTTTGAAATTGATAGTTAGAGTTTCCAGTTCACGAGAACACGAAGAAGAGACAAGCTGAGTGTCATTACACTTAGTAAAACACAGTATACAGGCGTCTCTTATGTAAGTCAACAGGTGAAAAAGTTCGTCTGTTTTGTTCCTCAGTGATCGCACATTTGCTAGAACGATAGCAGGGAGTGGTGGTCGAAGGCTGCGCCGGCGAAATCTGCAGAGTGCGCCCCCGCGTCTACCCCGCTTGCGTGTGCGGCTTGAGTTGTTATTGTGTATAACTTGTGTTGTCAACAGAAAAAGTGTCCTCCAAGGTGAAGTTTGGTTTGTACTCACAGTTCATGGATTAGCATTATCGGAGTGGCATGGCGAACGACCTCTTCCTTCCCCGTCTAGCACACACTCGTTTTGGTTTGAGGCTCCTTCCGTGTTATAGGATTTTTGTCAGATTTTGCTTTCAATCGAAGTTGACGTTTTATGAACTGAGCGTGGTGATGCAGGTCTTTTGTCACTTACTCGGCTTTTCTTTTTTGATTGATCTCTTTTTAGTATAGACGAAACACTCGCTACGGGGTTTATTATTATTGTTTGGTGATACTTGACAATAATAATAATTGCGTTATTCCCAGACTTCATACAACATACACGTACGTTATCATGGTTCTACATTTATGTTATAAACAATAGTTACAATATTCTTCTTCTTCAGTTCAGCATATCTCTGCGAGACGTAGCTGCCCGGATGATCCCACGATACGCTGCTCTATCTGCCGTTTGTCTCCCTGCTCTCACGATGTCGTGTTCCAACCAGTCGCTGATGTCCTGCTCCCATCTTCTCATTGGTCTTCTCCTTTCTCTCTTTCCCTCCACTTTGCCTTCTAGGATTGGTTTCTCTAAGGAATTGTGTCTTTTGATGTGGCCAAAATAACTCAGTTTTAGTCCTTTTATTCTATTCATTAGTTGGCGGTTCTTTATGTCTAATTTTTAAAAAGGATCTCTGCATTGGTTGTTCTTGTTATCCATGGCACTCTTAGGACTTTTCTGTAATATTTAATCTCAAACGCTTGTATTCTTCTCATGTCTTCTTTGTTCAGACGCAAAACGCAAGTTTTTAAAATTCTTATCTTTGTTGGTATGTTTGGTCCTTTCTATACATTTTTTCAGATTATTTAGTTTCTGCTTTGCTATGGCTATTCTTCTTCTGATCTGTGATGATGTCTTGCCATCTCCTTGTAGTCTTGCTCCAAGGTATTCGTAGTGATTCACATTTTCAACTTGCTCCCTGTTGATTGAAAATTTCAGTTTTTTCAATGCATCTGTCAGTGTCCATGATCTTTGTTTTCTTCACATTAAGTAACAAACCTTTTTCTCACTGTGTTCTTTTACAGACATGATTAGGTTTGTTAGGCCGATTGTTGTAGTGGACAGGAATCCAGTATCGTCTGCGTATCGTAGGTCGCTAATTCTATGTCCATGAATATTCACTTCATCGTATCTTGTACTTCTGTCATGTATTTCTACATCTCTCATTATTATACTCATTACTGACAAAGTTTCTGTAGTTGTGTTTTTCAGCCTGACCACTGCTTATTGGTTGCTATAAAGTGGTTTCAAGAGGGCGATTATCTTTGGGTGGAAGTTCGTGTCATTGAGCGTATTCTACATCATCTGATGATTCACTCAGTCGAAAGCCTTGGAATAGTCGATGAAACATATTCTTAGATCATTATTTATATCTCTGAATTTCTGAATCAATATTCTCAGATTGAATATGTGGTCCCTTGTGCCTCTGGTTTTTCTGAAGCCTGCCTGTGTACTGCTCACTTCCACTTCCATTTCATCTTGCATTCTTTTCATTATGATTTTCAGCAATATTTTGCTTGCCTGGCTAATGAGTGATATGGTTCTGTAGTTGGAGCAAAGCTGTAGGTCTCCTTTCTTTGGTAATGGGATGTATATTGATTTCTTCCAGTCGTCTGGCCATTTTCCACTCTTCCATATTTTCTTACACAGTGCATGGTATATGTCTCCTTCTTCTTCCGCTGCTTTTATTATTTCTGCCTGTTTGTTGTCGCACCCAGGGCTTTTCCCATCTTTTAGACTATTAATGGCCCATTTCACCTCATCTCTTAATGGTTCGAGATCGTCCTCGTCTTGGTCTTCGTTTCCCATATCAAGGGTATCGTTGTTATCTCCATCTCGTGCGTACATATTTTCACAATATTCTTTTCATCTTTTGGCTACGTCTTCTGCATCAATCAGAGTCTTCCCATTGTTATCTTTGATGACACCGAGTCTGGACTGGAATTTACCTGCCATGTTCTTTATTTCTTTAAACATTTCTTGCTTTCGGTTTTCTGCCATACAGTCCTCTATTTTCAATATACTTTTGTTTGTCCCTTTTGCAGAGTTTTTTGATTAATTTGTTCATCTCATTATATCTTAATCTGATCGATTCCTGCGTTTCTTAAGCTCTTTCCTTTCTGCTATTTTCTTTAAGGTCTCTATACTGATCCAGGGTTGGTGTTTTCTCTATTTCTTCCGTAGGTGTTTTTCCGCTTCTTATCGGAAAATTGCCGTAATATCATTTGCGATTTCTTCTGGTTCTTTCTCTTCTGTCATTGTCAGTAAAGTTGTAAATTGATTCTTCACAGATACTGTGTATTCGTCTGTCAGATTTTCGACATCATTTCTCTGTGTTGTTGTCACTCTTTTTTCACTTTCAACTTAAGTTTCATCTCTGCCATCAGTAGTTCATGATCAGAACCACAGTCTGCTCCTGGTAGTGTTCTTGCACCTCTTATTGCTGATATCCATATCTTTTGTATCATGATGTAGTCTATCTGATTTCTAGTCTTTCCATCTGGCGATGTCCACGTGTAGATTCTTCTAGGGTGATTTGAGAAATTGGTATTTACGATTGTGAGGTTATTAGCGATGGCGAACTCAACAAGTCGTTCCCCCTTTCGTTTCTCTCACCTAATCCAAATTTCCCGATTGCTCCTCGTTCTATCTCGTCTTGTCTTTGTCCTACTTTGGCGTTAAAATCTGCTATGACAATGGTGATGTCCGATTTCTTGGATTCGTCTATTTCACCTTGCAAATTAGTATAAAAAGCTTCTATTTCTTCCTCTTCTGCGGTTGATGTCGGCGCATAGACTTGTATTATTTTGATATTCTTTACTTTTCCTTGTAACCTTATGCTCAGAATTCTATTATTTACTGGTTTGTATCCAAGTACTGTATTTGCTATTTGTTTTCTCAGATATATTGCTACGCCTCCTTGTCCTGCCTTTGCTTGTCCTGAGTATACGAATTTTCCTCCTGCGTGTGGTGTAAAATGAACTTGTCCCGCCCATCGGTGTTCTGCTATTCCTAGGACACTTATATTGTTTTGTTTTGATTCTTCTATAACATTGTCCATTTTCCAGCCGCCATGCTGCGGACATTCTGAGTTGCTCTCTTCGTTTTGTTTTTTAGCCATGCGCTGAACTTCTTTCCCTTCTCCACACAGTCGAGCAAATTGCCTACATCAGCTTGAGTAGTACTCCCGGTTGCTTCTGGCTCTTCCCTAATAATCATTAGGGACTCTTCCGGCTTGGTGGACTCACCAACACCTTACAATATACATAATGAAATATCACCCGTCAGCAAAATGTACATACAGGGAACTGAACCAGTGCTTCCATATTCTAGACATGTATTCCATCTCACTGTTAATGATGCTACAGATGAAGATGTTCTTTGAATACCGCAGTCGGCATATGGATCTATAATGTCAAGTTTCTAATAATAACACCAGCACAGTTAGGTAAATTATTGCAAATAAACATTTCACTATATATAGCACTACAGTATATGTCATACCCTAACACCAATCGGATTATATTGTTGTAAGAGATGTACAATTTCCTAATAGCATATTTATAAAATGTCCACCATAAACAATAATACTTATATATTACATTACGTGATAATATAATATTGATGTGATATATAACATATATTAGCAATATTATTGTTTTGCTTAATAATTTCATTATTGTTATTAGTAGTAGTGTTATGATTATTGTATAACTGGGAAATACGTAATACCCTATGCAAAATAATGTAATACCATAAAACCTTACAAATTCAGGTATGTGTAGTGTACAGCATTTCTATGATAGCGAACCCCTGTTAGCATAGCGGACCACTTAGGGGCCCGTTTTGGGTGTACATCACGGCATCGGGTTGATTATCAATTTGAATACAAACTCTCAATTTTTTCAAAATCTAATATATAGAAGATTCTACCCAACATTTTCACAAACGTGATTTTGTTACATATGCCTGCGCACTATTTCTCAAAACGAACGTACGGGTGTAAGTGCATGGTTTAGGGCAGGGCAGACGATGTAGATGCCCAGGGCCCCCTACTAAATATATATGGAGCTCCCGCAAAACTCTTTGGGTAAAATAAATGCAGGCGATGTAAACCCTACTGTTCTAAGTGGAAGCATGACAACTGATAAACTAGTGAGGTGACTATGTATGTGCGGGACTACACTGATCTCTATAAAACTTAATGTTTCTATGTCTACAAAGGGTATTATGTTAAACCTTGATGCTCATGTTAATCCTCGTGTAAATATTTAACCCGCTTTTATCTACAGTACGATATGTCTCACCATATCGGAATGTCATCGAATGAATCACCACCTGCGTACACACGTCACTTTGATTTGAAAACATTTGACGGAATGACTCTTTATTTTTGAAGATTATATAGTATAAAATACAGTAACATGTGCTGAATACAGTATAAACAAACATAATAATGCATTGCACATTATGCATATAAATATATATATATATATGTATATATACATATATATATATATATGTGTGTATATATACTTATATATGTGTATATATATATAATTATAATATATATATATATATATATATATATATACGTACGTTCGTACTTGCATACGTACATACATACATATTTGCACCTGTCCGTCCGTACGAACGTACATACGTACGCTTGTAATTTCAATAATTACTGCTGCTTGGTTACTGGTCATGCCTTCGCGTCATGAGCAAGATATCAACCTCCAGAATATCGGAGGTTTCACTAGAATCCACCATATTGGGACTATATTCCAGGTAAGCCACTGACGGGAAAATTATTAGTTTGTATTAACACTTTTGGATGCGTTTGTTTTTGTTTTCATTTATTTGATATGTCGAATATATAATAATAATAATGACAAACTTCTATAGCGCCTAAATCCCCAGGAATCTGAGCTCAGGGGCGCAACATACAAAAATCATTGGGCAAAATCGTTAACAGGGACAAGCAAGAGTCGGCATTAGAGCAAGGGACCACCGAAGGTTAAGGTGGGAATGCAGTTTAAAATAAATAAGTCTATAGTTTTTTACGGAAGGTATTTATAGTTTCAGATGATTTTAAAGCGACAGGGAGTTGATTCCAGATTGTGGGTGCAGCTACAGAAAAAGCACGTTTCCCGATATTAAGCTTGGGTTTCGGAACAAAAAGTCGTTGTGAAACAGATGATCTGAGATTCCTGGGGATATCGGAAAAACGAAGGAGACTAAACAAATAGGATGGGTGTTGCGTAGAAAGAGTACGATATGTGATAGTGGCTAATTTGAATTGTATTCGATATGTAACTGGAAGCCAGTGCAACTGTCTAAGTAGGGGCAGAGATGGTGAGAAACGAGGTGCTTTTAGTACTACACGTGCTAAACAATTCTGTACACGTTGGAGTTTAGCTAAGTTCTTTTTTAGCAATATCGTTTAGGAGAGAGTTGCAGTAGTCAAGGCAACTGTTAATTAGAGATACTGATATTTGTTTAGCAGTAGATAAAGATAAATGACGTCGAATTCGGCGGAAATCACGTATATGGTAGAATCAGGATTTACATATTTTAGAAATGTTCTGCTTAATGCTGAAACCACTGTCAAAGATACCACCTAGATTACGAACAGTATCTGATGGCGATGTATCATTATCAAGAAATTTAACTGGAAAGTAGTTAACAACCTTGTTTCGTTGTTGTTTTGAGCCAGTAATAATTAGATAAATTTTATCTGGATTTAGTTTCAATTTACTGGCTTCCATCCACAGCAAGATGTCATTGAGACAGTCATTTAAATTTGATAGAGATGTATGTATGGTTACCTTACGCCTCCTGCAACACTTACGTTGCACTTAATAAATAAAAATGTTGTCACAACGGGAAGTTGCGTATAAAATGTGCAGGCACTACAAAGCAATTAGCACACGGTGCTTGTCTCTTGCCAACAAGGTCGTTCATTTCCGGTCAGCGACGCGTTTCGTGTAACACATTTGACGCTGTGGTGCACCAATGTCACCAATGCCAGGGGAGTAAACTACCCGAGTGGTGAGTAACCCCCCGCAGTCACAGTTTTACAGGTTAATAATATTCCCACGGTGACAGAAAGACACACACGCCTGCTTTGCCAGTGCTTGTCTCGTTCCTAGCTGTTACACACAACAGTGGGTACATGGTGATTACCGATTGTTGCTGTCTTTGTTCTCCCCTGGGTAGGGTGGAGGAAGTATCTACGGTGGCACAACTGGAAGATAATAATAATAACAGATGGTGAGAATTAATTTGAATTTCCAATTATTATTGATGTGCATTTGGATAAGTACATAAACGGAAATTATATTTAGTTGCGGTTTATACTTATAAATACTATTTTATACAGTTCATAGCATTACCAAATAGCGGATGGTTGAAAGTGACGCATAAATGTCTTACATTCGTAACATCAACTAAAAATGTAGGTAGATATAATAGAAATACAATTATGATTTAGCGTAGCATGTACTAAACATAGACGTAACATGTAGCTTAATCAAAACGATTTAGAACGCTACCACATTTGTGTTTGTGCGAATTTAGTATTGTGATAATGATTGTAGTTCAATGTGGTTTATTATGTTTTATTCAATAGTGTATGATGTGTAAATAGGATGCATTCCCTACTCTCAGTTAACGTAGCCTGTTTGCTAAAAGTGTAGGTACATCATTCAGAACGCACGCTATTTTATTGATCCGAGAGTCACTCTGGCTTCTGTTGTGGAATAGGCCCGGGTAGGCTGCATGTCGTACAATGTTCCAATGAGTGTTTAATCTCTCCTCTCCTTTTTATGTGTCTTGGTTTTTATTTTGTTTCTATTACTCGACAACATATGTTGTTGTTGCTATTTGTCTTATGGGATCTCATTAAACCAACTTCAGAATATTATTGTCAAACCGGCCTTACTGTGCTGGCTCTGAATGTGTGCACGACGTCATGAATGGTTATTTTATGGTGGTTCAAACATATTTATAATTTTGCATGTTCATAGCAAGTGAAACATGTCTTCTATTCGTATCAAAACATTGTCTTTGTGCTGGATTATTTCTGGAGAATGAGTCCCAGCCTATACAATAATGAATTACTCCTTAGATTTACATGACATATATTTGAAATGGGCAATATTTCGGCACACTTCTTGCATCCAGTATTGTATTACCTGCGGAGTACGGAGGGGGATCATCCGTGAAGCACGGAGAGAGATCTCTGGGGTCGGAGGAAATACCTCTTCCACATTGGCTGTAAGCCGCAGTCTGAGGCGGGGCTGACGGAGCTAAACACGAGCCAGAATTGTGTGTCATTAAATATGATCCACAACTTATTACTACGTATACACGCTCACACGCACGTACGCACGCACCCCCCACACACATACACAATACGATCACGCCTTTTATCTTAAATCAGGATACACAGTATAAACTGCAGCTATTATAACACATTGGCTGCTCAAATATGTCTCAGTGAAGCAGAATTATAAACATAAACAAACACTTATTATCTCTTACGTTGTTCAAACGTGTACTAACGTTTCGCCAGTCGTTATCGCTAAAGCAAATGCTTCTAATAATGCACATTTCACATGTCAATTTATGCTAACTACAGAAAATGTGTAAAATAAACAATGTACGATCTGTATAATAAGACAATATACGATATTGCAATTGCGACCAACTATTATTAATAATACTAACAAAATTTCCGTCCTCGGAAGGGATGCCTTGCTAGTTGATAGTCGTGATAATAGTATTTACCAAATGTTAAGATATACACAGAATTGTTACATAAACACCACAACGAGCTCGCAGTTACTCGTTGTTTGTTCTAAATTACGAAGATCGGATAAAAGAGAACATTAAGTTCACATCCATCGATAGGCCCTAGTCGGTGTAGTGTAGAATTGTTAAATAATATTCATATTGCTATGCTGCTGGCATGAGGGTACACAAAAGCATATGGTGTCACTTAATGTTGCCAAGTCCTTGCCACAGGGGCCGTTTTCCCGAAGTATTTCCAGCGCACGCGTAGTTCGTGCGATTGTTAAGTTACGCTTTATGTATTACGTGCACATTACGTTGTATGTTCAGAACAACTGAATTACCCCATAAAAGATGAGAATCTTGACAATAATGGGGTATTTTCAAAATATATAGTTACTACTTCCTAATCTAGGGATCTCGAAAGTCTGGCGCTCGAGGTTCAAGCCGTCTAAGAGGAAAACGTTAGTCTACCCGACCACGCATGTTCGATTGTACGTAGACAAATACATAACTCGATAAATAATACATAAATGAAACAAGTAAGACACGTGTAGTCGGTGTAGAACAGAAATATTTACCTGTATTTGGGATGAAATCAACATGGATTAATGCAGTCATTGTCATTGTTTGGCCGTTTTCTGAAACAACATAAGCTCCAGTTAGTATTCATTGTGACGTGTGCGTGTGACGTGTGCGTGTGTTCGTGCGCGTGTACGTGCTTGTGTTTGTGTGTTTGTTTGCGTGCGTGCATGCATTCGTAGGTGCGAGCGCGTAAGCAATCACTCGTCGTAACTAAGCAACCAGTCGGACCGGCAACATCAAAAATGTACTGGTCCGCAAGTTACACGAAAACAACAGCACAATGTGCGAGCGCAAACAGCTTGCAAAACAATACATAGACAAATGTACAACTGTATTGCCAGCTGATATTAATTTAATACATATGTTTTAAATAAGAGCACAAATGGATAAGCGAGCGAAAAATGAACAACTCGGAACACGTCCAAAACATGAAATTCTATGGTCACTAGCACCCTCATGGTTCGTCCTCTCCCGATCATTTGAACGGATGCATTTTTTTTATTCTAGCGTCTTTTATATTTCCCGGTAACCGATCATAGAACACCTATAAACGGACTTATAATCGTGCCGTTTTTGGTGTTCTGTACGGTTCCGAACGATGTTGTCGGCGGGTACTCAGTACAATAAACTTCCGATTGCGGCACTGTTTTCCTCATTTGCATAGGTTCAGACCTGCGCACTTCACCATTTTTTGATTTCATGTTACAAGCTCCACCCATTTTTAAACTGCAACGAAACTGATGCGCTTTGATCGCAGCAAAACCGATATATATCTACGTCGGCGTGACGTCACAATAACATACGCCAACCAACGGGTCAAAATTCGTTGTGTTGGTTGGTTGATATATGTGATTGTGACGTCACGCCTACTTCGCGGATGTCATGTTGCAGCCGTTTGAAAGTGGGTGGAGCTTATACCATGAAATCAGATAGTGGTGCCTCAATCGGTAGATTGGTGAACTGTGTCGACGAAACAATAACGTTCACAGTGTCTAAGACACCGGAACCGGCACCGTTGTATGTCTGTTTATAGTTTATTTTAGGAATGACTATCAGGAAATATATATATATTTGAATAGCAGAAATAGTAATCTTTCAAACGATATCAAAATTGTTTGGATCGGACATTTTTTGGGACGTGTTTTCAGCTGTTCATTTTTCGCTCGCTTATCTATTTTTGATAAGAGTTATCCTCTAAGAATACTTGTCGGCAATTAAAAAAAACGTAACAGTATAACTTGACCATGCTGACCAGGGTTAATAGCTGATAGACAGCACGTGCAAACATTTATCAACCCTTTCAAAGCTCGTCTACGGCCAGAAGTGTATGAGAGAGGGCCATATGGTGCTTTCTATGCACGTTGGCATCCAGATGTCGCCATTCTGCTCTAATGCGGCAGCAATCTCTTTAAGAGTGATCTTGTTAAAAGCATTTTTGCGGTAGGTGTTGAAAGTGCCCAGCAACACTGACTGGGTCGAAGAGCTTCAGATACGTCATAGCCTTCTTACAGGCCAACTGCAAACAGTGCACAAGGCAATATATTAACATTAAATCATCGGACATGTCTTTATGTGCACGGAGTTTGGCATTAGCTCAGACTGAAAGTCAACCGTTACTACCTAGAGGGTTTTTATGATAGCCTGAAACACGCCCTTGGCATGAGCTCTCTTCAGTGCCACCTTGGCTAGCAAATAGACATACATCTAACCATACACAAACGTTCTGACATAAACCCGTCGTTCTCAAGGTGGATACATCAACAGACCCATCCGACCAAAGGCTGAAGAATAATGCTTATTTTTCGTGGCTATAGTTGGCGGAGATAGATCGTAGAAAGTGGTCTTAGGTGATTTATTCCAAACAGCCCAAACTTGAGATAACGCAGGAGTTGTATGGTGCTTGTTTTTGTGCATGCGTTGTGGGTAGTTTGTTTGTTTATTTTATAGGCACTTTAGATGATTGGGTGTGGTGAAAGGGAGGTTCATGATCGCTGTTTGAAACGCTATGGGGCTTTCTAGTTCAGTAATCGGTGGTGGAACCATATTCCAGATTCGAACTGCTCTGGGGTAGAAAGAGAACACTGCTGCATTGATGCGGCACCTAGGGGCTACGTAGTGGCCACGGTTTTTTGATTGTGTTAGTAGACCTGGTGGGGGTGTGATGTTGATTATGTTATTTAATATTTTGTAAAATGTCATGGCTTGTTTGATAATGCGTCGTCGTTCAAGAGTTGACCATCCAAGGATGGCTGTTAGGTCTGCTGCGTTTGTTTGGCGTCTGTGGTCATTTCTGACAAATCTGGCAGCACAGTGTTGTACTCTTTCAAGGTGTTTAATTTGGGTGGCAGTGTGTGGGTTCCATATGGGAGAGGCATACTCGAGTTTTGGTCGGATTAGCATGTTATAGGCTGTTTCTTTTACTCCAGGTTTGCAAGGTCCGAGGTTTCGTTTGATCATGCCTAGGACTTTTGAAGATTTGGAAGCTATGTCAGTGATATGGTTAGCCCAGGTTAGGTTAAAATATAATTTTATTCCAAGATATGTGTGGCTAGAGGCGGTAGAGAGTGGTATTCCAAAGAGTGAATGTGAATGTAGTCTGGGTTTGGTTTTGTTTGTTATTGGGAGATGCACACATTTAGATATGTTAAATTCCATCTGCCATTTATTAGACCATGTTTGGAGTTTGATCAGGTCAGATTGGAGAGTTTCGTGGTCGGTTTCGGATGTGATTTTGCGATATATAATGCTGTCGTCTGCAAAGAGACGTATGGAAGATTGGATATTTTCGGTTATGCCGTTTATGTAGAGTAAAAATAGGACAGGTCCTAGGACTGAGCCCTGTGGTACACCAGATGTAACATTTGTGCTGTCCGACAGGGCTCCATTGACTGATACTCTCTGTTTGCGATTGGATAGCAACGATTTGATTTTTGTGTGTTTCCAGTTACTCCATAGAAAGCTAATTTGGATAGGAGGCGTTTATGGGGGACTTTGTCGAAGGCTTTGGCGAAATCGAGTAGGATGGCATCTATTTGTGTCTTATTGTCCATAGCAGTCATCCAGTCGTGGACTGTCTCGATGAGTTGGGATTCACAAGACAGACCTGGTTGGAATCCATGTTGGAAGTGGATGATGACGTTGCGTTTGTGTAAGTGTTTTCACATGTTGCTTAGAATGATGTGCTCCATAACTTTGCAGAGAATGCATGTTAACGAAATTGGTCTATAATTAGCAGGGTCTGATTTGTGGCTTTTTTATGTATTGGTGTTACTAGTGCTTGGAGCCAGTCATCTGGGAGTTTGCAAGTGTTGTATGACTGCAGGAAAATGTGTGTGATGATGGGGGCAATTTCCACTGCAGTCTCTTTAAGGACTCTGGCTGGGAGTTCGTCGGGGCCTGTAGCTATATTTTGGTTTAGGTTTTTCAGTTGCTTAATTACTCCGTCTATCCCGATTTCGATTGTTTAGATAGGCTGAGTAGGATTTGGTTGCAGCTTTAGTGGCTTGTTTTCGGAGTTGCCTAAATCTTTCCCAGTCACTATTACGTCCAGTTTGTTTTGGGAGGTGGGTTTTTGCTTTGGTGTTGCGGCTGGGAATATTATTGTTGACTAATGAAGTAAGATTATTCCGGAAAAAGTTCCAGTTCGTGTTGACATGTGTTGAATTTGGGTTCTTGTCAAAGTATGTTGTTGTTAGTTGTTTTATGTCATCTTTAAGCTTATCCCAGTTTGCAGTTTTATATTGGAACACTTTCTGTGGTGGTTTGCTGTTACGGATTGGATTTAGGTTTACGTTAAAGGTCACAGCTTCATGATCACTCATGCCGGGAGTGGTGTGAGTGTTAGCAATTATCGATGGATTAGAAGTGAGTATGAGGTCAAAGATATTGCCGGAATCAACTCGTGTGGGATCGTTGACCATGTTTTGTAATCCAGATTCTCTAATTATTTCTAGCAGTTTGTTATGCTTGCTGGCAGTTCTGTTGTCAGTGGTTTGCTGCTTGCCCCAGTTAATATCAGGAAGGTTGAAGTCACCTGCTATAACTACATTAGGAGAAGTTTTTGTGTGATCTGTACAGTTTTGTTAGGGATTCGTGGAGAGCTTCAAGGGATAGAAGGTGGTGGTGCAGAATAGTTGATAAACAAGTGGAATTACTGATTGATAAGTATTATTCTTGCCTTAATATCATTCATAAAGTTGCAGTAAACATATATTGAGTAGCAGTTGTGCTTAAATTTAGTTAGTTAAAGTATTTTAGAACACTTTAGTATAGTTGGTGATAATAGGGTAACTTAGCCTTAGTCTTAGATAAGTTGTAAACAAGATTTAACAAACCTGATTATGTGGTAGAATATATAGGAGATAAAGTAACAACAATAAAACTACTTACATAAGATAATATCTGTGTAAGCCAGTACTTGCTAGATATTTTGATTAGGTAGCATTGTTGTTAACATAAAGCAAGGGCGATAGTCGGGCGAACTCCAAATTGTTTATGTAGATAGTGTCCTACGTATTCGCTAGGGCGCGGCGTAACCTAAATAAATAAAACAGCCTAACATAATGTAATTGATTGCATTTAAATTACGTCACTACCGGTAATGTTAGCGTTCGTGATAGGATAGATAGTCAGCTGTGTATTTAAGAAATGTAACATAAAGTGTGCTGTAGTACACAGGAAACAGTCTTTATAAAGACTAAGTTAGTTAAGTTGTTAAAATAAATTCTGATAGTGATATGGCGCCTTGCAAGCGGCAAGTCAAGGCAAAGCGACACTTGGTGTGCGATCACTGCCACAGCTGGGTAGATTTTGTATTGTCCGGCTGTGGGAAGTCATGGGCAGAAACAATGGAGGAGGGATTCACCTTTCAGTGCATTGGGTGTTGGAAGGTGGAGTGTCTGCAGTAGGAGATAGTTAGGTTGACAGATATTGTGAAGGGGATAGAGATGGGAATTAGCAAGGAGAGAGACGACAGGGAGAGAGGTGGGAATACTACAAGACTGAAGGAGAATAGCAGTGGCAAGAAGACCGAGGAAAGGAGATTGAGAGGAGGGAGGGTGATTGGAGGGGAAGAAATTTGAAAATCGACGACAGAAAACGTGACAAGCGTGAAGGTGACAGGGTAGAAAGTATCCGTAGAGAAGGAGGGAGGGAAGGTGGGACGGGAGAGAAGAGAAGAAAATGACATGGGAGGAAAGATGAAGGGACGAAAGGAAGTCAGAGCAAATGTGATAGAAGCTCTAAGCGAGGGGAAGGACGTCAATGTTTGTCTACCGGGGGCTAGGATAGAACGTGTGACTGAACGGGTAGAGAAGGTATTGGGACATGGCAAGGGAGGGTCTATACTAGTACATGTAGGAACAGATAATGCAGACAGGGAGGGAACAACTGCGATAGTACAGAAGTATAGACAGTTAGTGAGGAAGCTAAAGTTGGACATGTTGCCAGTAATGGGAGGAAGGGGGGCAACGTATAGAAATTGCAAGAGGATGACGATCAACGCACTAGTTGAGCAGATGCGTGAAAAAGAGGGGGTGGAATTCACAGATTTATGGAGATACCTTGTTAGGAGGGAAGATATGTACATGAGAGATGGCCTCCATCTTAGTGGAAAGGGGGCAACAGTTTACTCAGAGAATCTGCTGCGATCTGTTGACAGTTGGACAGGTTGCATCTATTTAAACTAGATTCGCAGTGGAGACTCACAGAGAAGCCTGAAACTGGAGGCCTAGATAAAGACAGCACAAACAAATCAGCAAAGAACAGTCTGGAAAACTCTTCTGAATCTGGATATAAATGTGTTTGTTTAAATGCAAGGAGTATAATAAACAAAAGAAATGAACTAAACATTATGGCAGAAGATATTGACCCTCATATAATAGGTATAACCGAATCCTGGACCACCACCGATATATCAGATGCCGAATTGGGACTGGCAGAATATGTAATGTTTAGGAAAGATAGAATAGGAAGAAAGGGAGGTGGGGTTATTTTATATATTAAAGAATCTATCCAGGCTTATGAAATAAAATTAGAAAGAGAAGCAGATTGCGAAGAAGCTGTTTGGTGTAACATAGTTACAGGAAACTCAACGTTAAAAGTTGGGTTAGTTTATATGAAGTCCAAACATAAGCATAGAAGAGAACGAAAAAATACAAAACGCTATAAGGGAAGTAAGCAAATGGGACTGTATTATTATGGGGGATTTTAACCACGGGCATATACAATGGAAATACAGAGTATGGGGAGTAAGGATCACAAGTTTTTAGTTTTAGTTCAAGATGCTTTCCTTTCTCAACAAACAGGGGTGAGAATGTGTTAGACATAGTTTTGTCCTCACAGAATGAATTAGTTGACAATGTCAAGATATGTGAGCCACTGGGGAGTAGTGATCACAACCAGATACATTTTATCATCAAAGTAAAATCAGAAAGGAATAGTAAAAAGCAGTATAGGATACATTTCCACAAAGGAAGGTATGCGGACATGAGGAAATATTTAGCAAAGATAGACTGGAATAACACACTGAAGAATAAGACAGCAACCGAATGCTGGAATATCTTAAATAGTGAAATTAAGTGCATAGTCGATAAATTTGTACCTTTAAAAAAACAAGGGAAACGGTCTAAAAAGAAACACCATTAGAAAAATTAAGTATAAACAAATGATGTGGAAGTCATATAGATGTACTGGAAATGATGAAGACTACAACATTTATAAAGAAGCACTTAACCAAGCTACAGCTGAAATTAGAAATTCAAAGAGAACCTATCAACAACAATTCGCTAGTAATATAAAACATGACAGCAAGAGTTTTTATGCATATGTTCGAAGCAAATAGAAAGTGTTCAGGATAGTGCTGGAAATATAGTATCAGAGGGATTCTTAATGGCAGAAGACCTGAATGAGTATTTTAGTTAAGTGTTTACCAGGGAAGATATTAGTTCACTGCCAGTACCAGAGGCTAAGTTCAAGGGGCAGATTCAGACTACTTAGGACAATTAATTGTAACCCCGGAAATGGTAGCTAAGAAAATAAGGGTTATGAAGGATAATAAATCACCTGGAGTGGATGGAATTCTGCCCAAACTACTATTGGAAATTATAGAACACATTAGCGTACCGCTTGCAACAGTTTTCAATTTGTCATTGGAAAAGGGAGTGGTTCCTTTAGAATGGAAACAGGCAAACACTATACCATTATTTAAAAAAGGTTCGAGAAACAAGTCAGAGAAAATTAGACCAGTGAGTTTAACGTCAGTGATTTGCAAATTATTAGAAAGACTAATTAAAGATCACATGGTGGATTTTCTTGTTAAACATAACTTGATAAACCCATCTCAACATGTTTTTTTTAAAGCGAGGTCATGCTTAACACATATATTAAGTTTTTTGGAAGACATCACTAAGTGGGTAGATGAGGGATCACCAGTAGACATTCAGGGTAATGTTATCAAAACGATGTTCAAATCTCACCAGTGTCGAGGTAATACAAATAATAAAATTCAAGTTTAAACACAGAGCAAATAAATAGCTGCCACTGGGGCGCTTGTCACATGATACCATGATATAATTGTCAGTTTTGTATTATCTGCGAGTGTGTGTGTAGGCTTACTCTCTTAAATTACATTAATATATGTTGTTTTTACATACATTTGAGGAAACCTTCATGTGAAGAATCAATATTCTAAATTATTAATTATTTAGTTATGTCAATCGATTGAGTACAATTTAAACAAATTGTAAAAGTTGTCTTAATTGTGAAATAATTAACATTATCTTACACAAATAAACGTTGTTCGGCAAAAGTCATTGGCCCGCTGTCGGCATACGCCTCGGGCCGAGGGATGTTTGTCCGGCGGCTCGCCTTCAGGCTCATAGTCGAACGCCGATACTGTGCCGATGGTTAGCCGCTCATATGCCGACTGTGCCTAATTTTGCTAAATGTGTGTATATGTGTGTGTTTTCAAGTAATATGACCAAATAATACGCATACACTTATGTGGATTGATCTTAAAATTTTAACATTTCAATAGTAATCATCATGCATTGTCACTCTAATGTTAAAATGAACATTACTTGATACATGTTCATAAATTTATTGGGAAAAACTGGAATTTGGAAGTTCAAAACAATAAAATAATATAGTAATATATTATTTAGGAACATAACAAATGTAAACTGCTTCAAAAAGAGAATGGATGTCGAGTATTCTATCCAATTATTATAAACTAAAATTAAATACGCAAACAACGCCAATGCGCATAACAAACCTAATTTTATTAAAAAAAATCAATGTTGCAATTAGTGTCCATTGAATCGTGTGGCAAATGACAACTCAAATATTTTATGAAAAGGTTGCTTAATTATTACTGTCCATAAATTCTTTTCTGCTACATCCAGCTGCATTTTTCATCCGGTGCTGTCTAACACCATTCCCGTCAGAGGCAGTTTTGGAGTGCTTTCGAATGTTCTCCAGATGTTGTAATCAGTGGCAATGTTGCCATTTCATTCTTTCTGACAGCGTCTGGAATATTAACGTACAAATATTAAATTTCTTCAATGAAGGTACCATATTATACAATGCCTAGTATTTATAAAATGTGTAAAATATTAAACATAGTTTATCTCACAATAAGGTCCCATAAAATATTTTTTTAAATCAAATAATTCCCAGTTTCTCTTCAGCACAAGAATTTTAAAATAGCTTTCACAAAACTTTATTTTGAAATATAATTATCTTTAGTTCTACGTATTTATAAGGAGGCATGGTGAGTATGGAGGACAGACAACAAATACGTAATGTATATGACATGCTTGAAGCATTATTTGGTGCATGGCACACATCGACCAGGACTGGCAGGAGACGATAAATGCTTCAGGAATGCAATACACAAAGCGGTCAATAAATACAAAATAGACGGTGGGTAAAATGTTAACGATCCATAGTCCTAACTAGTAATCAACTGACGCAGTACAAGTAAACTTAGTCTTAATTTGTTTCTCATTAAATACATCAAAACGTTTCCCGAAAGGACGACGCTATTTGCACAGCTGTTCCGCGTGGATTTATGCTGGTGAGAATAAAAATCGTACTACCTAGTGATTTTATCGTGTCAATAAAATGCAGAACAGACTTTCACAAGATATACATATTCAGCTCTCTTTTCTCAAATTCTTTGAACGTCGTGCAAACAAACTCCTCGAAAAATTGTTTTGAGTGAAAGAAAATCTCTCAAGAGAAGCCTACTGCCCCAAATGGGTCCCCCCAAATCGTGCATCGTATCTGCTGTGTAAATGCGTGTCACATGTTTGTTATACAAGATCAGGCACTGTATTAGTAAATGTTTTCTTAAATTATTTGATTTGTTTTATCCCCTGTTGTGCTGAAAAATGCGATACACGAAGTCGACGAAGCGTTGACTCAGAAGTCCAAGCCAACTCCTTTTCTGCAAATTCTATTAAATGTATTTTGTCACGAGAAAGGTATGCTATGTTCATTGCTATGAAACAACTGTTTGTTCTTATTCTTCACAATAGTGTGGTGACCTCTGTACAAGGTAATTTAATGCTCATATAATATTATCTTCTTATAATATCCCACAGTAAGCACATACGTGGGTCTAATTTAAAATAAGGTTGATAACAACAATATATTATGAAGTTTAGCTTCGATTAATTGACTCAATGACCAAATGTCTGAAATGGTAAACTGTTTTTTCCTATATAATTTTCAGTGTTATGTTTAATTCAAACAGAACAATGTTAGGGCATCACGAAACTGGCAAACTATATCCCAAATGTCGGTTTACCCATTTGATAATTAAATAATAACAGTTGTTAGACCCAATTTAGCAGTAAACCTAAATTGTCTCTTCTACTACAAATGTATTGATTTATGGCATAATTATTAACCACCACTTTACTGTCTGCTGGTTCTTCGCGCCCTTCTAAAGGCTTGTATAGCGCCTGGAGATATGATAAAGGTGGCAGATACTATGTATGGAAAATGTATTATTTTATGTAGTGTTTGTTTATTATGCTTATTTCATATTCTACGTTTTAGAGGATGATCAGTACATGAAGTTGAAACACTGTTGTACGATGTCTGAAAAAGAAAAACAACCGACTCCTCCAATGTTGACAGCATGCAGCTGAAACAGACTACACAAAGATACATTGTTTGATCGTCACTTTCTGAACACATGGTGTATCTGCAAATTAAAAGAATTCGGTTATTGAGAATTGTGTTTTGTAATTGTGAAAAATAAATGTGCTGATGATTGTTTAATAAAGGAAAGGAAGTACAGTGCACTCCACAAAACTCGAACTCGGTTAAGTCGATTTTCATGTAAGTCGACTCTTTCCTCGACCCTGGCTGTCTTTTTATCTCAGATGGTACAAACTAATTTGCATAAGTCTACTTCTCTAAAGTCCAAGTTTCGGTTAAGTTGACACGATTTCCCTGCACGCTCATGTTCCTTTCATTCGGTTAATTCGAATTTCTTAAATCTTTACTATTTAAACATTGAAATTCTGTCCGCAGGTATGGATATAAAACACTATTATCGTATTGGTAAAGTAATTTTTGTAAGGATTTAGTTACTCTTTCACTTGACATTTCTCTCACTCAGAATGTTTTGATTTTACTAACTGATATTTCACTGTATGTTGGAATTAGTGCTTAGAACACTTGTTAATTTGTTTCCACATTATTTCTGACATCAGTCACTAATGCTGTTTGATCACACCGAGCAATGCCTAGGCCAAGACAGAGGATACCATAAAGGCTTTCAAAGAGAACCAGCTTGCCTTTTAGAGTACTTGATTAACTTTATAAAACAACATTTTGTTTGTAATTAATGGTAGATGCTAATGTATCGGTTTTAGTTGTTGGTTCGATCCCAACTGGTATTGCACTTTGTGCAAAAATACCCCTGGCATGGGCTTATTGACCGAAACATTGCATCTCCTCTTGTAATTATATTGATATTGAATTGGAAATGCTCACCAAACAGTTATTATTTTCAACATATAATTAATTGACTGACTAATTATTTCTGGTGCTGTGGAAATTATGCATAATAATTGATTACATTAATAAATATTTGCCCTGGAAATGACATAACATAATGAATAAAATCCCTTATTTTAAAATAATGACTTAGTTTTAGAGTATTTGAATAAACTTATGCTGGGCAACATTTTAAAATAAAGGCATTGGGCAAGTCCTGCAAGGGCACTTTCCCTAAATATGAATGTACAGTGTATACATATCCATTGACTTAGATTATAAAATGATCTTCAACGCAACAAAACTTAGATAAGATAGTCCACAAGTGTTAATGTAAAGTGTATATGTCAAGTGCTGTTCTGGAATTTAAGTAAATAAATCTAACTTTCAAAAACATATAACTAAATTCCAGGATTGGTTTTTTGCCGAGCAGAAAGGTAATTCTGCTGGACAGAAAGGTATTTCTGCCGTGCCCATGGCAGAAATAGGGTAGAAGGGGGGCTTTTGTCCGGGGTAGCATTTGCCCGGAGGGGCTTTTGTTCAACTACTTGCATTCATATGTGTGAATGTTATTGTGCCCGTGTGTACAGGACTTGTCACCTGACAACACATGGACTGCTGCATTCCTTTTTTGTTCACTCTTTCTCCTATCTATGCTCTCTCAGTCTATGTGCACCCAAGTTGTATTACCAAATCAGAAGTCGGCTGGTAATTGTGATTAATTATCACCTGGTAATTATCACGATGGATACTAAATAACAAACTGTGCAAGTGACGGCTTATAACTTGTATTGACCATCAGTAAGAAGTGTCTCCTTTTTGAATGGTGGGACACATTTATGAATTCAGCCAACCCAGAGAGAAATTGCATATTTGATAGATGCCGTTGGTTGGTATAACTGGTCTTTGAGGTAAGAACATGAGATGTTGAGTGTACGCATAGGTTAGTTTGCTAGTACCGGGAAGCCAACAAGTTTGGCTATGAAGGTGTTTAAACGTTTCTTTTATGAAGTTGTCGATGTAAGGTATAGTAACATATTGGGAATGACTGAAGGCAGTTCAATCCAGCCAGTTGAATGCGTTGCTAATAATACCAAATATTGGTTGGTTGGTTCGTTCATTCGTTCGTTGGTTGTTTAACCTAGATGACTTGTGACTGTAGATGACTTATGGATTGGATTTGTTAAATTGTACACCACAGAACATGATATTGTATGTAATAAACTCAATTGTTATTGAATAAAAGGTGTATGTCTACAGTAGTTTAGAAATTAAGTAGAAAACATTTTATTTTGTATAATCAATTATATTCGGAAGTAATGACAGTCACATGTGTTATTTCACAAGGATCTATGCTAGGTCCAGTTCTGTTCATGTTATACTTAAACAACATTGTTAAAACAATAAATATGTTATTTACAGATGGCACAAATAGGTTTCACTTACACACAAATGTTACTAGGCTTATTGAAGAAGTAAATTCGGAACACAATAGGATATCAGCATGGATTCATTGTAACAAAATATCACTAAATATAAATAAAACTAATTTATTATATTTAGTCCTGAAAATAAGACGATGATCATGATGTAATTAAAATAAATGTAATTAATATAATTCAAGTTACTTCAACAACATGTTCAGGAATTGACCTAGAGGACACTGGTCACTACATATTGTAATTCATTAGTATGTGAACCAGTGGCACCCCTTGTAAGCGTTATATATATATATATATATATATATATTTACAAGGGGTGCCAGTGTCCTCTAGGTAAATTCCTGAACATGTTATTGAAGTAACTTGAATTATATTAATTACATTTATTTTAATTACATCATGATCATCGTCTTATTTTCAGGTGTAAATATAATAAATTATATATATATATATATATATATATATATATATATATATATATATCAATTAAAGCCACTTTTACCACACAATAAATTATAAACCTGCATTGCACATTACTGAATTCTCCCAATACGCAGTGCGGTGCCCTAATTTGTGCAAATAGTTATCCATCAAATTAAGGACAAATAAAACATTTTTTTTTTACATAAGAAGGCACCAGAATAAGTAGGCCTACTATATTTTTTAGTTATTAAAGCAAACAGTTAATTATGTTGATTATTTTATCACCATTTCAAGAAGGAAACATTTCGTATGCACAAAAGAATAGCACGACACCGCGGCTGTGCATATAGACAGTGCCGTGCGCCACATATCACGACAGTCTCACGAGTTGTTGTAGCCTCGATTAGAGATTATCAACAACAAAACGAGCGCTCTAAATCACACGATATGTTTGTGTGCGTGAAAATAATCATGCCAAGTTATTCAATTTTATTTTTAATGTGTGTACTAACAAGTATACTGGAAAACATTTCGTATTACTAACGCAAACCACCTTAGTAACGACGCAGAATCCTGGGCCCGCTACCGTCGCGGGCCGAAAGTAAGCGGTGAATCCTGTCACGGGTGAATCGGGGCCCCTGACACCGGCATTTTAAAATATAGACGGGTGTCACACATACAGGCATTTTACGAGAGCTAGAAGTATACAATTTTTTAAAAACATCTATCAGCATGTCAATGAAATAATGATAACAGCAGGTGAGAAGTTTAAGACATTTTGTAGGTCATGTGTTCTTATAATCAGACAAAACGTTAACATGGTCGCCTATGGGAAAATCAACTCTGTATTGACCCCAACTGAGGGAGGCCCGACTGCTGATAAGTGACTAACAGACGCTCTCACTGGGTCAACACCGGCTGGAGAACCACCCTCGGGCCGAGGGTGGCGTGCTGGCTGGGTGAATGTTGCACGTGCTCCTAAAAGTCAGTTGATATGCAGAACTATGCAAATCACTATAGCGGGGAGGGGGTTGTTTACAATAATTTTGGGGCCATCTGGGTTTGGGAGGCAGAGCCTCTATACTGATAGGCCTTTGTGTAAGAACATCAGCGAAAGTTCAATGGCACCCTGCCAAGATTCCAAGGACCCTGAGGCTACGTATTGGCGGTATAAATAAACGACGATTTGGGATGATCAGGGCGACTACTGGGGTAAAGATTGACAGTGGAGGTATTTCCCGTCAGAAACACTGCCACAGTGCGCCCAGCGACAACCGGAAAGATTATTGTAGTATACCTACACCGTGAAACTGTACTCGGTGAGTAATTTCGGCTGCGATAGACGCCGCCGCCGCCGCCGCCGCTTGGACTTAGCGTCCAGGCCATAGCCTATTATATTGGGTGTAATTCCGGCTGCGATAGACGCCGCCGTCGTCTGGACTTAGCTTTATTTGTAATTCGTAATACGCATTGAAATGTATATCTAAGTATCCATATATACGTCAATGTGTACACGAGTATATATAATCAGTCCTTATGTTATTTATGTATGTTGATACATTATCAACTATAAAAACAAGTCATATGCTATTTTGATTTGTGACATGTAAATTTTGTTATTGTTTATATTTATGGGGTGGGTCCTGTGCTAGCGATATTATATACCTTAATGGGAGTCTCCCGACCTTATCTATTACTTACGTGGTTCATTGCATATGTATCGTATTTATAGGTAAAATAAATTTACTCTGGGTTCTGAATTGGAAATGTTTTGAGTGGAATAGTAATTGCAGTCGGAATTGCGTACTGGAATAATTTTTTTTATCCCATGGACACTTTTCTATTTTGTTGCTTCAAAAGTACAATGAAAATACATATAAATGAAGTTATATACGGAGACAAATCAGGAACTCTTAACTACTACGTACAGTAACTTCCAAGTGATTTGTAACTGCCAATTGTACTTGCCAAAATAACAAGTACATTTAAGCACATACAATATTCCTGGCATTACAATTAATCACCTGTTTATTGGGTCTTTGGTTTTAGTTTAGGCAAAGGCAGGTTGTTAATGTTGCATTCTGAGTTAAACTACCACTTTAACTTTTTAAGAAAGCGTATGTACAACATGAAAAATGTTTAGTCCCACTACATATTTAATAATATTTGCTATCATAGATGCCATTTTGCCTTTTGATATGTTATTCGATAAATTATGTAAAAAATAGTTGCAATCGAAATCACCATGTAGTGTGGTTGGAATCTGAATTGGAATAAAAACAGTATTTGGAATCGGAATCGCCATAGTGTGGATGGAATCAAACCAGTTGGAATTGGAATTGGTCATGTGGAATCAACTCCAGGTCTTTTGTATATAGCAAATTGCGGTAAATAATCTAGCTAGTAATATAGAAGGTGTGCAGTATGCACAGAGGTATCTTTTCCCTTGAATTATATATTGTAAATCTGTGACAGTTCGTATGCTGTAAATATGTATAACAGCATTCAAGGGTTTTTTCAGTCACTAACTAGCTAGAATGGAAAATTATTATATATATATATGTACAAATTGTAGTACATAGCATATGCGGTACATAGATCAGTAATCTTTATGTACCTGTCTGTGCACAGGATGCGAAATACACTGTATATATTGTCTGTGCACAGTGGCAATCCCTGTGAATTAATAAATTTGGATTGCCCATTACCAACCTATGAAATAGTTGGTGTAACTTTATACAAACAGAGAAAGGGCTGCATGAACAATTCTGTAACACATGTCATCATATATACACTGGGGGTGAGGGGGTACCGAGCGAAAGTAGCACACGAAATTAATTTTTGGCCTTCAGGATGAAAAGCTTTTTTGTGTAACAACGTAGCGAGCACCTAGCGGATAAGCTAGGTGGTAAAAACAACCTGTTTCCCCTCTAATACTGCACACCCCTTTTATTCGCCCCAGCGCTTAATTAAACTGGCCTAGAATGCT
>OZ023212.1:50209919-50244474 GCA_963995525.1 Escarpia spicata
AACCCGACAACGTTCTGTTAACCGATATGTTGAAGGTGTGCACTACGTTAGTAATGGTTGTTTTATGGTGGTTCAAAGTAACGAGACATGAACGTGATTTCCCAGTTACTATGCACACTCCCGAATGTTGAAAGCCTGAGTTTTAAACCAAATATACCATGCATGATATCCTGGTTTGGAACGAAGAACTCTGCACTAGCACTGCATTGCCGCGTCTATTTATATGTCACATATTATCACGTTGACCATCGCGATTTTCTGTACATTTCTGTCTGTCAAATTGTGGTATTTTGATCCATGAATTCAGCCTATTGAGGTTCTGTAGTTTTGGTCTGCCTCGCATGATACGGGCTTCAATTGCTCATTAGATGATGGCATGTTGTTCAACTTATTTATTATTTTGCATTTTCATAGCAAGAGAAACTTGTCTTCTATACGTATCAAAACATTGTCTTTGTGATGGATTATTTCTGGAGAATGAGGCGCAGCCTGTACAATAATGAATTACTCCTTAGATTTACATGACATTAATTTGAAATGTACAATATTTCGGCACACTTCTTGCATCCAGTATTGTATTACCTGCGGAGTACGGAGGGGGATCATCCGTGGAGTATGGAGAGAAATCTGTGGATTCGGAGGAAGCACCTCTTTCACTCTGGCTGTGAGGCGCAGTCGGAGCAAGAGGCGGAACTGATGGAACTAAACACGGGCCAGGATTGTGCGTCATTAAATATGATCCAAACACAACATATTACACACACACACACACACACACACACACACACACACACACACACACACACACACACACACACACACACACACACACACACACACACACACACACACACACACACACACACACACACACACACACACACACACACACACACACACACACACACACACACACACACACAGCAAAATTCCCGTCCCCGGAAGGGATGCCTTGGTAGTTGATAGTCGTGATAGTAATATTTACCAAATGTTAAAATACACACAGAATTGTTACATAAACACCACAACGAGCTCGCAGTTACTCGTTGTTTTTTTCTCCAAAATGACAAAGGTCGGATAGAAGAGAAAATTAAGTACACATCCATCGATAGGCCCTAGTCGTTGTAGTGTAGAATTGTTAAATAATATTCATATTGCTATGCTGCTGGCATGAGGTTACACAAAAGCATATGGTGTCACTTAATGTTGCCAAGTCCTTGACGCAGGGGCCGTTTTCCCGAAGTATTTCCAGCGCGCGCGTGGTTCGTGCGATTGATAAGTTACGTTTTATGTATTACGTGCACATTACGTTTTACATTCCGAACAACTGAATTACCCCATAAATGCTGAGAATTTTTACATAAATGGGGTATTTTGAAATTATATAGTTATTACGTCCTAATATAGGAATCGTGAGAGTGTGGCACTCGAGGTTCAAGCTGTCTAAGAGGAAAACGTTAATCTACCTGAATACGCAAGTTCGACTATACGTTGACAAATACATCACTCCAACAAAAATAATACATAAATTAAACAAATAAGACACTTGTACTCGGTGTAGAACAGGAATATTTACCAGTATTTTGGGTGACATCGACTTGAGCTAATGCAGTCATTGTGTGGCCGTTTTCTGGAACAAATTAAGTTGCAGTTAGTATCCACTGTGACGTGTGCGTGTGTTCGCGTGCGTGTTTCACTGTGACGTGTGTATGTGTTCGTGCGCATGCATGTATGCGTGTTTGTGTGTTTGTTTGCGTGCGTATGTGCATTCGTAGGTGCGAGCATGTGAGCAATCACTCGTTGAAACTAAGCACACGCGCGCACACGCGCGCACACGCGCGCACACGCGCGCACACACGCGCACACACGCGCACACACGCGCACTAACGTTCGACCTTTACCCTGAAAAGATGCTGGTCAGCCGGACCAGCAATATCAAAAACGTACTGGTCCGCAATTTTAAAGTTACACGAAAATAACGGCACAATGTGCGAACGCAAACAGCCTGCAAAACAGTATATAGACAAATGTACAACTGTATTGCCAGCTGATATTCATTTAATACATATGTGTTAGATAACAGTTATCCTCTAAGAATACTTGTTGCCAATTAAAAACATAACAGTATAACTTGACCTTGCTGACCAGGGTTAATAGCTGATAGACAGCACATGCGAACAGTTCTCAACCTAGGTTATTGTTCGTTCGTTTCATGTGCTTTTTTGACTATAAGAATCACACTAATGTGTGTTTCATGTATGCGGGGTTTTGCGATAAAGGAAGTTGGCCAATAATGATTGTAAAACGCTTGATTTTAAACAGTTTTTGTTGTTGTAAATAGTGTCTTCCGGTGAAAATTTTTGACTTTAAGCTGATGTGTGCATATGAAATCTACTGCAATTTAAAAGTAGCTGGTCACACGGACCAGTAACTCAAAAAAGTTACTGATCCGACGGTAACATAGATGGCTAGTGATCACCGGGAGAGCGTATGTTTCGAACGCTGGCATGCACGCACACACACACGCACGCACGCACGCACGCACGCACACACCGATATAAGTTCAACATTGTAGTTGTTTACTACATGACGGCGCGAATGTAAGCAAAATACTGAAAACCAGAAGCAGAGCGCTTTCGCATATATACATTTTACTTACGGATTGACGATGTTGTGGCTCTTCTCTTGGCCGTACACAATGCAATGCAGGCGATAATGACAGCGATAATCACCAGCAGAAACGGTACAGTACAGCCAATTACCAAGGCAACTGAAACACCAAAACTAGATGCACAAATAGTATCGTTTCAGTTGGTGTCTTCTTGTATCAAGTGGTCTTGGGAGGGATTTAAGCTGCAGAAACCTGAACGCGCCCGCACACGAATACTATGTGTACAAACATATACACACACACACACACACACACACACACACACACACACACACACACACACACACACACACACACACACACACACACACACACACACACACACACACACACACACACACACACACACACACACACACACACACACACACACACACACACACACACACGCAAACACACACACACACACACACACACACACACACACACACACACACACACACACACACACACACACACACACACACACACACACACACACACACACACACACATACACTCACCTCCACACACACTCACACACACACACACACACACACACACACACACACACACACACACACACACACACACACACACACACACACACACACACACACACACACACACACACACACACACACACACACACACACACACACATACACTCACCTCCACACACACACACACACACACACACACACACACACACACACACACACACACACACACACACACACACACACACACACACACACACACACACACACACACACACACACACACAGACACACAGACACACAGACACACACACACAGACACACGCACGCACGCACGCACGCACGCACGCACGCACGCACGCACGCACGCACACACGCACAAACCCACACACGCGCGCGCGCGCACACACACACACGCACACGCACATGCACGTAAGAAGTTCTGACAGTGAAACCAATGGCATAATGTTTTCCGTTATTTTTAACAAGACATTCTTGAATTTTGTCTGATTACGGGCGGTATAAAAATGAAGATGTCCTCACTAACACTGTAAATACCTAGCCAAATATTTATCTAGATGGCAGTACATTCACGTAGGGGCATACTGACATAAAACTCTCCAGGAAATATTCTATATTCGTTAAATGTTCATCAAATTAGAAGTCAAATATAATATTGATGTTTTCTTAATACACAATGTGAAGATGGAACTCACTTCTGCGTTTCGACCACCGTCGGCCGTCTTCATCAGGAACTGTTTTTCCTCTGCTCGCCAGATAGTGTGGCGAGCAACCAGTTAGTATTTAAAAGGATTGTATCCATCATAAAGAAACTGAAGGAGGGTAACGAGATCAAAGAGAATCATTACACGTGCCTGGAGCCTATAGCGGATAATGTATCAACGATGTATTGTTCCCTTCAAATCTGCAAATCAGAAAACCTTTTAAACCAGTTGGGTACTATACAAGATCGATTTGGTGATAGGCAATCTATTTATGGAATGGACGGAACAACAAGCCATCACCCCAGCTCCAGGAACTTGCCAGCCCAGACCATGGAAGCAATGCGTGGATGACGTAATGGAAGTCGTGAAGAAGGGGTGTGGACACCAACTGTTGTATATCACATCAACACCACAGATGCAACAGGCAAAGGAAAGTTCACATACAAAAAGAGAGCGATATTTGCTGCCGTTCTTAGACACGCTGATGGCACAGAAGGAAGATTGAACGGTCTAACCCCTGGTGTCGGAAAAAGACCAACACAGACCAGCATCTAAACTTTAGTTCACACCATCAGCTACATCAGAAACTGGGTGTTATCAAAACCTTACAGCATTTATGCAACAATATCATAACAGAACGAGAAGACAGAGAGAAATAGGTGGATCACATCACCAAGGCGATAGAGCAGTGCCGGTACTCAAGTTGGAGTATAAGGAAGATGAGGAATCATCAACAAAGCCAGAAGGGAAAGAAGAAGGGAAAGAAGAACGCACACAAACCCAAATGTATGGTCACTATACCATATGTGAAAGGAGTTACTGAACCGATAGAGCGCATACTGAGATACCATGAGAGAGCGTCGGCTAACAGACCACACATAAGCATAAGGAAATATTAGTACACCCTAAAGACAAAGTGAAAGACAGCACGAAAACAGACTGTGTGTACCAAATCCCCTGTAACAACACCTACATTGGGGGAACAGGGAACACCTTTGGTACCGGACTCGAGGAACATAAGAAAGAGTTTGAGACCATCACAACCGGACGGGTCACTGGAAAAAAGAAGAGTCAACAACTACAGAGCACAAATCGGCTGAAAGAGATGATGCTGACATAGACTGGGAGAGTGGTGGAGTGAGAGAGACGGACACATGCGCGCGCTGGATTAAGGAGGCAATCTAGCTCCACCAACGATGAACAGAGACGAGGGGATACCTACGTGTGTGACAGCCTGCTCGGCACGCCATCTGGCAGGCAGAGCAAACACAGTTCCCTATGAAGACTGCCAACGGTTGTATTGAGCTCGAACTTCATAGGTGTGTATTACAAAAAACAAGACTAAAATGTACTGTAGTTATTAAAACGGTGGCTTGGGTTTTGAAAGTATTAGCTTAAGATTTAGCTAAAAATATAGTATCAAAAATCACACATTGGAGGGCGGGTGGGCAACTAGTACGTACGTGTCAGTGTCCAAACAAGTACGTACCATTTCCGTGTCTTTCGCTATACCGTCCAGTTGGAGAGGCCTGTAGGAAATCATTTTGTTAATGCAATGCTGTTGCACATAAATTATTTTACTATTAGACTGATAATGATTTGTACCTGCGAAACATATTTAGGAGTAAATCCGCAGTAGAAGCGTTAAATAAACCCTAGAGATCGATTGTCTTTGTAACCAAAGCTCCACCTTTTGGTAGCCAGGGTGAATCAGTGTATGGACATTTTGGTTTACATACAATAAAGGTAATAATTCGTGTTCAACAATGATTTAATTGTATTCAAGGTATTTTGCCAAATAAAACAAATGTAACGTTAATGACAGCGTGACAGCGTGACAGCGTGACAGCGTGACAGCGTGATAACGTGTCTGCGTGACTGCGTGTGTGTTCGCGCGCGCGCATGCTACGTGTGCGTTCGTGCGGGCGAGGGAGCGGGCGGCCGAGCTTGCATGCGTTCGTGCGGGCGTGTGTTAATGAAATGAAAAGACAATGAAATAATGGTACTGCACTACAAACCCGAATTATAATTCGTGCATATTGGGAAAGGACGATGCACTGGTGGTATGTGTATAAACAGGTCTAGGTGTAACTGAAAGGGGGAGTTGATGTCGGTCAGTTTGTATATACCATGGTTTGCATGCCTTGTATACCTGTTCTGGGAAGTGTTGCTCACGCCATGTTGTCCAGTCAGTTCTCCCCCAATTGCTCCAAGATGGCGGTGTGTGATCACGACCCCAATTGCTCCAAGATGGCGGTGTGTGGTCTCGTCTCCAATTGCTCCACGATCGCGGTGTGTGGTCTCGTCTCCAATTGCTCCATGATCGTGGTGTGTGACCATCTCCCCAGTCAGCTAGGTAAATAAAATCGATAAAATAAATGTAATTGTGGGAACTACTTTTGGGAGTTTAAAAATAAACAATGCCATTGGTGTGGATTTATTGATCCATCAACAACATGTTCAAATGACTGCAGATTTGGAACCAACGTGCATAAAGAATCCGTGTCAGTTGAAACGCACTCATTAAAAAAATTACTTTTATTGGTCAAAATAGGCATTCGAGGTTTTCTGGATATTGACACTGAAATGGTGCACTGTGTGTGTGTGTGTGTGTGTGTGTGTGTGTGTGTGTGTGTGTGTGTGTGTGTGTGTGCGTGTATGCGTGCATGGTGTGTGGTTTGTGTGCGTGCGTGCGTGTGCGTGTGCTCGTGTATGTGGAAACCATATTAGATGACTTCGCTCCAGTTATTGTTCTCGTCCCTTGATTCAAGGTACCGTCGCAAATTAAACGGCAATTCATGAAAATATCTGCCATTACCCGTCCGGCAAAGGTACAGGTAAATTAATCAAAGAACCGCTGACATATAGAAGGTTCTCGAAAGATTGGCTAACACGGCCAGTGATACACCCACGTTACGACGTCGATAATTCAGTGTATGTCTCAAGGCACAGTAGTAGCCAGTATCACCTCTCCTGTCTCGTCCGGTGGCATTCATGTGACTTGTATATACCTGTCAATGTTTTTTGTTGACATCCGGGAGATTCACGAGCGGTTCAGCACGCTTCCCGTGTCGCGGGGGAGGGGGTTCCGTTGAAAAATTGTTCGCCGCCGCGGCGCCTATTTTCCGTATTTTTTGCCGCCGCGCCGCCGTAATTTAAAATTTACAGCTTCTCCACTGTTGACTGGAATAGTGACATCGGAAGATGAAGGGAGCGGGGGTGGGGGGGGGGGGGGGTGCTGTAGAAAATGTTCTTAGAGTATCTGGGAGATCAGGAGATACACCTCCCGTATTTCATGGAGAGTTGGAGGTATACTGTATATATTCTTGTGAAAAGACATGGCTAACTTACCTGCAACACCGACAATACACACAGTCACCGTTGCTACTGTCCACATTTTATTCGCAATCATGCTTTCTTCGAGTCTCTTAACAACTACGATGTTCACGCATCTGCGGTAATCGAGTTATGTTAACGGATGTTCAACACGCGCATGTTTACTCCTACTGTGAGACCAGGATGTTACAACGGTGCGTCATTTGACCCAGTTTGCGAACACCATTCTGTAGGCGCGGCGTTAGTCACCTGTTACCATCCCTGCTGCGTATGAACTGGTGGGCTTTTCCACGATTTGTTTTATTGTGTCTGCCAGCCGTGTCACCGAGACAACATCATGTCTATGTCTATATAATAATTGGCAAAAACCATACGGTCATTACGCCAATATAGGGGACGGGGGGCATATGGGATAGCCCTACAGGGAATGTTTAGAGTCGTCTGCCCAGCCTAGATTTAAAAGTATCCACCGTGGCTGCAGACACAACTGTTTCGGTTAGTCCGTTCCAGTTCCTTACTGTTCTATTAAAAAAGCTGTTAGCATAAACCTGAGTCCTTGCCGGCACCTGAATAAATCGTTCACTGTGGCCACGAGTGTTGTTGATTGAGTGAACGAGGTGGCTCGGCAAAGGAAGGGCTATTTCTCCATGTACAGATTTATAGAACATTGTTAGGCGGCTGACCTCTCTGCGGTGCTCTAGGGATTCCCACTTGAGTGTTTTCATCATTAATGTTACGCTGCTTTCCCGACTGTTGTTACCCATTACAAATCTCGCTGCTCGTCGCTGTATTTTCTCAAGTTCGTTAATATTTTTTTTGGTGTATGGATCCCAAGCAGCGCTCGCGTATTCGAGATTAGGGCGGACTAGTGCAAAGTAAGCCGATTGTTTAGTTTTCTCTGAGCATTTATACAGATTTCTCTTTATAAAACCTAATATACGGTTAGATTTGGCAGATAGGTGGGATATGTGAGTGTTCCATCTGAGGTCATCAGAGAACTCCACGCCTAGGTACGGGTGATGGTGTACAGTTCCCAGGCTGTCTCCATTGATGGTATACTGAGATCGGTGGATAGTTCTCTTCTTGGTGATATGCATAACTGAGCATTTATTGATATTAAAATGCATCTGCCAGGTTGCAGACCAGTCCACCAGCCTATGCAGGTCGGATTGGAGGGCTTCTACGTCATTACTGTCATTGATACACCTGTATAGAATACAATCGTCGGCAAAAAGCCGGATATTAGAGGTGATCCCCTCTCCTATATCATTGACATATAATAAAAAAAGAAGTGGGCCCAGTACAGTGCCCTGTGGTACCCCAGACTCGACTGTCACTTCTTCTGACGACTCGCCATCTATTACTACATTCTGCTTTCTGTCAGTTAGCCAATTTGAAATCCAGTTGGTGACTCCATCACTGACCCCGTAATACTGGAGTTTTCTCATAAGGCGTGCATGAGGCACGGTGTCAAAGGCCTTAGAAAAGTCCAGTATTAGGAGATCAGTTTGGTGGCCGTTATCTATATTCTTTGCAATGTCTTCTGTGGCGCCAATTAATTGTGTCTCACATGAATGTTTATTATGTGCCAAGCGTGAGTTGTGTGTATATAATAATAAAGCTACACAAGATCGCAATTGAACCCTTGTGGTTATGTTTATTGGAACATAATCAACATTGTGAGACCGAACTGTTGCGCGTGAGATCTAGCTTACAATCAGACGGTGTTTTGTGCATGGCGTTGGTTCACTGCCCACGCCTACGATCACACCTGTTGTGTTGACAACTTTCGCAACTATGCTGTAGAAAATGTTCTTAGAGTATCTGGGAGATCAGGAGATACACCTCCCGTATTTCATGGAGAGTTGGAGGTATACTGTATATATTCTTGTGAAAAGACATGGCTAACTTACCTGCAACACCGACAATACACACAGTCACCGTTGCTACTGTCCACATTTTATTCGCAATCATGCTTTCTTCGAGTCTCTTAACAACTACGATGTTCACGCATCTGCGGTAATCGAGTTATGTTAACGGATGTTCAACACGCGCATGTTTACTCCTACTGTGAGACCAGGATGTTACAACGGTGCGTCATTTGACCCAGTTTGCGAACACCATTCTGTAGGCGCGGCGTTAGTCACCTGTTACCATCCCTGCTGCGTATGAACTGGTGGGCTTTTCCACGATTTGTTTTATTGTGTCTGCCAGCCGTGTCACCGAGACAACATCATTATGTGCCAAGCGTGAGTTGTGTGTATATAATAATAAAGCTACACAAGATCGCAATTGAACCCTTGTGGTTATGTTTATTGGAACATAATCAACATTGTGAGACCGAACTGTTGCGCGTGAGATCTAGCTCACAATCAGACGGTGTTTTGTGCATGGCGTTGGTTCACTGCCCACGCCTACGATCACACCTGTTGTGTTGACAACTTTCGCAACTATGTTTTTGTACATCAGTCACAAGCGTCATAGCTCAGTGTACATGTGTTGTGACCGCGCTAGGGAGTGACAGGCGCCATTGACTTCTAAAATTAGAATAGTGTAATTTATTGTCCCGGATATTTCCGACGGTCAATAATAGTGTGACCGTTTAACGAGTAACCCAGTCAATTGAATATTCCTGTACTACTGAAGTTACTCGATAGGATTGACTATAGAAGAGTTCCTAATTACATTTAAATAATACATATTATATTAGTTTGGTGGAGCAATTGTTGTTCAAGTGAGTGTGTGTGTGTATGTGTGTATGTGCGTGAGTGTGCGTGTGTTTATATGTGTCTGTGCGTGTTTTCGCATGTGTTTTTGGCTGTATGCGTATGTGTGTGCGTGTGCGTACGTGTGTGTTTGTGGTTGCGTGCTTGTGTGCAATATCCACGAACGTATTATTATTTAAATTACTCGACTCTATGTCTTTGCAGGCTAAATACATTTATTAACGAATTTACGCTACGAAAATGCCGAAAGGTGGTATTTTGGATACATACTAGTTAGACCTATAGAGCTACGTTTCAAAAAATTTCTCTCTTGAATTATTTATCAATTTACAGGATTTTTAATGTGATTTTTTTGAGTACTCGAGTGGGGTCACCGGGAGCTCGCACCACTGTGGCAAGTGCCCTGTTTCTCCTTACGTTAATGCGGTGTAGCCCTTTCCGGGATTGAGAAATAATTTAAGATCAATCCTAGAATTCAAAAGATAGTCATGTAGGCCTAGCTAGTCTACATCAAAAATACCACCTTTCAGCATTTTCAATGCCAGAAGTCGTCAATAATGGACAAAACGACAAGTGTTCGAAAAATGTCGCACACGACTGACGTTCATCCTCTTCAGCGACAAATTACGTTTAACAAGGAGGTTTGACAACCATGTTCTCTGCTCTATTTTTTGTTAATGTTGCACGCTTGTTTTAATACTAAGTTGCTCAGCAAAGATGCAAATTGCACGAGTTCACCTGTCAGTTTCTTCAGGTCGTATTGGTAGGCATGCACCAACTGGCTTCTCGGCAACTCGCTACTCTACTATTCATAATTATGGACATTTATCTGTTTTCATAGATACTTGTGAGGTAGTCAAGGCGCGGATATCAATTATATAATGGCGGCCGCATGTGAATTGCATAACAATAATTATTGTAAACATGACAATCACGGTTGCTGTGTGTCCTATGCAAGTGCCTTGTCTGGAAACTATTACATACCTACATGACATTAAATCTGGACATTGCCGACATTTTAAAGTACTAATTTTTGGAAGGGCTCACATAATTAGTATACTCTGTACGAACTGATACGTGTCGACAATTGTGAACACCCTCTAAATTCAGTGTCGTCCGTGCAGTCTCAAGCATGGTGCGTTGTGTCTATGACTGTAGGTTGTATGTGAACTCGGCATTCAAACAGGTCGAACTGCGGTCGTGATGAACTCCTGCAGCGAAGACAGCAAGGAATCCGCTGTCTTGTTCTATTCATATGTTTCAGAATCCTTTCCCATAATCCTGCCATAACACCGTTTTCGCTCTTCGATTATATAAACAAAATTGTTCTTTAGTCCTGGTCATTTAGTACCTTTCGATGTCATTTTACTGTGCAATACTGATTTCTTGACAAAAACATTTCACCAGTAAAATATGTCCTTAAAATAATGAAGACATGAATTAAGACACAGGTGCAAAGCTATAGGCAAATAAATGGTATAGTCTTCCACACCTACTATTGCATTCCAAATGCCAGCCTATAGGTCTTTTTCGGGTCTGTAGGCTTATTTAATGTTGGCAGTTCCACCCTATGTTTTTTATTTGGGTCTACAGTTATTTACTGTTGTTAGTTCCACCCTGTACGTTTTTATTAGGCACTACATGTATTTATTTGCATCACCGATACAATGTTCTAAGAAATATCTATATATAAAAGTTATTCTTCCCGGCGAATCGACGAAGCCGAACGCGCAGTGCTCTTCGTCCTTGCGGCGACGCTGTTTACGCCGGTTACCATGCCAATCGTGGCAGGTAGCGATCTTTTCACTAACAAATTGAAAAAAAAATGCACGTATGCACAAAAGGAGCTGCTAAATATAAAGGTTTGTTTTGTTTTATTGGGATCATGTTGTTGTCAGGACGTTAGTATTATGGCTGGTAGATTGCGAATCTCGGGCTGGGCGATAAAACATGAATAACGACGTTTCGCGGGCAATTCATGTAGCGCGACGTCACTAGACAGACAGCCCTTACTGCAGTAGTGACCACGATGCTACGCGGCAGAGCTCCGTGGTAAACGAGCCATAGTGGATCACTCCATTTATTTATTTATGGGTGGCAGGCTTGGCGGAATTAACTACATTATCTTAAAGAGTATCCCGCAGAATTTGGCATTGTTTCTATTATTGTAATACTAACAATTATATGTATATTTCATTCGCTACAATGTAGGTGCTAATGTAATAATGGTAATATATAAAGGCGGAGATAATAATATGTTTGACACAATCAAATAATTTTGTTTGGAATTTGTTTACAATTACATGTTTGATTTAGGACTATTTAATTATATTACTGGTGAGTACGTTTTTTATGTAGACACGTACTGCTTGAATATGTTGTTGCATTGTTTTCAAGAGATATCACTTAGTGTTAAACTACTAATCACTGAGATAAACTAAATGGAATGTTATGTTAGTCTGGAGTTTTGTTTCCACGTTTGATTTAATATATAGTATTATTGTTTGTTTGATATAGGCAATTCCTGTTTGCCTATAAATATGTTGTTGCATTGCAAAAAGACCCCAATTAAAATTATGAATAAGCACATTGCAAATTAATTCCTACTGGCTTATAATATTATTCCAAACTGTACTTTTATTATAGTTCCCGAATATTTCTGCCCTACACCCTTATTCCGCCCTCTACTCTATGCTCTTATTGAAATCCCGACGCATGTCATAATACTGTTATTCCGACCTGTACACTTATTTGGAATGCAATTACACTTCTAGAGCACATCTTTGTTCCTACAATACATACTACAACACTAGGCTGTAAAGCTTTCGTCAAATAAACTATTAATTTTGAGACAGGAGTAAACGTTACCCCTGATCACTTGGAGCCATTTGGCTCCTCTTGATGGGGAGAGATATTGATTTCCTGGCGAAAACATTACCCCCACTCTACAAAGTAGCGAGTATTATGCGAAAACAATACATCACACCTATATTCAAAGTCATTAAAGGTCAATAGGACAAATGACAACATCAGTTGTCTTGTTACTAAGACTCAGGGGAATGCATTTTAAATGTATCTATAAATTAGCCTGTCATGTGTCCCGTAGCAAGAGTTAAAAGAACAACGCACAGTAAACTAAAAGTGGTTAATTTATATGAAATAACCTTTTATTCAGCATTGCCCGAAGAATTTTTTCTAAACATGTCTACCCCATACATGCATACATACGTTTTGCATTGTTGCTCTGGGAAGCCACCGACTTGAACGATATTGATACAGGTCAAAACACGGTGACGTATATTTTGAGACACAAAATAAATCAGTAATGCCATGTGTGTCTCGAAACTACTGTCATCGTTGGGGAGAAGCCGTACATCAAGAGTCGACCATATCAGAAATGTTACAGGTGTCTTTATTCCATCAGCGCTGAAGTCGTGAATGGGTCTGTTGCATCTTAGAAAAGGAACACGCATTCTATAACTGGAGATATAAAACTCAGAAGTTCCATGAGTAATTCTTGGTTTTGTTTTTGTTTGTTCTATTGGTATACATTTCAACAATGTTTTGTTTATGTAGAATTTCAGGTCAGGTTTTTCTTCGTTCTTTCTTTCTTTTTTTCTTTCTTTCTCTCTTTCTGTTTTGTGCATAGTTTTAAACATGCTGCGGATACAGGCGGTATGGCAGGGAATACGAACTGTGGGCTTATATACAAAGTACAAATTTAAAATAAACACACATAACGTGTGAATGAACGTAAGATTGTGCAGTAGTTTTCTTAAATCAAAGTATGTCATTTCAATTTCTGGCATTTCTGGAAATGTTGAACTGGGTAATTCAGTTGTTTGTAGAGATGAGTAATTTGTAGAGTCTGATTGAAATTGTTAATTTAGGATCTGTGCTTTGATTTTAGGATTTGAAAGTGGGCTGCCTGGTTGTTTTAGGGGTGATTTGCCTGTGTCATTTGTGCGGCAGTGTCTCATGAAGGTCTAGAATCTCTGCATAAGCATATCCTTGTTGGCTATCTTCAGTTGATGGGATATAAAATCGAATCAAATCGTGACATTTATATTGCGCCGTTCCAGCAGTCGTTGCTCACGGCGCCGTACAGAATGTTCGGGAAAACAGGTAAGTCTTTATGTTTGATTTAAAATCAGTGTGTGTCATTGTTGTTACAGTCAGCTTTTGCGGCAGCAAAATGGTCTATTGGGTTGATTAGCATAGGGTTTGTCATTTTTGCTGGTAATCCAAGGGTGTCAGTCCCTACGTCTAGGCATTATTGATGATATGTATAAACCAACATCTTTGGTACTGTTATCCCAACGTATACACATAATCATGTTTGCATTGTTTTGTTCACAACTTCTTTGAAGATCTGCCTTCACATTTGTCAACTGCTACCTACACTTGTCCTACACTTGTCCTACACTTGTCCTAGTCTGACTTATTAAAAAGACGAACATTTCTAGGTGAGTTTCGCAGGAGTTATGCCGAAATCTCTGTACCAACAGTCATTATCAAATCACTAGTAATAATACAACGTTATGTTTGTTCAATTGAGGTTGGTAGGATTATTTGTGATAATTACGTCTAGTTTATTTCTCCGCCTGTTGGCTTGTCTGTGATCTGAATAAGATTACACTTATCCAAGATCCTGCGTAACATTCACGGAGTTGTACATGCGTGAAGTAGCTTACAACCAATTAATAGTCTATGTCAAGAAAATTGTATGCTGTCATGGTTGAAAGGTCGACTGAAGTTAGGCTATCCACATTTTAGACAATCCCTCTTTAAGCAATTGTATATTTTGAAATTCGTAGACCTAGGACATTTAAGACAGCGATAATTATGTATAAAGCATATTGCAATGTATAACCAAGTAGTTTTCAAAATATGTTTAAACTGTATGTCTCAACACATGGGGCTCGACTAAAAGATACCTTCAAGTCACTGAGTGCGCACGTACTAACATACAATCAATGGGCATTTCTGTTTGTGGAGCAAAACCATGGCATTCGTTGCATGAAAGCATCACTAGCTGCATAAGCGTATGAGCGTTTGAAAATCTATCAATTCCATCTACGTATTAGATGTAGACAAATAACCAATTAAAATGAAACATTATATTTTGTAATGTATGCATTAGATTAGAGATGGATTTGTAAATTATATTGTTTGTAAGATATAGTGTTTGTGTCATACATAACTGTAGCTGGTTGGCGGTGAACCGTAGATAAATAGTATACGTCAGTTCACCCCCCTTTCCGTCAAGTCTGTATTGTTTATTTGTATATGCTTGAAATGGTGTTGCGTTATCTAATGATAGAATTTGCGCTGTTGGGTGTTTGAAATAAATTACTGATTGATAGATTGATTACATTTTGTAGTGTTTAGTAATGCCGGTTAGTAAGTGCTGTAAGGATTGTGCAGATATGTGGTAAAGAACAGCATCATCAATATAATAGTAGAGAAGAAAGAAAGGAAATGTAGAGTCGTCGTATCATGGCCTACCTGGGCACTGGAAACATGAAATAAGCGATATCAATAAGAACAAACTGAAAACATTTCCATTATTTCGATTAGCACCTTTATTTCCATTGTACCAGCATAAACAACATTTCATTGCGTATCACATGGCCGGAGGTTGATCTTAACAACTGCCTCCGTTGCAGCACCCGCTAGACTTAGGAGCAACGGCTCCGTTGCAGCACTGTTGGGTGTCGGAGTCGAACGCCGAGCATCCACAACATTGTGCGTTGGCGCAGCGAGACTGCACGACGCCGCCGCAGCAGAGCTGCTTGGCCGGGTTAAAGGGAACCCCTTTGCAGCAGCTGTTGAGGTCGGTGACGCGGCCTCCACAGCAGAGCTGGCGGCTGTTATCAAAGATAAACTTTCCACAGCATTCGCTGTTCGGGAACCGGTTGCGTATGACACCGTCACAGCAGGTCTGCACGTCTGGGTCCATCGCCTTGCCGTTGCAGCAGTGGTAGCGAGTGGGGACCACCACATTGCCGCCACAGCACAAATCATCCTCGGGGTCATAAGCGACCTTCCTGCAACACTTCGTGTTAGACCGCGGACGAGGTTGGAGGCAATCATCACAGCAAATCTGTGTTATGCGGTCAGTGAGTGGCTGTCCGCCACAGCACTCGCCGTCAATAAACAAAAGCACCTTTCCGCCACAACAGGAACAAGAGTGGGAATTATACGCTACCTTCCCACAGCATTCGCCATTAGGAACATTGTTCTGGAGGACCTCGTCACAACATATTTCGTTATTACCAATTGGTACACCGGCACAGCAATCATCAACTGAATCTACAACAACCTTTCCTCCGCAACAAAACTGACTGCGTGAATTGTACGCAACTTTCAGACAACATTTTCCGTTAGCTGGTTTATTTTGGAGTACCCCTTGACAGCATATTTTAGAACTGGGATTAAACGCTACACCACTGCAACAGCGGGCTTTAGAACTAACAACTTCCTTTCCTCCACAACAATACTGACTCTTGGAATTGTACGCCACCTTCAAACAACATTTGCTATTTTGAGGTTTTGATTGGAGTACCCCTTGACAGCATACTTTGTTGTTGGGGTTAAACGCTACACCACTGCAACATAGAGCTTTAGAACTAACAACGTCCTTTCCACCACAACAATACTGGCTCTTGGAATTGTACGCCACCTTCAAACAACATTCGCAATTCTTGGGTTTTGATTGGAGTACCCCTTGACAGCATACTTGGCTACTGGGATTAAACGCTACACCACTGCAACATTGGGCTGTGGAACTAACAACTTTTTTTCCTCCACAACAATACTGACTCTTGGAATTATAAGCTTTCTTCAAACAACATTTGCTATTTTGAGGTTTTGATTGGAGTACCCCTTGACAGCATACTTGGTTGTTGGGGTTAAACGCTACACCACTGCAACATTGGGCTGGGGAACTAACAACTTCCTTTCCTCCACAACAATACTGACTCTTGGAATTGTACGCCACCTTCAAACAACATTCGCAATTCTTGGGTTTTGATTGGAGTACCCCTTGACAGCATACTTGGCTACTGGGATTAAACGCTACACCACTGCAACATTGGGCTGTGGAACTAACAACTTTCTTTCCTCCACAACAATACTGACTCTTGGAATTATAAGCTTTCTTCAAACAACATTTGCTATTTTGAGGTTTCGATTGGAGTACCCCTTGACAGCATACTTGGTTGTTGGGGTTAAACGCTACACCACTGCAACATTGGGCTGGGGAATTAACAACTTCCTTTCCTCCACAACAATACTGACTCTTGGAATTGTACGCCACCTTCAAACAACATTTGCTATTTTGAGGTTTTGATTGGAGTACCCCTTGACAGCATACTTTGTTGTTGGGGTTAAACGCTACACCACTGCAACATAGAGCTTTAGAACTAACAACTTCCTTTCCACCACAGCAATACTGGCTCTTGGAATTGTACGCTACTTTCAAACAACATTGGCAATTCTTGGGTTTTGATTGGAGTACCCCTTGACAGCACACTTGGCTACTGGGATTGAACGCTACACCACTGCAACATTGGGCTGGGGAACTAACAACTTCCTTTCCTCCACAACAATACTGACTCTTGGAATTGTACGCCACCTTCAAACAGCATTTGCTATTTTGAGGTTTTGATTGGAGTACCCCTTGACAGCAAACTTGGTTGTTGGGGTTAAACGCTACACCACTGCAACATAGAGCTTTAGAACTAACAACGTCCTTTCCACCACAACAATACTGGCTCTTGGAATTGTACGCCACCTTCAAACAACATTCGCAATTCTTGGGTTTTGATTGGAGTACCCCTTGACAGCACACTTGGCTACTGGGACTGAACGCTACACCACTGCAACATTGGGCTGGGGAACTAACAACTTCCTTTCCTCCACAACAATACTGACTCTTGGAATTGTACGCCACCTTCAAACAACATTTGCTATTTTGAGGTTTTGATTGGAGTACCCCTTGACAGCATACTTGGTTGTTGGGGTTAAACGCTACACCACTGCAACATAGAGCTTTAGAACTAACAACTTCCTTTCCACCACAGCAATACTGGCTCTTGGAATTGTACGCTACTTTCAAACAACATTGGCAATTCTTGGGTTTTGATTGGAGTACCCCTTGACAGCACACTTGGCTACTGGGATTGAACGCTACACCACTGCAACATTGGGCTGGGGAACTAACAACTTCCTTTCCCCCACAACAATACTGACTCTTGGAATTGTACGCCACCTTCAAACAGCATTTGCTATTTTGAGGTTTTGATTGGAGTACCCCTTGACAGCAAACTTGGTTGTTGGGGTTAAACGCTACACCACTGCAACATAGAGCTTTAGAACTAACAACGTCCTTTCCACCACAACAATACTGGCTCTTGGAATTGTACGCCACCTTCAAACAACATTCGCAATTCTTGGGTTTTGATTGGAGTACCCCTTGACAGCACACTTGGCTACTGGGACTGAACGCTACACCACGGCAACATTGGGCTGGGGAACTAACAACTTCCTTTCCTCCACAACAATACTGACTCTTGGAATTGTACGCCACCTTCAAACAACATTTGCTATTTTGAGGTTTTGATTGGAGTACCCCTTGACAGCATACTTGGTTGTTGGGGTTAAACGCTACACCACTGCAACATAGAGCTTTAGTACTAACAACGTCCTTTCCACCACAACAATACTGACTCTTGGAATTGTACGCCACCTTCAAACAACATTTGCTATTTTGAGGTTTTGTTTGGAGTACCCCTTGGCAACATACTTGGTTGTTGGGGTTAAACGCTACACCACTGCAACATAGAGCTTTAGAACTAACAACGTCCTTTCCACCACAACAATACTGGCTCTTGGAATTGTATGCCACCTTCATACAACATTGGCAATTCTTGGGTTTTGATTGGAGTACCCCTTGACAGCATACTTGGCTACTGGGATTGAACGCTACACCACTGCAACATTGGGCTGGGGAACTAACAACTTCCTTTCCTCCACAACAATACTGACTCTTGGAATTATGCGCCACCTTCAAACAACATTTGCTATTTTGAGGTTTTGATTGGAGTACCCCTTGACAGCATACTTGGTTGCTGGGGTTAAACGCTACACCACTGCAACATAGAGCTTTAGAACTAACAACGTCCTTTCCACCACAACAATACTCGCTCTTGGAATTGTACGCCACCTTCATACAACATTGGCAATTCTTGGGTTTTGATTGGAGTACCCCTTGACAGCACACTTGGTTGTTGGGGTTAAACGCTACACCACTGCAACATAGAGATTTAGAACTAACAACGTCCTTTCCACCACAACAATACTGGCTCTTGGAATTGTACGCCACCTTCATACAACATTGGCAATTCTTGGGTTTTGATTGGAGTACCCCTTGACAGCATACTTGGTTGTTGGGGTTAAACGCTACACCACTGCAACATTGGGCTGAGGAACTAACAACTTCCTTTCCTCCACAACAATACTGACTCTTGGAATTGTATGCCACCTTCAAACAACATTTGTTATTTTGAGGTTTAGATTGGAGTACCCCTTGACAGCATACTTGGTTGTTGGGGTTAAACGCTACACCACTGCAACATAGAGCTTTAGAACTAACAACGTCCTTTCCACCACAACAATACTGGCTCTTGGAATTGTAGGCCAACTTCATACAACATTGGCAATTCTTGGGTTTTGATTGGAGTACCCCTTGACAGCACACTTGGCTAATGGGATTGAACCCTACACCACTGCAACACTGGGCTGGGGAACTAACAACTTCCTTTCCTCCACAACAATATTGACTCTTGGAATTGTACGCAACCTTCAAACAACATTGGCTATTTTTTGGTTTTAGTTGGAGTACCCCTTGACAACATACTTCGTTGTATGGGTTAAAAGCTACTTCACTGCAACATTGGGCTTTAGAACTAACAACGTCGTTTCCACCACAACAATATTGACTCTTTGAATTGTACGCAACCTTCAAACAACATTTGCAATTGGCGGGTTTTGATTGGAGTACGCCTTGACAACACACTTTCTTGCTGGGGTTGAAAGCTACACCACTGCAACATTGGGCTGGGGAACTAACAACTTTCTTTCCTCCACAACAATACTGACTCTTGGAATTGTAAGCTTTCTTCAAACAACATTCGCAATTTTGGGGTTTTGATTGCAGTTCTCCTTGACAGCATACTTGCTTGTTGGGGTTATAGGCTACACCACTGCAACATTGGGCTGGAGAACTTACAACTTCCTTTTCTCCACAGCAATACTGATTTTTGGAATTGTAAGCCACTTTCAGACAACATTTGCAATTTTTCGGTTTTGATTGGAGTACCCCTTGACAGCATACTTGTTTGTTGGGGTTAAACGCTACACCACTGCAACACAGAGCTTTAGAACTAACAACGTCCTTTCCACCACAACAATACTGGCTCTTGGAATTGTACGCCACTTTCAAACAACATTCGCAATTCTTAGGTTTTGATTGGAGTACCCCTTGACAGCATACTTGGCTACTGGGATTAAAAGCTACACCGTTGCAACATTGGGCTGGGGAACTAACAACTTCCTTTCCTCCACAACAATACTGACTCTTGGAATTGTACGCCACCTTCAAACAACATTTGCAATTAACAGGTTTTGATTGGAGTACCCCTTGACAGCACACTTGCTTGTTGGGGTTAAAAGCTACTCCATTGCAACACAGTGCTTTTGAACTAACAACTTCCTTTCCACCACAACAATACTGACTCTTGGAATTGTACGCCACCTTCAAACAACATTCGCAATTTTTGGGTTTTGATTGGAGCACCCCTTGGCAGCATACCTGGTTGTTGGGGTTAAAGGCTACTCCATTGCAACACAGGGCTTTAGAACTAACAACTTCCTTTCCACCACAACAAAACTGACTCTTTGAATTGTACGCCACCTTCAAACAACATTCGCAATTTTTGGGTTTTGATTGGAGTACCCCTTGACAGCATACTTGCTTGCTGGGGTTAAATGCTACACCACTGCAACATAGAGCTTTAGAACTAACAACTTCCTTTCCTCCACAACAATACTGACTCTTGGAATTGTACGCCACCTTCAAACAACATTCGCAATTTTGAGGTTTTGATTGGAGCACCCCTTGACAGCATACTTGGCTGCTGGGATTAAAAGCTACATCACTGCAACATTGGGCTGGGGAACTAACAACTTCTTTTCCTCCACAACAATACTGTCTCTTGCAATTGTATGCCACTTTTTGACAACATTTCCCATTTTGAGGCTTGTTTTGCAAAACACCAAGGCAACAAAGTTGTTTGCTTCGGTCGAGTGGTTTACCTTTACAACAATTTCTTCTTGAACTGACGACCACCTTTCTCCCGCAACAATACTGCTTTTTACGATCGTAGGCCTTACTTCGGCAGCACTTTGCATTGGCTGGCTTGTTCTGCAGAACACCACGACAACAAATTTGTGTGCTAGGATTGACTGCCTTACCCTTACAACAAAGACGCCTGGAATTGACTACAACCTTTCGTCCACAACAATACTGCTCTTTGTAATTATAGGCCATGCTTCTGCAGCACCGTGCGTTGGCCGGTTTGTCATTGATGACTCCTGCACAGCAGACTTGGCGTCTGCGGTTGTACGGCTTCCCTCCACAGCACCTACTTCTGGACGTTACCTTCTTTCCTCCGCAGCAAACACTTCTCTTGCTGTTGTAGGCTACGCGCAGACAGCACTTTGCGTACGGAGGTCGGCTTAGCACAACGCCTCCACAGCAGACCTGTCGCTTCTGGTCGTAGGCCCTTCGACCACAACAAGCAGCGTTGGGGGGTCTGGGGTTGATGGCGCCATTGCAACATATCTGGCAGTTGTTGTTGCACATGGATACTCCGCAGCACGACGAAGGATCTTGCCCTGGCCTGTGGGGTGGGAGGAAATATGTGACAGGTGGTGGCATAGAGTGCATAGATATACGTGTATAGGGTGTCTCAAAATGTACCTAAAAAGAAAATTATATTAGAGGATTTATTACAGTTTACCCTAAAATTAACTACGTTTGTCTTCTTCCAGGGACCTTAACATTTATTTCATAAGCAGCTAAATATTTGGACCTTGCCACAATTGACCCTTATTCCTAGGACAAAAACATTTAGTTTTGGAACCAGATTGAAAATGTTGTGCAGGTTCACTGCAAGTATCATCGCAGACGTTTCAATACCGCTCATGCACCAATTCCCCAAATGAGAGGATTATGTTTTTCTTCATCGAGGCACCCTAACATTTGTTTTGCAAACAACTGAACATTTGGAACACGCCACAACTTGTAACCACTTATTCTGTTGATATTTACCAACTCATTTACTGCTGCTTCGTTCGAAAGTCACTGTGCTAAAACATTTGACTTGGTAGACATTTGACAGAAGTAGGCAGCTCATTCCAGATCTTAACACTATTATAGCAAACAAAATTGCTCTTATCTAAACAATGTACCATAGGCAAAACAAAGTTATGTTCAGAATTACGAGTACAGTGACTGTGTTTAGTGTTTAATCGAGCGAAATTGTTACACAAATATTCAGGTGCAGTACCATTATATACATTATACATATGATTCAACATTAGTTGATTGACACGATCAGAAGTATTTAAACTACTAACTTTGTTAAGTTCACATTGTCCAATATGTGTTCCGGGACCGATATTTAGAACAAAACGTACTATTTTGTTTTGGGCTATTTCTAGGTTGTCGGCTGCCGGACTCGCTTGGTGAGTTACCTATGTGTCTGAGCTAAACGTTTGTTTGTTTGTTTTATTAATAGTATTTTCTTCGTTTATTATGCAGTTTATTTATATTGTAACGTGTATTTAGTCATAGCTGTTACTTATTAAATTGGCAGTTAACCCCAAATACCAGCACACACAAATATGACACTCGAAGAGCAACTGAACTACACACCTTCAGAACTAAACATGAATTTGCAAAAAAGTGTCTTAAATATAACTTACCACATGTTATAAATAATATCCCTGATTTTATGAAAGATAAGATAGTGACCTTTTGTTTGAAAGGATTCTCAAGTTATGCTAAAAATCACATGCTACAAAAATACAACGTCACGTGCAGTATACTAAATTGCTATATATGCCAATTAAATTAATAAATTATAAATGAGAAACACAGTTAATAAAAATGCATCTTTTAAATTTGTATAGTCGCATACATGCGTACATGCGTACATGCGTACATGCGTACACGCGAACTCAATACACTATGAAGCACATTACAACAAAACAACTATGATACACATTATGTAAGAGACGACAATTACATTTCTTTTTAAATGTTTGACATAATCACTACATTTTGTTATATAAATCCTAGGATTTGATACAATAATCATATTTTTTTGGGGTGGCTCCTATGATAGCGATCAGTTTTGATCTTAATAGGAGTCTCCCATCCCAGAGCAACTGTTTTTTTTCCTCTTTTTTTGGCAAAATGTATACTATGTTCTGTTGATTGCATATTTTCAGTTGTATTATATCTTTCACATTTCAATATTACTGTATATGCCGGTATGTGTGTATATGTATGTAATACCTGTATGTGTGTATATAATTATACATAATTTGTATTTTTGTAATGCTGTTGGGAAAATAAAATCATCCTTATCGTTATCCTTATATACATTATACATACGATTCGACATTAGTTAAGTGACACGATCAGAAATATTTAAAATACCAACTTTGTTAAGTTCACATTGTCCAATATGTGTTCGGGGTCCAGTATTTAGAAAACAAATTGTGTTGGATTATTTGTAGTTCGTCGGTTGCCGGACTCGCTTGGTGAGCTACCCATGTTTCTGAGCTAACCGTTTGTTTGTTTGTGGTATTAATAGTATTTTCTTCGTTTATTATGCATGTTATGTATATTGTAACGTGTGCTACAGCAGCCTCGGCACTGAACTTCGATTTGTTCATCAACGAATTTGGATCGTTGTTGTAACTTATACGACATATTACGTCGGCGCCGTACACGGTATGGCGTTATAAGAATAGGTCATGCACGATGGTCAAAATGTAATTCAGCTTCTCAATCGAAGGGCAAGCCAGAGTATTCGTACACTTGTCGAACAAAACTAGAATTTCACGCGTCACATCCGACATCACAAATCGGGGCTTATAATTGGTACATTATCGTGGGCGTGTCCCAACATGTCGGCCGTCGGGAACTATGAGGCGTCGCCAGAATATGCCGCTTTGGGATAACATTGTCAATAAGCCACCGGTGTGGTAGTGCTGGTTGTCGTCGCGAGCGGTTAGTTAGCATTCATTGCGATATTAACGTTACAGGCTGTACAGTAGCAGTACGTTCGGAGCTTGAGACTGATAGCTGGAACTGTTTATTACCATGGTAATAACTTACTTGTCGTGAACGACCCCGCTACAACACATCTGCTGTCCCGGATTGAATCCGATACGGCCGCAGCGTCCTGCAAAACACGAAGGTAAGTCAAGGTAAGTTCATATATAATGCGGTGTCCAGTCCTTATGATTGTTCACTGTGCGTTACACTTCACCCCTGACAAACTTATTTAACCGAGTTGCATCACGACTTCTTTGGGAAGGGATATGTCGCGGCCACCATATTGCACCCAGTGTAACGCCTTACTGCACAGCACAGGGCTCCAAATTGGTTAACAATTACTTGAGGTAAAGCCAACGGGTGTTACAATAGCACAAACCCCAATTTAATATGGACAAACGGTTTCGTTAATCTATCTTAGTATGTTTATTTGACAATATGCATGACCCGCCACAGCGAACCGGGTATTAAATCGCACATGCCTAACCTGCTCGCGAGGCGATACAGCTGCCCAGGTCATGTTCCTTCCATCTTGTGATTTTGTTAGATATGCATAAGTTATAATAACATATTTCAATGTCTAATTTATCTTCCTCAACAAACAACCCAAATCTTAATAAACTACACGCATTTACGAACCGATGTGTTAAAAAACAATACATAATATGAGTCAAAATTGCGTCTTTATTAGCAGTAAACCAACACCTATTGAAGGTATCATTTTAAAGCTGATTATTTGTGGAATCTAAAAAGATACAAGACGTCATTTCAAAATATTAAGACGTAATTGTCACTTGACTGTGGCCAATCACATATTGACTGTTGTGATCTCATTGGATGTGGCTCTGTCTTAGCCAAGCAATCAATGCTTGTAGCGTCGGAACAATAGAGAACGGCTCAACATTATTACGAGTACCTAGGTAATAGTAATGGTTGCCACTACAGCAGACATACACTTTAGTTTGGATGAAAGGTTATCATTTCATCTTATTATGTATTTGTTTGACAGAGTATGCACAAGCAAGTAGCGACCGTACAGTGAGGACAATTGCTTGACCAGGAAATCAATACGTCCACAAAGTGAGATATGCGAAATGGCTTAAATGACCAGAAGAAATATCACTGGGCATAACAGTGGCAAACAGAATTAATTTGGATACCCGGTTATATTTTGTCTTATTGTGTGTTTGTTTGACAACACGGTTGCATGAGGTTATACTTTATAGTACTGTGTGTTTGTTTGACAACACGGTTGCACGAGGTTATACTTTATAGTACTGTGTGTTTGTTTGACAACACGGTTGCATGAGGTTATACTTTATAGTACTGTGTGTTTGTTTGACAACACGGTTGCACGAGGTTATACTTTATAGTACTGTGTGTTTGTTTGACAACACGGTTGCATGAGGTTATACTTTATAGTACTGTGTGTTTGTTTGACAACACGGTTGCACGAGGTTAGTAGAGCCTAATATATTATCCAGGAAATCAATACAATATCGCATTATAAGCGATAAGCAACATAACTCACGATAATCAGGTGTAACGTTAGTGGGTGAAATAATAGCAAACACAACATTTCTAACACAAACAAAGGGTTACAATGTTATCATACTACGTATTGTTGACAAAAACGGCACTCGCGACTTCAATAGTTAAAGGATCATATTGGCCAAATAAACAGTTACTGCAGGACAGACAGTTGCAAACATAGTTCAAGATGAACGGAGGTAAAGGCAGTGGGCGACATTATAACGACAAGTAAAATAAATGGAACTTGTAGACGCGTAGCAGTGAATCGATAGTGGTCCGACCCGTAACCGGTCCGACGTGGCACGTTGCGTCGAGCCGGGGTGGGCAGGCGGGTAACCCTCTCCCTGACATCAGATATTTCGAGAACATTCGACCAAAATGTTGTGTTTTGGTTAATTTGATAACCATTTTAACATAACAAATAAATGTAGTTTCAAACTCATATACTTTAAGTATTGCTACATGTATTGTTTCCATAAATACGGCTTATATATGCGTGTAACGTACACGGAAGTACATCAATCACTCCTGGTAGCAAATATAGTTGAATCTTACTTTACGGTCATGTTGTAAGACAGCCACTTCGCAATTAAGGTCACTGTAGGATAGCACCACGTTACTTTTAGAGAATAGAAAGTTAGTCTCGCTGACTTGGTCTTCTCGTGTATATCTAATTGAGATCGCGATAGAGATGTCCCACTCTATCATCATTCAGAAAATGAAATCGTCGTTTGGGTTGAATTCTCCCTCACCGTGGATTGGACATTTGTATGATCGGAAGCGACACATTTCACAAATGTACCCAAACGATGTTTGAATACACAATCATTGGCAACTGCTACCATAAATAGAATGGTTGTCTTGTCCTTATGTCGTTATGAACATACAACACCGTCAAATGGTTCAGTTGTGCTGCAGTCACAGTTGCCCTTAGACTTAGTGGTTTTCAAAGTGGGGTCACGACTCCCTGGGGGTCGTTTGATGATTTCAGGGTGGTCGTCTTAAGTTATGACCTTGTGCAATTTCTTATGTTGCGTACATTAAAATGTACAATTGCCGAGTTTGCGCCAGAAAATCGATTTTGATCCTTACCTATGATCGAAAAAGTAAATTGCGTTTCACTAACAATTCATCCTGGATACGGTCCATAAAATAAAAAAGGTTCCACAAAATTCAAATTTCTAAGCTGACGTTGCACCACTCTTAGGCTATCATAAACAGCTAGATTATACTAACTGCGTTTTATTTGAGGTCCTCTTTCACGCAGAGATCCATTTTTTCACCGCCAAATAAGATTAAGTCTTCCAAATGTTAGCTAAATTTAAAGTTTGCTAAAGCATGATTTATTTACACGACATTAGCGTCGCCGTCGTGATCCGTCGATGCGTGCGTAGCGGTTTACGGCTTCGTGAAGGTCACGGTTGTTGTGACATATGTTAATCAATTTTGATCAAAATTTAAGCTGTATCTAACTTAACCTTAACCCTTCATATTACTTTACTCGACGGCACAATTTCGGTTTTAGTTGTTGGCGCACTCTACACTCTTGTAAACTGAACATTGTCAACAATGACGCTCCCGTCAAAACATTGTACCATGTGTGACGCGGACCTATTGTCCTATGTGTTATGTCGGCGGCTTCTGTAAGATTTCGTTTTAATTCTTCGCACAGTGAACAAAAAGTCATCTGTTGCTGGGCCGTATTTTCAAACACTTTTTGACAACGGTTCAATCTCTTTTACCAAATTGTGTAAACTGTTTAGATTATCGATTATCATGATGGAAATACCGCTCTTTCCCTTAAAAATGATATAACGATCAAGTTAGTGAAACGCATTTTGAAAATACTCCTTGATTTTTCCGTCAGATTCTGTTCTAGGACGGATTTTCCTTAAGAGCTTATTATGTTAATGAAATGGTCCCCTGTTGCCCAGAAAAACCTCCGTCAAGCCGTCAGAAAACACGTGGTGGGTTCGGGCATTCCGTCGTATATTTTGTCGAAATTATGGTCACAAAAATGTTTCTTTATGACAAAAATACAAGGCAAAGTTTTTAAAGCAGCAAGTGTATGCGGGAATGTTTGATTTTGAGATGTCATGCAGCAATAGTAATGTATTTCACGTATATAACCGTTTTCAACATTGTTGGCAAACGCAAAAATTCCATTGTGACGTAACCAAACCGCGACGTACTGGTACATTAATTGAGTTCATTAGTCATACGTAATTACCCTTATTTGGTGTCCGGTCGTCAAGGTGATCTGCCATCTTGGCTATACGCAATGGAATGTTGTATATTGTTTACCATGGAACCGAAACTATATTTTGATGGATAGTGACATCTCTAACGTCTGACAGTAATATATAAGTTCTTTAGATGACCGGCCAAAGATGTGCAGCTGAAAAACTAGTGAACTATTCCCCTCGTTTGAATGCAATAGACGCTAACGCCCCTCTTGCAGTTGTTTTGTCTAGCCAGCCAAAGGCCGTTGCTAGGATGGGCGGCCGAATGTCACGTAATCGCTAATGGACTCTATTGATGTATCCAGTACGTCACGATTAATCTACGTCACAATCAATCAAATTTTTACGCGTGACCTCCGTCAAGTTTAGCCTTTGCCAACAATGTTGAAAACGGTTATATAGGGCCTACATGAATAACATTACTATAACCTATCCATCTCTTTCAAGCAATCAAAAATGGATGCCGAACACGTGGTGCGTCTGTGCACTGCATCGTATATTTTGTTGAAATGTTGGCCACGAAAGTGTTTCTTTATAACAAAAACATAAGGAAAAAGTTGTTAAAGTGACAACTGTTTGCTTTAATGTTTGATTTATGAGATGTCATGCAGCAATAGCAATGTAATTCACGTGCATAACGTTACCAACATTGGTGGCAAAGGCAAAGCTTGACGGAGGTCACGCAAACAATTGTGATTATGAGATTCATCAATTGAAATGCATGATATAATAATGTTAAGTGAATATTTCCAACTTGCATGTCTCGCTTAAACAACTTTGCGTTATGATTTTTGCTTAGGATTTGGTGGTAAATTTTTTTATTTGGAGCCCGAATGTCAAGAAGATAAACAACAACATGTTCAAAAGGTCCCTGTGTGCAGTATCCATGTATGATTGCGTGACATACCTTGTTTCTATGTAATACGTCACGTGATTAATAAAAAATTTAGGATCTAGTGTCACTGTTTGCCAACGCCACAGTCATAATTATAATTACGTTTACATCGTCAATCTTTCGCACATTCAGCTAGTTGTCGCTTTAACAACGTGGTTATATATGGTTTTTCACAAATAATAAAATGTCGGACCAGAATGTCAACAAAACCTACAACGGAATGTCCAACAACTGCATACATTTGGCATCCATTTTGAATGCTTTACTAACCTTGTTGGTCGGCAATAGGTCACGTGATTAAAAAGTAAATTATTGTCAGGAAACGAGACCATTCTTTGAGTGAGAGAAACATCAACAGTTACGTCAAAGGGAGGCACACATAAATACGAACAATGTTTTCCGTGTTTTCCCCGATTGTTCCAAGGTACGTAATCTAACGTTCACGAATCGGGGCATCCTAGGATATATATGCACCCGTTGCCATTACAAAATGGCGCCACTGGACTAAAAGAACCAGCTACGAGATTGTGGTGAATTATCACATTGTGGCAAGTGTATCAACTTCAACGTAGTCGATTGTATTATTGTGAAGACATTTTATTCGCATACGTGTTGTAGTAGTGTAATATTTACAGTTCGAGCGAGAAGGATTGTAAAGTAAATCGTAGACCGACCTGATTTTGCCTCAGCATCCACGAGCTGGCCACAAACGGCGACCAGCAACGCGAAATGGACAATCGTCATCGTAGACCTGGAAAATTAGAAAGCAATACTTGTCATCGGGGACGAATACTATATTAAAAAAACCTATAAATAAACTCTAAATTAAAGTTGTACGAATATTTCGTTTGCTGTATTAGAAAAGAAGCATCGTGGGGTAAACAATTCGCATGCGCGTATAGTATGGTCTGGAGACAGTGGCGCTGAAAGAATAACAGAAGCTGCAAGTTTGCGAGAACAACTGGGTTCGAAGAATCGCAAGAACAAAGAGTGTCGACAGAAGGAGGATGACCGACCTGAGGAAAGAGGTTGGGGTGGAATGCAGCCTAACAGGAAGAGTATTGGTAAGGATGGATGGATGCAGGCAAAGGTTGGATACAGGCAAACTTGCAAAGAAAGCAGAGGTGAAGCAAAACCGAGGACGCAGGAGAAGGGGAAGGCCAGAGCTGAGATGGGAGGACTGTGTGAGGAGGGACATGAGACGAGCGGGTGAGGACGAAAGACGGAGAGAGGAGTCTGCTGACAGGAAGCAATGGAGAGAACGAACAGGACGAGTATTTCAACAATATTATAACTGACCTCACTTAACAGGAAGATTATTGAGAAGCAAGATGAGATGGCCAGGTCACTTGGCAAGGATGGATGCAGGCAAACTTGCAAAGAAAGCAGAGGCGAGACAACATCAAGGACGCAGGTGAATGGGAAGGCCAGAGCTGAAATGGGAGGATTGTGTGAGGAGGGACAAGAGTCGGGCGGGTGAGGATGAAAGGTGGACGAGTGGCTCAACAATATTATACCTGACCCAACCACTGTACAAGGAACAAGGTGGAAGAACACACGTGGTTTAGTAAAACCGTAAGCCGGGGGTTTATGTTGATGTCGCTTCAGCTGTGGCACTGCATTTGACATCACTCGGTGCAGGAAACCCACACGGCGCACTAGGTTACGTAACTGAATCGTACAATTTCATTTTGATCAATCAAACCATTTGCTCTGTTAATTGATGAGCAACTTGTGACGAAGAAGGTGACGAAAATGTTCTATGCTCTTGCAGCTGACCTATTGACTAAAATACAAGGACAGAGGTTGCTCTTTATAGCGCGTTTGATTTAGCATTACGTCTTCTCCGGCCATATGATCATCTGTTAACAAGATTTCACAAGATTGCCACCCAGAGAATTAACTCAAGAAGGCAGGTGGACAAGGACAACCTTTGGCTTATCAAGAGTCCAACCCTTTTATCTACGTGTATCCCGCCCTTCTGAGGTATGTGTCGATTTTATTTTAAAACATATTCACGCTACTAGCACCAACACAATCAGCAGATAATCTGTTCCATTCTTTGACAGTCCTTTGTGAAATTGAAAACTTTCTGATATATAATCTACACTGCTCTTTTGCTAATGTAATTTATGTCCTCTAGTCTTTCTATCTTTATTAACTGAGAAAAAAATATTTCTATCAATATTTTCATAATCATTCAATATTTTAAACACTTCTATCTGATCTCCTCTCAATCTCCTGGTCTCTAGTGTTGCTAGACCACATTCTTTTATGCGTATTTCATAACTAAGTTCCCTCAGTTTTTGTATCATTTTAGTTGCTCTCCTCTGTACTCTTTCTAGCAAATCTATGTCCTTCATGTGATATGGCGTTCACGCTTGTATACAATATTCTAAATGAGGCCTAACAATTGTTTTGTACAGCGGTATTATTAGTTCTTTTTCCTTATACGCTATATTTCGCCTAATTAATCCAAGGATTTGATTTCCCTTTGAAGCTGCAATTCCGCACTGCTCTGAAACCTTCATACCAGCACTAATGGTTAACTCTAACTTTTTACAGTAGTACAGTACCCCCCATTGTATATTCTACCTCTTCGTTCCCACGTCCTGTGTGGAGACATTCACATTTATCAAAATTGGACCGACCTTATCCTGAACTTTCTGTTTGCTTCGAACATATGCATAACAACTTTTCTGGTCATGTTTTAAATTACATATATTTTATATTGCAAATTTTTGTTCATAGCTTCTATTTGAATTTCTAATTTCAGCTGTAGCTTGGTTAAGTGCTTCTTTATAAATGTTGTAGTCTTCATCATTTCCAGTACGTCTATAAGACTTCCACATCGTTTGTTTGTACTTAATCTTTCTAATGGCTTCTTTCGATAAGTGTTTCGTTTTGGAACGTTTCCCTTGTTTTTTCAAGGGAACAAATTTATCGACGATGCCATCAATTTCACCCTTTAAAATATTCCAGCATTGTGTTGCTGTCTTATTCTTCAGTGTGTTATTCCAGTCTATCTTTGCTAAATATTTCCTCATGTCCTTATATCTTCCTTTGTGAAAATTTCTTCTGTACTTTTTGCTATTCCTTTCTGATTTTACTTTGATGGTAAAATGTATCTGGTTGTGATCACTACTCCCCAGTGGCTCACCTATCTTGACATTGTCAACTAATTCATTCTGTGAGGACAAAACTAAACATTACATATCCTGCAAGTCCCAATTCGGCATCTGATATCTCGGTGGTGGCCCACGATTAGGTGAGGGTCAGTACCTTCTGCCATAATGTTTAGTTAATTTCTTTTGTTTACTATAATCCTTGCATTTAAACAAACACATATATATCCAGCTTCAGAACAGTTCTCCAGATTGTTCTTTGCTGATTGATTTGTGCTGTCTTTATCTATGCCTCCAGTTTCAGGCTTCTCTGTGAGTCCCCCCTTCGAATCTAGTTTAAATAGATGCAACCTGTCCCGCTGTCAACAGATCGCAGCAGGTTCTCTGAGAATACTGCTGCACCCTTTCCACTTAGGAACATGTCTTCCCTCCCAACAAAGTACCCCCATAAATCTGTGAACCCCACCCCCTCGTCTTCACACATCTGTTCAACTAGTGCTTTGATCGCGATCCTCTTGCAGTTTCTATATGTTGCCCCCTTCCTCCCATTACTGGCAACATTCCTGAGAGAATGATCTGTTCAACTATTGTCTTCTTTAGCTTCCTCACTAACTTTCTGTACTATCCCAGTTGGTCCCTTCTTGTCTGCATTATTTGTCGCTACGTGTACTAGTATAGACCCCCCTTGCCATGCCCCAATACCTTCTCTACCCTTTCAGTCACATGCTCCATCGGAGCCCCCGGTAGACAAACAACGACGTCCTCCCCCTCGCTTAGTGTCTTATCAGTCTTTCTGAGGATAGAGTCACCCATGAAGACCCCTCTCTTCTCATTGCCCCTCAGTCACTGCCTCAGAGTAGCTCCTCCGGTTTGCATCTGCCTGGTTGTTGTCTTTTCCCTCTGCCGTCTTCTCTCCTGTCACATTCTCTTCCGATTCTCTTCTATCACATTTACTCTCATTTCCTCTCCTCCCTTCATCTTTCCTCCCATCACATTTTCTCCTTTCCTTTCCTGTCCCATTTCCCCTCCCTCCTTCCTTACGGACAATTTCTCCCCGTCACCTTCACGCCTGTCACGTTTTCTGTCGTCGATTTTCCAATGTCTTCTCTTCCAATCACCTTCCCTCCTCTCAGTCTCGTTTCCTCAGCCTTCTTGCCACTACTCTTCTCTTTCAGTCTCACAGTATTCCCACCTCTCTTCCTGTCGTCTCTCTATTCCACCTGTCTCCTTGCTAATTTTCATCTCCATCCCGTTCACAATATCTGTTAACCTAACTATCTCCTTCTGCAGACACTCCACCTTCCAACACCTCACGCACTGAAAGGTGAATCTCTCCTCCTTGGTTTCTGCCCATGACTTCCCACAGCCGGACAATGCATAATCCTCCCAGCTGTGGCAGTGATCACACACCAAGTGTCTGTTTGCCTTAACTTGTCGCTTGCAAGGCGCCATATCAATTTCAGAATTTATTTGATAACTTAACTGACTTAGACTTTATAAAGACTGTTTCCTGTGTATTACAGCACACTTTATGTTAAAGAAGTGAATACGTGGGATACTAGCTACGCACACAAACTGGAGTTCGCCCGACTAACGCCTTTGCTTAGTTTTAACGACAATGTTACCTAATCAAAATATCTACCTGTTTAAGCTTACACGGATATTATCTTATGTAAGTAGTTTTATATGTCTGTTACTTTATCTCCTATATATTGTACCACATAATCAGGTTTGTTAAATGTTGTTTACAACTTATCGAAGGCTAAGTTACCCTATTATCACTCACTAGATTAAGGTGTTTTAAATTACTTTAACTAATAAACTTTAAGAACAACTGTTACTCGATATATGTCTAGTGTTGCTTTATGAATAATATTAATGTAAGAATAATACTTATCAATAAATATTTCCACTTGTTTTTTTAGTTTTTCCGCACCAAGAATTCACCATGACCTATATCCGCCAATGATACAATCGAAAATGACTGATCTGGCCATTTGCTGTAACAGCATTGAGAACAGCTGAGCAATTCAAGGATTCGCTGACCCCAACGTGAGTATAGCTTGCAATGCAGTCATACGAATCAGGACAGAGACTAAAATAGCGTAGAATAAACGCGAAAGTTTCAAACAGTGTAGTGTGTGCTGAAGCCTGTCAGCCATGATAACACCAAATCTACAGATCTTCTAGAGGTGGTTTCTTCGGAAGATTATTGGGCCAAATATGCACACCAACGAAGAAATGCGCCGAAAGACACAGACAACATGTTTGCAACACAGATAAAGATTCCGTTGCGCGCAGCCCAATACAGCCATACGCTGGTTAGCTTATGATAGGGTCACCCTAAGGAAACAGAACAACGGACCGTAGAGAAAGAATGGAAAGCTTGTACGCTTATGTGGGGAT
>OZ023212.1:50244674-50280406 GCA_963995525.1 Escarpia spicata
ATGTGGGATACCTTCACGAGGCAGGCTGTACGTTCTCACATAGGAGCCGTATGTGTCTGCTAAGGCGAGGAGTGTGTGTATGCGTGTGTGTATGTGTGTGTGTGTGTGCGTGTGTGTGTGCGTGTGTGTGTGCGTGTGTGTGTGTGTGAGAGAGAGAGAGACAGACAGACAGACAGAGAGAGAGAGAGAGAGAGAGAGAGAGAGAGAGAGAGAGAGAGAGAGAGAGAGAGAGAGAGAGAGAGAGAGAGAGAGAGAGAGAGAGAGAGAGAGAGAGAGAGAGAGAGAGAGAGAGAGAGAGAGAGAGAGAGAGAGAGAGAGAGAGAGAGAGAGAGAGAGAGAGAGAGAGAGAGAGAGAGAGAGAGAGAGAGAGAGAGAGAGAGAGAGAGAGAGAGAGAGAGAGAGAGAGAGAGAGAGAGATAATTAAACACACATCTGTACTTACATGCTTCTCTCAGTCACCGGGTGAACTGCAGAAGTATCTCTGTCTTTCTCAGTATCAAGACACGATACTATTTATACCATCAGCGAACGACGTCATAGCATCATAATTCTTCCTGCCATCCAATGAACATTGAACAATACGATATTGTAATTGCGTCATGCGACACAAGTGACAAAGCGATTATAGTGAAATAATGAGTATGAACATTAATTGCACTTTAGTCCAACTCAAATCGTCTCATCCATCGTGTCTCTTTGGGAGTGGCTTTCCGTTTGGGGGAGCTGATGGCGGATGATGGATCTATTTCCGCCTACGCGATATGTCGCCAACGAAACTTTATCGTTGCATTTTAGTTGTGAAGCACTGACGATCAATCAATCCTTGTGTGGTTATAATTTATAACTTAAATAAGGGGGTAAGGGTAGCTTCTGCGGCAGCTACTAAATGTGGTCATAATGCGTGTTTCTCCTCTCATAGCCAACATTTACCTTTAATGAAAAACTACGCAATGAATTGTTTACAGTTTGCTCAGTGAAGTGTCGAACAACGTAAACTACTACAAGATGTTAACATGGATTTTGTATATTGATTGTGCTTTTCTTTTTAGGGACAAATTGTTTCGTAAAATTGTGCAGTGTTTGTTTACCATCACACAGGTTCGATGGCAAGAACGATTGTTTCCTGAATAAGGTTGCACGATTAATTGGCTGTATATCTGACACAGATTTGCTGATATTTAAGCCTACACGACTTGTAGTGTTGTGAGTACACGTTCATATTATCACTGACGTGTGATACCGTGATCTCGTAAGAACCATTTATGTTGTGAGAGGGCGCTACACGAAAGTCGAAGAGCTACATTTGCTAATTACAATGTGATGAATGCATTTGCCAGACATTATGGCAAATCTTCTCACCACACTAAATGCAGAACCGATATAGTTTTGAATTCTTATGGTGGGTTCATTAGGTTATGAGTATGACGTACACACTGCCTACACCCAGTAACCAATCACCCAGTCAATTTGCGGGTTAACGGAAGATCATCAGGTTACCCGCGTTTGATTTCTCCTTGACATTAGAATCTGCAGCATTATGTGTCATAGATCGACCAAACAAGGCAAAGCGTTCATCCAGTAAGTGAGCCGCGAAGATTAACTGTATCGTTATGTTTCTATGGGCTAACCATTCTTCTGAGGTATTTGTCAATTTTGTTTTTAGACATATCCACGCTGTTAGCAGTCTCACAATTAGTAATTTCTTTGATCAATTTCTTTCTTTGTCGTTTTATGTGTGAAGGTTCCAATGTTGAATCTACATGATTCTTTCAGAAACGTTACTTCCTCTTATATAATGATTCTATGTTCTTTATATCAGAAAACTTAGTGATATCAATACTCATGTAAAGCAGCTACATTTCGTACTTATTATAAAATGAATAGGTATTTGTTTGGAAGATAAACTTGGCATTTTTATCACATTTTTCCTATAATATTAAACAACATTCTTGACCAAAATAAACATATTTTTATGTTGTTTGCGTTGTTTCTTCAAGACCACGAAATAGGATTATACTAACCCCACAACAATTTTATATTTATCTTTGACAAACATCCATAAACAAATATTGTGTGTTTGTAAGTACATATAATAATAAGTATTACTAAAATTCCTACAGGTCTTCTTGTGAAAAAAGAAAATTTACTTTGCTGTTGTTTCATAAAAAATGTTACGCAATATTGAATGACAACTTCATCGATCTTAGTAAAAAAACTTTGCAATTTGGCATGCATATTAGATGGGTTTATTCGTGAAATTGCAGCTTCTTAAGTGTTGTAGTTTCTATAACAAAGTAAATTCCTCGTTGCTAATTATGATAAAATGTGAACGACTGCTTGTTTTGGTGTTGACAGTTACAATTTGTTACGTTATTAACGTAATTGTTTGTTGAAATTTTACAATTTGGCATATATTAAAGGGAAATAAAAGGCAATTGTTTGGGTCTACGCGTCTAAAAGTACCAACAAAGTCTAAGCATTAACAACTATAATTCACAATAGGCCTACTATGCCAGTAGTGTTGAAGATAGAACACCGCAAAAGCCGAAATATTATATCCGCGTGTAACATGTTTATTATTCTGCAGCTGGGCTTGACGACCGATAATTTTGGCAAAATCATAATCTATCGAACAACGTATAAAATGCCGAAGCGGTATATATGATAAATAAATAAGTATTAAATAATTAAATATTGTTAATGGTGTACAATGTACATACGCATTCTTAAACATGGTTAAAATGGTAGTTTAACTCAGAATGCAACTTTAAGTAATGCGTAACAGAGCGGTCCACTCTGTCTTTATTTAAACGTTCTAATATTATGGACATCGCTGATGTTAACCTCACAAGTTTATTTCTCTCGTCTTTCACGAAACTTTTTTTATAATGACATAACGTTTACTTTGTACCATTCAAGAGAACCCTCACAACTCTTTTTTAATGAAAAATTACAACTACTACTAGTACTGGTACTACTACTATTACTCCTACTACTACTACTACTACTACTACTACTACTACTACTACTACTACTACCACTACTACTACTACTACTATTACTCCTACTACTACTACTACTACTACTACTACTACTACTACTACTACTACCACTACTACTACTACTACTATTACTCCTACTACTACTACTACTACTACTACTACTACTACTACTACTACTACCACTACTACTACTACTACTATTACTCCTACTACTACTACTACTACTACTACTACTACTATTACTACTACTACTACTACTACTACTACTACTACTACTACTACTACTACTACTACTACCACTACTACTACTACTACTACTATTACTACTACTACTACTACTACTACTACTACTACTACTACTACTACTACCACTACTACTACTACTACTACTACCACTACTACTACTACTACTACTATTACTCCTACTACTACTACTACTACTACTACTACTACTACTATTACTACTACTACTACTACTACTACTACTACTACTACTACTACTACTACCACTACTACTACTACTACTACTACTATTACTACTACTACTACTACTACTACTACTACTACTACTACTACCACTACTACTACTACTACTATTACTACTACTACTACTATTACTACTACTACTACCACTATTACTCCTACTACTACTACTACTACTACTACTACTACTACTACTACTACTACTACCACTACTACTACTACTACTATTACTCCTACTACTACTACTACTACTACTACTACTACTACTACTACTACTCCTACACCATCGTGTCGAAAATACTTTTTCTATCTTGTAGCGAACCCTCTGTGATTGTATATGTATATTTGTATGTTTAATTTTTTTTATTCATCTATGTTATTTAACAGGACTTGTCCAATTGGTCATTGTTTAATGTTCAGTGGCATGGGAATGTAACGGCTGAATGCATCCCTGTGCCATGACTGGATAATCACGCATTCTCTTCTCCGTTGTAGACCGATAGTCGTTATTTAGATGTACCATTAATCATACATGTTTGTCTTTTTTAGGTTTAATTTACAAAAATGTTTTGCAGAGAAGACCATCTACCCGGAAGGACTAAACTGATTTTATCAGATGTCTGTGTTTATGGTTCACATTCGCCACCTATACTCCGTTGCCAGTGCATTAGGGTCTTCGTTCATGTTCCAAATCCTTAACAGGCATTAGGGTCTTCGTTCATGTTCCAAATCCTTAACAGAGGATACTTGAGCCCAGTTCACCCATTTTTCTCAACTACTACTAATTCTACTTTAACTACAACAACAACTATTACTACTACTACTACTACTTCTACTACTACTACTACTACTACTACTACTACTACTACTACTACTCCTACTACTACTACTACTACTGCTGCTGCTACTGCTACTACAACAACAACTACTAATAATAATAATAATACCCCTACTACTAATACTACTACTTCTAATAGTAGTAATGATAATAATAAGCTAACTTCTATTGCGTCTAAATCCTTGAAAACCAAACTCGTAGGGCACCAAAACAACACGATTGGTCAATCTCACAATCGACAAATACTATTCAAATTGTTAATATATCGATGGATACGCTAGGACGCTATGACGGATAAGCAAGTTTATAAAGGTAAGTGTTTAAATGACTTATAAGTGTTTAAAGGAATTGTGTAATATTTCAAATTGACCTAACATGAAGCGAGTGCACATTTCGTTGACTCCTTCGTTAAGTTGAAAGGCCTATGTTAATTTGCTATACCTTTTCCCAATAGAATATTGAATAGAATCTGTCCCATCCTTTCCTGTAGTATGCTTCCTTCCCTCGTAATTGCGACATTTATATCCATGCCAAATAACGGGGTTGAATAAGACAGCGCAATTGAAAACAGTCGTATAGGCAACAAGGTTTACATAATTTCTAGCCTTCTGTTTACTGAACGCCATAGGTATACTAGAATGAATACACCGATTAATTGCTCACAATAGAAAATAATTACATTATGCAATTTGATAACTATCACCATACACTGCTTGCTGAGTATTGTGTTACGATATGCCTACTGAAAGTTCAATTAATAATGGTATTTAATGTGTTTATTTAATGGGTAAATGAATCATGCATGTGTCTGCCACCCACTTGCAATCTGCCAATTAGTAATTAGTGATGTTGGTTCGAATTTGTATGGCACATACGATCTACCTGTTCTGCTCTATTCCGCTGTCTTGTTAAATCACGCCACCTGTAACACTACCTTAATGTTCCCAGACAGTGTGTGCAAGCGTGACAATAACCTGTTCAATCAAACACCATTTCGATTTCTCTGGGAAGAATTCACTCACGTTGAAAATAATACGCGAAGAATATTCTATAACATGTTGGTCAAAGCGTAGAAGCGTCAAAATGGCATTGCCAGATAGTGTTGTTATCATATGATTTTGCAACATGCTATTCATTTGTTCCGAAGTCGTAAAGTAAAAAGGTAAACGTAAGTTCTTATATAGCGCAGTATCCAGACCTTGGGACTGCTCAAAGCGCTACACATTTTACTCCCTGTCAGACCTGTTCAATCAAACACCATCTCGACTTCTCTGGGAAGAATTCACCCACGCTGCAATTAATACGCGAACAATATTATTACACAAATATCCACCATTGTCCATAATCAGGTACTCATTCATACAGCTGAGTGAACTGGGGCAACATCAAGTGAACGAACTTGCCAAAGGTTCGAAACAGCAGCAGATGTTCTGGTCAATGCTCCACTGCGCAATTATGCTTTCATTCATACCATAGGTACAGCTTCGATGACCTATGACCCACAATACTGCAACTTCATGAACGCAATCAGCGTTAATCACATTATGTATGTGAGTCCCATTGAACTAGGGTGAATAAAATTAGTTGATTGGTTCCATTGTTTAATTAATATAGGAACCTGCACCTGAATGACAGTTCATAGGATTGTTATACTGATTGCTTCTAGATGATATATTGAAACATTTTTCTTCAATGGTGACGACGAACCAGATATAATCGAGCATCGTTGGTAATGTAGGCCTACGAAGCATACTTACAAATATACGGAACATTAAATTTGCAGTGGAATATCGCTGTATGGAACATGTTGGGAAAACGGTAAGCATGCCGAATGTTCTTTATATCCAAGATCGGGAATGTTAAAGTTGGTCCTCCGAAGCGGATGTTACCATCGTCGGGAATCTTTGCAGTGAGAATCCACCGTGAACAATATTCAACATAATTTCTCGAGACTGTCATCCGAAGGGAAGACCCGGTAATCCTTTGCTTTATCATATATGTGTAAGCATTGAAGACACAGAAGGCGAGGTCTGTTATCATATATGAAATATGCGGATACAATATATTAAATAAGCGGCGTCTGTAGAGGGTTCACGCTTTAGCTTTGAATATGTGCTACAAGCAAATATACATGTTCTGTGACGTTGACGGTATATAATAATAATAATAAACTTTATTTATACACCATCAAATCCGGGACTAATGACCCCCGTTCACGGGTGTTTACAAATGGGAAATCATATAAGAAGCATAAAAACATATTTAAGAGAATAAATAAGAAAACAAATAAGTATGCAGTGTCTACGTTCCGGTACTCAGCGATCAACAACTTGTCAGTTGTAGAAGGATTAGGTAGCACAATTATCCGGACATACACGTGTTTACTGACTACTTGCACTGTGTAAATTGATAATGTTAGCTCGAAACTGCGTAACAAGTACAACTTATGTGTTACGTTCGTTTCTATATCGTTGTTGAAAAATACCTGTATGTCTTGGTTAATAGAAATCGCTCACATGTTCACGTAACATTTTGAGGTAAATGCGAAAATTGCGCCCTTTTAATATTAAACCGTTTTAGGTCCTGTATAACAGTTGTTGTATCGGATACATCTGAACCATAAGCCTCTTTTATAACTACTGTTTCATTGCATCCACAAGCAACATGTTCACACCCGGGCGTACACCCGCATTTGCGCGCGCGCGTGCACACACACACGCACACACACACACACACACACACACACATACACATACACATTCTTTCTCGTGTGTCAATGTCCTTTTTACAATAATATGACCTCCTCTACAATAATATTTTTATTGAGGCCTACTTATTGCTTGGCATAAATATAACTAATACATTTTCTTATATGTTATATTTGTACCATTCAGCACTATAATTGTATATTTAACGTTGTAATTTCATACTGCAATTTCCGTGCAATAATAATTTCTCCTGACTTGTTTAATGTACACATATTTCGTAATCTAATCCATGACTACTTGCTAATCGCTGAATACCACAACTTATACCGCCTAAGTGTTCAAAGAAAACAACTAATAATTATTATTCTTGCAATCGGATAGCTAGCAGTAAGCTCAGGTTGCTCCGTATTGTGTTATGAAATAGCTGGTGAAACTTCAATTGATTGCTTATGTTAAGGCCATCCAGTAATGGCTAAATGTATCATGTGGCTTATTTAGTATATATCATAGCAATTACGTGTGGCATGTATATACATTATTTGTTGTATTAATTAATCAGCTATTGCCCAGGCACGCGTCCTCTTGTGTCATTTGTTTTTGTTGTCCGTTGTGTCCATCAAAGATTTACTTAATTATTCAATCGAATGTCGACGCGGAAATGTAAATTATCTTTCAATCAACAAATGCATACTTCACTCTTCCCAAAAATTGTAGATTTTGGTATATTTTATATTTCCGTTTTCCGTCACCTTTCTGGTAATTAGCGTGGAACGTGCAATCTCCGAGTATGTAACACAGTTATCCTGATCTGTGTAATGTGTAAACATGCAATCTCCGAGTATGTAACACAGTTATCCTGATCTGTGTAATGTGTAAACATGCAATCTCCGAGTATGTAACACAGTTATCCTGATCTGTGTAATGTGTAAACATGCAATCTCCGAGTATGTAACACAGTTATCCTGATCTGTGTAATGTGTAAACATGCAATCTCCGAGTATGTAACACAGTTATCCTGATCTGTGTAATGTGTAAACATGCAATCTCCGAGTATGTAACACAGTTATCCTGATCTGTGTAATGTGTAAACATTAATGCTCAGCGTAGGTCGAATCAGAAAAACTAAAAGGCAGAGGAACGTATTATGGGGAAAAGTCTATATTATTACGATTAGCAATTGTGTGTGTGTGTGTGTGTGTGTGTGTGTGTGTGTGTGTGTGTGTGTGTGTGTGTGTGTGTGTGTGTGTGTGTGCGCGCGCGCGCGCGTATGTGTGTATGTGTACGCAAGCTCGTGTGCGTGTTTATGTGTCTATGTGTTAAAATTTAGGTGAGCCTCAACCCCCACAATATACTGATGCCTAATATATTATGTCAAATGATCAAATGTATTACAACTTGACAAAGGAAACTACACAGGGCGTTGTGACAGACAGACCGTCTGGCAGGTTGTTTACGTTGTTTACGTTGTTTACGTTGTTTACGTTGTTTATGTTGTTTATGGTGTTTCTTTGAACACAAATTTATGTTTGAACATAACCGATTTGTAACTGAAAATGCATATAATTACCCTGGCACACCTCCTGTTGCGTTATTCTTAGTTTTTTGTTTCTGGTTCTGCCCATCACATATCTATATCATTAATCAATCGAATGTCTACGCTTAAGTATGGCTTATCTTGCAATAAATAAATGTACAATTGATTTACCTGCAACTTGCGGGATTCTGATTTATTTTATATTTCCAGTTTGCTTCATCTGAAGTAACTTTCCTAGTAATTAGCGTGGAATATCGGGCAATCTCGGCACAGTATAATTTCATAACAGAATCAGTGACTGCAGTCAACGTAATATCTAAATTATATGTTTGAACATATTTGTTTGCTGTAAGATTTGCCTCACCACAGTGAAAACCACAGTTAAATAGTTACAAACAGGAATACACCAACATATTGGTCAACATCAAATGATTATTGTGACGCACCACACCTCTTTGAAATATTGAATTGTACCCTGTTAGTGATTATGTATTTATTTCATGGCAACCTATCAGTTATTATAACTTACTTGATAAATGAAACTACACTGGGCGTTGCAACATGCAATATGGCTGGGCCTTTGTTTATGTTGTTGTTTTGTACGTAAATGTATGTTTGAATCTGACCTACAAATGAAAACACGAATGAGTGAACGAAATAAATAAGCACTTAAATACATAGGAAAGGCTATATATATATGAGCAAATTTTCACGTAATACACATGTGTAACATTAACATTACACTGTCATCTAAACAAGAATGCTCACTAAAATGGTTGTGACATTGGTGAGGCTGATATATGTCAATTTCCAAATATAATATGTTTAGTAGTGGAAGTATGTGAAGGACCCCAAACATTGTTTTGTATTTCACGCAATGCTCCTCTTCTTGGGGATAATGTAACTTAATGATCTATTGGGTATATTTACCTCTCAGAGAGACTTTTTGTTTTTTCTCTGTATAATTTCGGCCGCATCTCGCATTACACACAGAAAAAAACAAAAAAGTTTCTTGAGAGGTAGATATATCCAATATGAATAAACAAGAAACCGGATAATCACTGTATTCTAGGAACTTAGCGATCGCTTGCAATTAATAATAATTATGTAAAAGTCAGTGGTATGTTAATTACCGATCAATAACCTACGCGTCGTTTATTTCAAATTTGAGATGCAAAATGCTAACCTTAAGGGACCATACTATACAACTATTCGAACGCTACCAACATCCCATATTGAAACATATGTGTGTGTGTGTGTGTGTGTGTGTGTGTGTGTGTGTGTGTGTGTGTGTGTGTGCGTGTGTGTTGGGGAATTGCATCAGCCAATTGCGACACTCATGACCCGGCCAGTCGCACCCCACAGTGTCCGGCTCATGGGTGCCTGATCATAAATAAAAAATGCAAAACTATTTAAATCGAAAATCAGACTAGCGTCTGCCAAACACTGTGACAAGTTTAAAGTCACAGCTTTTGTAATCTAGTAAAGATATAATAATCGGTAACGTATCATATCGATCAAGGCACACCATCAAATGACACCACATAGTTGCTCAAACATGACAAATAATTGGATTAAGTAATCAGATAACAAAAGCTAAGTGTTACTTTTGATGTACGATGTATCGATGAATATGTACGTGTGATCCATTGCCTATTTGACGACCTTCTGTAATGCCAAAGGTATCAAATAGGGGCGCTTTTCGGAATATAAGTTGTTAGCTTTGAAATATGAGTTACTTCGTGGTATTAATTATTTGGACGTTGACCAGATAAACACGTTAGATTTAAAGTTGTCATTGTATAGGAGAAGGTTCGATAATATGAGCCACCAGAAAATATGGGCCACTTCCATAACTCAGTTATGATACACCAAATGTTGTCATCTAGCGATTACTTACTGAGTTAAGGAAGGTTGCGGAGTACGCCAGGAAAATTTTGAATATTAAGACGACACAATTTTGAAATATTTACGTGAATAACAGTTAACAACATTTCTTACGATTTCCGCATGTTGAATGAATAAATATAGGCCATACATGTGTAATATACATCAATATGAATGACGTTTTTTTGATGCGTTAATTATCGTGTCGGTCTGTGACATGGGCGATAATGTAACCATATAGAATAAATTCTCCGGCTGTGAGAAAAAGGGAACTGGTTTACCTTCTAGGCAATGTGAAGTTCATTTAATATGAGCATATGCTCATATTACCATTGATGGTTCATATTACACACTAATATTGGTGTATTTTATTACGGATTTTTTTAACAAGATATATTTTAATGTAATGGAGATTTATCTCATTCTCATAAATTTGGCGGTGATAGTCGATGTGTATGCAATGAATATTAGTGAGACTGTGGCATAGCTTGCATAGTTTGGTCATTCTATGTGAATTCAACCAAAATTTGTGACATTTAATGCAGTAACCTCTTCATTTTTTGAATAAATTATTTATATGAGAGCCCTTAGTAAGATATGCAAGTAACTTTTGAGTGTCCTACCTAGTTTTCAATATATGGCAGTTTAAAATGTAGAACTGCGGTTTTGTGCTGACATTTAATATTACAATTATCCATATTGTACAAATTACTATATTTTGAATTAATCAACCTATATCAATATTGCTTGGAGGAATTATTCTGTGCAATGTGTAAATTACATAACCATAGTTAGAACATGCATGCTGTTGATGGTTAATTTGCATTAATCTAATAAAATATCATGATTTGCTCCATGAATCACTTGCGAGAGGGTTTTCAGACATATCTTAGTTAAAAGTTGTATACGTCTTGCATTTATGTATCGCATTGTTCAAATTACAGCAATATGACATGTCTAGCTGTCGTAATGACTGTTCTATTCAGATGCGAAGATACTACGTTGTTTCATTTCCTAAACAAATTTCAATTTCAGACCCACAGAATAATGTGGTGTAGAAAACATTGTTATGTAGCTTTACTACGCATTATACACTAATATAGCACACATAATATGCTCAACATTCTTCCGAGTTTCCTTCACACACACAAAGTGGCAATCAATGTAGTACTATTGGCTACCTCAAATTAAATTTTTTAAATACATAAATTAATTATGTATGGATTAGTAATTAAAACCTGTAGTCAAGTTATATTCACTTGATATGCACATTGTGATGCAAACATACAACTAACATACTTTATTTAATTAAGTAATATGTATTTAGCTCACAATTTATGCCTAATATCCTTTTCGCTGTTGATTTATTGAATAAGCTGTGATTGTCTCCAAACATTCAACGTCTTTGTGTTGCACCAATGATACCAATGTGATTATCATTTTAATTGTCTGCTTGAGGAAACGTAAACATACTGTTTCGCAAAATATTACCGACATATTGAAATTATTATTCTGTCTCGGTTTTCAGTAATTAAGGTGTTATTAGGGATATAAATATGAAAAACTGTAAAGAAATTGAGGTTCCTGGAGTACCACATCATGGTTTTGACACAGTTAGGTTAAGAGTATATAATAATAATGCTTTTATTTCAGACAAAAGTCCATATGTACATATTATACAAGTAAATAAAAAATAAATAAAATACAAAGATATAGACACACAGGAAATAAAAATAGATGGTTAATAAAATATATATTTAAAATGTGCGTTAAATTTTAAGTATACAATTGGATAGTCCAATATTTAAACACTGGACTTCTAAAATGTATATCAGTATAAAGATAATTCACAAAAAGAGGATTTTCAGACTGTTGAAAACGACATAATAAGCTATATATGGATGAACGCATACGTTCATTAACACATTTAACACAGTTTGTAGCAAACATAAACTTGCACTACAGCGTGATGACAAGTTAAGTAAAATTCTAAAACTGTTGTTATAGGCAACAGTAATACTTTTCAAACTATGTTTTTTAAATTTACACCAAAGACTTGAGGTGTACATAATACCATAGTAAGAGAGAAATATTAAATTTTAATGGTAGAACTGCAAAGGCAAAATTGTCGTGCTAAGACGTTGGCCTGAGCATATAGGCATATTTTCTGTCTGCCAACGTCGTCATCGTCAGTAAGATTATTGTTAATTATATGACCCATATATTTGCATTTAATAGTGTGAGGTAACGGACGATTATTGAGAGGGACAGGATGACTATTTTTCATGTCCTGAGGTTTGTTGTCAATAACCATACAATATGACTTGTTGGCATTATATGTTATGTTTAACATTTCGCCATACGTGTCACAACAATCTGTTAGTTTTCTCAACCCAGAAACACTAGGTGAAAAAAATACAGAGATCATCTGCATACATTAAATGTTTCATTATGGTCATCCATGTACACATTAAAAAGGTGGGGAGAAAGGATTCCACCTTGTTTAACACCATTTGAGACAGTAAACAATCTAGAATAGCTCTGACACCATCTGACAGTGAATTTCTGGGTACTGTACTAGTGATACAGAATGCACACAATGTAAGCAGGACAGCCACGGTCAATCAGTTTAGTTAATAGCTTGCTATGGTTCACTTTGTCAAAGGCCTTGGAGGCATCCAACGTAGTGACATACATAAAAGAACCATTTGCTTTGTAGTGTCGAAAAAGTTCTTTTAATAGAAATATGAGTGTCTCAGCTGAATGATGTTTTTAAAATCCAAATTGGTTGACACACGTTGTGAAGAAAATGGTAGCCCTTGATAATATTAAAGATTCAAATAATGTACTAGCAATTGTTGCAAGAGCAATAGGTCTGTAGGTATTGTTATCAGACAAATCACCAGATTTGTTTTTAATTATTGGAACTATTATTTTGATCATCTTAGCGTCAGGTAAAAGCCCATGAAATAACAAGCTGCTGAATAGCAGTGACATATAAACATGAAGTTTTTCATTAGCATACTTAAAATGTTCATTACTTAACCAGGAGCTTTTCCTGTAGGCATTGCCTGAATTATTTCTTGTATTTCCTTAGCATCAACCATCATTTGATCATTAAATTGCATGTTGCTGCAATACATGTCAATCTTTTTAGTATTTGATGGAGAGCCAGGTACAGAATTAAGTAGAGACTGGTAATGATGAAACCACATATTCTTTACATTTTCAGCACCACATGCACCGCCAACATTGCTAGGATTTGGCAACTTGGCATTGTTCATTTGTTTGATATCTTTCCAGAACTTTTAAAAGTCATTACTACTTAGTTTTGAAGCATATCTTTTCAGAGAGTCTTTTATTATGTTTAAATTGAGCACGTTTAATTTTTATTATGTCTTACAAAGAACCATGTCGGGGACTCCATGCAGACCGCCATATGAGAAAAGACTCTCTAGCAACCTGGTGGGAGTCTCTGACCATATCATTCCAACCAAGAACGGCTTCGAAGACATGTTATGCGTCTTAGTAGGTATTACTTCAGAGGCATCCCGGAGTGAATTAATAATGTCTTCATAAGATTTACATAGCAGTATCTGATGGGCTTCATGGTTACAAGTTGGGTCAGTACAGCGTAAAACATCACGAGGTACATCAATGGCAGATAAAAGCACACTGGTTCGAGTATAATAGTTGTGAAGGTCTTAGTGAGTGGTGGCCCCCCACATAGGAAAGGCTGTCGAATTTGCTCCTGAGTGGATGCTTCAGAAGTAGGTAATAAATTGACAGATATGGTAAAACATAAGGGTAGGTAGTTGGAAGAGACACAGTCATAATTAACTACCATATCAGAGATTGATGAATGACTGGAGTGAGTGCTGACCACATGGTCCAGCCAGCTCCTTGAGCCATGAGCATCACTGACATAAGTAAAAGCATCGGAAGGGAGACAGTTAATGTCACTTGGAATGAGGTGACATTCACTATAAAAGCTTTGAGAAATGTCGAAAACAGACTGGGCTTGTTAATTTCCGCATCCCCAATGATGAATATGTTAGCTGATTCAAATGAACCGCTTATAACCTGTTAAGAATCAAAATAGTGGCATTAGACGAGATGATTTTCAGACCAAGGAGTCTTTTCTCATCGTCATAAATTATAGGTTCAATAAATGGGTCGAGCGAACGTCTCCATAGAAAGCAAAGCCCGCCATGAGGGCGTCCACTCAAACCATCACAAAAATCAATAGAACTAATACCTCTGGCATTGAAATCAGGGTGAACAGAATTTAGATAGGAAAGGCACTGTTCAGAAAGCCAATGTTCTTGCACTGCAAGAATATCACACGATTTTAAAATGTTAAGCACGTCGTAAGCACTGTTCCGTATGTTATTACCAAATGTTGTTCCTTCATTTTATTCCAATCTGCCTTCGAGAACAGGTGAATTTGAAGAAGTACCGTCCAATCTTTGTTCCAGCAGGCCATAGATTGGCATCATAGAGTTAGTTCGGCTTAGCAATGTCCACACAGAGTTTGAAGGATGAATAAGAGTCTTGTTTAGTTGGTAAACGTTCACGTGAGCATTGCATGTTCAAAGTAGTTGTCACATAGGTATAAATGTTGGCACAAGTTGTATCTGCGTGAAATCCTGTTAAGAAGTATTCAGCAGATATGAGTCGAACAGGAGCACATTTGAGTCCACACTTGGTAGAGTTGCCTGTAGTCACGGTATGTGGTTTATATTTAGACGAGGACGGCTTGGACGTGTTGGAGAAGGCCGACTTGGGCGTTTTTTTGGCATTTCTTGTGACAACCACGGTCCACTGTGGGGGAGGAGTGGTGTTACCCGTGATTGATGTTGGTTGTGGTAGAGCGGTTGACACATCATCAGCAGCAGGTTGTGGGGTCGACACAGCAGCATCGGCGGGTCGTGAGGTTGATACAGCAGAAGGGGCAGGTCGTGGGGTTGATACAGCATCAGCGGCGGGTCGTGATGTTGATACAGTGGCAGCGGCGGGTCGTGATGTTGATACAGCAGCAGCGGCGGGTCGTGATGTTTGTCATGACTGAGATTTAGAATAAAGCAGGTAGGACTACTAGTACTTTTTCATAGGTTAAAGTACAGTGACGTTTTCTACAAGTTAGTACTGCCTCTACAGCTAGGTTAAAGCTGTCGCTATTCGCATTAAGTCGTCAATGTAGTGTCAATTATCATGACAGCACGCTTTCTGTATTTGTATTGTCAATGAACAGAGAAGTTTTTCACTTTTTAATTAACCATTAAGTTCATGTATGATACAGTTATCATGTTTATGTTTGTATGAGGTAACCGAAGTGTTAAATAAATATATTGAGGTTGTTCATAAGTTCGGTTGGCTTGCGTGTGTGCGTGTGTGCGTGTGTGTGTGTGTCCGCGTGCATTCATGAGTGCGTGCGTGATTCTTGCATTGATTGAGGCTATGATCCTGGAGTGTCTAGGTCCATCTTGGGTAATATGACCACGTATGCCCATATTATCAAAGGGTTATGCTCATATTTCCAACGCTTCATTTAATATGAGCTAATTGGGGAAAAGTTCTCCTCGTTTAAAATAAACAACCTACGCGTGCAATAATGCACACAACAATAGACTACTACGATAACCTTTACGTCAACTTTACACACGGCAAATATCTAGAAATACGGCTCCAGAATATCAGTGTGAAAAAGTAGCTCATATTACAGAACCTCCCCCTACATCAAAATGTTACATCAATTACGAGTCAGATTTCAAAACGATGTTACTTTGCAAAACGCAGCTGTACATTACTGTTCAGTAAACACCGGTATACTTCACGCACGCATATTATTTTATTTTCGTCTTTGTTTTTTGTTTTCTTTGAACAACACATGAAACAATGCGTATAATTTTAATGATCAGTGGTGTAGAACTGTAATTCCCAAACTGGCAGCAGCGTTAATAGCCAGTAGGGGAACGTTTATGAAATGAGAAAGTGTGGGCACCGTTAGAATATGTTGGCCAACTTTTATTTGGAGGTGGAATTACCATTCGGGTGGCAGTCTTATTAAATATTGTATACTTTTGGAATTTACGCAACCATGTTCACTAATATTAAACGTTTGCTTTATCACCTGTCCATTTGGATGTTCACTTCACGTTGTCCAATCGTTATCTTACATTCAGTAAACATTGCTCTACCAATGCATGCTTCTCCACTAATGGTTTCGGGCATTTTTCCACTACATGTCTATTGGAAATCAAGTGTTGGTTCGCATTTGTCTAGCAAACTTTTGTATCTCTTATGTGTCGTAGGCCTATCCTCACCACTCCCGCATCGGCTTGTGTACAATTGGCGAGTGGTAGAACCACATATCGGACCGATTTAAATGCCTCCAGTACACATACCCAAATGTCATATAATTTGAAAGCTCTTCCTCTTCCCGTCCCAACAAGGCCTGTCGTAGAGCTGCCAAGTGGTGCAGAAAGCGCGAATCCAACGTCAAACAAGGTCACCGTCAAATGATGAATTTTCGAAATTGTGCACTTCTGCAAGCGTTTTAACAGTACAATGGTCGTATATCTACTTTACTTAATTACAAGATGGTCATGTCATATGTTTTTGGAAAGACTATTGTCTCCGCGTCAAACTGAGGTGTTACATGATATGTTACGAGTGGAGCTAAGGTCAAACAAGGTCACCGTGAAAAGATTAATATTCGATTTTTTGTAATACCGCGAAAGTTATAAAGTTACAATGACCTTGCAAATACTTCATTCATATGTACGTATCATACACTGTGTGAAATAACCTTCTATCCCCGTCAAAATGAAATAATACATGGAGCTTTGAGTTGACGGTGTGGGTATGGAGCGACAATCAAGTGTCATTCCGGAAACGTCATACAATATAAAAACTGGTTGCGTTTATCTACTTTACTTATCTATTCATGGCAATGTCGTATACAGTTGGAAAGCCAACTATGTCCACGTAAACATGGGATACGACTGGGTGTTATCAAGTGGTGCAGTAGGCGTTTTATGAAGGTTAAACAAGGTCACCATGAAACAACGAATGTTCAAAACTACGCCACTCCACAAAAGTTCTACACATACAATGGTTGCGTAACTACTTTACCTACATACATCAGACTATGTTACATACCGTTTGAAAGCGTATTATACCACGTCAAAATGAGCTATGCCGTGAAATTATAAAGTGCCGCTCTAACTGTGGAGTGCAGGTTAAACAAGCTCACCGTCAAAACATGAATTTTCGAAATTATGCCTATCCACAGATAGTAGGTTAGCCAACATGTGATATTATATTTTAACTGTTTTTTGTCAATGGCAGGAATTCTTGCTAGATCCATCACACAAGGGATAAGAAAATAGGTGTATTTGGATGCCACCCTCGATTTTGAATGTCACAAACTCAAACCTGTGTCAAAATACTTGTAATAATTTATTGACAGTTTCTTGTGCATGCCGTTGCATAAAACCAAATGTTTTATGATTTGTACATATATTGTCTGTGGTGTCACGTGTTGACCTTTGAATTTACTCATAAATGTATAGAACAATTTAACATAACAACGTGATCTTCTCAAATATGTTTATCGTGTACACCAATGTTGTTTGTACACCCAATTATTCCTTGTAAGCCTATTTGTATATATATTCCTGTTGACATACTATGCATATTATTTATTACCACACATGCATTTGGTCTTTAACATGACGTGAAAGTCAAAGAACTTGCTCAAAATGTAGTTAGGATGTTGAAGAAGAGAGGTGGCAATCGCAGATTTGACCTCTACTCGCAACACAGTCTGTCCGATGTTTTGAGGAACAAGAAAGTTCAATATCGCGAGGAGGAATACAAATTTCAGGACGTGGTTGACATACGTGGACACTATGGAGATTATGCTGAACACCATCAGGGCTGAGACGATTGGCAGCTATATATAGAATCTTTCACGGCATTTATACTTTGGCTAATCATCTACGATCATACAAACTATGCCCCCCGATGGAGAACAGTTTCTCTGGCAGATATGAAACACCCCGAGAAGACCGCACCGCGGTATTCATTAAAGGAAACTTTGTTTTGAAGAAAACCAAAAGGCTCTTCAACAAAATTTCAGCTGATCAGCCAACTGAATTGATGTGTAGATTATATAAGGTGCATAATGGCTTCATCGGCTTTACAAAGAACGATCAAGCCAAGTATGCGTTTTGTGTCACCCAGTCAGAACGATTACCAATGTTACAGTACTTAAGGCCCTCCTCTTCAATATGGAAGACGATGAGGAAGAGACCACGTTCTACTGCTCCGATGATATCCACCACGGATGAAGCATGGAATCGTGATGCTGATGTTCCAAAGAAGCTTGTCACACCAAGTTCTTGGTGAGTTCAGAGGAACTGAAGGTGAATATGGAAACACTGACTTACACGTGGGTGCGATGGTCACGGACGCAAGAGTGGTGACCTTTTAACCACTTTTTTTGCTCCCTGTCGACGGAGTTGTTTTCCTGTCAAGCGTGTGTGTGTCAGCAATATCGTCGTTGACTCCATACAGGAGCCTACAGCAGAAATCGGATTGACCCACAGAGTAACGACATGCCTTTAGTACATATGGCAACAAAATATTATGCTCCATGTGACGTGACATAGTAGGTTATCATCACCGTGAAGCAACGACTTGTTGAAGAAATTGCATGGGTTCATGACCCACCGAGGAAGCAACGTTCATAAACCTTTGCAACTAAACAATGTACAAAACACTACCAAAGTTGACAGAAAGCTGTTAAAGCAATAGGTCATCGGTGTCACTACTGGATGAATGGTGGAAATGGTGAATACCATAAAGCTTTAGCTATCCCCAGTCCCGCTGTCTATAGCCACATTTGGACGTGACATGAACTCAACACCAAAGATATAGCTGCCCAGTGTCTTGGTACGGTTGGACTTCGTACACCCTTGGAACTTCCAGAAACAATCTGAAAGACTGACACAACCTGCGAATAATAACCTGCTCAGCTTCCACGCACTAGCAGGACTTCAACATCAGCCTTTTGCGGTCATGTGAAGACATCGAGCTTGCAAAATTTCCAGAACTCTTTGGGCCTGTCGAAGTACCCCACCCTCCGCCCTACAATTTCATAATGCACACGCTAATCACTACGCAAAGATTTGGTTACAGGAATATTGTGAATGTATACCTATATCATCTCATATCGACACATATACGAGGAAGATGGTATAAGAATGCATGTGGGAACGCGGCTATCCCCTAATGTAGATATCTGTGGATGCCACACAAAATACAGGGCGACTCGGCGAACTGGCCCGATCGTTGTTTGTAATGCCGGTGATACCATTATGCATACTGCATGTGATAGTAATTGGATCAGTTGCCTGATCAGAAGGCACTTCGTTGAAGAGAGACTGTTCTCCACCGGGAGGGCATAGCTTTCACGATCATAGATGGTTAGCCAATGTATAATTGCAGCGAAAGGTTCCGAAAAGTGGCAAGTGTTCAATTTTAGGATATGTAAATGCCTCCACACAGGACATGGGAACGAAGGTGTAGAATACACAATGGGGGGTACTGTACTAAGTACTACTGTAAAAGAAAAGACTAAGGGTCAACCATTAATGCTGATATGAAGGTTTTAAAGCAGTGCGGAATGGCAGCTTCAAAACGAAATCAAATCCTTGGAATAATTAGGCGAAATATAGCGCATAGGGAAAAAGAACTAATGATACTGCTGTACATTTAGAATATCGTATAAAAGCGCGGAGGCCATATCGCAAGAAGGACATAGATATGCTAGAAATAATACAGAGAAGAGCGACTAAAATGATACCAAAAGTGAGGGATCTTAGTTGTGAAATACGTCTAAAAGAAAGTGGTTTGACAACACTAGAAACCAAGAGATTGAGAGGAGATCAGATTGAAGTGTTTAACATATTGAATGGTTATGAAAATATTGATAGAACTATTTTTTTTCTCAGTTAAGAAAAATAGAAGAACTAGAGGATATGGAGTTACATTAGCAAAGGAGCAGTGAAGATTATATATAAGAAAGTTCTCATTTTCACAAAGGACTATAAATGAATGGAACAGATTATCTGCTGATTGTGTAGGTGCTAGTAGCGTGAATATGTTTAAAAATAAAATCGACACATACAACAGAAGGGCAGGATACACGTAAATAAAAGAGTTGGACTCTCGATCAGCCAAAGGGCTTCTTTGTGCACCTGCCATTTAGAGTTAATTATCTGGGTGGCAATCTTGTTAAATCTTCTTAGCTCTAATGGTGTCCAGCATGATCTCCATAGTTTCCACGTATGTCTATCAGATCCTGAAAATTCGATTCCTCCATGAGATATTGAATATTTCGTTCCTCAAAACATCTGACAGTTGGTCGACTGTGTTGCGAGTAGAGTTCTAATCTGCAATTGCCACCTCTCTTCTTCAACATCCTAACTACACTTTGGGCAAATTCTTTGACTTTCACGCCACATTAATGACCAAATGCATGTGTATTAATAAATAATATGTACATTATATCAACAGGAATATATACAAACAAGTTTACAAAGGTGTGTAAACAAATTTGGTGTACACAGTAAACACATTAAAAATAATAACGTTTTTATATCAGATTATCCCATATATTCATGAGAAAATTCAATGTTCAACACCTGGTGACACAGGCAGTATATATATATATATATATATATGCATAATAAGAATGGATAATGTGTAATGTATTATTAATATTTTTTTTTTACTGTGTTCAGTACATGTTACTGCATTTTATATTAAATAATCGTCGAAACTAAAGAGTCATTCCGTCAATTGTTATCAAAACAAAGTGACGTGTGTACGCAGGTGGTGATTCCTTCGATGACATTCCGACATGGTGAGACAGATCGTACTGTAGATAAAAGCGGGTTAAATATTTATATGATGATTAACATGGGCACTCTGGTAGTAACACCAGGACCATGTGGAGTTTTAACGTAATACCCTTTGCAGACATAAAAACATTATGTTGTATCTGGATCAGTGTAGTACCCGTATATGCATTGTCACCTCACTAGTATATCAGTTGTCATGCTTTCACGTAGAACAACAGGGTTTTCATCGCCTGCATTTATTTTACTCATGACCGAAAAGAGTCTTGTTGCGGGGGCCCCATAAATATTTAGTAGGGAGCCCTGGGCAACTGCCATGTCGTAAACCAAGCACTGCATCCCCTTTCAATGTTGCGTACGTTCGTTTTGAGAAATAGCCCACAGGCTTATGAAGCACAAAAAAGAGATAAGAACAAGGATTTCAAAGGCCAGCCAAGCATATGCAGCACTCGGAAGTACGTGGAGGTCAAGACGCATCAGCACAAACACCAAGATCAGACTGTTCAAGAGCAACGTTTTGAGCACCCTTATATATGGAGCTGAATCCTGGAAGATGACTAAGACCATCAGCCACAAGCTAGAAGTCTTCCAGAACAGATGGCTTCGAAGAATTCTCGACAATTTTGGCCGAACATCATCACGAACGCCGAGCTACACAGGAACACTGCTGCCAAATCCATCACCAAGAAATGCAGATGCGTAGGTGGAGATGGATCGTACATGTTCTACGAATGCTACCTACAGCCAGAGTTACTCTCAGATGGACTCCTGATGGCCGGAGAAAGAGAGGCAGACCGAAAGAGACCTGGAGGAGGACGGTAGAGAAAGAGATGAAAGAGCAGGGATGGACCTGGGGATACCTCGAAATATATGCGACAGATATATCACAGTGGCGAACTCTGGTGGCGGCCTTATGCGCAACTCCGCGCGAAGAGGACTTAAGTTATATAACACAAATCACGTTTTGGGTAGAATCTCGGCAACAGTGCTTAGAAATTGCTTAATATCGTTGTGAACATGGAAACGATTGTAGCCATTTTTGTGTGATGGCTTAGTATGATATTTTAAGGTTAAAATGAAATAATTCCAAGTGTTATCTAACCATTGTTGTGAGCATGAAATAGATCGTTCCAGGTTTTACCTTCTCGTGTTAATATGATTTTGAACATTTTAACGAAAAATTTGAAATTATTTATTAAGAATTAAAATTTATAGAAAAATATCAATATAATACTTAGTCGTGACCTTTGATCATCTTCACACAATGCAGTGTGATGGACATGTAACATTAGATGCATGTGCAGTAAATGTGGTGCTGTGATGTTAACTATTGTAAGTGTTTACGCATAGTTTCCGTAATCCTTCATTGCATTACCACGCTGTGGGGAGTATTTATGAAAGAACAACACAAACACATTCATTAAGGTATAAACATTATTTTATTATAAAACTTTGGCAAATGGGACAGCCCAGTTGGATCTCTCTGGGGCAAACTGTAACACCGACCGGATTGGCTTCGAGGCCCGAATATGTTCACGTGACCGGACATGGCCAGCTACTCGATCATGATCACGTGACTGCGGCCACGTGACCAGACAATCCTTGGGGCCTGCATCCCTCTGGGTGCCAAGCCATCTCCAAGAAATACTTGCTGACCTATCAGTTCTACGGATGATGCATGGGGCTGGTGGGTGGGCTGCGTGTCTCTCTGTCGAGCGCCGAGACAAGAAAGGCCCGCTGCTGGGTCTTGGTCTTGGTTGAGTACTGGCCAACACTCCTTAGGAGTCATACGGTCAGGGTTGGGTGCGCATGCTAGGTTATTAGTCGTGTATTAATGCTTGTCTGAATTTCTGTCGCTCTGTAATGTTGACTATTGCATCTGGTAGGGAATTCCAATCTTTTATTGTTCAGGGGAAATAGGAAAATTTATAACAGTTCTTGCTGGTGTGGTTAGTGTTGAATACTTTGGTATTTAGATGCCGTGATAGGCATTGTACAGGCTGGAGGAGGTTATCAACAGGCAAGGTTAGGTGGCCATAAATGGCTTTGTGAAATATGGCGAGGCGTCTGTTTGTTCGTCTGGTTGTTAGTTGTTCTAGGTTAATTTTTGTTAACATTTGTGACACGCAACCAGTTTCTCGGGATGTATAATCGTTAAGGCAGAAGCGAGCTGCCCGTCTTTGGACCATTTCTATATTGTTGATGAGGACTTGGGTGTGGGGGTCCCACACGGATGCTGAATATTCTAGGAGTGGTCGGACAAGGGTTATGTAGGCAGTTGTTTTAATGTTTTTGGGGCACGAGTAGAGGTTGCGTCTGATAAATGCTGAGGCTGTAATCTGATGGATGTGTTTGTTCCAGGTGAGATCTTTGGTGATACATACTCCTAGATAGGGATGACTATCGGTTTCCTGTAGTGTTGCGTTTCCTAGAGTATAATTAAAATGTTTTACGTTTCTTGCATGGGTTAGTCTCATCACAAAGCATTTTGTTGGTTAAAGTGCATCTGCCAGTCGTGTTCCCATTTTGCTAACTCATTTAGGTCTTTCTGTAGTTCTTGTGAGTCGGACTGATTACTGATTTCTATATAGAGGACACAGTCATCTGCAAAAAGACGGACTGTGGAGCGGATCTTGTCAGGTAAACCATTGATGTATATCAGGAAGAGAAGCGGTCCCAATACCGTGCCTTGCGGTACATCTGATGTAACATTTGTCCAGGTGGAATGTTCTCCACCGACCACCACTCTCTGTTCATGGCACTTTAGAAAGTTAGAGATCCAGGCGTGTGTTTTGTTGTGGATGCCATATCTCTTTAATTTATTTAGGAGCCGGTTGTGGGGAACGGTGTCGAATGCTTTTGAGAAGTCCATTATTATCATGTCCACTTGGGATTTATTATTTAGAGATTTCGCTAGGTCGTGGTGAGCATTAATTGGGTTTCTGTGGAGTGTTTACTGCGGAAGCCATGTTGTCTGTCGGATAAGACTGGGTATTGATCAAAATGGTCCATTATGTTAGAGTAGATAATGTGTTCGAGGAGTTTGCAATATATTGAAGTTAGGGAGATGGGACGGTAATTTGACGGAAGGGACCGGTCTCCCTTCTTGAAGATTGGAGTGATGTTGGCACGTAACCATGAGTGGGGAAGTTCTCCTGTGATAATTGATTTTTGGAAGATTACTCTGAGAGCTGGAGCTAATTAATTTACGGCAAGTTGTAAGATTCTAACTGGCACTTCATCAGGTCCTGTTGATTTGTTTGTTTTTAAGTCATGAAGTAATTTGGTGACCCCTTTTGTTGTGATGGTGATGTCAGGCATAGCTGATATGTTTGAATATGGTTCTGGTGGTAGGTTGGTGTTTTCATTTGTAAAGACTGACTTAAATTGGTTATTGAGGATTTCGGCTTTAAGTCTGTTATCTGATTCTACCCTGTTGTTTTTCATTAAGGTTGGTATTCCGACTGTATCAACTTTAAGGCTTTTTATGTATGACCAGAATTGTTTTGGTGAATCTGAACAAATGGATGATTATATATCTTCTGTGAGCATTTCTTGTCTCTCTGTGTGTGGTTTTACGTGCATTTTTCATAGCTGGCTTGATTTCCAAGTAGTTTGTGAGTGTTGAAAGCCCTCTGTTTACGCTTGATTCGTTTATTTATCCAGGGTGTTTGGTTACGCTTTGATATTATTTTTGTTGGTATGTGAATGTTCATTATTGAGACAAGTACAGTTTGGAACTCTGTATACATTTCATCAACTGTGTTCTTGGATGTATCTCTTGATACAAACTCATTGCTCCATTTGAGCAGGTCTTCTTTCAGAGCCTGCATGTTAGCTATGTGGTAGATCTTTCAACAAGGGTGGGGTTAGTTGTGAAGAACAAGTCCAAAGTGCTGTTTATTCTGTTGGGTTTGCGTACAACTTGTTCAAGTCCAAAGTCATTGGCAATTTCTAGTAACATCTTGGATAGACCGGGAGCAGCTCCGCCTGGCTTTGCACTGAGTAGGTCCCAATCTATGTCGGGAAGGTTAAAGTCTCCGCCTAGCCATATATGTTCTTTGTTTGAGCGTTTAATTTTGTTAATGGATTCTCGTAGTTCATGCATTTATTCGTTTGTGTTACCAAATTGGGGTGATCTGTAGAATGCTCCTATTGTGATATCTTTCGATCCTTGTATTTTGATGGTGACCCAGATAATTTCACATTTGCTATCGAGGTCTGTTCTGTGTGTTCCTATGAGGTCTGTTCTGTGTGTTCCTGTGAGGTCTGTTCTGTGTGTTCCTATGAGGTCTGTTCTGTGTGTTCCTATGAGGTCTGTTCTGTGTGTTCCTATGAGGTCTGTTCTGTGTGTTCCTGTGAGGTCTCTTTTGTGTGTTCCTATGAGGTCTGTTCTGTGTGTTCCTGTGAGGTCTGTTCTGTGTGTTCCTACGAGGTCTGTTCTGTGTGTTCCTACGAGATCTGTTCTGTGTGTTCCTACGAGGTCTGTTCTGTGTGTTCCTACGAGGTCTGTTCTGTGTGTTCCTACGAGGTCTGTTCTGTGTGTTCCTATGAGGTCTGTTCTGTGTGTTCCTATGAGGTCTGTTCTGTGTGTTCCTATGAGGTCTGTTCTGTGTGTTCCTGTGAGGTCTCTTTTGTGTGTTCCTATGAGGTCTGTTCTGTGTGTTCCTGTGAGGTCTGTTCTGTGTGTTCCTATGAGGTCTGTTCTGTGTGTTCCTGTGAGGTCTGTTCTGTGTGTTCCTATGAGGTATGTTCTGTGTGTTCCTATGAGGTCTGTTCTGTGTGTTCCTACGAGGTCTGTTCTGTGTGTTCCTACGAGGTCTGTTCTGTGTGTTCCTGTGAGGTCTGTTATGTGTGTTCCTATGAGGTCTGTTCTGTGTGTTCCAGTGAGGTCTGTTCTGTGTGTTCCTATGAGGTCAGTCTTTAGTGCTATTAGGACTCCTCCTTTTGAGTTATCAAAGTCTCTGTCTTTTCGGATGATTGAATAATTGGAGGGGAACAGCTCACTGCTGTCAACTGAGCTGTCTAGGTGTGTTTCAGTGCCTATAATTATGTCAGGGTTATAATTTTCAATGCACACGGCAAGGTCCGAAACTTTGCTCCTGATACTACAGAAGTTGATTATCATGGTTTTCAGGGATTGTCTCTTAGTAGGTGTTTCCTGAGTGTTTTTGTTAGTTCTACTTGTTTTACCTGGTCTTGTAATATTCAAGTTACTTCTTGTGTTATTATTCCTTTGTTTGTATGGAGAAGAAGTGGCTAGAGGTGGGCGAAGTGGTTCACTGCAATCAGGTGTGGACATGTCCGACATGGTAGAGAAGCTGTTTGTTAGCTCTATGGTTGAGTTTGAAAAAAAGTGAACTTGTGAAATTAGGAATGCCACACTGGCAGCAAATCCATGAGACTGCTGTTTTGGAGGGCGTTATATGCAAATGTCGACATTCCCATGCAATCTACATGGTACCATGAATTGCAATGATCACAGCATGTCGCTCGCTGGTCCCATCTTGCTGAATTTGTGCAGATGGCACAAGGGAATTTGGGCATGTATGGACCTGGGTTTGGGTTAAGGTCACCAGCTTGCATGAGGATTAAGATGGCAAAGCATGTTGGATGTTTTTGGTTTAAGGATGCTACCTTATAAAAGATTTTTGATTTCCATCCTGTTATGGTGTTTGTGGATGCTGGGAAATACTTGTAATCAAAGTCTGGGGACATAAGTAGAGATAGTTGAGGATTGGCAATTCTAGTCAAGCTTTCACCATGGTTTTCCCAGTTCTGCTGTTCTATCCTAAGTGTTAGTCCACATAGCAGTAGTATACATATGGCACAACAGTTCATCTTGGATTTGAGCGCGGTAATCACAATATGTATAAAATCTCAATATTACAATGTAAAATCACAGTAATTATATAGTTACAGTAATCGTCAATGTAAAATTTGTTGTAAAATGTTACATAAAAATCAAGTTGGTAAAGAATATAAAAGTAATACAAATAACAGTTGCTCTTATAAAAGTTGAGTATCGGGTTGTTTTTTATTTTATTTTAATTACTGTTTATTTATTTAATTATTATTTTTATTATTTTTTATTATTAGGCTGCAGTATTTTTAAATCTAACTGACTAAAGGAGAGCGTGTTATTTTGTTACAAGACGCTTTGTGCAGTGCAGTTGAAATGTAGATCTTCGCCCTGGTTGGGGGCCCCAGGGCGATACTGGATAAAGAGCGTCTTGGTGAAAGGCCTGTTAGTAGACAGTTTATTGTATATTGTGTTTACTCTTGGATTTTACTTGGTTACTGACAGCCTGTAACTGACAGCCTATAATTCGTACTTTTAGTTTGTGTAAATAACAATGATTTATGGTAATGCCAATGGGTAATGCACGTTAAGTCTAAGAGAATGTACTGTATGTTGGGTGGTTTTGGGGTGGTTTTGGTTCCGCGCGCTTTATGTATGTTGTTTACCAGATCGCCATCTTGTTTGAAACTTTTAGGCTGGTTGTTACGCTAATTTAATTTTGGAAAATGTGACTTTGGGATGATTTATTGCAAATGTTGTCTTATATGTGTAATGTAGTGGTGATACTTTTACACATCTGTAAGTTTGTATTAATAAAAGTGTTCAAAATGTGTGTTATGATCGATAAACGAAGCAGTAAGCAAAGGATACTACGACACCTGACGCATGCGCACTTCCCCTTGCTGGGGTTCAGTTGGCGCCGTAGGAGGGCGCGTGGGTGCTGATTGGTCCCCCTTTACTATCCCGTTAAGGTATAATCATTATTATATTATGAAACGTTGGCGAATGGGACAGGCCGACTGGCTCTCTCAGGGGCAAGCTGTGACACCGAGAGGATAGGCTGCGAGGCCCGGATATGTTCACGTGATCGGACATGGTTCTGGACCAGCTACTCGATCACGATCACGTGACTGCGGCCACGTGACGAGACAATCCTGGGCCTGCATCCCCTTGGGTTTCAAGCCCTCCCAGGAGAGGTTGTTTATTAACCGAATGCCCCAAGATATACCGGCGGGGTGATACTGGTTCATGCTGAGAATGCTTAACATTTCCCATTTAATGAAATCTGATATTATATTTATCCGCTGTGCTAATCTCACTATGCAGAAATAATGCACAACTCGTGCAAACTCGCACACTTGGAGATCAAGCTACTTTACGTACATTCCCTACTTCACGCACATTACTGTACTAACATACACAATACTTAACAAACATGAAGTATCGCGCTGACAATAAGGTATAATCACCTATTTGTAAATACACGTTGTGTACAGTAATGTCCCTTTCTTGCGAAATGATCGATCACCTCACATTGTCCATATAAAACGTCATTATCATTCTACAAATTCCTGACAGTCAAGACTCAGGGCAAGAGAGACTGCTTGGCTCTTGTGCCCTTCCCAAATACTTATTGCATGACACAATACATAGTATACCCTACATTATTGTAAATGCTGCATGCAGTGCTGTGACTCTACATACTCGACTTGTCTATACTATGATATGATATACAACAATTAAATATATACACATGCATAAGAGTAATTACAATCCCCTGATTTATGTATCCATTTCTTACCTCGGTAAACAAGTCATGCTCAACAAAACATAATATGCAAGTAGGCAACAACATAAATTCAAGCATCATACGTTTTTATAAGAAATAAACGACTCGACCACCCGATGCCAGACCTGTGACTGAGATCATGCTAGTATCCTGCACATCATGTGGTTAAACCTAATATTCATAAAAGTAAAACAAAGCTATGACCTTATTACTGCAATGTCAATCAATATTATAAGTATATACCTACAAGTACTTGTCATTACCAAGTGATACATCAACTAGCTATTTATGTAATGCATGGCACGCATGCCTGCAACATTCAACTTTAAAAGCCATACGATTAACCAAACTGTGGACACAATCAACAAGACATGCATCGTACATTGTGTTCTAAAGGCACAAGTACAGAGACATCCTTAAGCAAACCACATGTCTAAATGTTTCCTCTCAGAAATTTATAAGTGTCAGTCGCGACTCCTGCCCCTGCAAGAGGCAGTACCTGACACTTGTCTTCATCTGAGATGCTCACACATAGCCTGTTGGGCCTGTCGTAGAGATTCATGTGATGTTCTGATATATCTGCAGTAGCAATCAGAAGTCCATCTACCTAGGGTTCTGATCATGTGATCTGGTATGTTAGCTGCAGCGGCTGTAGTAGCGGCCCCTATTCGGAAAGAATGCCCAATATACAAGGCTGAAATATAACCCATTTTTGATAGGAGGATCTTCAGTTTGTCAATAACGAATGCCCATGTCAGAGGTGCACCTACGAGTGTGATAAACAGGGGATAATGTGGCTGTGCTGACATAGCCAACCGTGTCTGCGTGAGTACTAACAAAGACTTGAGAATGCATAATATCATATTATGGATTATTCTGTAGCAAAGTAAGTAAGTGATGGGTCTGTCTTTGAGACTTTTTTAGTGTGAAATAGTGGTCAATGTACACAAAGGTACAGCCGTACACAAAGGTGGGTCGTAAACACAGGAGGAGCCGCAGACAAAGGTGGAGCCGTACACAAAGGTGGAGTCGTACGCAAAGGTGGAGCCGTACTCAAAGATGGAGCCGTACGCAAAGGTTTAGCCGTAGACAAAGGTGGAACCGTTGTCATAAATTACACAAAGATACGCCAGTTATCGAAAGAGGACCGCATTGTTATACAATCCAGAAAATGTAATTAAGTATCATATTTTCAACTTGTGAATAATTTATGTGTGGGCGCATATGATTTGATACACACGTATGCCACATCATAAACATCAAGTGAATAACAACTGACTACATCACCATTACCATTAACCTTCACCAGGTATATAATTTATTGTCTACGACGTTGAATATTACAATTGCCCCCACACATATGACGTATCTAAATGGGGACAATGTAGATCTAAGTGGACAATACGCGATGTATTGCTCGAATTTTTTTCATGTGTCGATTCAACCCATGGATTTAATATATTAAGTACATTTTTATGATATACATATAAACGCGTAACGAGATACATCATTATACCTTACAAAACAATCCATATAGTTTGTGCAAACATGCAGACAAATTTATGGAACATAATTCACGTATTGCCTTTTGTATTATATCACTAGCAAATGGACACATGCGTGTCTCCTAGATCCGATATACCGAGCCGTTGTAGCAATTTAGAACTGTCACTTCCGAGGCGTCGAAACAGGGATGGGCGGGGGCTTGGGGAGCGGAGTCTTCAGTATTTTAGTGAGAGGCTGGATATAGGATTATCCCCCAATATTGAGAGAAGTGCATGGTTCTGGGGTCTTCAGTGATGAGCCCCCGCTGTCTAAATATTCACCACGTTCCGACGCCAATGAACACGAACTTGGACTAGACTTGCCTAATTTGCTTCAGACCCATATATTCAACAGTATATACACGCCCCGTCGTTGGTGTTATCATTAATCTAAGACGGTAGAACCAGTAGAAAGACAATCCACCATAGGTCCTTGTAGGCGAGCGGCAAATCCCCCAAAAGTGCTTTATTTTAGGAGTTTAAATGCCCCCCCTTGTCTCTTGCCTACAATGTCGTTCACTTCCGGTCAGCGATGCGTTTCGTACGACACATTTGACGCTGTGGTGCAACAATGTCACCAATGCCATGGGAGTAAACAACCCAAGTAGTGAGTAAACCCCCGCAGTCACAACTTTACAGGTTAACAATACTCCCACGGTGACAGAAAAACACACACGCCTGCTTTGCCAGTGCTTGTCTCGCTCCTAACTATTTCACACAACAATGGGTACATGATGATTACTGACGTTGCTTTGGTGAGAAGAATTGTTGCTGTCTTTGGTCTCCCCTGGGTAGCGTGGAGGAAGTATCTGCGGTGGCATAACTGGAAGATAATAATAATATTTCCAGTTATTATTGGTGTCAATGTAAGTTCTTGTATAAGGCAATATCCATTCCTTAGAAGTGCTCAAAGCGCTTTACACTTTACTCTCTGGCAGACCTATTAAATCGAACACCATCTCGACTTCTCTGGAAGGTATTCAGCCACGCTGCAAATAATGCGCGAAGAGTATTTGTACACATATATCCACCACTGTCTATAGTCAGGTAGTCATTCATACACTGAGTGAACTGAAGCAATGTAGAGTAAACGAATTTGCCCAAGTTTCGACACCGCCGCACAGGATTCGAACCCACGCTCTATCAGTCGAGAGTCCGGAACTCTTACCGCTGCGTTACTGCGCTCCACACGTACATTTGTACGTTTGAAAAAGTACATAAATGAACAGTATACTTGGTACCGGATTATACTTATACTACTATATTCAGTTGACAGCATTACCAAATAGCGGACGGTTAATAGTGACGCACAAATGTCTGACATTCGTAATATAGGTTAAAGTTGTAGGTCTATGTAATAAAAATACAATTATGATTTAGTGTAGTATGTACTAAACATAGACGTAATATGTAGCTTAATCAAAACGCGTTACAACGCTACCATCTTTGTGTTTGTCCGGATGAAATATTGTGACAGAGATTGTAATTCAATGTGGTTAACTGTGGTTTATTTAATAGTGTATGATGTGTAAATAGGTTGCATTCCCTACTCTCAGTTAACGTAGCCTTTTTTCTAAAAGTGTGCGTACATTATTCAGAGAGCACGCTATTTTATTGATCCGAGAGTTACTCTGGCTTCTGTTGTGGAATAGGCCCGGGTAGGCTGCATATCGCACAATGTTCCAATGAGTGTCTAATCTCTCCTCTCCTTTTTATGCGTCTTGGTTTTTATTTTGTTTCTATTAGTAGACAACGTCCTATTAACTGATATGTTGTTGTTACTTGTCTTATGGGATCTCTTTAGACCAACTTCAGAACATTATTGTCAAACCGGCCTTACTGTGCACTAGGTCATTAATGGTTACTTTATGGTGGTTCAAATTAACGAGACATTAACGTGATTTCCCAGTTACTATGCACACTCCCGAATATTGAAAGCATGATTTTTTAGACCACACGTACCATGCCTGACCCTGGTTTGGAACGAAAAACTCTGCACTAGCACTGCATAGCCTCGTCTCTTCACATGTCACATATTATGACGTTGACCATCGTGGTTTTCTGTACATTTGTGTCTAATTTTGGTATTTTGATCCTTTAATTCAGCCTATTGAGGTTCTGCAGTTTTGGACTGCCTCGCGTTATACGGCTTTCACTTGAGGCGCAGTCGGAGCCAGACGCGGGGCTGACGGAGTTAAAGATGAGCCATGATTGTGTGTCATTAAATATGATACAAACACAACATATTACAACATACACACACGCATGCACGCACGCACGTACGTACGCACGTACGTACGCACGCACACACACACACACACACATATACACGCTATACGATAATTCATTTTATCTTAAATTAATATACACAAATATGTCTTAGTGAAGCAGAATTATCAACCGAAACAAACACTTATTATCTCTTAAGCAATTCAAATGTGTAATAACGTTTCGGTAGTCGTTAATGCTAAAGCATATGCATCTAATAATGCACATTTCACATAGCAATTTATGCTAATTTATGCTAAGTACAGTAAGTATGTAAAATAAACGATGCACGATCTGTCTAATAAGAATATGCACAATATTGTAACTGAATTGAACTTTATTTCGGTTACAAGTACACATTAGTGAACATATGTTCAATGGATTATAAAACAGAAATAAATATTGCCCATAGAGGCTTATATCGAGGACCACCAGAACATAATAATATAAAAACAGTTTTCTTGTTTCATAAAAATTTAAGCAGACAAGTAGGACAGTAGGTTCTTCTGGAACAAAGTGAATAAATAATCTCATAGATGCTGTTAAAATATACACATACACATATATACACATTACTTACAAAAATACATAAATAAAACAGGTTGACTACTAATTAAATTGCACTCATTAGAACTTAATAATGTATTCTGAATAAATTAACTACCTAATTTTCAAGTAAAATATGAACACAAAATACAAACTTAATAATTTAAACCATAATAAAATGATGGTACGATTATGGTTAATTGATAAGGTAAGATATCTCAAAATAGTAGCAATTATAAAAAATAATGAAACATTGATTAATTTTTGACAATACCAGTTCTTTGAGTTTCTTCTTAAATAGATTGATGGAGACAGTTTGTTGTAAATTATGAGGTAGTGCATTCCGAAATATTGGTACTTTATAATTTGTTATGAGTTTCCTTGTGTTTGTTCTTATTTGTTGGATGTAGTATGCGATTGTGGCCTTGGTAGTTGACAGTCGTGATAGTAATATGTATCAAATTTTAGAAAACACACAGCATTGTTACATAAACACCACAACGAGCTCGCAGTTACTCGTTGTTTGTTCAAAATGACGATGGACGGATAGAAGAGAAAATGAAATTCACATCCATCGATAGGCGCTAGTCGTTGCAGTGTAGAATTGTCAACTAATATTCGTATTGCAGTGCTGCTGGCACGAGGGTAAACAAAAGTATATTGGTCACTTAATGTTGCCTAGTTCTTGACGTAGGGGCTGTTTTCTCGAATTATTTGCAGCGCGCGCGTGGTTTCTGCGATTGTTAAGTTACGTCTTACGTATTACGTGCACATTACGTTTAACGTTCAGAACAACTGAATTACCTAATACAAGGTGAGAATCTTTACATGAATGGGGTATTTTGAAAATATATAGTTATTACGTCTAGTTAATATATAGTTATTAATTTAGGAGTCGTGAAAGAGGAAAACGTTAATCTACCCGAGAACTCGAGAAATAATACATAAATGAAACAAGTAAGACACGTGTAGTCGGTAACATCGACATGAGCTAATGCAATCATTGTCATTGTCTGGCCGTTTTCAGAAACAAAGGATGTTGCAGTTAGTATTCACTGTGACGTGTGCGTATATTCGTGCGCGTATTTATGTGTTTGTTTGCGTACGTGCGTGCTTTGGTGCAAGCATGCGAGCAATCACTTGTTGAAACTAAGCACACGCGCGCACACACGCACACATGCATCAGCGTTCGACCTTTATCCCGAAAAGGTACTTGTCAGCCGGACTAGCAACATCAAAAGGTTACTGGCAATTTTCAAGTTACACGAAAATAACGGCAAAATATGCGAGCGCAAACAGCCTACAAAACAATATATAGACATATGTAGAGCTGTATTGCCAGCTGATATTCATTTAATACATAAATTATGCTTTAGATAAGAGTTATCCTTTAAGAATACGCTTTGGCAATTAAAAACATAACAGTATAATTTGACCATGCTGACCAGGGTTAATGGCTGAGAGACAGCTCTTGCAAACACTTCTTAACTCTTTCACAGCTCGTCCACGGCCAGAAGCGCACGAGAGAGAGAGAGAGAGAGAGAGAGATAGAGAGAGAGAGAGAGAGAGAGAGAGAGAGAGGTTGAGGTAGAGAGAGAGAGAGAGAGAGAGAGAGAGAGAGAGAGAGAGAGAGAGAGAGAGAGAGAGAGAGAGAGAGAGAGAGAGAGAGGTTGAGGTAGAGAGAGAGAGAGAGAGAGAGAGAGAGAGAGAGAAGAGAGAGAGAGAGAGAGAGAGAGAGAGAGAGAGAGAGAGAGAGAGAGAGAGAGAGAGAGAGAGAGGTTGAGGTAGAAAGAGAGAGAGAGAGAGATAGAGAGAGAGAGATAGATAGAGACAGAGAGAGAAGAGAGAGAGAGAGAGAGAGAGAGAGAGAAGAGAGAGAGAGAGAGAGAGAGAGATAGAGAGAGAGAGAGAGAGAGAGAGAGAGAGAGAGAGAGAGAGATAGAGAGAGAGAGATAGATAGAGAGAGAGAGAGAGTAGATAGAGAGAGAGAGAGAGAGAGAGAGAGAGAGAGAGAGAGAGAGAGAGAGAGAGAGAGAGAGAGAGAGAGAGAGAGAGAGAGAGAGAGAGAGAGAGAGAGAGAGAGAGAGAGAGAGAGAGGAGAGAGAGAGAGAGAGAGAGAGAGAGAGAGAGAGAGAGAGAGAGAGAGAGAGAGAGAGAGAGAGAGAGAGAGAGAGAGAGAGAGAGAGAGAGAGAGAGAGAGAGAGAGAGAGAGAGAGAGAGAGAGAGAGAGAGAGAGAGATAATTAAACACACATCTGTACTTACATGCTCTCTCAGTCACCGGGTGAACTGCAGAAGTATCTCTGTCTTTCTCAGTATCAAGACACGATACTATTTGATTCCCATCAGCGGGAACGACGTCATAGCATCATAATTCTTCCTGCCATCCAATGAACATTG